>OY756417.1:5407500-6094631 GCA_963576865.1 Anania hortulata | reverse complement strand
CCACCCACCCAATCCATTTCTAAACTAAAGGTTAATAATTTAATAGTAAATACAAGCTTTTATTTAAATGCGTTAAAAAGATTAAAATAGTTTCTATTTGAGTAGTACTCGCATTTGTATTCTCAGCAAATTCTTTCATTTAATAGGTACTCATAATATAGGTAAGTTTAAAAAACTCAGTCAGCCATCTTTAGAAGTCCGCCATATTGGATTTAGAGTGACGTTACTTTATTTTTCAAGTTATTCTCAGCAAGTCCTTTCATTTGATACCCATATAATTTTAGGAGTGCATTAAAAATAACTAGTCCGCCATGTTGGGTGTTCCGTCATGTTGGATTCAGAATGACGTCACAAAGCTAACCATGCATTATTATCATCCAAACTAAACGGTATTCATAATTTCAGCTCAATGGGTTTATTTATGATGTCTGCTTCAAAATCGAGTTACAAAATTCCACCCGACAAAACAGTTACATACATAAGTACATACATCGCAAGCTAAAAAAAAGTTTTTAAAAATGGCCACACCACAAATCCCAAACAAATAGGGGAAGCATTTAATAATTATTTTATTGTAAATTAAAAAATAAAAGGACGTGGTAAAAACATTACTAACCTCATACTATAGGCTCTATTCGATGTTTTTGGTTTCGGCTACCACACCAAATCTAAAACTTCACTAAAAAATAAATTTTAATATGTCTTTATCTGTATAGATAGCGCTTCTTGCTGTTAGATGTCGCTGTTCAGTTAGCAATTTTTAAACAAGAAAAAAAAATCACGTAGCGTAGTTAGAGTTGTAAATTGACGGTCATATGCTATAAGCGTCCGTCATTTATGATAAATGCTCGGACACATTGGACATTTATTGTCACGATGGTCACATATTTTTTTCAGTATAAACTAAAAAAAAAGGATTCCCCTAAAGTAAGTCCTTAATGTTATGTATTTGACAATTAAAACATACAAAACACATGTAATTTGATCTGGATTGAACAAAAACAAAAACTTGCGCATGACGCTTTTTAGCTTGTTCGTGCAGAAAGATAAATTAATTTTAGAAATTTCATTTCGTTATAGATCATTACTACTAAAGCCTGTCTTTCTTATAATAATGCACTTATTTGTGACCAAATTTTTTTTTCATACTTTGTCAATAGAATTGATTGTGACGTTAGTGACAATAAATGTCCAAAATGTCCGGTCACATTGAGACAATGTCCAATTTGCTCTGTCATATTGGTCAGACATTTATGACGTGACGGACACTTTACAACTCTAAGCGTAGTCTTTACTTTTTATTATTGGATTTACATTTACATGCTATTTTATCTGGGATAATTAATTTAACACTTGAAGAGCGTGGTTTCATTGTCGTTTGTCGTCGCAGGAATACCTGCCTGCCTAGCATGAGCACTAAAACACGATATGAAATAGCGATATATCGACACCAACTGTAAAAATATTATAGGTATAGCCGCCATGTTAAATCGCCATGCCGGTGACGTCACTTATCAATGATGGCTGTTTCGATGAAAATTTAAAATGGCGGCTTTATCTATCATATTTTAGGGTTCTGTACATCGAAAGGAAAAAACGGAACCCTTATAGGATCACTTTGTTGTCTGTCCGTCCGTCCGTCTGTCTAGCTGTCAAGACACTTTTTCTCAGGAACACGTGGAGATATCAAACTGGAATTTATATCAAATACTCAAATCTACTGTCCCTTAGAGCTGTGAAAAAATCAAACTTCTAAGGCAACGCAATCAAAAGATACAGCCGCTTATGCCGTAAATTTTCAACACTCGTAAGGGAATCAATACCTACAGGGTACTTCCCTTGAACTCAGAATCTTGAAATTTGGTACGAAGCAACGCCTTATAGCACTAAAGATAAAGGAAAAATATCAAAAACCGTAATTTTTTGTTACATCATCTAAAAATAATATTTTTAAACTTACAACCTCTTTCCTCATGAACACGTAGAGGTATCAAATTGAAATTCATTTTATTTATTCAAGTCGATAATACTTTTAAACTGTAACACTGTAACTGTAACTGTGTTATATCGTCTTAGTATTTTCGGGTAGTTAAATGAGTGGCGGAGGCAGCATGTTTAGCGGTTTATTGGACTCTTTAAGTTTTCTTTTATAAAATAAAAAAAAACATACAACCGAATTGAGAACCTCCTCCTTTTTTTGAAGTCGGTTAAAAATAAGTCAGCCCGCTCGTTTAGTCGTGCTGTTTCGCTACAAAGTCGAACGTTATATATTAAATTATATTCTTAAAAATGTTTGATAAATGATGTTGGTTGTAAAATTACGCAAACTATTTTATAAGGACATTGTTTTGCCTAAGTATTGTACAATTGTTTTTTTATCCCAAATAAAATAAAACAAACGAAAGACCACACGAACGAAGTCGCGGGCAAAAGCTAGTACAAGGATAAATAAGGTTATGTCATTTGATTTTGTGTCTTACCTGTTTCGCCTCTTTTTTTCAGAAGTCCAATAGTAGCTTCTGAAAAATAGAAATAGGTATTCTTATTATTATTTATGTTCGACACCAGTAGCAGGTCTGCAAATATTAATGGATTTACTAAAATACCTAATTTTTTTTTTAACCTGCCAAGTGCGTGTTGGGCCGTTATCACAATATAAAAATTAAATTTAAAATAAAAAAACCCCCGACACAAATGTGCAGCACCAGCTTAAGGCCTCGATCATCATTTATCTAACACCTGCTCATTGAGACCATTATTATGAGCCCAAACACGCTGTCATCATCATCATCTATACGGTCAATCCCGGTTGCGTCCAAAGCCATTGCTTTGAAGCCCAGGGTCCGCTTTCCTCGATTTGCTCCTCCACTTCGCGCGGTCTTGAGCGTCTCTAGTTGTGAGATCATTGGCACGCATGTCAGCCCTCACAACGTCAAGCCAGCATTTCTTGGGTCTACCCCTTTTGCCAGGGCCTGGCGGTGGCGGCATGGCCAGACATTTGTTTCCTACGTAGCTTGCCGGTTTCCGCAAAACATGGCCGTACCAGCGTAGGCGACTTTCCTGCAGTTTGTCTGCAATATCACGGACACGAAGGCTACCGCGGATGCGCGAGTTCCTCACGCGGTCCTTACGCCTGACTCCGCACATCCACCGCAGCATATTCATCTCCGTGACACGCAGCTCCTGCTTGTGTCGCTCAAGTAGCGGCCATTCTTCGCTGCCATATAAAAGTACAGGCCTAATGATGGACTTATAGATCTGTCCTTTAAGCTTAACCGGCATTCTGGGGTCACAAATGACACCAGTCACCTCTCGCCATTTGGCCCATGCAGCAGCAATGCGTGCTTTGATGTCGCAATCGATGTCTCCGGACGCGTGAAGTACAGATCCAAGGTATTTAAACTGGTCCTTGCGCTCGACCTTGTCTCCGCCTATGCGAACGGGTGTTGGATCTGTAGAGTTACAGGCCAGGTACTCGGTCTTCGCCACATTGAGTTTCAGACCACCGCTCTCAAGCGACTGCTTCCACTCGTTCACCCGTCTCACCAGCCTGCCCCTGTCCGCGTCCACCAGTGCGATATCGTCAGCATACATCAGCAGCCATGGTGGCTGCTCATGTGAGTCTCTGATGCTGTCTGACACAACGTCTAATATCACACTGAACAGAAACGGACTGAGGACGGAACCCTGGTGTACTCCGACGGTGATGGGGAACGGTTTGGTGTCGCCAACAGCGGTCCGAACCATAGAATCGGAGCTGCGGTACATGTCCCGAATAATGTCAATATATGCCTCGGGGACCCCTTTGGATCTCAGTGCCCACCAGATCACCACTCGAGGGACACAGTCGAAGGCCTTCTGCAGATCAAGAAAAAGCAAGTGCAGAGGCGTGTTCTTCGCCCTGTATCTCTCCATGACGGTCCTTAGGGCGAAGACAGGGTCCATAGTACCGTTGCCAGGACGAAACCCATATTGACACTCCGAGACATCACACTCCTGTCGGATCCGGGAGTCCACAATCCGCTCAAGGAGCTTCATGGTGTGGGACATGACCTTTATACCGCGGTAGTTGCTGCACTCTTGCACTGATCCCTTGCCTTTGAAGACCGGAGTAATAATACTCATTCTCCATTGGCTCGGGATCAGCCCGCTTAAGAGTATGCGGTTGTAAAGGTAGGTTAGGATGTCCACACCAAGAGGGCCCATCGCCTTCCAGGCTTCGATTGGGACTCCATCGGCTCCGACAGCTTTACGATTCTTCATGCGGCGAAGAGCAAACTGGACTTCTTCAGGCGTTACCGGTGGTACTAGTCCCTGATTCGGAGGGAGGTCCGGTGGCTGCACCTCTTTGTGCTGCTTATTCAGCAACTCGTGGAAATAAGAGCGCCATCTCTTCTTTACCGCGAGGTCCTCGCATAGCAGGTTGCCCCCAGGGTCTTTAACACAGCGACACTGGGAAATATCCTGTGCCGCTTTGACCCTGGAGCGCGCTAACTTATAGATTAACTTTTGCCCCTCAGACGATTCCAACTTGTCATAGAGCGTATGAAAGTGGTCTCGCCTGGCTCTGGCTACAGCTCTCTTAGCAGCGCGTTTTGCACCCTTGTACGCGTCGTGATCTTCAGGAGATCTGGACGCTTGCCACTTTTTAAAGAGGGCTTTCTTCACCCTAATCTCCTCTTGGACTGAGTCGTTCCACCACCAAGTCTCCTTGTCACATTTGCGTCCGCCCTGAGATAAGCCAAGCACCGCTTTCGCTGCATCAGTGACGGTTGCCTGAATCCTATCCCAGTATTTTTGGACTGGTTCGCCATCACTACCGTCGCACTTGTCGCCGATAGTTAAGGCGAACTTATGGGACGTGTCTTTATCAAGCTTCTACCATCTGATTTGGCGTCGGCAGCGCTCGATACGCTTGATCTTGGGCTTTACGCGGAGATCCATGACAAGTAGACGGTGTTGTGCAGCGAGACTCTCACCGGGTATGACTTTGCAGTTGGCCACTTTACTGATGTGGTGTCTCCTGGTGAGTAGGAAATCGATCTGAGTGGCGTGCCTCCCGCTCCTGTAGGTGATAAGGTGCTCGGTTTTCTTTTTGAAATACGTGTTCACAATGGCAAGGTCAGCAGCCGCACACGTCCTGAGGATATCCCCACCTTCTGCATTACGACCACCGTACCCATAACCACCATGAACACGCTCAAACTCCTCGCACCATTCACCCACATGACCGTTCAGATCGCCACCCACAACAATCCCCGGCGACAACGGGATACCGCTAAGCACTCCACCAAGCAGACCCCAGAACGCCATCCTCTCAGCCTCGCCACAACCGGCCTGTGGCGCGTAAGCACTTATCAAGTGGGTGACAACCCCTTCGACGAGCACCCCCACGACCATCAGCCGATCGCTGTAGCGTTTCACTTCCAGAATGTCGTTCTGTAATCCTTCGGAGAGGACCACGGCCACCCCATTCGCTCCACCAGGTGCACCCGTGTAGATCAGTTTGTAGCCATTCCCAATTAACCGGGATCTGCTGCCTTTCCACCGAGTCTCCTGCAGGAACGCCACGTCCACCCTCCGCCTGAAGAGTACGTCGGCCGACTCCCTCGCGCGTCCGGTTAGCGTGCCAATGTTTAAAGTCTCGAAGCGGAGTTTCCGATGTGGGGCTCGCGTCTTTGGCCATGCCCGCCCGTGGCACGGTAGCCCTAGCCCACTTGTCACAGGAGCCGGGCGATGCTCCTGCGCGCCGTTTTGAGGCGGCGCCCTATCGGTGACATGTACTTTTCTGTGACGCACCATGTTGTGTGGCGGGGTTGGCTTTTACAGGAGCGACTGCCGTCCGACCCCCCAACCCCGAAGGGAAAGCCTGCGCCAGAGCCTCGTTCGTTGTTTGGCAGGTGCACCGACTGGCAGGTGAGGTTGGCTTGGGCCCAAAAGGTCTTGGTTGGACCCCTTACACCCCAAACACGCTGTATCTGCAGTAATTTGCTTAGAAGTTGGGAATCCCACAGATTCCTTGATGCTGCAGTATCAGTTCAAGGTTGTCATATCTTGGGAATACTACTACAACAGTAAAGTAAGTAAGTAACAGTGCTCCATTTCAAATCAATCGGACCTGTGAAATTTTGCTGCTAATCCTTATGTCAAGTAGGAAATGAGCTGATAACATTCAAACGGCTAAACAGATCTTCATAAAATATAGCTAAGATCCAACTTAGAGTTGTAAAGTGTCCGTCACGTTATAAATGTCTGACCAATATGACCGAGCAAATTGGACATTGTCTCAATGTGACCGGACATTTTGGACATTTATTGTCACTAACGTCACAATCAATTCTATTGACAAAGTATGAAAAAAAAATTTGGTCACAAATAAGTGCATTATAATAAGAAAGACAGGTTTTAGTAGTGATGATCTATAACAAAATGAAATTTCTAAAATTAATTTATCTTTCTGCACGAACAATCTAAAAAGCGTCATGCGCAAGTTTTTGTTTTTGTTCAATCCAGATTAAATTACATAACATTAAGGACTTACTTTAGAGGAATTCTCCTTTTTTTTTAGTTTATACTAAAAAAAATATGTGACCATCGTGACAATAAATGTCCAATGTGACCGAGCATTTATCATAAATGACGGACGCTTATAGCATATGACCGTCAATTTACAACTCTAATCCAACTCTGTAATATGAGCTTTAAAACAAACAAAAAATACATCAAAATGCAGTCCATGCGTTTGGGAGCTACGATGCCACAGACAAATACACAGATACACACATTAAACATAAACCTACCCTCTTTTTCGTGGGGGGGTTAAAAACGATTCTGATGAATCATTAATGCAAGTCTTTGCCCGTTATAAGCAAGCAACTACTTTATCTTAGTCATTTTAAAGAATTGATTCTAAGGATTTTGTTTATTTAGTTACAGAATTATCCAACACCCAATTTTAATGACTATTAGTGCCAAACTAATAAAGTTATCTTAACCGCTATAATTTACTTTAAAGTTTATGAAATCCACTATCGTTGTGAATTTTTTCAGATTTTTCAAGTCAGCAGTTAAGTTTTAGAGGGGGAGGGACGCCCTACAAAGTAATGCATTTTAAAGTTTATTATTTCGTGAATGGAGCATTCAATCAAAAAATAGTACTAGCAACCCCTAAGTCATTTTAAGACCTACTCAACGATACCCCACACGATAGGGTAGACAACAAAAAATATATATTATTAAAACCTCGGACAGACAGACAATAACAGACTTTAATTTGAAAAAAAAAACATTTTTTAATTTTTTAAAGGTCAACGATAATAATGTATGGAATAGCGAAGAGGAAGAGCGTCAATTTGTATGGAAAAACAAAAAAACTCATTTCTATGTTGACCCGCTATAAATATTCGTCTCCTTCTTTTTTTATAAGTAACCCTGTATATTAAATAAACAGGCCTTTACTAGTGCCTATTTCTGATTAGGAGATTGATCAACTTACCAACAGGCACGCTGAAGGCTGCAATGATCTAAAACAAGAAATAATTTATTATGTAAAAAACAAAAAAAAAATTTTGGGAGTCTTGTAAAACAGCCGTTAATAATAATAATTATAAGATCGCATGTGCGGATCCTACAATAGTTTTAGTAAGGACCTGGACCTTTTCAACCGACTTCAAAAAAGGAGGAGGTTCTCAATTCGATTGTATGTTTTTTTTTTTTTTTGTATGTTTGTTACGCGATTACTCCGCCAATTATGAATCGATTTTAATGATTCTTTTTTTGTTTGGTAGATCATACTTCAGAGGTGGTCCCATATAAATTTTATCGAAATTGATTTAGAACTTTTTGAGAAAATTAACAAATATATACCCAGATAATATTTTGGTTGTGGTTCTTGTTACCTATCTTCGACAAATATGAGCCGATTTTGATGATTTTTGTTTTATTGAATAGCTTATACTTCAAAGATAATATGATAAAAGTTTGCAAAATAAAAATCACCCCTAAGGGTAGGAAAATAGGGGATGAAATCGGTGTTCAGCAGTTAGATTAAGATTTATCACAAAAAAATTATGAAATAAGTAAATTTTATTAAAAAAAATAAAACCGACTTCAAAACACTAAAATGCTAAAAATAATCCTAACACTTAAGTACCTAATCAGTTACTTTTGGAGTCGGTGCAACGAACACATTCACTCTGATCAGCTTGCACCGATTCAAAAAGTAACTGATTAGGTACTTACGTGTTAAAATTATTTTTAGCTTTTTAGTGTTTTGAAATCTTTTTTTTAAATAAATTTTATTTATTTCATCTATTCTTAGTGATAAATCCTTATCTAACCGCTAAACACCGATTTCATCCCCAATCAAAAACGGAACCCTTATAGGATCACTTTGTTGTGCGTCCGTCTGTCTGTCTGTACAACGCAATCAAAAGATATAGCTGTTTATGCCGGAAATTTTCAGCACTCGCAAGGGAATCAAAACCTACAGGGTACTTCCCGTGAACTCAGAATCTTGAAATTTGGTACGAAGCAACGTCTTATAGCACAAATAAAGGAAAAATCGCGAAAACCGTAAGTTTTTCGTTACATCATATAATAAAAATGTTTTAAATTATTTTAAACTTACTACCTTTTCCTCATGAACGCATGAACACGTAGAAGTATTAAATTGAAATTCATATCAAATACTCAACTCTACAGTGTGTAACGAAAAGGTGAAATAAAACTTTAAGGGGTTATTCTACGGCTAAATTACATTAACTTTTTCTATGGGACCAACATCAAAATCTCAAAAAAAAATTGACGTTTCCATACAAACTGATGCCAGCTGGCCGCGTTTTAGTATGGGAAAGTGTTTTTTTTTTTGCAATTTCGATGTTGGTCCCATAGAAAAAGTTGATGTAATTTAGCCGTAGAATAACCCCTTAAAGTTTTATTTCACCTTTTCGTTACACCCTGTATAATACCTTTAAGCTGTAACAAAAGCAAACTTCTATGTCAAAGCAATACAGGTTTGTACGGAACCCTCGGTGCGCGAGTCCGACTCGCAGTTGGCCGGTTTTTTTTTCCAGTTTCAATATTTGTCCCTTAGAAAAAGTTGTTGTTTTTTAGCACCAGAATCAGTCCCTAGGAGGTTGTTGATGTTTTACGAATAACTGTATAAATTATGTAATAAGACGGATTATCGCCTAAGCTGTCGCTTTCTAAATTTATAAGTAAAAGTTAGGTATAATAAAGACTTACGATTGCCAGAGCGAATAACAAGAGTGTGAACTTCATGGTTACTAGAAGCTGATAACTGCTATAATTTTGGACTAACGCCATCTGCTTTTATATGCCTAAGCGTGTCAATGAGTTAATGAAATCCATTGTCTTGGATCTTAATATTGGTTCATTCTTTTAGTAGATATACTATAAAAATATATTATCCGTCCGTTTAGTGCACCTCATGAGAACAGAAAATATTAAGATGGATGTTTTCCATGTCCAATACTTTTTTTGTCATCATTTAAAAAACTGTTTAGTTTTATAAAATCATTCGTAATTATTTTTTTTCGTAAATATTTCTGTTTTTATATAGTTATTTTGCTATTCGGGGTGGAGACGAATTCAACAAACGAAAGATCATAAAATCGGTCCAGCCGTTCATGACTTATAAATGGTGTAACTAACCTGATTTTGTTTTGGAGCTAGAGAAAGATAGCCTGCTTTATATAAGACTCACTCACAAATTAAATTTAGGTTTAAATTTAGGCCTGAAATTTGGGTTTTTGATAGTAGCTATTAAAGAGTTTTACTATCGTGTACTAGGTATCTACTTTATTCATCATCATCTATTCGCTGTGTGCGCGATGACAGCGCCCCTAGTGACCACAATTATTGTGGACTTGAGTTCTCCCAAATTAAGGCAACTGGATGGTTTGAGAATGATTTTCGGGCTGTTTTTCTTCAAAATTTGATGAAAATATCTAAAAAGTTTGTGCATATTATAATAACTCATTTTTTTACTTGAACTAAATATAATTGTATACCGAATTTGAATCGATACAACATGATATAACTTTCCAACCTAAAACTATGCAAAAAGGGAAAATATAGTATTAGCACAGCATGTGAGACACGTTGAAGAACTTAGAACCAACGGATAAAGCTACATAATAAGAGCTGTGATCATAATAAAAACGTCTGTGACACAAACTCTTATACATATCTTTTCACAGCAGCTATCTATTTGTTTCTTTGCTCCAATTTCCATCAAGATGGAAACGAATAAAACATGCACAAACAGTTTTTCCCATTGTTTCTACACTTTATAACACAACACGTACTGTGACCCATATCGCGAATTTTAATGTTTTTACTTAAAAATACTTAATAACGTTAGTATGGAATTCTATGGGAATATAGCAATTTCACACTGACAGTCTAGAGTTATTTCACATTTCTGACACATTGCGTGCTGCGATCGATTTGACGACCCCCACCACCTACTTTGCACACAGCGATGCCTACTTTATTAATACACTTATATTAGCTTCACTTGTAGTACACTAACTATGTAATCAAATCTTGGAAGTAGTTTTTAACCTAATTTTAACTGATGCGTGACGTATCGATTTAAACTTGGTAAATATATAACGGTTGGACCACATAAAAGAAAAAAAAAACGTTCGGATGACTTTTGACGGATGACAATTATCTATATAAAAGAAAGTTACACCATTTATATTTCAAGAACGGCTAGACCGATTTTTATGACCATTGATTTCTTGGATTTGTCTCCGTTCCGAATAGCAGAATAACTATTAAAATATCGGAAAATTAAAAAAAATAAGAATCGGTACGAAGTTCTATATATATAAAAGAAAGTCGGGTTAGTTACACCATTTATAAGTCGAGAACGGCTGGACCGATTTTTATAAATTAAATTAAATTAAAATTCATTTATTTCAGGCTTAGCCCATAAAGTTGTTAGTAACAATTTATCTTAACCTATCATGTTAGTAAATGTTTAAAAAAGAAAATAATAATTGAAAAAATAGCAATAATAAGAACACATTTTTAAAAACGGATATTCTGGGCAGCCGGTGTAAGGTGCACCTTTACCCAGTACAGCAACATGGAGCTTTCCTCTCTCATAGCCACGGTATTAAGGATGCTGTTGGGGCCGCCCAGCATCCGTCGCATCAGGGATGCAATTCTGTTGCGCATTATCGCGTGGAAACCGTCCACTCGCGCTTCAGCGAACATACCCGAAGCGCTGCAGTAGCGTGGCAGCCCCATCAACAACTGTATCCATTGTTGTACTGAATACGCAGAGTAAAGGATTTTTGTGAATACTTCGTCCAGAGGCTGCACGTGTAAAACGACTGGCAGTAAGCCTTAAATAACATCAGTTTACCTCTTTCGAACCTCGTGCAAACCTACTGGCTAGTATGTTACATCTCACCGCTAACGCTCTGCGTTCCCTCTCTATGTCGAGGTCATCACTAAGGTCATCGGTAAACCAGTGGCCCAGGTATTTAAATTTTGTAACCACTGGTAAGGCAGCGTTTGACAGTGTCACAGATGGTATTGAGTATCTTTTATTGGCATTATAATGCAGCCCATGACTAAGGTAGGCTCTGCATAACAGCCTATATGGAATGCACGCCACTGCCCATGAGCCTCCGCGTACCTTTCACAAACATTTAACAGTATCCTAACATCCCTTATAGATGGGCACAACAACACCATATCATCTACTTAACTGATATTATTAATAAAATTACCATCTATCGAGCATCCGACATTCGTGTTGGTGAACTCACACACCAGGCCGTTTATGTACAAATTAAAAACGGTAGGTGAAGTACTACCTCCCTGCCTAATTGTACCTCTTTGGTTTTGAAAAGAATGTGATATTTACTAGTGTGCTCCTCAGTACTAGGCATCTCATTCACACTTTTAGATGGTGACACCCGGAAGTGGTTTTTAAACAGGTTAGCTATTTGACATGGATCGCTAAGACCTTCTATATTCACATGCGTGCAAGGCCTTGGATTCACTTTGTTCGTCATTTTCCAGAAATCAGAAAAGTTTCCATCTTTATGATGACTAGCCAGCAAGTTCATTGTTAATTGCTGTGCATTTTTCATCAGTTCACAAACACTGTATCACAGACCATACTGAATAAGCTTTTTCACCATAATATTGCCACTCTCCCGTATGGTCTGCCTCGCAGAATTCCCGCTCCTGTGTCCATAGAAGATTTGCCAGTTTAAGCAAAGTCTTGATGAACACCACTCAGGAACTGTAAGTCTTCCGGTGTAAGCCACGTTTCCTGTAAGGCTATTATATCAGCTGTCTGACCCAGTATTCTTACAAACTCAGATGAGCGTTTTATATTTTTGCAATTAAAACTACAAAACATAGTTTTTTTTCCCTTTTTACTTGCCGTTTGCATTCTTTTGTTTACCCGGTCTAAAATCTATGAACCGGCGAAAAGACACTCCCTCCGGCCATAAACTATTATCCAAAAACACATCCAGTTTACATTTAGGTATAATATAAAGGTTTTGTAGGAATTGTAATTCTTTTCCTGTTTTAAGTAACTTCTAAATCAACTAAAACTAAAATATATCGTTTTTAATATCTGTTTCTGTGGTTTCTTTATGTACATTGTTTATATAAATAGGTACTTTTATAGCTGCCGCTTTAAACTTAGCATCCGGTTCTATCATTGCGTTTATGATTTTTGTTTTGTTGGACTTGTCTTCGCCCCGAATAGCAGAATAACTATTAAAACATCGGAAAATTTAAAAAAAAGGCGGTACGAAGTTCGCCGGGACAGCTAGTTGTATATAATTTGACATCATCATGCTGATCTGATGATGGAGTCAAGAGGTGGATAGTGGAACCTACCAGTAAAACCTTTAAGTTTGGGCTCATTTGATTTATTTTGACGAATCCAATACTGCATATGTGTGTTTTATAGTTTTTAAAACTATTTTACTATATTAGTATTATTTTGACCGTATAGCGCCATCTCATAAAAATTTGAGGTACCTTACAGTTGACTATCAACCGTCGGTAACAAAACAAGTGCCACAAACGTTTACGAGATGGCGCTTTAAGAAATTGTAAGTATGAGAACGGATAGAATTGAAGTGTAAAAAAAAAACCGGCCAAGTGCGAGTCGGACTCGCGCAACGAGGGTTCCGTACAAACCTGTAGGTACCTATATAAGTAAAAGTTCACCCAGCACGACAATTGAGTCATAGTTATGTAGTTATGGTAGTTTGCGCGAGAGACACTTTTAAAGTGGTAAAATGTGTCTCCCCCCATGTAACTTCTAAAATAAGAGATAAAACCAAATGTGTGTGTGTGTGTGTGTGTGTGTGTGGTGTGTGTGTGTGTGTGTGTGTGTGTGTGTGTGTGTGTGTGTGTGTGTGTGTGCGCGACAAAAAAAATAAAATAAACAAATTACTTAGTTGACATAATTATTCTATTTTATTTTACAACCCTTATGAATTTTTCGGTGTCATCATAAGACCACTTCAAAAGTATTTTAGTTATCAGAGCTTTAATTTCAAAGACTGATCGATTTTATAAATTACAAAGTTTGGCCATTTTATTGTAGGTGAAGGGAAACAAGAATGGGCTAAAACGGTGAGAAAATATGGTATTCATTGTTGGTGTTGGGATTTGGAAAACTCGTTTTTTAACCGAATTCAAAAAAGGAGGAGGTTCTCAATTCGTCGGTATCTTTTTTTTTTTAAATGTATGTTCAGCGATCATTCGTTACCAGGTTAACCGATTTCGATAGTTCTTTTTTTGTTCGAAAGGGAATACTTTCGGAATGGTCCCATATAAATTTGATCGAGTTCTGAGGATGGGATCTATAAAAAAAACATTAAACATTGCATGAACTCCATACCGTGCCAACTGATTTTGTACCTATGTTGCCCAATATCTTCGGCATTTGTGAACCGATTTTGATGATTTTTTCTTTATCGAATAGTTTATACTTTAAAGATTGTATATTGAATTTTTTTTGGAAAAATTTGACCTCTAAGGTGGGAAAAATAAGGGATGAAATCGGTGTTCAGCCGTTAACTTATGTTTGCACTCAAATGATTCGTTTTGTTGAGGATGTATCACTAAAAATAGATGAAATAAGTAAATTTTATAAAAAAATGTTAACCAACTTCAAAAAACTGAAAAGCTAAAAATAATATCAACACATAAGTACCTAATCAGTTACTTTTGGAGTCGGTGCAAACGAAAACATTCAAACTGTCATCGGATAGCACCGACTCCAAAAGTAACTGATTAGAAGTGTTGATATTATTTTTAGCTTTTCAGTTTTTTGAAGTCTGTTTACATTTTTCAAAAACAAAACAAACAAAACTACATCAAAATCAGGTCAAACTATGTTGCTCACTCCGTCTTACACAGAATCGTGCACACTTTTGAGGACAGATTTAGCGATGTTGATATTTTCTTTTTGACACTTACTCGATTCATCTCTCGTGTAGCACGGAAACTGCCTAAATTTTGCGAATCACCCCAGGAAATAGAGCATCCTACACTTAACTCGCATTCACACTAACATATACTCACACACATCACACGCTTTCACCGGACATACGAGATTCCTTGAAAAGGTATTTTTAGTCTTGTTATTAATTATTTTGTTTTGTTGTAACATCTTGGCTATTTTCTCCCTATAGCCCTTTCATGTAACCGTCCTTAAATGTTAATTTTAATGTGACAAACTTTTTAATTGGCTATGTAAGCATTTAATACAAAGTGTTTTTTATGTTAAATTTACATGGTGTAAAGTGTGCAATAAATAAATAAAATAAATAAAAATCGGTCCATTCGTTTGGGTGCTACGATGCCATAGACAGATACACCCCTTCTTTTTCGTCGGTGGTTAATAAAATAAGACCGATTCATAAATCATTCGAAAAACATTGTTATTTTCTTTGGCATCCAAATAAGAAACTCCACATGGTCGCAGTCGCAGTATTATTTTAGTCTCGTTAAAACAATAGACATTGTTAAATATTTGCACAAATGCCCCAAAATTTCGTCGTTCAATGATTTTTTTTTAACTAGGTCAAATAATAAACTGTATATTCATGAAACATATATGTTATTTAATACTAGCAGCTGTCCCGGCAAACTTCGTACCGCCCTACATTTTTTTTTCGTAAATATTTTATTGTTTTTTATAGTTATTCTGCTATTCGGGGCGGAGACGACTTCAACATCATAAAAATCATAAAAATCGGTCCAGCCGTTCTTGACTTATAAATGGTGTAACTAGCCCGACTTTGTTTTATATACATAGATTTAATTATACGTACAGTGTGTAACGAAAAGGTGAAATAAAACTTTAAGAGGTTATTCTACGGCTAAATTACATCAACTTTTTCTATTGGACCAACGTCAAAGTCTCAACAAAAAAATTGACGTTTCCATACAAACTGATGCCAGCTGGTCGCGTTTTAGTATGGGAGTGTTTTTTTTTGCGATTTCGATGTTGGTCCCATAGAAAAAGTTGATGTAATTTAGCCGTAGAATAACCCCTTAAAGTTTTATTTCACCTTTTCGTTACACCCTGTATCACAATCATTCATACACATAACATTCATACATTACACTTGCATATACACATTTTACACAAATAAAACAATATTAAATGCACAAGTATTTAAACTGTTTCCTAGTGATTTTCCTTATCTGGGAGCACGGCAGTGCCCCTCGCCAAGTCAAGCAAAAAAAAGCGGCACGGCCGTACCATCCTTTTCTCGAAGCAGTTCGGGCCATTTTCGACCTCCTATAACTTCGTTGTGGCTTAAACTAGAAGCCTGTATTTTAAGTAACCAAGCAAAAAACGGAACCCTTATGGATTCGTCATGGCTGTCTGTCCGTACGTATGTCACAGCCACTTTTTTCCGAAACTATAAGAACTAATCTGTTGAAACTTGGTAAGTAGATGTATTCTGTGAACCGCATTAAGATTTTTACACAAAAATAGAAAAAAAAACCAATAAATTTTGGGGGTTCCCCATACTTCGAACTGAAACTAATTTTTTTTTAATCAAACCTATATGTGTCTATCTATCTATCTATGGATAGGTCTTCAAAAATGATATTGAGGTTTCTAATATCTTTTTTTTCTAAACTGAATAGTTTAGACACAACCAAAGTGGTAATATGTGTGTGCCCCTGTAACTTCTAAAATAAGAGAATGATAAAACTAAAAAAAATTATGATGTACATTACCATGCAAACTTACATCGAAAATTGGTTTGAACGAGATCTAGTAAGTAGTTTTTTTTAATACGTCATAAACCGTAAACCGCAATTTACACTATTAAAACGTCGATCAAAGTTACAACGCACTACAAGAACTTTTATATTATGTTACTTGCTGCTACGGAACCCTTCATGGGCGAGTCCGACTCGCACTTGGCCGCTTTTTGTTTCTACACCAGCCCCCCTAGCATATCTACCAAAACACGATATGATATGATATGATATAGCGATATATCGACACCAACTTTAAAAATATGATAGATATAGCGGCCATTTTGAATTTTTATCGAAACAGCGATCCTAATATGTGACGGCGATTTCACTTAACGGCTATATCTATCACATTTTGACCGTTGGTGTCGATATATCGCTATATCATATCATATCATATCTTGAATATTTGTGAAAAAAACCCACATCTCTTTCCCTTGCATGACACGGTGCTTGAAAAAAAAATGCAGAGACTTGTATAAACTATATATTCCAGCACAGAGACTTAAACTGTGTTCAAATAATGTGCATTGTAACGCTATTAAAATATTTAATAAGTTGCCAATTACATTACGGGCATTGCCAGTAAATAAGTTTAAATTGACATTAAATAACTGGCTTTTCCAACAATGCTTTTACTCAATTAATGAATTTAAAGAAACTAAAATAAAATACATTTCATATTAGAATATTGACTTTGTGACGACTAAAGAGACCAATTAATTTACTTTGACATTATATAATACTAAATAATTTCAAATACAAAACAAAATTGAATTGAAATTGTTAAAATTAAGTAATTACATTTTGTGATTTGTATTTCAACGCCCAAAGTGGCAGAATATGTCGAATATATCTAGCTTTAAGACCTTAATAGTGTAACCATATTCTATGAAATAAATGATTTGATTTGATTTATCATATCATATCGTGTTTTAGTGCTCATGCTTGGCAGGCTGAACGAGATTCCAAAGCTTTAGTCAAAACCCACATAGAGTAGCCATTGACACGGAAGAAGAACATACAATAATCACTAACTCACTAAACTGAGATATTTTATTGCTGCTTAAAATGTAACAAGGTAGGTTTAAAAAAGATTACTTACTTTTGTTCCAAATAAGACGGCATGATAAGCGCATTGACTTAGCAAGCGTGGTTTACCATCGACTTCATCATCTCCTTAATCTTAATTAGGTCAAATGTTACCTTAGTCACAATTAATTACAGAAAACCTAAGTTGTAACTTAATTTCTAATCTGGCGTAGGTTAAAAAAAACTTGTACCTACCCCGATAGAATAAAGTACTTGACCAAGGTCAAGTATAAACGATAACTGTTTTTGATTCCGAAATTCACACTAGCATTACTGAGTGATGTAAGTTAACATTTCGTTAACGTTACCGTGACAAACTGAATCACACGCGTGCGAAGCCGCGGGGAACAGCAAGTTGTAGTATAAGACGATATTACTTATCAAATTTCATAGCTATCTGGTTTTAATTTCAACTCGATAACTGCACGCGTTCTTTAGATAAAGAGTATTTTGATATATAGACGGACAGACAAACAGACGAACAGCAAAATGATCCTATAAAATGTTCCGTTTTTTCGAGGTACGGATCCCTAAAAACTGGCAAAGAACGAAGCTTTCATGGGAAATAAATGTAGGATATGTGTAATGGAACGTAAGTTGTGTGAGAGAAAAGGAAGACGAAGTGAGCGAGAGGAGAGACGAATGCGGATTTGAATGTGATGACGGACGTTTTTCTATTGTTTTTATATGTTGTGGAGTGAGTCAGACATAGATAGATAGATAGATACTCTTTATTGTACACCACACAAAACAAACAAATCACAGGAAAGTAGTTAGTGAATAGCACAATTTAGGCGGTCTTATCGCTGGAAGCGATCTCTTCCAGACAACCTTCAGGTAGAGGAAAGTTGAATTAATATTGAGAGAAGGGAGGCGGTAAAGAGTTCCAAAACATAAAAGTCCAAAAAATTTAACAAACTAATTAAACAAACAAATAAAATAAAATACATACTACCTAGTACATGTACATAGTAAAATACTTATATAATACAGACATAATATGAATACATACTTAAAATAAATAATGTAAATAAATAAATACCCTATTAACATGAAAAAGAATCTAGTGACCAAGATGTAGGAAAAATGGTTAAATAAATAAAGTAGAAGAAAAATAGACAGGAGAAAACTACAGTGAAAGGAGATAGGTTTTAAGTCTAGTTTTGAAACTGTGAAGCGATTCAGATTCTCGAATAGACAATGGCAAGGAGTTCCATAGGCGGATGGATTGCACAGTGAAGGAGTGGGAATAAGTTTAAGAAGAATGGAGTGGAAAAACGAGGCGAAGTTTATTGGAAGACCGCATTTCGTGACCTAGGGCAGGTTGCAAAAAATTAAAGCGCTCCTTTAGATACGGCGGTGACTTAGGATTAAATAGGATAGAAAATAGAAAAGAAAGAATGTGATATTCACGCCGACGTCGAATAGGTAGCCATTTTAGCAGAGCTCGGTATTCTGAGACATGGTCGTACTTACGTAGACCATAAATTATACGAATGGAGAAGTTCTGAAGGCGCTCGAGCTTGCTTAGGAGACTTTCGTTGAGATCTAAGTAGCTACAGTCTGCATAATCAAGAATGGGGAAAAGTAAAGCCTGTACTAGTGCAATTTTAGTAGGTTTTGGTAAAAAGTTGCGTAGTCTATTAATTGACGCTGCCGTTGCAAACATCTTCCTGCTGACCTCCGCAATCTGCGTCGTCCAGGTTAGTGCGCTATCTATGTAAACACCTAGGTTTTTTACGACTTTGCTGTATGGTATAAGGACCCCGTCGAATGTGATGGGTGGCAAGGCACTCCAGTCAATCCTGGCAATTCGCCGAGAGCCACCCAGCACTATAACCTGCGTCTTAGAGGGGTTGACCTTGAGTCCGTATGACTTGCTCCAGCTGAGAATACGGTTCAAGTCAGTGTTTATCAACTTCACTACACTAGAGAGGTCTTCAAGGCGCTCTTGGGAATATATTTGGAGATCGTCTGCATACAAGTGGAAGGAAGATGATAATTTGAGAGTGATTGAATTAATAAAAATTGCAAATAGAAGAGGAGACAGAACGCCACCTTGAGGAACACCGGCACTGATGTCACACCATGCAGAGAAACAGTCATCAGCACGAATGCGTTGCCGGCGTCCATGCAAGTAACTATGAAACCAGTCAAGCACCGTTGGAGATATGTTAAGCGAACCCAGTGTTCCCAGCAGAAGATCAAAATCAACACTATTGAAGGCGTTACTGAAGTCCAACAAGGTTAGTACGGTAAGATGCCCATTATCTATGCCATTTCTGACATCATCAGTGATTTTGACTAACGCTGAAACCGTACTATGCCCGGGCCGGAAACCAGATTGAAACGGGTTTAGAAGTTGGTTTTTGGACAAAAAATAACTAAGTTGCTGATGGACAACACGCTCTATAACTTTAGAAATAAACGGTAGGATGGATATGGGGCGATATTCTGAGTATAAAGTTGGGTTGGTCTTTTTTGGTAAGGGAGTAACTTGGGCATGTTTCCATATTGTTGGAAAGACGCTTGAGGAGAGAGAATGGTTCAATATGTGAGTAATAATAGGAGTAACGTAGTCTAGTATAGGAACTATCATGTTACGACTAATATTGTCGCTCCCTACAGCGTTAGAGGCAATAGATAGTATGTTCTTCTTAACATCACAATCGGATACTTGACTAAAAATAAAAGGTGGATAGTCAGGAGTTGGAAGTACTGAAAGATGACTAAGTGTATCTTTTTTTATCGAGCCATCAAGGGCAACAGATGTAGAGAAATACTTGTTTAAAAGGTTAATGTTAATATCTTTGGCAATGGAATCGTTACGTGATTTTCCAACTCCAATTGACTTCAAAAATTTCCAGACTTTAGCGGGATCTCCATTTTCAACAGATTTATGAATATGGCGTCTTTGAGCGTCTCTACACAAAGTATTGCAGCGATTCCGAAGTAATTTATATCTTTCGCGGTTTTTATCGGACGGGTCCATTTTGAATCTAGTCCTGGCAGCGTTTTTCTTGTCTCGTAAGGATTTCAGTTCATCTGACAACCAGGGTGCAGGAACATGCTTGATTCTGACAGGGCAAACAGGAGCATGCTTATCAAATAATTTTGTAAGAATAGTGTTGAAAAGTCTGACCTTTTCATTCACATCATCAGCAACCTCAATCACGGACCAGTCCGTATTTATTGTGTCAAGTTTAAGAGCATCAATGTTCATGCTACTAAAATTGCGTTGCAGGAGAAATTTTGTCTTAGATTTAGGTGGACGAACTTTGTATGAAAGGTAGATCAGATCATGGAAAGAGAACGCATCGGCATGGCACTGGCCGTACTTAGCAACGTGATCAGGGGAGGTGACAATCATAAGGTCCAGTAGTGATGGGGCGCTGTTTGGAAAATAGTGGGTGGTATTGAGAGGGATAATATTTAAGTTGCATGAAGTAATGACAGATCTAAGACGAAGTGAACGAGAATCATTTTTAATTAAACATGTGTTAAAATCTCCCATCAGTATGGTGTAACTGTTTAACGGAGTCAGGTCTTCTAATGTTTTCTCCAGAGCGGAAAAGTAATCCACTCTTAGGGAAGGACTATAGAAGACACCGAGAAGTATTTTTGTGTGGGACAGAGTTAGGTTGATAAAGAGATGCTGTGCTACATCAGAAGATGAGGAGGGAGGTGAAACATCAACTACTGAAAAAGGTATTTCCGATCGAATATAAATTGCGATACCGCCTCCAGATCTGACAATACGGTCGTTCCGGACCAGCCTGAAACCCGGCAGGGAGTATGATGTAGAGGGAAGACAAGGTTTCAACCATGTCTCTGACACAAGGACTGCGTGTACATGCTTACTACTGAAGGCTGCCAGGAGGTCAGGATAGTGAGCCGGGATGCTTTGTGCGTTTATATGTACAACATTAAAGTCAGTGTTTATCAACTTCACTACACTAGAGAGGTCTTCAAGGCGCTCTTGGGAATATATTTGGAGATCGTCTGCATACAAGTGGAAGGAAGATGATAATTTGAGAGTGATTGAATTAATAAAAATTGCAAATAGAAGAGGAGACAGAACGCCACCTTGAGGAACACCGGCACTGATGTCACACCATGCAGAGAAACAGTCATCAGCACGAATGCGTTGCCGGCGTCCATGCAAGTAACTATGAAACCAGTCAAGCACCGTTGGAGATATGTTAAGCGAACCCAGTGTTCCCAGCAGAAGATCAAAATCAACACTATTGAAGGCGTTACTGAAGTCCAACAAGGTTAGTACGGTAAGATGCCCATTATCTATGCCATTTCTGACATCATCAGTGATTTTGACTAACGCTGAAACCGTACTATGCCCGGGCCGGAAACCAGATTGAAACGGGTTTAGAAGTTGGTTTTTGGACAAAAAATAACTAAGTTGCTGATGGACAACACGCTCTATAACTTTAGAAATAAACGGTAGGATGGATATGGGGCGATATTCTGAGTATAAAGTTGGGTTGGTCTTTTTTGGTAAGGGAGTAACTTGGGCATGTTTCCATATTGTTGGAAAGACGCTTGAGGAGAGAGAATGGTTCAATATGTGAGTAATAATAGGAGTAACGTAGTCTAGTATAGGAACTATCATGTTACGACTAATATTGTCGCTCCCTACAGCGTTAGAGGCAATAGATAGTATGTTCTTCTTAACATCACAATCGGATACTTGACTAAAAATAAAAGGTGGATAGTCAGGAGTTGGAAGTACTGAAAGATGACTAAGTGTATCTTTTTTTATCGAGCCATCAAGGGCAACAGATGTAGAGAAATACTTGTTTAAAAGGTTAATGTTAATATCTTTGGCAATGGAATCGTTACGTGATTTTCCAACTCCAATTGACTTCAAAAATTTCCAGACTTTAGCGGGATCTCCATTTTCAACAGATTTATGAATATGGCGTCTTTGAGCGTCTCTACACAAAGTATTGCAGCGATTCCGAAGTAATTTATATCTTTCGCGGTTTTTATCGGACGGGTCCATTTTGAATCTAGTCCTGGCAGCGTTTTTCTTGTCTCGTAAGGATTTCAGTTCATCTGACAACCAGGGTGCAGGAACATGCTTGATTCTGACAGGGCAAACAGGAGCATGCTTATCAAATAATTTTGTAAGAATAGTGTTGAAAAGTCTGACCTTTTCATTCACATCATCAGCAACCTCAATCACGGACCAGTCCGTATTTATTGTGTCAAGTTTAAGAGCATCAATGTTCATGCTACTAAAATTGCGTTGCAGGAGAAATTTTGTCTTAGATTTAGGTGGACGAACTTTGTATGAAAGGTAGATCAGATCATGGAAAGAGAACGCATCGGCATGGCACTGGCCGTACTTAGCAACGTGATCAGGGGAGGTGACAATCATAAGGTCCAGTAGTGATGGGGCGCTGTTTGGAAAATAGTGGGTGGTATTGAGAGGGATAATATTTAAGTTGCATGAAGTAATGACAGATCTAAGACGAAGTGAACGAGAATCATTTTTAATTAAACATGTGTTAAAATCTCCCATCAGTATGGTGTAACTGTTTAACGGAGTCAGGTCTTCTAATGTTTTCTCCAGAGCGGAAAAGTAATCCACTCTTAGGGAAGGACTATAGAAGACACCGAGAAGTATTTTTGTGTGGGACAGAGTTAGGTTGATAAAGAGATGCTGTGCTACATCAGAAGATGAGGAGGGAGGTGAAACATCAACTACTGAAAAAGGTATTTCCGATCGAATATAAATTGCGATACCGCCTCCAGATCTGACAATACGGTCGTTCCGGACCAGCCTGAAACCCGGCAGGGAGTATGATGTAGAGGGAAGACAAGGTTTCAACCATGTCTCTGACACAAGGACTGCGTGTACATGCTTACTACTGAAGGCTGCCAGGAGGTCAGGATAGTGAGCCGGGATGCTTTGTGCGTTTATATGTACAACATTAAAGTTCTTAGGCACATCAGAGAACGCCGCATCAAGCTCATCAGAGAGAGGAAGAAAAGTAGAATGAAAACTTTCATTCTGTGAAGAGGAAGATGAGGAAAGAGAGAGAAAATTGTCGTTATCATCATTCATCAAATTCATATTAGTTTGGGTATCTAGGTATGAATATAATAAATTATAAAATTTAAATTACAAAATAATACAATAAAAATAAAATAAAATAAAAATGTATCGTAATAAGAAAAACTAAGTTTTTAACAGGTACCTACGCAAAGTGTCCCTGTCAACTTGTTCCTCTACCCACCAGCTGTAATAAAATGAAGTAATCGCTAACTAAAAATAAACATTAATCGCGTCGCTAAAGCAAGAGCATCAATTTCTTGAGATCAAGAGATGTTCTTGAGCTTGAATAAACTAAGTATCGTTAAAACCAACATTTCCTTTATCCCTACATAAATATCCTTTATCATGTAACATTACGCCTCATAACGTCTATCCCACCTTTAAGGTTGCGGGAAGATTGTGTAATTAAACGCCCAGAGCCGCTCGCCGTGTCATTTCCATGTATTACACGCCCATTTTGTAAGTAAACAAAAATTAATCATGTAACTCCTAAATAAACCGATTAAGATCTGGGTTTAAACAGAATATTTTCAATTACGATAAAGCGTTTTGCGTAATTCATCGATTCACGTGCTAGATCAGATAAATAGAGAACTATATATTAGATAAGTTGGAGCTATTTGATCAAATCGTCGCCATAATAGTTAATCAACATGGGGCGTTTTCTTGTTTTATTCTGCGCCATTGCTGCTGCGACAGGTATTTATAACTCAACTGCCAAGAGTAGGTTGTTGTTTAACCGACTTTAATGACCCACTTTATTTTAAAGTTAATTTAAAAACCACTACTCTTTTTAACAATTGGCTGTTTGTTTTTCCTTTGTATCTTCGCTAAATAAGAAATAATTTTAATGATTTCTTAATTAATGAATTAAGTTTATTTATGCCCATAAATTTTTTGAAGGAAAAACTTCCCTGCTTTTGCAAAATATATCTATACAGGGTTACATTGCAAAGGGGTGCCAAATCTTCAGAAGTGGCTCAGAATCAGTAACTTAATCGAACTATACAAAACACAAAACATTTTATTTTCACATTTAATTATTCGTATCCGCTGTTAAAAATCATACGCGTGGATAATTTAACTCACTCATGAAAAAATTGCACCGTATGTGCACTGGGTAAGGTCCTTGTTGACTCGCCGTACTTACGCCTTTAAAAAATGGCCGCGCGGCCTTCGTAGTCTCGTTATTGACTTTATTTTCGGAAATTTTAAAGTATTTTTTTCGTAAAATACGATTATTAAAAATAATAACGATTAAGACGCTTCTTTATAATGTTCCCTAGATCTTATTTTTTTAAATTTGGCACCCCTTTGCCATTTAACCCTGTATATAAAAGAAAGTCGGGTTAGTTGAACCATTTATTAGTCGAGAATGGCTGAACCGATTTTTATGATATTTGCTTTGTTGAATTTGTCTCCGCCCCGAATAACAGAAAAACTATAAAAACACGGAAAAAATTACGAAAAACTTTTTTATGAAGGAGCAGTACAAAGTTTGACGGGACAGCTAGTTTAGTTATTAAGTATAGTATAGGTAGTACTTATTAACTAAGTATAGTAAATAGTATGAATTCGATTTAATCATAACATTATAGAATGCAATAAATATATTAAATTGAAAAAAAAATATCTATATATCTTCAACTTAAATGATTTGTCTTATGAAGGGCTTATTATACCTATGACAGGATATATGCCGCGCATAATATGGCAGGTCACTGAATCAAGACAAAATGAAAGTTATATTGTTACGCTGGCACGTGCTTGACAGATTTACACCAAAAATAGAAAAATAAAGTAAATTCTGTCAAAACCTAAAAACTTTCGGTTATTTGGTGTGAATGGTGTAGGCAGAGACTATCAGGGTGTAGGTAATAGATAATAGATCGATATTATAGTCCTTCGATTGCAAACAATTATTGCCTACTTTATTCACAATTTATTTCGACATTTCTAGTTCGCTTTTATTAACGGCAGTCGTGTTTTTAAATATATTTTTTTAAAAGTTTTCAACAATTACATTTAAGCATAATTATGGTATAAATAATTTAATCACCTTTCAAAACCTTAAAAAAATTGGCTGCTCATTATTGAGCATATAATTCGCGAAATTGTTTTTATTATGACACCATGACCTATGTTATCCAGGAGAAGTCTAACGATGCCTCATACATCAAAATCGGTTAAGGCGTTAAGTCTTTATGGTGAAATATAGAAACTCACTCATACATAAATACAAAAACCCTAAATATATTACACTCTTTTTGGACAGTCGTGTAAAAATAATCTATTTAAATTATCATCATCGTTTTCATTATCATGCACAGACGTCAGACTCTAAAATAACTTAACATGTGTGTTATTTAAATAAAAACTCCGTATTTCGGCTAACAATTGAGAACATCCTTACTATTCATACTAATATTATAAACGCGAAAGTTTATATGTAGAGTCCGATTCACCCCCAGATCGGGCCCGCTAGTGCGGAGCCCGACAGCGGTCCGGCCTGTTTCGGCAGTTCCGGTCCCGTCGGCGCCACCACTAGCGGGTTCGCCGCTTGGTAGGGTGCCTTTTGCACTCCACATTGGCCCGATCACGCCTGCTAGTATGGGGCTCGACACGTACGAAGCCTCACACTCGGCCGGGTCGCGGCGACCGCTAGCGGGGCGGACCTAGGCTGTGCGCCTTCAGCGCACGCCACAACTGTCCAGGTTAAGCTGACGAATGTCTTCCTCAAAGGCACTCAGCGATAGGTCCGTCCATAAAAATAAAAAATAAAAAAGTTTATATGTATGCATGTTTCTTCACGCAATAACTACTGAATAGATTTTGATAAAATTTGGCAAACAGATAGACCATGGCCTGGATTAACACTTAAGATACTTTTTATCCGGGTAAGGTCAACTCAGACGAAGTCGCAGGCAAAAGCTAGTTTAGTCAATGAAGTGCTTTGACAGTCTTAAAATCAAATATCTCATAAAATTAAAATATTAGAAAATCCTTCAAATCATGAAAAACGACCTTCTGGTCTAGTGATACGCGCGCCGAACTACAATGGTTAGCTGGTTCGAATCCCGCAAATTGTTTGTGTGATGAGTACAAGCATTTGTACCTCAGTCATGGATGTTTATAAATGTATTTAATTCATTAGGAATGTTGTTGAAACGCGTTCTACCGTTTAGATAATAATTATAAAACCAGGATGGATTATTGAATAGGCGAGGCCTATTTCCAGCAGAGGACTTCTAAATGATGATGATGATGGTGACCAGTCTTCCACTACAGAACGCTTTCTTCTAGTTTCAGTAATGGACGAAGTCCTATGGCTGAAATGATAATTGTGCACTTATTAGATTTCTCATAATTATGCTAGTATAAGCTATTTTCATAATTATGTTAATACTATAACATTTTTTTCTGTTTTGCAACATTTTTCATTGACACTGTGCTCCTATTGGTCGTAGTGTTATGTTATATAGCCTTTAACCTTCTTCGATAAATGGACTAGGATCTCAATTACACAAAAATATTTTTTCAATTCGAATCAGTAATTCCTGAGATTAGCGCGTTCAACCAAACCAAGAAACTGCTTAGCTTTATAATATTATCTTCTATATTTCTATCTATATTTAGAAAAATGAATCGCTGTTTGTTTGTCTCGCTAAAACTCGAGAACGGCTTGACCGATTTGGCTAATTTTGGTTTTGAAACATTTGTAGAAGATCAGGAAAGGTTTAAAAAGTGAGAAAATATAAAGAGAGACAACTTTTATTAGCGGTACGGACTTCGCTGGGTCAGCTAGTAATACTTATATATTTGCAGTAAGAATGCAGGCAGCTTAATGAAAACAACTTCATGTTATTTTAACCAATTCATTATCTGCTGATTGTTTTTTGAGATTAATATATTAAGAATTCGTCATTACTAAATCTAACCGATAAAAATCTAATTAGGTAATGATTAATAATAATTTACTTATCGTTTGGATTGATTGATGACGTCATTACGGGTTTTTTTAACACACTTATATGAGCTTCACTTGTAACTAACTAACTAAGTATGTAATCAAATCTTGGAAGTAATTATTAACCTACTTCTAACTGACATGGCGTATAGATTTCAAACTTTGTAAATATCTGACATTCGAATGACAATACAATAATTGGACACCATCGTATTGATCTTACGATGGAGTCAGGAAGTGTGTAATGGAACTGTTCAATGACTACTAGTAAAACCCGTGTTTGGGCTCATTTAAGGCGACGGGTAAGGCAAGTGACCTTAAGCATTAAGCGTCGACTTGCGCGACATCTATTACGTGCCTAAGATAGTACAAATGCTTCCCGCAGACTAAACATCCATCCGTTGTGCTCCTGTGCACATAGTATCATTGCGAGCAAAATATCCGCTTATGGAAAAGTAGGCGCTAAGAGTAAAATCTTTTAAAAATCCTTATAATTATTCATTTGTTGACTATTTGAAGAAAAAAAACTTCAACCTCAAGGCACGAATGTTATAAATAACTAAACCAACTTTCAAACTAAACAAAAACGTCGTTTAAAATATAAATGTGTATGTACAAGATCGCTGTATTCGCGGTACTTTGAAGAAATATTTTTTAGTGTTTATAAAAAATAATAATAGTACTTATTTAGATACATCAGGAAAAACTTTAACATATAAGTTACATGATATATTAATTTCCACATCCTATATCCAGTACTTTCGCCAGAAAACTTGTGCAAAAACCCCCCCTTTACATGTATTCTCCTTACCCTGCGCCTTAATTCGTTTTGACCAGTTTCAGTAAGAGCCGTGTGTGGACGGCCGTAAAGCATACAATTCCCTACCGCCAACAGAAGGCGTGTCGTAAAAGGCGACGAATTTCTGAAGTACGAGACGGGTAGCAGCGTCTGCGTGCGAAATCTTATAAAAAAACTGCGCTCGCCAACCCGCCTGCCAAGCGTGGCGAGTATTGGCAAGCCCCCCGATAATAGGTCATTGGGGGAGGCCTATGTTCAGCAGTGAACGGCCATTGGCTGGAATTATGACAAGTTTCATAAATTTAAAACTGTGTTTTATTAGTTTTTAAAATGAAAAATCATTCGGGTTATTGGAACTGTAAAAATTATCTAATTTTGTGTTTAATTGTTTGCTGTGCAGCTCTCCCAGCGAAAGACCTAATCATCAGCAGGCTGGTGCCCGATGGCCCCCGGTACATGTACGCGGAGGGCGAGGACGGCCAGGCCAGGCTGGTGGACTCCTGGGTGAAGCTCAGCGACCTTGGCCGGATGGCCAGATACAACCCTGACCAGTCGAACCAGTACCACCTCTTTACTAGGTAATTTAATACCATATTTATCTAGTAAAGTTGTTTGAAGTATAAACTACTACTGCCCGCGACCTTGGTCTTTACAAAACCATAGTTAGTCTAAAATAAAGAATACTGACGGCCGATGGGGCAGAATGGTTCTGGAATGGAGGCCACGTACCGGCAAGCGCAGCGTAGGACGTCCATCTACAAGGTGGACAGACGACCTGGTAAAGGTTGCAGGAAGCCGCTGGATGCGAGCCGCTTTCAACCGGCCAATCTGGAAGTCACTGGGGGAGGCCTATGTTTAGCAGTGGACGTCCTATGGCTGATGATGATGATGATGAAAGAATACGCGAATGAAGTCGCTTGCAAAAGCTAGTATAAAAAAACACATTTAAAAATTTTTGCAAATCTAATAGCGACATCTAACGGTAGGAAGCGTACATTTTTCCTGGATAAAAAGGAACCTATCTGCTATTCCAGCTAAATTTCATCTAGATCAGTTCAGCCTTTCTGGCGTGAGTGAGTAACAAACATCCATCCATCTACACTTTCGCATTTTTATATAACTAAGATTAGTAAGAAGTAAGATTAGTAGTAAATATGGTTTTTAAGCACTTAAACTTGGAGTCCAAACTAACTAGAACTTTTCATTGCTTTAAACCTAAATACTTCGGAACCCTCTGCTGCGAGGGTTCCGACTTGCACTTGCCAGGTTTTCAGGGTTCGTACTTGGGCCCATATTTATCTGGAAAGTTGTTTAGTTATGAAATAAATGTTTTCAACACACTCATATTAGTTTCACTTGTAACTAACTAACAAACTTAGCCTTACCTACATAGGTAGGTAATCAAATCATGAAAGTAGTTATTAACCTACTTCTAAACTGTTGTATTATTTTAAAACTTTGTATTTCGACGACCTCCGTAGCCGAAAGGCGAGCATACCGAACTTGGTGTCGCTATCTCTGAGGTTCCGGGTTCGATTCCTGGTCGGGTCAATGTAGAAAAAAAACTTTTCTATATTGCCTCGGGTCTGGGTGTTGTGGTACCGTCGTTGTTTCTGATTTCTGTAACACAAGTGCTTTGGCTACTTACCACAGGATCAGAGCAATGTATGTGATGTTGTCCAATATTTATTTATTTAATTTTTATTTGACATTCGGACAATACCATGATTCAACACCATTGTGCTGATCTGATGATGCAGTCAGGAGGTAGGTAGTAGAACTCAGTGACTTATTATTGGTACTAGTAAAACCTTCGTGTTTTGATTCATTCGATTCGTTTTGACGAGCCTAAGCCTAAGCGAGTTTTTAACTAATGATGTTTTATTAAACTTACTTTTGAGATCCAAATTTGTCGTTGCCGTTACATTATACCTACTTTAAAACCCTCTGCGAGTATTCCAACTCGCACTTGTCCGTTTTTAGGATTCCGTACTATTATTGTATTATTTATTTGTAATTTAAATATACTTATTCTTTTAACAATTTATAAATAATTTGTTTAGTGTTAATTACATACAATAAAAATATATAAATTTAATTAATAAAGTAAATTGATTATTCCGTACCCAAAAGGTAAAAACGAGACCCTATTATTAAGACTCCACTGTCCGTCTCTCTGTCTGTCTGTCTGTCTGTCTGTCTGTCTGTCTGTCTGTCTGTCTGTCTGTCTGTCTGTCTGTCTGTCTGTCTGTCTGTCTGTCTGTCTGTCTGTCACCAGGCTGTATCTCATGAACTGTCATAGCTAGACAGTTGAAATTTTCACAGATGATTTATTGTTATTGCCGCTATAACAACAAATACTAAAAGCTGAATAATATAAATATTTAAGTGGGGCTCCGATGCAATTAACGTTATTTTTTTCGTTTTTTGCTCAATATAAATAATGGCAACAGGTAGCCGCTTGAAATATTCACAGAATAATGTGTATTTATGTATTCTAGGGCCAATCCTTCAGTCAGTCAGCCACTCGTTATGGGAAACCTCGAGCTCCTGCAGCAAAGCAACTACAGCCCAAACCGCAAAACTGTGGTCTTGATCCACGGGTTCCTCGGCTCTGCTACCGCTGGCTCCAATGTTGCGCTTGTCCCTGGTGAGTGGAGTATTCTGGAAAACTTTTTATGGGAATCGAATTGGACTTGCAAGCTTCTATAACTGCGCCCATGCATGATGATCATGGTCTGGTCTAGTCATTTCTGCGCCCCCCGAGGGTGCAACAGGAATAAATTTGTTAACTAAAATTACAATAGGTAGGCACGTAGCGAGGGGAATGGGGCAGACGAGACGAGTTCTTATTGGAGACACTGGTAAACTGGAGTTGACAGCTTAAAGAAAACAGATTTAAGAAGCCCATTTAACCAGCCACTATAGATAATTAATTCCCTATGAATATAGAAGGCCTATTCGGCAGTACCTAGTCAATAATTAATTGTAGCGGTGCCCGCTGGTTTGGTTTCAGTCTTTAGAACACTTTTATTAGCTTCACTTGTAACTAACTAACAAACTATGTAATCAAATCTTGGAAGTAGTTTTTAACCTACTTGTAACTGACGTATTGGTTTGACATTTTATAAGTGTAATGTCAGATACATTCGGATGACAACACAATAATTTCACACCATCGTGATGATCTGTTGATGGAACCATGAGGTACATGGTCGAACTCTTCAATGACTACAAGTACAGGCATCGATTTCCGGTCATTGCAGCAAACTGACTCTTTTAAATGGCTCAGTTCTTGGAGTGCTAAAAGACGCCTCTAGCAAAATTAGTCTGGTGACACAATTAAGGGATTTCGTAATACAAGAATGCTAATTGCTTACTTACTAAATTGTGTGTTCTCGGGCGCATATTTATTTATTTATTTCTTGCAGCTTACCTAAGTGGTGAAGATGTCAATGTCATTGTTTTTGACTGGAGCGCAGGCTCCCACTGGGGCCCAAATGGTGGGCTAGCAGGTGAGTGCAATTGTTAAGTGTAGAAGTTAAGTAGTTCTCTTCCTTCTTATTAATTAATAAAAATATATTGCAACATGCTTTAGTTTTTTAACACACATAGTAGCTTCACTTGTAACTAACTAACAAACTATGTAATCAAATCTTAGAAGTAGTTTTTAACCTACTTCTAACCGACGTATCAATTTCAAACTTTGTAAATATTTGACATTTGGATGATAATACAATAATTTGACACCATCATGCTGATCTGATGATGAAGTCAGAAGGTAGATAGTGAAACTCTTTAACAACTACTAGTAAAACCTTCGTGTTTGGGCTCATCTGATTCCTCTCGAAGAGTTCAATACGTATAAGTGTGTCTTATAGTTTTTGAAACTATTTTATTTTTACTTCGAGACAATGACGATTAGTGTGTCGTCTGGCCCATATTTATATTTCGATTGATTTTATTTAGCTCTAGCCGCTGCGCGTTTCTTCAACTGGTTGAACACTTCCACCGGTGTGAGCGCGGCCCAGTACCACATCCTCGGATTCAGCGTTGGAGGCCACATGGCTGGCATCCTCGCCAGGAACATCGTTGGAGATGTTGCTTACGTTTCTGGTAAGTACTATGGTCCATTTATATTATACGAGCCCACGACTTCGTAGATGTAGAATTAGTACTTCAAGGAGCTTAGTTTGTTCTGCAAAAGATATTATGGTAAATAATTGTAATCTTTAACTCGAGAAATGATTGATCTTCCAAATAAACTTTCATCCCCTATTTCATTTCATACCCTTTAAAGTTTTATTAATTTCGGAGTGTAAATGTAACAGATAGAGTTACTTTTTCGTTTATTCTATACTAGCTTTTGCCCGCAACTTCGTCTGCGTTGACAGGACATGGTCTATTAGTATGCCTAATTTCATCAACATCCATTTAGTAGTTTTTGCGTGAAAGAATAACAAAGATCGATACATCCATACTCACGAACTTTCGCATTTATAATATTAGTACGAAGTTTGGATTTTGATCCACGACGTCCCGTCTGGCATAATGCCTAGTGGTGTGACAATTTTTCTTGAACGCAAAGGATTTGAGTCAATTATAAAAAGGTTTTTGTCTAAACTGGCTGAAAGAGAACGAGACACATTCGCTGGTTTTTCACTAGCATGCAAATGAAGCACTACAAATTGCAAATAATTAACTATGTTGATTACATCTTCTGCCTCCACTCATAGATTGCAAACCATGGCTTATTTAAGGAGCGCGAAGCATTGACAGTCTAATTTTTTTTCCAGCTCTCGACCCTGCGTCCAGATGGGAGGTAAACGACGTTGTCAGCCACAGGGACTCGTTATACACTGAGATCATCCACACTAGCGCCACCGTTAACGGGTGGGGAGACCCCCTCGGCCACGTCGACTTCTACCCCAACGGAGGCAGCACCATGCCCGGGTGCATCCTTAGCGTCATCTGTGATCACCAGAGGTTAGTGTGTGTTATTAGTTTTTCATGACTGTGACGCGTGAAGAAATTCCGTCGAATTCCTTTTAAACCGACTTCAAAAAAGGAGGAGGTTCTCAATTCGTCAGTATCTTTGTTTTTTTTTATGTATGTTCAGCGATAATTCGTTACCAGGTTAACCGATTTCGATACTTCTTTTTTTGTTCGAAAGGGAATACTTTCGGAATGGTCCCATATAAATTTTATCAAGTTCTGATGATGGGATCTATAAGAAAACTTTACATGAACTCTATACCGTGCCAACTGATTTTGTACCTATGTTGCCCAATATCTTCGGCATTTGTGAACCGATTTTGATGATTCTTTCTTTATTGAATAGCTTATACTTTAAAGATGGTATATTGAAAATTTTTTGGAAATATACACCTTTAAGGTTGGAAAAATAAGGGATGAAATAGGTGTTCAGCCGTTAACTTATGTTTGCACTCAAATGATTCGTTTTGTTTTTCACTGTATGTATCACTAAAAATAGACGAAATAAGTAAATTTTATTTAAAAAAGTAAACTGACTTCAAAAAATTGTAAAGCTAAAAATAATATCAACAAATAAGTACCTAATCAGTTACTTTTGTAGTCGGTGCAAACGAAAACATTCAAACTCTCATCGGATAGCACCGACTCCAAAAGTAACTGATTAGGTACTTATGTGTTGATATTATTTTTAGCTTTACAATTTTTTGAAGTCGGTTTACTTTTTTTATTTAAGGATCCAATTAACAAGACATACATTATTCAAGTTCAATAACAAGTCCTAATAAAAGTTGAGTGAAGTCCTTAGTAGTGTAGGGGTTATTTTAAAAACATCAACAATCTCCTAAGGACTGATTCTGGTGTTCAAATACTCAAACATTTTCTATGAAACTAACATTGAAATCGCAAAAAAAATTACTTTCCCATACTAAGCCGCCGACCAGCTGACATCAGTTTGTATGGAGCAGTATTTTTTTTATAGATTTCAATGTTGATCCCTTAGAAAAAAACCCTGTATAAAAAAATTACGAGAAGAAAAAATAATAAAAAATGTTTTCCTAAACATTGAGACTGCGAGAATATATCGACATCGTCATTAGTTTTGCTTGATAAATCATCAAGCATCTAAATTCAAATTCAAATTAAAATGCGTTTATTGCCAATTAAGTGTACAACTGAGATCTTAAAGATATTAATGTAACTTAAATACTTAATTACCCTTGTCAGGTGTTGCAATTTTCATAATATAAAATTATTCATGTAGGTAGCCTAATACCAAATTTTTGGTTTAAAGTAATAAACAAATTAAATTTTAAAAAAAGTTTTTTTTTAATTTTATTTTTATACGTCCATTACTTGACTTTTGTTGTGTGGTGATAGTAAACTGTTAAACATTGTCCTTGTAAAGGTCTTACGAATACATGGCTGAGTCCCTAGCCACCGGAGGGTTCAACAACGCGGTGGAGTGCAGGAGCCGCACCGAGGCCTCCATCGGCCAGTGCACCCTCAGCAGAAGACTGCACATGGGTGGTCGCACCCCTAAGACTGGGTAAGGAAACATATCAAAATTATGACAGAAAAATTTAAGTATTATATACCACAGTATAAAAACTACAATCACTTTTATTAACCGACTTCAAAAAAAGGAGGAGGTTCTCAATTCGGTTGTATGTTTTTTTTTCTGTGATGAAACAATGTATCATAGCCGTGTTTGGACTTATTTGAATCGTCATGAGAAGCAATTTGGCTATATTTAAATTGGCTATATTTGGCTAAAAAACAGACAAAAAAAATTTTATAAAAAAATATTACCGACTTCAAAAACACTAAAAAGCTAAAAATAACTTTTAAACATTTTTTTTTTATTATTGTATTTTATTATAATCTACATTTAGTCTAAGTCTACTTATGTTAAAACGTGGTTTTGTCTCTAGCAATTACAAACAAACCGACAGATCTACTTTTTTTTGCTAACCTGTGTCATCCCACTACTGAGCAAAGGTTTAGGGGTAAACTCCCAAATCTTCGCATCATCTTTTTTTGGGTTCACCTCTTCGCCAAAAGCCATCTGTAGGCACCAGTATTTAGATCTGCTTTATGAATAATAAATGCACCGATAATTAATTTGTAATTTATACACGTGTTGATTAATGAGTACTATGTATGTGCTAGCCGTGGAGTGTTTGAATGTGGTTGTTTGCACCGACTCCAAAAATAACTGTTTAGTATAATTGTTTAAAAGTTATTTTCATCAAGTTATCTTCTGGTTCTGCCATAAGATGCATACCAAACCAAACAATTTATACACTTATATAAATTTACTATCCAAGCAATTTAGATAATCCATCTCCCCCTCAATTATTTTACTTATGTCAAAATTTTCACAAATAAAAATCTGATTGAGGGACAATTTTTCAATCGCCAGATTAATTTTATTTAACAAATAAAATATACGGTTTAACACATTTTCTATACAAAAACTGACAATATTATGTCAAAATAAATTCTTTACATAAAAGTTATTGATTTATTTAAACTTTATTGCACAAAATAAAATCGTACAAAAGGTGGACTTAATGCCATGTGGCATTCTCTACCAGTCGACCATTAAGCTAAACAGAAATGTTTTGTGTGTTGTTATCTGGCTATTGAAAAATTATATTTCTGTAAACATGTAACAATGATTTGCACTCTATGTAAAGACTAAATATAAAGTAATCGTAAACAATAATTAATATGGATTAACTTTATCTTATAAATCGATAACCTTGCGCCATAATTATGTATACCTAATCTTGCTTACCAACGAGTGCAGTTATTTAGTAACCTAATACGTCAGTGTTTAAAATCTCACTGAAACATGGGGTATATGTGTCAGAAATCTTGAACGTAACTTAGTTTATACAGGGTGACCTTGTAATACCTGCACTTTAAAGACTAACAGTAAACTGACATTAGAAAATAGACCATTGATCAAACGAGACTTCAAAAACAAAGTAATATTAAACTTTTCGGGCCTTACTACAAAAAAGATAGACTATGTTTAAACACTGCCTAAAGATTAGCCAACCAATTAAAAAGTATGGTAACATAACCGAGACATGTGTGATGTGTCAATATTCCAAATTGTATGGCTATTCTTTAGACATGGTTTAGACATCTTTTTTGTAGTAAGGCCATTCAAGTTTAAATCTCTAAGTATCAAAAAGTTGGTAGTAGCACTTCAATGACTGCTAGTAAAACCTTCGTGTTTGGGTTCATTTGGGACCAAATACAAAGTTATACCAGAACAAATATTACGGTGTCTAGTCCCGTGTGGGGACCGTAATGAATACACTTCCCCACCGCCAACAGGAGACGTGTCGTAAGAGGCCACTAATTCCTGTGGTACGAGACGGGCAGCAGCTTCTGCGTGCGAAATTTTATAAAAACTGCGGTCGCCAACCCGCTCGCCAAGCGTGGCGAGTGCTGGGAATCCCCCCGATGATTCAGCTGTGGACGTCCGCGGCTGAAATGATGAACTATGACGGGTATAATGTTGCCCCTTGAACTTACCCTTAAGTTTTTCCAACCATTTAGGCCCGATTCGATCAAACTGGTGTAAGTTTTCACTCGAGCGTAAACCACTGCTTAATCTAGAGTAAGCTGTTTTTGCATTTTACCAACCACTAATTTATAAATATTAGTTATAAACACGTTTTTGCCGAAATGAGCATTTGTCTCTTAATCTGGCAACCCTATTCGAGAACGTCATTGCGCATAGTGAATCTTGAGAATTATTTTGAACCACTTTTTTGTATTTAATCGAGCCGAAACATGTTAATAGAAATCTGTTGGTTACGCCTAATATAGCAGGTTAGATGTTTCACATTAAACTATCAGTGTAGCGCCACACAGTCCCACCCGATATTATTTTGCCTATAGAACTTTATCTTTTTGTTCACAGATCATCTGGTATCTACTTCCTAAGAACAAACCGCTCTCAGCCTTTCTCCATGGCTTAAGACAAACGAAGATTGTGATTTATGGATTATTAAAACGAGAAATAAAACATTAAGGATATAAAAACCTTTTTTTGTTTTTACCGTACCAAAAAAATTGAATCAATGCTATACCAATTGGTATTAGTGAAAAAACTATAACACACTGTTATTTGTATTGAGCTCGAAACAACAAATAAAATTTTTAATTTAAGAAAACCCCTGACCCAAATTTGCAGCATCTCAAGGCCTCGATCATCATTTATCTAACACTGATTCATTTTAACCATTCCTATAAGACCAAACACGATATATCTGCTGTGAGTTAGTGAGGACTTAGGAATCCAGCAGTCTCTTTGATGTGCATCATTAGTTCAAGACCTCGATCATTATCTATTTAACACCTAGTCATTTAAACCATGCTTGTGAGCCCAAACACACTAAATCAGCTGTAAATTGCAAAGTTATTGGGAATCCCGCAGAATTATTGATGTGCAGCATCAGCTCAAGGTCCCAATCATCATTCTAACCCTACTCATTGAGACTATTCTTATGAGCCCTAGTATGCTATATCGTCTGTGAGTTATCGAGGGGTTGAGAATCCAGCAGTCTTCTTGATATGTGACATCAGCTCAAGGCTTCGATCATTATTTATCTAACACCTGCTCATTGAGACCATTATTATGAGCCCAAACACGCTGTATCTGCAGTAATTTGCTTAGGAGTTGAGAATCCCACAGATTCCTTGATGCTGCAGCATCAGTTTATAGTTGTCCTTGGGAATACAACTAATACGTGCAGTAGGTAAAAGTGCATCATATCAAATCAATCGGATCTGTGAAAGTTTGCAATAAACTTTTGTCAAGTAGGAAATGAGCTGATAACCTTCAAACGGCTCGACAGATCTTCATAAAACATAGCTAAGATTCATCTCTGTAATATCAGCTTTATAATAAACAAAACTACATCAAAATCGGTCCATTCGTTTAAAAGCTATGATGCCACAGACAGATACACAGATACACACGTTAGACTTATAATACCCCTCTTTTTCGTCGGGGGTTAAAAATGAGCGCAATCGCGAATAGCCTTAACAGTCTCACAGTAGCCATTCTAAAGTTCTACTACCTACCTCCTGCCTGGCTCCATCATCAGATCAGCACGATGGTGTCCAATTATTGTATTGACATCTGAATGTCAAACAAAGCATTAAATCGATACGTCAGTTAGTAGTAGGTACAAAACTACTTCCAAGATTTGATAGTTACTTACAAGTGAAGCTAAACAGCATGAATGTAGATAGATAGGTGAAGCAAACACTCCGAACTAGAATGATTTATTTTAATATTGTACTAATTAATTGATTTTTATGCACGTATTGTAATTTTATTGTAAAAATTTACAGGCCACCTTAAATGTGGCGAGACATGACGGAATATTATGTAAAAAACATCTTAATGTACCATGTTTCATGTAAATAAATGAATTTGAATTTGAATTTTGAGGATGAAATCCATGAAGATTGTAGGCATACATACATCTTCATGCTAATCAGCCGAAAATTAGCGTCGTGATACTGTCACGACAAATGCTAAGCTGACACATTAATACTCTTTTTTTTTTCTTTTATAATGTGTTTTGTTTTGTGGCAAAGAAATGCTATTCTATTCTAATATAATATTTATAATTGATGTCATAGTTAAAAAAAAAAAAAAAAATAAACTGACTTAAAAAAACTGAAAAGATAAAAATAATATCAACACATAAGTACCTAGTCAGTTACTTTTGGAGTCGGTGCTATCCGATGAGAGTTTGAATGTTTTCGTTTGCACCGACTCCAAAAGTAACTGATTAGGTACTTATGTGTTGATATTATTTTTATCTTTTCAGTTTTTTGATGTCGGTTTACTTTTTTTTAATAAAATTTACTTATTTCATCTATTTTTAGTGATACATACAGTGATAATCCTTAACAATACGAATCTTTTCAGTGCAAACATAAGTTAACGGCTGAACACCGATTTCATCCCTTATTTTTCTTAGAGGTGAAATTTTTCCAAAAAATTTTAATGTACCATCTTTAAAGTATAAGCTATTCGATAAAGAAAGAATCATCAAAATCGGTTCTCAAATGCCGAAGATATTGGGCAACATAGGTACAAAAATCAGTTGGCACGGATGGAGTTCATGCAAAGTTTGATGATTTTCTTATAGATCCCATCATCAGAACTTGATCAAATTTATATAGGACCATTCTGAAAGTATTCCCTTTCGAACAAAAAAAGAAGTATCGAAATCGGTTAACCTGGTAACGAATGACCGCTGAACATAAATAAAATAAAAAATATAAAAAAAGATACTGACGAATTGAGAACCTCCTCCTTTTTTGAAGTCGGTTAAAAAACTATAAAGTACACTTATTTGCATAACATGTGTGGTTAACCGATGGTGAATATTTATGCAGTACATCACATGCACCCTGCGCGGGCATAGCAAGTTATACATCTCTAACTAAATATATAAAAGAAAGTTGGGTTAGTAACACCTATTATAAGTCGAGAACGGCTGGACCGATTTTATGATTTTTGATTTGTTGGATTTGTCTCCGCCCCGAATAGCAGAATAACATAAAAAAATCACAAAAATAAAACGAATGAAGAGGCGGTACGAAGTTCGCCGGGACAGCTAGTCTATCTAAATATATAAAACAAAGTCGGGTTAGTTACACAATTTATAAGTCAAGAACGGGAGGACCGATTTTTATGATCTTTGGTTTGTTGGATTTGCCTTTGCCTCGAATAGCAGATTAACGAATAAAAAATGTGATAAATTTAAAAAAAGAGGCGGTACGACGTTTGCCGGGACAGCTAGTCTTATATAAATATATATAAAATAAAGTCGGGTTAGTTACACCATTTAAAAGTCAAGAATGGCTGGATCGATTTTTATGATCTTTGATTTGTTGAATTTGTCTTCACCCCGAATAGCAAAACAACTATTTAAAAAAAATTAAAAGGCGGTACGAAGTTCGCCGGGACAGCTAGTTAGGTAATAAATACCCATATCCAACAAAAACTAAATTATCAAAACTGGACAACCCAAAAAAATGCATGTTGACAACATATTTTTTTAAGTCGGTTGAAAAAGACACTGATTTTATTCTAATTAGAAAAAAACAAGACACGTTCCCTACTCATCGTAGCGTACGTAATTTGTTTCTTTGATAAGTAATTATTTAATTAGTGACTAATTTCGACGTATATTGCGATGCTATCTCTGTGATAACCTAAGCTGTTATAAAGCAAGACTAATTACTTGACTTGTCAACATTATACAACGCGTAATGTTTTATCAAACTGATCTATCAGTAGGTTATTATATCTTTTGGAAAAGGGTTGGTTGATTTTCCAGACAGGCCCTCCGGCCAACTGTCGTGTATAGGCCTTTTTTTTTCTTTTTTTAGGGTTCCGTAGTCCTAACAAGGAATCCTTACAGTTTTGTCATGTCCGTCTGTCTGTCTGTCTGTCCAAGGTTTTGCTAAGAGACCTTTAGTACTAGAAAGCTGTTATTTTGAAGGTGTGTGTATACCAATTATGTCGACAAAGTGGTAGAATACAATTTTGGAAAATATTTTTTTTTAGGGTAGCTTCCCTACATGAGAAGTGGGGATGTTTTTTTTCGTCATCTACCCCATCGTGTGGGGTATCGTTGAGTAGGTCTTTTAAAATGACTGAGGGGTTTCTAATACAATTTTTTGATTTAATGCGCCATTTACGAAATATTATACTTTAAAGTGCAAATTTGCTCCAATAGGGCGTCCCCCCTCCCCCACCCCTCTAAAAGCTAAAAATCTGGAAAAATTCATCATGATAGTGCATTTTATAAACATTAAATGAAAATTATAGCGGTTAAGATATCTTTATTAGTTTAGCAGTAATAGTCGTTGAACTTGGGTGTTGGATAATTTTGTACCAAATACAAATACTTATCTATACCCTTAATTACATTCAGAATAAAAATTAAAAATACGGAACCCTACAACTGCGCCTTGCCCGACACGCACTTGGCCGGGTAAATCATACTTTCGTACCGAGGGTCAAAGCCGTCGGTGACGTGCCGTCAGTGTGGCTTAGGTTATCATTACAAGGGCCGACCTAAGTTCGCAGCCTGTTCCAGGCTTTCCAGGTTACCCACTGCAGGTCTTTGCCAAATTAAGCTACGAATATGCGGATGAAGAATGACCTAGACAAAGCAACACAAAATGCTATAAGTAGGATATGCTATAAGTTGCTATTTGTAGTCGAAGTCTAACAAGAATTGCTCTTAATATGGCAGAAGAAGACAAAGTGATTGGTCATCATATCGGCCATAAGATATGTCCACTGCTGAACTCAGGCCTCTCCCAATGACTTTCATCGGGGGGGGGGATTGCCAATACTCGCCACGCTTGGCAGGCGGGTTGGCGAGCGCAGTTTTATATAACATTTCGCACGCAGACACTGCTGCCCATCTCAAGCTACAGGAATTAGTCGCCTCTTACGACACACCTTTTGTTGGCAGTGGGGAAGTGTATTCTTTACGGCCGTCCCCACACGGCACATTAATAATAGGTAATTTAATAAGTAATTAATCTAATGTAGGTAAGTTTACGAACACTATTATAGTCATTTGTTACTAACACTCTTATGGATAACTATTGGTCCGAAATAAATGAGTTATTATTATTATTATTTATTAATTATTGAAAGAATCCTTAAAGGTTATAACTCTAGTGTCTATTGTGGCAGCCCTAGGTGTTTCACTTAATCCCTTATCGCGTGTACCTCAATCTGACAATGCATCATTATAAATACATTGTTTTGTCGATGCAAAACTCAGAAGGGTGAAGCCATGATTTCTGGGAAAGTTGCAATCCTGCTGTGTGTGGCCTCGGCCATTACGGGTAAATATTTTTTTTGTTTAGATTACAAAAATGTGATGATGATGAGGATAAAGAGTGAAAAACTGTTTTTATTGTGTGACATGCATGGTTATTGTTATATTATAGTTTATGTCTCTATTGCATACAGATAAACTTGTCGTTCCAAATTTCAGATTGCACAAGGTAGGAAGTTCATTTATGGGAAAATATATTCGTATATATTCGTAAAATTCTTTTTAATAATTTACCACAATCTCTTGCTGAACTGCCAGTATTTGAACTTAAATTACATGTTAAGATGATTTTAATGAAAAAGGGTTATTACACCGTTAGTGATTATATAAATGATAAAAATGTGTGGATTTAAAACTGCTTAGCTCGCACCAAAACTAGTAAAAATATTAATTTTAAAAGAGGCTGACAACAGTGACCGAGTTTCTTGCGCTGCTTCTTCTCGGCACTAGCCCACAAATTGTCCCATAGCAGTGGTAGGCCAAAAAATATATATCGGGACGTGTAAAAGTGCTTTTAATGGCCTATTTGCAAAATAAATTATTTTGATTTTGATTTTGATATGTTTTGCGGTCTGTAGTATACTCGTAAAAGCAGCCATGGATTCGAATCTCGCAAGGTGTTACGTTAATCATCAATTGATTTGCATATTTCATGCAACTTACAAGGTGTGACGTATCTTCAAGGTCTTCACAATGAAAGTTAGGCCGTGGCGAACTAAAGATTTATTTTCGATGCTGTTATCAATGACCTTTGGATTATCACAAAAACTTTCCTTAGTATAACCGTAGGGCATCCCAGTAATATTTTTCCCAAACATCTATGTCTAACTAGCTTTTGCCCGCGGCTTCGTTCGCGTTGTCTTTAGTTTATTCATAAAGGATTTACTGCGCTAATTTCTTAAGTTTTTTATTCCTATACCTTTTTAAATAAAATTTACTTATTTCATCTATTTTTAGTGATAAATCCTAACTGCTGACCACCGACTTCATCGTCTTTTTTTTCACCCTTAGGGGTACAATTTTTTCCGAATTTTTTTACTATAGTATCTTTGAAGTATTAGCTATTCAAAAAAAAAAAACATCAAAATCGGTTTACATTTGTCGAAGATATTGATTAACGGGTCCATGAATCACGAACCAAAACATAATCTGGGTATATATTTTTTTATTTTCTCAAAAACTGCTGAATCAATTACGATAAAATTTATATGGGACCACCTCTGAAGTATGATCTACCAAACAAAAAAAAAATAATCAAAATCAATTAGCTGAGTAATCGCGTAACATACATACAAAAAAAAAACATACAGTCGAATTGAGAACCTCCTCCTTTTTAGAAGTCGGTTGAAAAAGAATTAGCGAAATTGTTCTATCCGTTCACGCGTGATGCGATGAACAAGGAAAATAGAGATTCATTTATATATACTCGTTTATAAATAGATAGATAAGAAGAAGACAAAAGAAAGTATTTTTTTCCCAACACTGAAGTGGCACCTTAGTATGAATGGTTTATGCTCAACTGCTTGTCCTCCCATTCTTCAGCCCTGCCAGTGCAGGACCCAGTCCTAATGAAGCTGGTACCAGACGACCAGCGGTTCCAGTACGTGCAGGCTGATGACGACGCTGGCTCTATCCACATGGTCGACACCTGGGTCAAGCTCAGCGACCTCGCCAGGAACGCCAGGTTCAATGCTAACACCCAGACTCGGTACCATCTCTTCACCAGGTGAGCTGATAATTGAAAGTTTTTAGCATATCCTTGCAGGTATGATGTTCTATTAATAGCTATAATTCGCACACCTACACGTTCGTGCCGTTCGTGTGCAAGTTCGTGCAGGAACTCTGATGTTCCTGGTGACAAGGTATAGGTATTTGCAATGTCACCTACATTATAGGTACGAAATCGCTTTCTTACCTCGCTAGACAACCGGTGCTACAGTTTGATCACAAGTGCTGTACCGCTCTGCTACCGGATAAACAGGGTTATTTAAAAACACATTAACAACCCCCTAGGTGCTCAAATACAACATCTTTTTCTACGATGACCAACAGCGAAATCGCAAAAAATACCTTTCCCCATACCATACTAAGCCGCCAACTAGTGGACATCAATTTGTATGAAGCAGCGAAATATTTTTTTTAGATAACTATGTTGGTCCAATAGAAAAAAATGTTGTATTTTAGCACCCGAATCAGCCCCTAGGAGGTTGTTGATGTTTTAACCCTGTACAGGCAGTGGTTGAGATGAAAACTTCAGAAATTTTGCTGGGTTTTTTTCACCGATTAGGTATTTTTTTAGGGTTCCGTACCTCAAAAGAAAAACAACGGAACCCTTATAGGATCACTTTTGTTGTCCGTCCATCTGTCATCCGTCAGGTCTACAGTTTTTTGAAGCTGTGAAAAAAAAAAACTTCTAAGTTATGGTAAAAAAAAGATACCGCGGTATATTCAACACTCTAAAGCGAATCAACATTTATTATAGGGTACCTCCCGTTGACCCCTTGGTCAGTTTGCCTTCCTTCGGCAAATCTGGGTGCAGCTTTTTGTTCCTAACTTGTTTTAAACTAGTCATGGCTTTTAATTTTTTAAGATACTATTATTTATGTTTACGGTTAAGAACTGTGTTCCAAATTCTCATTCGCCTTCCAGACAGAACCCCAGCAACAGCCAGGTTCTGGTGTTGAACAACGCCAACTCGGTGAGGAACAGCAACTTCAGGGCGAACAGGCGGACGGCCGTGTTCATCCACGGTTGGATGGGATCTGCCACTTCTGGCTGCAACAGGAACCTGGTGCCAGGTACTTCTTCTTGTTCTTCTTCTCAATCGGTCAGCTCCTCTCTTCTCTAGCCACCTGGATAATCTATCCTAGGTTGCCTTATTATTGGGTGCATTTATTTATTAACACACTTATCTTAGTTTCACTTGTAACTAAATATGTAATCAAACGTAGTTTTTAAACTTCTTTTAACTGACGCGTCGATTTAAAATTTTGTAAGTTTTTGACATTCGGAGGACGAGGACCATTTTTATAATTCTCTATTTTCTTAGTTTTTATTTGTATATAGTATTTCATAGTATGTATAGTATATAGTATTTTATCGATGTATATATTATTTAAAATTTGTATAATTATTTTATAGAATTAATAATGTATGAAAGTGAATAAATGGACTAAATAATTGGAAAAAAAAACCAATATTTTGACATCATCGTACAGATCAGAGGCCCAATTCCCGTAATTTGACAATAGTCGCAATCCGGTGTCGATCCGCTCCCAGTAACATTACGATCAAAGACGTTAGTCACGTAAACTTTTAATTTAACGTAAAATTATCAAAACTAACTGTAACAATACGACTGAAAATAGAGCAAACAATATCTAATTTTGGTTTCTTCCATTTTCAATCGCATTACGAACTATTATCGCATTTTTTGGGTTTACGAGAATACCGTTTGTGACCGTAATGTTACTGGGAGCGGATCGACACCGGATTGCGACCATTGTCAAATTACGGGAATTGGGCCTCTGATGATGGAGTCTAGAGGTCGAGTGTAACTACTATTCAACCACTACTTTGTTTGGGCTTCGTTTGGACGAGTTCAATACGTATAATTGTGTTTTATAGTTTTTAAAACAATTATATATTTTTTATTTTTTTATAATTTTATTCATGGAACCATTGGGGAGTAAATTTTGACAACTTACCAACACCAACACATTCACTTGTAACTAAGTAATCAAATCTTTGAAGTCGTTTTAAACTTCTAACTTAGATACTTCTTACAGTCGTGTCATTTTAAATACAATTTTATCAGCTTCACTTTTATCATGGAAGTAAGTACCCACACAAAAATGTATATTGAGACGTATATAAAAGCTCAATTCAGGCCTAAATAAATAAGTTTTATTAGTTTTTTAAACGAAGACTGCCCAAAAAGGATGTCTACTAAAATAACGTAACGTTTTATTCTTGCAGCTTACCTGGCCGGCGAGGACGTAAACGTGATTGTTGTGGACTGGAGTGCCGGAAACCACTGGGGGCCTAACGCTGGAAATGTGGGTAAGTGGAATGACAACGATGAATGACGGCCCGACCCCGTGTAGTGGTGAGGTTTGCCTTAAACGCATAAACCAAACTTGGACCTCTTTTCGATTACCTGTTGGGGTTAATTCAGAAAACATTTTTTTTCTAAATTGGATCTAGTTTTGTTTTGCTGGGCGACGCCGCTGGTAAATTTAATTGTCTGGTAACTCGTAACACAAAGATTTTACTTACTTCGAGACCATGAGAATTGGTGTGTTGTAGCATATTATTATAACCGATGGCGCACAGTGGGTCGAAACAGCTATTAGAGGGACTTAGGGGTTTTTTCTGCTAATTGTACGTTCTAAATATACCAATCGATAGACCTTTTCATTCTAATGAAGAAATATTACGATATGTTTTTGTCTAAAACCAACCGTTTGTCGGGGAAAAAATAGTTAATGTTTTTTTTGTATGGAACGAGACATTCAGTTAGCTCTTACAGCCGATACTCAACTTTTCCCGCCTTGAAAACACTTAAGCATCAATCTTTAATACATTAACTATAATTTTACATAATTAGCGCGCGTCCAATTTTGCCCGTTCGCCTGGTATATGAATCAACATAATATATGAAAATGCATTGAAAAAAATATATTTACACACACTTATCATCAAAAATATCTACAAATATCAAATCCCTGCATTGTTGACGTGTTCTATAACATAATGGGTATGGCTTCTGCCATAAAGGGTTTCAGAAATTGATATAAGTATAGATCTTGTTGTTGTGAAGTCTTTTGTTATTAAATAGTATTTAAATTATTACACTCATTTATATAACACAATTTACCTTATCAGTCAGCACTCGCCACAACAAGGCTCGATTCCGAGAAATTGCTAATGATTTTCTATTGAACTATTACTATTATTGTAAATAACCTACCTACGACGAGTGAGGCGCTTTTATTATTATCACATCATTTATAAAACAAAAAGAGATTAGTGTGTGCTAATCTTTAATAACAAAAGAATTATTCGGGTTATTGGGTCAGGTAAAAAGTTCTTTTATTATTTTAAATATTAATTCTTACAAATTCCATAACTGATTTTTCCAACTGTCTGAAAGGTGGGGGATGAGAGTCAACCCTTGTTATGCATATAAATAGAGTTTCAAATAAAATATGTCATTCGAAGCTACGCTTTAAACAAAGTAATTACTTGCATTATACGTACCTTCTTATTTTGTGACTATAATGGAAAGTTTGGTCAATAACATTGATCTGTTTGTGGTTCTTAGAGAACATGTGGGATTATTGTCGGACGGAAAACAACTTTGTGCATATTTAAAACAAACGCTGAATCATAACTGGACCGAAGAATCAAGTGCATCTCTCTTATTGTTTTGTCAAAAATTTTGTAGTAGAATCAGTGGTAAATGGGAAAGGTCCCACCGAACCCTGGCAAACTTTGTGAAAAAAAATGGCGATTGGTTAGAAAGTGCCATCAACTGGCCAACAAACATAACGGGTGTTTTTCATACCGAAAATCTCCAGCTTCCCGAAGATAATCTCAGTGAAAATTTTCAAAATCTGCCACTTCGAACATCTACGCCTGAACCATCTGCGTCAGAGTCATCTACGCCTCAACCATCAACATCATATTTTACACCTAGAAAACCATTTGAAGAGTTAGGTAATAAGCAAAAAAAAGACGCATAGAAGACCTTAATAAGTCGTTTTCTCCAGAAGAACTAAATGCCGCATCATTAACAAATCTTCAAAGTAGTGGAAATACTGAGCTTAAAAAAATACTTATATAACCATCCTGAAGACGTTGACAAAGTTAAGAACTGTATTAGCAAAAGTAAAAATAGCATCGTATATACTCCTGAAAAAGCATTAGCCCTGTATATATCCCTCAACCTGTCTAAATGGCAATATTTAAATTTAAAAGATTCTGCCCAAGAGCAAAATGTATCTATGTATACGTCATATTATAAGCTAAAACAGGAAAAAAAGAAGTGCTATACTCCACAAGAAGATATAACTATTACTGAAGATGGAGCCGAAATCAAACTTCAAGCGCTGCTAGATTTGACTATATCTAGGCTATTAGAGGCCATGGAATTTGATGTTTCATCAAAAGCAGATTTAAAACTTATATCTAAATGGGGTTTCGATGGAGCGTCGAGCCAGAGTAACTACAAACAAAAGCCCATTAGTACAGATTTTGACGACTCCAGTGTTTTTATGGCTAGTTTAGTACCTCTAAGGCTCATGCGTGCTGAGGAAATAATGTGGGAAAATGATCGTCCATCGTCAACCGACTACTGCCGCCCGATACTATTTAAGTTTACAAAAGAAAATCGAGAGACAATTCAACTTCAAAAACAAGCTATACAAATGCAAATAGAAACACTTCAATCATCAACACTTCAAAAAGTTAACGTGAAGCATGAACTACAACAACAACAATGATCGATGGAAAGGTATCTTCAGTGATATCTGAAACATCTTGTGCTGTCTGTGATATTTGCCAGGCAAAGCCTGTGGAAATGAACAATTTGGAAGAAATTGGTCGTAGACATAAAAATATAAACATGTACCAGTACGGACTATCATTATTACATGCGTGGATACGTTGCATGTAATGTCTTCTTCATATTGGTAATCCTTTTTAACTTGTCTTTTTTTTATTTTCCGATAGCATAGACTTTATTTTGTGTTTTGTATTTTTACATTCATTATTTCTGGTTGCAGCTTATTGTTTGGACTTCAAAAAGTAAGTTCTAGAGGCGACCACAAGGAGAAAATGACACAAAAGAAACTACAAATCCAAAAAGCCTTTAAAGATGAGAGTGGATTACTTATCGACGTTGTCAAACAAGGAGCAGGCACTACCAACGATGGCAAGACGTTTCTTCAGCGATTACAAAACATCAGCTCGGATAACAGGTATTAATGAAGATCTTATAGAAAAAAATTATGTTATTTTACAAACAGTGGCATCTGGAGAACGTATTGATATTGAAAAATTTACACAGTTTTGTACAGAAACAGCAACTTTGTACGTCCAATTATATCCGTGGTATTACATGCCCTCTAGCGTCCATAAGTTGCTTGTACATGGTGCGGATATAATTGAACACTTTGGTTTAATGCCAATTGGTAAACTATCGGAAGAGGCATCAGAGGCTCGAAATAAGGATTTCCGAAAGTTTCGAGAGCACCATTCCAGAAAAGTAAGTAGTGCAGCTACAAATGAAGATATCTTACACCATTTTCTTTTGTCGTCTGATCCGAAACTTACTTTTCTTAGACCACGAATGGCCAAACAACGTAAAACCACCTTTTCTGCGAAAGCAGTCGAGCTTTTGATACCTCGTCCTAATGAATCGGAGTTACAGTTTATAGATGTAGATAAGTTACAAGATAGCGATAATGATTAGATATTATTAGTATAGATTATTTAAGATTCTTTAAGTGTTAATGTAAATATTAAGAGCTTTGTTTTATTTGTATTGTGATTATGTTAATAAATAATAATAATACTAAAGGGCTTAGAGCTTATTGAGCCGTTTTGTATACTTTCGTAATGTTTATCATTAATAAAAAATTACAAAACTTACTCAAATGTGTTTACTTTTGTATACTTCTTTTACAAAATTTATAACTTCAGTATGTATCGAACGGGCAAGTTAGGGCGCGCGCGAATAATGTAGGATTATAGTTAATATGTCAAAGATTAATGCTACAGAGGTTTCAGGGTGGGAAAAGTTGGGAATTGGTTGTCAGAGCTCATTCAATGTCTCGTTCCATACAAAAAAAACATAAACAATTTTTTTCCCGTGAAACGATTAGTTTTAGACTAAAATATGTAAATACATTTTTTCATAAGAATAAAAAGATCTATCGATTGCTATATTAAAAAAGTATAATTAGAAGAAAAGTACCCTAAGTCCCTCAAATAGCAGTTTCGACCCACTGTGTGGCGTAGACTAATGATTGTTGAGCGAAGGTGGAGCATCGCAAACTATAAATAGGGCTTACTAATACTGTTTCAATTCACAAAATGAGTTGGTCTCGTCAGCAACACCGTGTACCCAGGAACGAGTCTTCAGAACCTTGAAGATTGAAATGCATTATCTGAAACTTAACTTCTTATTTGTTGTTGTCTTAGTGTTTCGTGTAACCGTACACTAACTATTTGGTAACGTTCCAGCTCGCGCCGCAGCAGCGTTCATCAACTGGCTGAACACGCAGACCGGCGCCCGGGTGAACCAGTACCACGTGATCGGGTTCAGTGTGGGCGGCCACGCGGCCGGCATGCTCGGGAGAGCCGTCAGCGGGACTATTGAGTACATCACCGGTTAGTATAATGTTCGCTTCTCGACTTCACTTCACCTGTAACTATGTACCTAATCAAATCTTGGAAGTAATTTTAACCTACTTTTAAATGACGTATCTATTTAAAACTTTGTAATTTACTTAATTTAGAAACTAAGCTTTGCTGTTCAGTTTTATTGTAGTTCAGAAAGAGCGGGGCCTCCTGCCACAAGTATTGTTATTATACTTAATAGGTAGGTCCCAGCCTCAGACTGTGTTTTTGTAAAAACTTGATACTGAATAAAAACAATTTTAATTTTTTTTTTTTAAAGTATCTATCCTACTTTACACTATCGATTATGGACTGTATTTTGATATTATCAATATTTAAATTTATCTGGTCTAATACAACGACTAATACTATAACGATACATATGACGTCTCAGCATCTTCGCCTACGAAATTGTGTTGCCGTTCAATAGTGCACTATACTACCGATACTATCAACAGTGTAACTGAATTTCAAGGTCAACTATCGATAGTCAAACAATCGATTCGGCAGCACTACTGTGAAATATTAAGAGGACAACGATTCGCCTTTTATCCACAGGTCTGGACCCCTCAGCCAGATGGGAAGCCAACGACATCATCCGCCGCAACGACGGCCGTTACACCGAGGTGATCCACACGAGCGCCGGCGTCAGCGGCTGGCAGGCGCCGCTTGCGCAGGTCGACTTCTACCCCAACGGCGGGAACAACATGCCCGGCTGCGGCGTCAACGCTGTCTGCAACCACGAGAGGTACATCTTGACTTTCTAGCTTCGCGCAGAACGACTTCCACCTAGTGGCGTAACTATACCGTCTATGAACGATAACAAGTCACATTTGCAAGTAGTAGCTCATATTTTAAACTTGTTAATTGTATCATTGGTGTAAGATTTGTTGGTTGCTCCTATTAAATAAATAAATAAATAACGACCGTCTGGTGCATAGGTTCGCGCTCTGGACTAAAAAGCCAGCGGTTGCGGGTTTGAATCCCGTAAGGGCAAATGTTTGTGTGATACGAGCATTTGTACCTAAGTCATGGATGTTTATAAAAGTATTTAAGTATGTTTATCTGTTATCTAGTCGCCATAGCACAAGCTTTGCTTTGTTTGGGGCTAGCTAATTGGTGTGATTGTGGGAACAATTTATTATTATATACCATCTGAGTCTCGTGCAAATTCGTTGGATGGGCCTTCCAAGAAAAAATAGTAACGTTGCATTTGAGTTTTAATAAATCTTATGAAGTAACCTAACAGTATTACAATTTTTTTCTACCTTTTATTGATTTTACTAAGTATTTCAAAATTAATAGTTTTTACAAAATTTTGTTAAAAAACATTTTGTCAGCCTTCGCCACTGCTACTACCCCAATGAGGACAACAACATGCGCAGCACTGAAACCACAAGAGACACGTGGCCTTTTTGCTTTAATTTCATCGATATCTAAAGACATGACGGATTTGCTGTCCAGTATCTGACTGATGTACCTACTGCGCAATAATGAAAACGAAAATATAAAAAATATATATATGTTTTTTTCTGAGCAAAAATAAATACTCCAAAACATATTTTAATTTCAGATCATTCCACTACATGGCTGAATCCCTGAGGTCTGGCGGCTTCACCGGCCGCCGTTGCAACACGCACTGGGACGCGTACCTCGGCAACTGCAGCGGTAACTCTCTTAGGATGGGTGGCCGCCAGCCTAAGACCGGGTAACTGCTTGTTATTGAACTACCGTCGACGACTGTCATGGCCTAGTTGTTTGCGCTCCATAATATCAAATCGAAGGGTCGCGGGATAGAATTCTGAAAGTGTTGCCACATAGAAAAAACTGCTGAATTTGAGCAACCTATTAATGCGATCATTAATAGGTACATATTTTACCTTTTATTTGCCTGACGGTTTGACCGGATCACACCGACCGTATTGACTGACTGTCAGCCTGTGACCTGTCTTGGTTTCGGGATATTTATACGATTTTTCACTCATACAGGTCCACTGGCATCTACTTCATGAGGACAAGAGCGTCAGCACCTTTCTCTCAAGGTTAGATATGACCGAAGAACTCTGACGCCACAACTCCAGTCACATCTTAAATAAATCGTTATGAATTAAACAAGCGTATTTTTTGCCTTTGTGCTCTATGGTACTCGATGTTTAAAAACCGGCCAAGTGTGAGTCGGACTCGTACACGACACGAAGGTTCCGTACAATACACAGATTAGACAGAGTATGTCCAAGGTACAATATTTTTAACACATTTTAGCAGTGGAGTGTACTGCTAGGATTAATTATTTGGAAGGAGTGCAAGGAAGAAATGATGACACTGAATACGGGTTATAGTCGCGTGAGCCGATAGGTATGGTAGCAAGCGAGCGGCGTACGCTCCGCGTCGTGTTCTAATTCGGACTGTTTCGTGAGATGCGGATGCTCGCGTTCGGCGCCGCTCGCCGAGCGCCCGGTACAAACTAAGGCCGCCGCTGTGACGTAGATTCAATTGGCTGCGCCGGCGACCGTTCCAGTGCGCTGCGGTAATATCTATGCGATATGCGAAAGATATGCAAAGCTATGAATTCGACTTGTAGGCTATTTCGCGTTTGTAAATGTTAGTGAGTAAATATGTATGTGATGTTAATATGTATTTAATATTATTTTATGTAGCTACTTAAGTAAATAGTAGTATTATAGATGTATTTACATGTTTGCTAATACAGATTATATTTATATGTATGAAATAGGTTTATGTGTAGGTTTAGCTATTTATTATAATTTAAGTAATAGAATAGGTACCCCACATCATACCCCCCCAGAGACCGTCACTACGGGCGATAAAAATCTGGAAACCGCACTTTTCTGCCAGAACGTGTGGTTCTGGGTTCTGCCATATTTTTTGTTGTGGTAGGAACTATTATATCCGGCGCAAGTGTTGGCTCCTCGTTAGACTTTAAATTAGATTCGGGTGACAGTATATAGGCCGGTTTAAGCCTATCCATAGTTACTGTGACCGATTTTCCTTTGACATCTAATTTAAATGTTTTATGACCTCTGTCTAAAACTTTGTATGGCCCTGTATATGCGGGCTGTAAAGTGCCCCGCACAGTGTCATCACGTAAAAATACGTGACTGCAGGTACTTAGATCTTTGAAAATGAAGACTTTGCCTGAACTATGACGGGATGCTGGACAAGGTTGAAGTTTTTGAGCAAAACACTTAAGTCTTGCCATGAAGTCGGTCATATCTGTGGTGCCGCTTGAGTTGGACTGGAAAAAGTCACCAGGAAGTCTTAAGGGCTCACCGTAAAGGAGTTCTGCTGGTGAACTTTGGAGATCCTCTTTGAGAGTGCTGCGAATACCTAAAAGTACCAACGGTAGGGATTCTGTCCAGTTACTCTTAGCATGGCAGACTATGGCGGCTTTCAACTGTCGGTGAAAACGCTCAACAAGGCCATTACACGCTGGATGGTACGCTGTAGTTCTACGGTGCTGGAATCCGATCCTTTGTGACAGAGAGGTGAACAATGCAGATTCAAACTGTCTACCGCGATCTGTTACAATGGTGGTCGGACAACCGAAGCGTGAGATCCACACCTCTATGAATGCTTTCGCGACAGTTTCCGCGGTAATGTCTATTATGGGTATTGCCTCAGGCCATCGTGAAAAACGATCGACTGCCGTGAGACAATACCGATAGCCATTGGATACGGAAAATGGGCCTATAAGGTCTATGTGGACGTGCTTAAATCTGGCGCGTGGTAAATCAAATGTACCCAATGGTGTGGACACATGTCGACTAACCTTTGCGCGTTGACAGTTTAGGCATGCTCTTGCCCACTCCCTGCAGTCTTTGCGTATGCCTGGCCAAACGTACCTCTGGGCTACGAGCTTGGCAGTGGTGTTAGAACCGGGGTGACTTAACGAGTGCAAACAATCAAAAATTTGACGACGCATGATTTTTGGTATGAATGGCCTGGGAATCGGTGTACTGACATCACAAAACAGTTCATGGCGACTTCCAGGTATTTTCATTTTCTCCAAACGGAGTGATGTGCTGTCTTTGAGTAAGGTTTTTAGTTCAGGGTCTGCATTTTGGGCCTTGGCGAGAGAATCATGATCTACAGGACTTTCCAACTCTTCAATACGCGAAAGTGTGTCCGCGACAACATTGTCTTTGCCGGAAATGTGACGTATGTCAGTTGAAAACTGTGAAATAAAATCTAAGTGACGATATTGACGAGGTGAGCAGTTTGACTTCCGCGTATGAAAGGCAAAACTGAGTGGTTTGTGATCAGTGTAAATTGTAAATTCTCTCGCTTCAAGCATATGCCGAAAATATTTAATGGCCTGGTAAATAGCAAGGAGTTCGCGGTCGTATGGTGAATATTTACGTTGTGAAGGACTCAACTTGCATGAGTAAAATGCTAGTGGCTGCCAGACGCCTTCGATTCGCTGTTGAAGAACAGCGCCTACTGCCACGTCTGAAGCATCAGCGGTAACTGCTAGTTGTGCTTGGCAGTCTGGGTGAGCTAAAAGTGCTACGTTGCATAAACTGTCCTTGCAATCGTGAAATGCTTTTAGTGCATTCCCTGTCAGGTCGATAGGATGGTTCCCCTTGACTGAACCAGTTAGAAGAGCGTTAAGAGGTGCCTGTATTTCTGCTCCACGGGGAATAAATCGCCTATAAAAATTGAGCATACCGAGAAACCTCCTAAGTTGTTTGACAGTAACCGGCTGAGGAAAATCCTTAATAGCCTGGACTCTCTCATCTAATGGTTTGATGCCATCCGCCGATATCTTATATCCTAAAAACGTCACCTCCAAAGCCCCGAAGACACATTTTGAGGTGTTTATTAAAATACCGTATTCTGACATCTTTTCGAATAGCTGCCTAAGGTGATTTTGATGCGATAAGGGGTCGGGAAATGAAATCAGAAAATCGTCCAAGTATGGATAGACAAAATCCATGCCGCGTGTCAGCTCATCTACGAATCTCTGGAAAGTTTGTCCAGCATTTCGCAAACCAAAGGTCATATAAGGAAATTCGTAGAGGCCGAAGGGTGTAGTGATCGCCGTTTTGGGTATATCGTCGTTACTGATAGGTATCTGGTTATATGCTTTAACGAGGTCTATAGTTGAGAATATTTTGCAACCTGAAACGTTATGTGTGAAGTCATGGATATGCTTAACTGGATATCTATCAGGAACGGTACGTGCGTTTAACCTACGGTAATCGCCGCAAGGACGCCAGCCGTCTTTCTTCGGAGCTAAATGTAATGGAGCTGACCAAGGGCTGTCAGAGGGTCTAGCTGTCCCATCATGTAGCATGATGTTGAATTCTTGTTTGGCAATTTTCAACTTATCGGGGGCTAATCGACGAGGTGTACTAGCAACAGGTGGGCCCGGAGTTGTACGGATGTAATGTACTGTGTTGTGTTTTGTGTTGCGTGGTGAGCCAGCAGGTCGAATTAAATCGGGAAATTCTTTTAAAATCTCGTGATAGATAGAATCGCCGGTCAGAATTTTGACGGACGAAATGCTACAATGACTATCGGCTGACACGGCTGAAACATTTAATGATGTAACATTATCAACCAATCTCTTATTTCTTACATCTACAACAAGATTGTAATAAGCTAAAAAGTCCACGCCTATAATAGCTTTATTTACGTCAGCTATAACAAAACGCCACACAAAGTCTCGACGCAAGCCTAAATCTAACCGGAGGCTTGCGTAGCCGTACGTATGGATCACGGTTCCATTGGCTGCACTAAGGTCATAGTTGGTCTTGGGCCGTCTCTCTTTAAATGCCGAACGGGGAAACAAGCACAAGTCACTGCCGGTGTCTATGAGGAATTGAGTCTTAGTGTTCCGATCAGTGACGAATAGGCGACCGCTGCTGTTCGGGTAATCGTCAGTCGCCATTACCGACCACCCTGTCCGTTTTCCGCGTGGTAGTCACAGGGCTTGTTGCATGAATGAGCCTTACTACCAAACTTGGAGTGGTACCAGCAAATCGGGTATTTGCGGTAGCTGGCCTGTGATCTGCTGCGGCTGCGATGACGGTTGCCGTTTCTGGTCTGGGAATTAGTTCTGAGCCTGCTGGGTCGCATAGTAAGTGCGTGAACCTGCTTCGTCAGTTTCTCTATTTGCTCCGCCATCATGTCGAGCTTGTCAGCTGGACTACGGTTGTGTGATGACGGTGATGCTGAGGTTGAAGCTACACACGGAGATACTGGCACGATGTCCTGGATACGATCAGCGAGTTCAGCTACGCTTTCCAACGATGAAGCCGCCTGCGATGCGATAATCGTCTGCATACTATTTGGCAGTCTGCTGGTCCAAATAGTGCGTATAAAGTCTTGCGGGACGCTAGGGCCTGCAAGGTGTTGCAAGTGCCGCAGAAACTGGGAAGGCTTACGATCACCTAGCTGTTCGTGGTCCAGCAACTGCTTTACTTTGCGCTCTTTTGAAGCGGATAGACGCTTGATTAATTCGCTCTTCAGCTTGTCGTACTTATTGTGTGGTGGAGGCGTCTCGATGACGTCTTCTACTTCGATGGCGTATTGGTGGTCAAGCATGCCAATGGTGTGGTAAAATTTTGTGCTGTCCTTAGTAATGTTAGCTAAGATAAACTGACCTTCCAACATCGAGAACCAAAGCGTTGGCTTGTCTGGATAAAATGGTATGTTCTTAACTTTGACATGATGAACATCACTCGTATCGCTTCCACTGGAGGCTTGCCCTTTTGAAGCGTCGTGAAACTCATGGCTGCCATCTTCTTCCATTGTTATAATCTTCGTGCACAATATAGGGTCACCAGTTTAGCAGTGGAGTGTACTGCTAGGATTAATTATTTGGAAGGAGTGCAAGGAAGAAATGATGACACTGAATACGGGTTATAGTCGCGTGAGCCGATAGGTATGGTAGCAAGCGAGCGGCGTACGCTCCGCGTCGTGTTCTAATTCGGACTGTTTCGTGAGATGCGGATGCTCGCGTTCGGCGCCGCTCGCCGAGCGCCCGGTACAAACTAAGGCCGCCGCTGTGACGTAGATTCAATTGGCTGCGCCGGCGACCGTTCCAGTGCGCTGCGGTAATATCTATGCGATATGCGAAAGATATGCAAAGCTATGAATTCGACTTGTAGGCTATTTCGCGTTTGTAAATGTTAGTGAGTAAATATGTATGTGATGTTAATATGTATTTAATATTATTTTATGTAGCTACTTAAGTAAATAGTAGTATTATAGATGTATTTACATGTTTGCTAATACAGATTATATTTATATGTATGAAATAGGTTTATGTGTAGGTTTAGCTATTTATTATAATTTAAGTAATAGAATAGGTACCCCACAACATTATTTTTTAAATTGTTAGACGCAGGAACAAATTAACGCGAGTGCGACACGCGCTTGGCCGGTTTTAATTATTTGTTATTTTACGTAAGCCTTATTGTGAACTACTAACACGTTTGTCTGTATTGCTATCAATAATAATACGCCAAAAAATATATTTTAAAAAATACAATAAAACATACGTGAGCTGACTCAAAATATTTGTATGCCATCGACTCTATTGACCTACATATGGACCACATATAAATTATTTGAATTTTAATCTCATCTCTCAAACTCATCCTGTATTTCACACAAGTCTAAAGACTTGAGACTTTCGATTTCGAGGTATCCACTTCTATAACTTTCTTAACGCTGTATGTATCATTCATAAGTATTTAAAGCATTTTATATGCGTATTAATTTATCAATCGATTAAAACATTATCTGATTCTAAAGTACACGCAGGGTTACGGGTCACGCAGCTACAACTTCGGTTGATCTCTTCGGCAGCGTGGTTTATTGTGTAGCCAATTCTCGCTCAGTACGTGCCAACAACAAAAGCATATTTTATTCAGCAAATGAATAAATATGAACAATAAGTTGTAGTTTTAGTGAGGTACATGCTTGGTACAGCGGATTTAGATGGTAATCTAAACAATCTTTCCATAATATCTTATACCACGTGCAGAACGTACAGCTCGTACATACTAGAACTTCGATTTCATGTTTCTCAAATCAAAGTACAAGACTTGGCGGGTACAGGACGTGGGACACGAGCTGACAACGCCATCTATTGTTTCCAAATAAAACTTCCTACAGCCAAACCAATACAAACTAAACAGTGCTATCTAACCTGCTATAAATGTCACTTAAACTGAATATTAGTGTCAGGCCTATGTCACTCCGCGTTTCGGTCGAGATAAATACCTACGCGACGCGCACCTTCGAAGAGGCTAAAATCAGTCGAGTGTCACGCGCGCGCGCTGTTACACGTTCTTACTATTAAAAGTAGTTTTTTGTACGCGTTACACTTCCGACTTTATTAAGAGTTTATTAACTATGAATAAGAAAATATTGCGCAGCAATTGGATGTAACTACAAATTCCACCAGAAAAGATCCGAATTAGACACTTTTCACCTAAGGATCCCGAAAGGTAAGATTTTTAATTCATTTTATTTAGGAAGTTATGAACATTATGCGTAAAACCTCTAAAGGTGTGTTTATCTGTTTAAAACGAATCTAAAGAGTGTGTTTAAAAAGAGTTTAGTTATATCGATTTTAACTCACGATGTTTCATTTACTTCTAAATTACTTAATAAGTACGATTTAAATCAATGTAGGTATATGGTTAAAAATTAAAAAGTAAGTTTAAGTAAAAATAAGTTGTTCGCGTAGTATGTCATTCCAATTTGATACGCAGTTACCTAATTACCTACCTACAAGGTACACACTAATTTATGATGTATGGCCATCTTCTTTAGTTAAAGTAGGTACTTACCTATGCAGATAATTGTAAAAAAAAATAGTTTTCTGATCTACCTCCATACTAGTCGTAAGACTTAGCCTAGGTTTATTTAAAACGTCATTTGCTTACAAAAGTAAAGTAATATTATCTAATTGGTAAATAAATATTCAGATTAAATTATTCTTTAAAAGAAGACAACCCTGACGTCGTCAGAAAGGTAAGAGTTACGCGATAGAAAGAGAGGCAACTTCTAGGTGAATATAACTGTAGGTGATTAGCGCTGTGCGATCTGAATTGCACTTAATTATATCGTAGCGTAGGTCCCTATTTCTTCAATTGGTTTTCCAAAGTGAATCTTCTGTACTTGTACTATTATATATTCTGTGCCTAGACACGCCAGAGCTACCCGCCTGCAAGAAAAATTGAAACTTATAACAACGATCGAACCGTAAAATTTTCATTGCGCGCCCCGATTTTATGACCGAGTTGCGAACGTCGGCACGGAGTTGTCACATGAGAAAATTTTGTACCTAGTTAATTTATTAGTAAACGTTCATTTTGTAAACATAAAAATTCCATCTGAATGTCGTGTGTTTGTGTAATTAAGTACTTAGGGACCTAAGGAATTCAAGAAGAACGACCACAGATTAATATATATTTGTCTAAAGAAGAACGACTGGCTACCGCCGCCGCTTTTACATGTACATACTTCGAAAACGCGCCTTAATCGTAGTTTGAGAGCTGGCAGCTTAGTTAGTTTATTGCACAGATGGGCGATTAACTGGGTATTTCTAACAAAATAAAATACAAGTGAAGAAATAAAATGTGTTTAATAAAAAAATATCTTACAATTTCTTAACATTGCAATATCTTTTATACGGATTATATTGACGATTAGGCTTAGAAGACATTGCGGGTGTCGAAAATAAAAAATATATAATTATGTTTCAAGTATGCGCGAGTGCGACGTGACTCACGTGACCGCGACTGTCGAGCGAGCCGAGCCCACTGCCATACGCCGCCTCGGGCGGCGCGGTGGCCGAATATACCTAAACTGCAAAGTGACACCCCCCAGCCCCCCTAGCATGTCTACCAAAACACGATATGATATGATATGATATAGCGATATATCGACACCAACATTAAAAATATGATAGATTTAGCCGCCATTTTGAATTTTTATCGAAACAGCGATCTTAATAAGTGACGGCGATTCAACATGGCGGCTGTATCTATCATATTTTTACATTTGGTGTCGATTTTTCGCTATATCATATCATATCATATGGTGTTTTAGTGCTCATGCTAGGCAGGCTGGTATATTTTTAAACATTAACCTGACTTTTGTTAGATAGTGAATCAAAATATTATCGGCCCGGGTGCAATTTGGAGTTTTTAGGGGGGTCAAAATTTGATTATTTTTTGGATCCGACGCACCGTTACTGAGATATTTGTAGATTTTATACGGGGATATTGTCAAAATATTGGAACCAGAATTTTAATCTAGCGCTCGCAAGCCGCTGCCGCGGCACGCTTGCTCCGCTCGCTCGGGTTCGCGCTTTATGTGGTAACTGATTTTAACATAACCTAACCCAGATGATCCTTGACAAGTTTTGACTAGTCTATTTTAGAAGTCCCAGCGGCGTACTAATATACTTAAAAAATTCGGCTATGTCAATGTTCCATTTAAAATCAGTGAATTTTTTTCTGTGTCGTGCCCCATAGCGCCCCGTTTCAACCACCTACTTTTGGGTAAAATTTAATTTAACAACTTTAATAAGTAAATTTTATTAAAATTACAAAATGTTGCAAATTAAATTTACTTATTTAAGTTGCAACATTATTTTTTACTTGCTGCGTTTCGTCGAGCGTAAACACGACTTACTTACGCCACAGCTTACAAAGATGTCATTCTTGCCTAGGGATGCAAAGTTTTTAAAAATATCGATATATCGATATTGACATATATCGAATTAAGTCGATTTTGATATATCGATATATCGGTGTAGTAGGCTGATATATCGATATTTCTTCTTTTTTTAAAAGCTCATTTAAATACAATGTAGTTTTAGTTACCTATATCGATTATGTATGTATATCATTTTTTATAAGTGAATGATCACAAATTTTGTATAGGTTTTTTTTACATAAAACTTAAAAAACAAATAATTTCGGTATTTTGTTCTATCTCATTATTTCAGCCATAGGACGTCCACTACTGAACATAGGCCTCCCCCAGTGACTTCCTGATTGACCGGTTAGAAGCGGCCCGCATCCAGCGGCTTCCTGCAACCTTTACCAGGTCGTCTGTCCACCTTGTAGGTGGACGTCCTACGCTGCGCTTGCCGGTACGTGGCCTCCATTCCAGAAAAAATATGTCCCAAATTTTGTTGATTTTACAAGAGAAACGTCTCAATTTATATATTGTTTTGTAATCGAAATAATTGTTAACGACTTTGAACTATTTAGGTCCCGGGTTCGATTCTCGGTTCGATCGGACCGAGAATAAAATGTGGGAGATATTTTTTCCTATACAGGCAACATTTTCATAAAATGTTAAGACTAATTTATTGTGATTAATTTTTATTTTTGATTAATGTTTTACGTATAAATATAAGTTGTAACGCAATTCTTACACGTGAAATGTAATGTTACAATCTTTCTTGTGTTTTTTTGATGTACTGTGACATCCGTTCACTTCGCAAATCATCATGTTTTTTTAATATTTCGGGAGCTGTTTGTCACGCGACACGATCTTGAGCACTAACGGGCCGAGTATAATAAACTAAGTCATTATGGCTTAGTTTGTATTGCCTCATTTTACGGATGCGGACTTGGCTTCTGAGCGTTCTATTTCGATGACACAGTTAATGTAGCTCATAGACCTATTTAGCTATGAGATACAGCATGCAAATTTTTATCTTACACTAAGTTTAATAACAAATTACTACAGATCTTTATTATGTACACAACTCCATGTAAATTATACAGGGTGTAAGGGACAGCCCTCCACAGACTGATAGGTAGTAAAATTTTTTTCAGGATCAATAAAGAAATCCAGAAATTCCGATTTGTTTGTTTTCTTCTCACGCAATGTATCGCTAACATTGCGGACGAGTCGCACAGCGAGCGAACCTTCGGCTGTCATCGCTGCTAACGTTATCAATGCGCTCGCGTCACGTGATAACATCCGCGTCGTTATTTGTTAGAGATTTAAGAATACATTGCTGTTTTTTTTATTTTATGTGTTGTTTTGTAAAAAATGGATTGCTGTGTCCAAAGGATGTAATTTTACATTAAAATAAAGTAATAGAGACTAAAAAAACGAGAAAAAAAAAGAAATATTTTCCTGAGAAAAATTCCAGTGAAATATTGTTTAGAATAAGGAGAAGAATGGACCCTGTTAGTTTGCGGAGGGTTGTCCCTTACACCCTGTATAATTCAATAAAATTCATTAGCAATGTCACTAAATATTATGTCAGATTAAAACTCCAATAATTCATGTCAAATAAATCATCAAAGTCAATAATTATGTACTATTGTCATTTTGAAATTCTTTAACACCATTGTAACATTTTCTCACCAGCCAGGCACGTAAATTTTTTGTATCAGGTTTAAAGGTCCGAGTTTAAATTGCTTTGGGATCTTATTGAACAATTTCACACTCATGCAGTAGCAATAGCAACTCTTCTGACTAAAAGCAGTTCCTGGCTGTCGGTCTAAGACAAGCCTATCACTGTCCCTTGTGTTTCGAGGATAACCTCGGCGGCTATTTTGAATAGCTCCGGGTGTTTCCTGGCAAACTTGAATACTTATAAGATTTACATACCCGTGACAGTAAGTAGTCCCAGCTTAATGAATAAGAGTTGGCACGTATCAAATGGACTTTTACCGCAAATAGCCCTATACACTTTTTTGCGCGATGAATACCCGATTTAAATCAGTGCTGTTGCCCCAGAAAAGAATACCATAGTTGATATTAGAAGCGACGTATCCATAATAAGCAGACAAAGTAACACTGAGAGTGGTTATCTAAGACAATCGCCTTAAAACGAAGACAAACCTATTAATTTTATTACACTATAAATATGGCTAATAAAACTTAGATTTTCCTTCAATTTACTGTCTGTACTCTGTTTCAATTTCCACGTACTGTACCTATATTTTCTTAAACTTTCAAGTATATTTTACTACTACTTTGACGTTTTGATACGAAATTTGATAGACATATGATTTAATTCATTGTGTTTGATTTTTTAACGGTTTATCTTTTTTTTAGTAACAATAAAAATATTGGGGACGTGAAAGGTACGATTAAAGTTTAATTAATATATTTAAACAAACTACCGTTAATACTCACTTAAACTAGGCTTACGACTGGCTGCATTAACTAACTGTAAAATTATTGGTTCTGTTTAGAATCGAGTTTACTATAAAAAAAAGTCGGAACCGAATCTACAAAGTAGACAAAAAAAACATTGACTATCTACCCACTGAAATTATTTTAGTAACAACATCTATCTAAATCATTAATCCAACGTTCGTATGGCACGTGCACGATCGCATCGTTTTTGATTAAGAAGAATAATTCAGTGGATTTTTAAATACGATTTTCTTGTATTCTCTAGACACGACTCTGAACCACTCTCTAAAACCTGGTTCGTACTTTGTTTATCATCCTTAAGTTTTACCGTAGCAGGACATTTCGGGTATTCTATTCTAGGCAACCACCTACAGTTACACTCTAACTATAATGAAAAATGAAGATCGAAAAATGTTACGAATATCGACTTGGGGACAAATCCAAATGGCGAAAAACAAATAGGCACGAATTTCATTTGATAGTAGCCAGTCTACATTTATTTTTATGTCTATGAGCCTCAAGCTTGTCATCATAGCCAACTGTGACACCTACAGTTTTCTTCTCAAGATCCCGCCGGCCGCCCTCTCCCCCTCCCTCCCCCTCCACAGTTCCACACTCGCGCGCGACTCGCGTTCGTTCGTTTCGTTCACAGATTTAATTTAATAAGTCATAAGTTATGTAAGTTGGCGCCATAATATTGAGTGATTGACGGCACTTTTTAGTCCTTTTTTGTAGGAATGGTAGTTTGTACTTTTATAGGCAAGAAAACTTTTCATTCAAATTGTTATAATAAGTACATACTTTATTTTGTTTGTAGTGTTCTTTAGTGCGAAGATCTAAAGTTTGTGCGTTGCGATATTTATGAAGCATCAAGCAGGCAAGGCTCGACGGTAGTTGTCGATGTAAGTGTAATAACAACAGCTAAATTGCACAAGTTTAAAATATGAGCTAAGTGTAGATTCAGTTACAGGCTGCCACGACTTGCAAATGTGAGTTATAACTATTTTACTTTTAAAACAAGAGCTTACCTTTAAATATAAATATAGAATAATATTTTTTTAGGACTTAATTTTAGACAATATACAAAAAAAATAAAAAAATATCGCGTATAGTTTAGGACGTCATAGAAGAAAATAATGGTAAAACAAGTCAATGGGTAAAACTGTTCAGTTCAGTAGCGGTCCACGAATTTAAGGGTTTTGAGGCGCGGGGGGTTAGGGGGGGCTACCTCCTTCCTCCCAAACCCTCCCTCTGTCACAGCAAACCCATAGTTTTAAAGATATTTAAAAAAGAAGTCTAATTTAGTACATAAAAGTGTTCAATAGTTGATAAAAACACATTTGAGCGAGAATTAGAATCTAGCGCTCGCCAGCCGCTGCCGCGCTGTCTCGGGCGCACTTCATGGAGCACATACCATATATGGTTTGTGCTGAATGGCGCAGATAAGCGCGCACTGACCCGAGTGCTTTTATTTAAAGTGGCACTGTAGGTATCTCTTACATTAAATAAATGCAAAGTGTCCGTTAATATTGTAATGGATATCTAACATCTATTATTATTTTCAGGTGCAGTAGGATTTGATTGGTTAGATCTTACTGGAAAAGGTGTACCAAGCTTCTTGGTAAGTACTTGTACAGTTTTATTTATACAATATGCCCACTTATCCAGGTTTGGGGCATGTCAGTTCAGAAATACCAAGAATTGCAAGAAGGTTGGCAGAGAATGCCACATAACATTAAGTCCACCTGTAGATATATCTTTTTAGTTTTTGCAATAAATTAAAAATAACTTAATTGACAACTGTCTGGACTAGTGGTTCACATTCCGGACTGAAGACCGCATCAAAGCCAAGCATTTGCGGGTTTGAATCCAGCAAGGAGCAAATGTATGTGTTATTTATTAGCATGAGCATTTGTATCTTAAGTCAGGGATGTATAGAAAATTAAGGAAGTTTATCCATTACTGGCTTAAGCAAAATACTTGAACCAGTCCAAGCTTTGCTTAGTTTGAGGCTAGTAAAATTGGTGTGTTTGTCCGAAGAAAAAATCCATTTTTCCCCTAAATGATGTATGGACCTGGATGCAATGGATTTGTAGCTATTCCAGGGGTGTATAGACTATGTGTGGTAATGATGATGATGATGATGACACTCTAACTGCTATTAGGAAGGTGCTGATACAGACCTATGCTTAAAAATGTTTTGTGTATTTCATATTTATGGTTTGGTTGTAACTATGTTCATTATTTTTTAAATATAGTACCTACCTTTGAGTAATATTTTTTTGATGCACACTAAAAAAACTATGACAAATGGCGGACTTAATGCCAAAAGCTATCTCTACTAGTCAACCATGGTGCCAGACAGAGATGTATAAGAAATGCAACAAATAAAAATGGTATTTTAAAAATCTTGCAAAACTAAGACTAGATAAATAAATGATACTAAGCTTATGCACAGTTAATCTAAATGTGAACTTAGTTAATTAGTTAACTAAAAATTAACCATCGTAATGCAAGTTGAATGTTAAAAGTTAACCATCAAAGGCTGATAATAGGCTAGTTTCCTAAAAAAAAACTAATTAGTCCGTTTGGACACGTGTTTTTTATTTTCTCAATCAAACAAAAAATTAAGAAAATACAGCCCGTTAAAGTTCCACGTAACGTCACGCCTTGCGACACTTTTTAGCAAGGCGCGACGTCGCGCGTCACTTTGATGCGCTTTATCTTCGTAATTTTTTGTTCGATTGACAAAAGACAAAATGTGGGTCCAATATTTTTTGATAATCTAACTGACGGACTAAATAGAATAATAATTTTTTGACCCGGGGAACTAGCCCATTTTCTGGGTGTTGTGGTACCGCCATTGTTTCTAATTTCTATAACAAATCGCTTAAGCTACTTAAGGTCAGAGCAATGTAGATGTCTAATTTATTTTACTGTCGCTGGGTTGAGATAAAAACAATATATAGGTAACAAACAGATTTCTGTACATTAAGAAAAAACCGGCCTATGAAACCGGTACAACATCAGACACTAAATTGGTATAACCTTTTTTTACTTTCACCTAAATAAGGCATATAACAGCAAAAAATCGCGTTTGTTGTATGGGAGCTCCCTCTTAAATGTTTATTTATCTATTTATTTTCAACCGACTTCAAAAAAGGAGGAGGTTCTCAATTCGACTGTATGTTTTTTTTTTGTATGTATGTTACGCGATTACTCCGCCAATTATGAATCGATTTTAATTATTCTTTTTTTGTTTGGTAGATCATACTTCAGAGGTGGTCCCATATAAATTTTATCGAAATTGATTTAGAACTTTTTGAGAAAATCGACAAATATATACCCAGATAATATTTTGGTTGTGGTTCTTGTTACCTATCTTCGACAAATATGAGATAAAATTTACTAAAGTGAATATACGAATAAATATAAATAGTGAATATTTCAAGCGTTTACCTATTGCCGTTATTAGAAATGATTAAAAAACGCGAAGAAAACACGTTTGTTGTGTAAACTGAATAGTTTGCGTGAGGGACACTTCCAAAGTGGTAATGTGTGTCGCCCGCCCTGTAACTTCTAAAATAAGAGAATGATAAAACTAAAAAAAAATACATTATGTACATTTCCATGCAAACTTCCACCGAAAATTGGTTTGAACGAGATCTAGTAAGTGTTTTTTTTTATACGTCATAAATCGTAAACCGCATTTTACCACTTTGGTAAAAGTTTAAGTGTCTTGTGTACTTTAAGTGTCTCTCGCGCAAACTATTCAGTTTAGAAAAAAATATATTAGAAACCTCAATATCTGAAGAGAGAATAGATAGAAGAGATATAAATTTGAAGACCTATCCATAGATACACCACACGTATAGGTTTGATGAAAAAAAATTTTTGATTTTAAGTTCTAAGTATGGGGAACCCCCAAAGTTTTTTTTAAAAATATTTTTGTATGAAAATCTTAATGCGGTCACAGAATACATCTACTTACCAAGTTTCAACAGTATAGTTCTTATAGTTTCGGAAAAAATTGGCTGTGACATACGGGCGGACAGACAGACATGACGAATCCATAAGGGTTCCGTTTTTTGCCATTTGGCTACGGAACCCTAAAAAAGATATATCTACAACTTTACCTTTCTTTCGTATGCAGACTAAAAGATTGCATACTGATTAGGTACTTATGTTAGTATTATTAATTATTATTTGGATTTTCAGTTTCTTGAACTCGGTTTTATTATTTTAATAAAGTTTTCTTTATCGATAGTAATGTTACTGGGAACAGAATAAAACTGATTGACTACTGGTAAATGAAGGGAATTGGGCTTCAGATATCAAATAAAATCCAAGTAGGTAATTTAATATCATATACTCTAAATATGCCTAAACACGTATCTTATTCGAGTAGCCTTTAGTGAGTTCCCCTTAAACTCCTGGCCTCATCATCAGATCACCACGACTGGTGTCAAATAATTTTATTGTCATCCAAATGTCAGATAAATGATAATAAGTAAATATTAAATATTGGACAACATTACATACATTGCTCTGGAGACGTATTTTTGAAGCATTAGAAATGAATCTCAAATTCGAACACGAAAACAATTCGTGTATGAAATTCATTTCTATTGCTCACGATTTTACGCATTTTTGAATCACTCGAAATAGGTGTTACTATTAAATTGAAATCTTGTAACTATTTTTGTTTCACGCAGAAAATATTATAAACCATAAAGGAAAAACTCATTAACGAACGTAAATAAAAAGTTATTATGTCAAATTTCTGTCAAACATACGTTTACTTGTCAATGTAATTCTTCCGTACTTTCTACTAGTAGAAAACAAAAACGAGTGGTCGTTGCAGAATTCACGGAATGAATTTTCAAAAATAGTGATTTTAAGAATTCGCATGCGAATCTTGCGATTTCGTATTCGGATTGAAATTCGCATGATTCAAAAATACGTCTCCTGATCCTATGGTAAGTGGCTTAAGCAGTTTTGTCGCAGACGACGGTACCACAACACCCGGACCCGAGACAATTTAGAAGTTATTTTTTTCCATTGACCTACCGGGAATCGAACCCGGGACCTCAGTCACCAAGAAACCAAGCCCGGTGTGCTCGCCTCTCGCCTACGGAGGTCGTCAGAGATATTATACAAAGTTTCCTGGCTTAGATTTTACAAATCCATTTCATTATATTTAAGCTATAAATATTGCTACACAATAACTAGTGTAGGTAGTAACGACAATTTGCACCACCTCCAAGATATTTGTTGTTTTTTTTTAACCACCGACCCGTTTACGCCGATATTAAATTATTTGAAGGTATACGAATCTCACTGAAACGGCCACCGACCGCGGAAACGATCCATCGACCTTTCCAGAAACGGCAGCCTCGGAGTAAAGACGTGTTGCGTTTCGTAACCAATAAAGTGTTTTTAAATATTTTGTATTAATTACATCTATTGAGGTATAAACGTGTTGTAGTATCAATTTCAACAATGTTTTTGAACAATGTTTGCGGGCACGTGCTACTTTTGCGGGTGAGTTTACTATCAGTCGTTTTTACATAATTGTGGAAAATCAATAATTATTAATGAGTTAGTAAAATAAATTATTCCCAGTCCTTAACTGTGCAATCCATCCGCTCTTTGGAATTCCTTGCCATTGTCTATTCGAGAATCTGAATCGCTTCAAAGTTTCAAAACTAGAGTTAAAACCTATCTCCTTTCACTGTAGTTTTCTCCTGTCTATTTTTCTTCTACTTTATTTTTGCTTTAGTTTCGGAACTCTTCACCGCCTCCCTTCTCTCAATATTAATTCAACTTTCCTCTACCTGAAGGTTGTCTGGAAAGGATCGCTTCCAGCGATAAGACCGCCTAAATTGTGCTATTCACTAAGTATTTACTTTCCTGTGATTTGTTTGTTTTGTGTGGTGTACAATAAAGAGTATCTATCTATCTATCTATTATTATTATGCCGTTAACGAAACTTACACGTCCCGATTTTTTTACCCTACTGTTAACCTATTTTAATTTGTTACCTATGTCTTAATAATATTGCTTGCAACGTAAAACATATTTAACTGCTTCGGTTATACCCTATAATTAGCATCAGTTTATTATTAGCAGAAAATCGTAAATTGCCTAAGATGGCGTCGTGTCGTTCGTTAATTTTTGGCATAGTTATATTAATTTACATCAATTGAATCGAAAATGAGGAGATCCGTAAACGAACAAAAGTAGCCGACATAGCCCAACGGATTAGCAAGCTGAAATGGCAGTGGGCGGGGGACATAGCACGTAGAACTGACGGCCGATGGGGTAGAAAGGTTCTAGAATGGAGGCCACGTACCGGCAAGCGCAGCGTAGGACGTCCACTCACAAGGTGGTCAGACGACCTGGTAAGGGTCGCAGGAAGACGCTGGATGCAGGCCGCTTCCAACCGGCCAATCTGGAAGTCAATGGGGGAGGCCTATGTTCAGCAGTGGACGTCCTATGGCTGAAATGATGATGATGATGAATTTAATTTTATAAGGCCAGGATACGAACCGCAAATGTTTAGTTCGCTTCTAAATTACGACACGATTAATTTATCTTAGTCATCATGTGAGTTAATTGTACTATGTAAATTTTTACTCAACTTAAGCTTGTCTGGCTGGAAGAGATTACTTGGCTATAAAACCGCCTTGATTGTACTTTCGTGTCGTATGTATTTTTAACCGACTTCAAAAAAGGAGGAGGTTCTCAATTCGTCGGAATCTTTTTTTACTTTATTTATGTTCAGCGATCATTCGTTACTACGTTGACCATACGAGACACCGTTGCGATAATATTTGTTTTGTTTGAAGGGTAATACTTTCAGAATGGTCCCATATAAACTTGGTTAAATTCTGATGATGAAATCTTTAAAAAAAACATCAAACATTGCATGAACTCCGTACCACGCCGACTGATTTTAGTATCTATCTTACCTAATATCTTTGCCAAATGTGGACCGATTTTGATGATATACTTCAAATATACTATAGTAAAACATTTTCGGAAAAAAGTTTGGAAAAATAGGAAATGAAATCGTTATTCAACAGTTAAATTAAGTTTGCACTCGTAAGATTTATTTTGATTAGAATTTATTACTAAAATAGATGAAATAAGTAAATTTTATCAAAAACATAATGCCAGTCGATGAGAGATTCTATGTTTTCGTTTGCACCAACTCCAAAAGTAACTGATTACCTTACGTGTTAAGATTATTTTTAGCGTTTTAGTTTTTTGAAGTCGGTTTTTATTTTTTAAATAAAATTAATTGTCGATACATCTTCTATTTAAGTTGGTAGGAATATATTTCTAGGTCATGGAGTTTTTGTCTCAATTTTATTCGTACTCGAAAAAAGGAGTATCATCATGTCAGCCTATTGCAGTTCACTGCTGGACGTAAGCCTCCCCCAAGGAGCGCCAAAGAGTACCTACGATTAGGTAGAATGAAAATAGGTGTGTAACATTCGAAAAAAATCTACCGCCCCATGAAGGAATCGAACCCATGTCTCTTTACTGCTCTTCTAACTAAGCTACCGAGGATATTAGCTAACCTGTTAACGTTTTGGAAGTGTTTCTCACTGCTGTGTCTTTGGTAAGTAGTTACCTACCGTCAACACCCGATAGAAATATTGTTTCAAATATTTACCTACAGTACATGTTCATGTCGTTTACGTTTACTTTACGTTTTAGCTTCTTAATGGGCTTAATTCTGATGTCTACGCAGACGAAGTAGCAGGCTAAAGCTAGTATGAATATAAATTAATGTAATTGTTTTGTTACAGGCCACGCGGTAAACTACCTTCATCGAAGTATGGAATTAGGAACAGGTGGCTCTCTCAGCATTTGTCCTCTGAGATAGTCACATGAACTGGACGAGATTTAACCAGGTGACGTCGATGTCCGTGGTGGATGCGTGAAACGTCCCGTGAAACCTTAGGATCGGCAGGGTTTTACCAGGACCACATCCCTTGTCACGCCACATTGTATCTACTGGGCGTTTGTCACTAGCCTCCAAGATCCAAGGGACTTGCGAGTTAGTACCAGGATTAACCGACGGACCCTTGAACATTGGTAAGTCTTATCTATATAAGGTCCTATTTTATTAGTGTACATCCCGTTAACATTCATTCTCACACATTCACTGACTACTAACACACACACACACACATTGAGACTTTTGGATAGTTCTACATTGACTTACTACTATCACAGAACGAAGTGTTTTTAATAAATGACAGATTTTTCGATACTACGACGCGCGCGGAAGCCGGAAGCGCATCCGTATTACACATCTAATCACGACAGACGCATGACCGGAACTAAAAGAAAGCGCAGCGGTCGGTCAAAGCGCGGCCGCCTGCGCCGGCACCTGACGAAGTAGTGATGTAATATCTATCGAGATCGCACGGATCGATACGCTATCATTTAAATCATTTAATTTTAATAATAACACTTAAAGAATTAGTCACCTATTTCGATAGATATAATAGTAGTTCAATATCATTTTTGTTTAAGTAAATTACAAAATCAAAAGGTGATTTAATTCAAGTGGTGTAGGGCTGGGTATAGCAATAATCCCATTAAATTTCTATTCTATTCTAAATGTCACGGGATGACAGCTTGTAGCCGTTTGAGTTCTTGCTTTTAAATTTTAAAACCTACCTACTGTCATGACGGGTGGCGTAAAAGTAAGCCCAGCTCTAGTTATTTTAAACTTTTCTGCTAAAGATTGACTGATAGAGAAGGCCACAGAATGTTTGCCTTTTCTGCACTTTGTTTGTGCTAAAACGCTTAAGAAAAAAAAAATAAAAATAATGTTATTTCTTAGTAATACAGTCTTGTTGTTAAATCAGAGGGCCTGGTGGGAGTTGTATAAAACAACTGTCTCGCATTAATCGATCGAAAAGTAATACAAATTTACTCTTTGATGAAATCGATCGTAAGCAAAATTACTATTTTATAATACTCGTGATTGTTGATATTGTAACTTTAAAAACTGATAATTTGTTGATGGACTTCAGTTCTATGTACCTATAAATTTGTACAGAACGGTGGGCGAGCCCGAGTCGCACTTGTCCGGTTTTTAAATAAATAGATGTGCAGATAACGCCTACCATTACTCAATAGATTATGCGGATTTTTCCAGCTGTCTCCCGGCTGCCAGGTGTTCCAGACATCACACACCAGCGCAGGACACAGCTAGTAGGTATGTATGACAAGTACCTACTAATAATATTTTAAATGCAAAAGTAATGGGCTAGTTTTCTAAAAAAAAACTAATTAGTCCGTTAGTTGGATTAACAGAAAATATTGGACACGTATTTTTTATTTTCTCAATCAAACAAAAAATTATGAAGTTATAGCCCTTTAAAGTTTCGCGTAACTAAGTTATGCGACACTTTTTGGCAAGGCGTGACGTCACGTGCTCACTTTGATGCGCTTTATCTTTGTCATTTTTTGTTTGGTTGACAAAAGACAAAATATGGGTCCAATACTTTTTGATAATCTAACTGAAGGACTAAATAGAATAATCTTTTTTTGACCCAGGAAACTAGCCTATTGTCTGCTTGTTACGCTTTCACGCCTAACTACTGAATCGATTTTGATAAAAATCGGTACAGACATACATTAAATCTTGGGAAACAACAGGACAAAAAGCTACTTTTTGTTGTGAAAGCTAAACTGATTTTGATGACACTTGCTAGGGATGAACCTAGGCTATTATTTTTATTCCATCTCCAAAGCAAGTAAAATTTGGTGTGACAAATCATATTCAACGCGCCAATTCCATTGCCAAATGCTGCGCTTTTTCCATATAGTTGGTTCTTTTGTTGATTTTTCTATTAACCTCCAAAGTTTTGAGTGACGTATCTCTCGATAGATTGTGCGGACTTTTTCAGCTGCAAGTACAGGTAAAAATTTGAAAACTGTACTGTAATTAAATTTTGTAATTCATCTGTAACTAAACTAAATTAAAATAAGTGTCAATAATATAATAATAATATAGAATTATAATTTAACAAGACTGACAACTAAATATTCTATATATAACTAGCTGTCCCGGAGATCTTCGTACCGCCTCTTCATTTTTTTTTTTAGTGAATTTTTCCGATGTTTTTTTATTTATTCTGCTATTCGGGGCAGAGACAAATTAACCAAATCGAAGATCATAAAAATCGGTCCACCCTTTTTTGAGTTGTAAATGGTGTAACTAACGACTTTGTTTTATACAGGGTGCTCATGAAATTACGCAAAACCTCTGAGGGGCTGATTCTGGTGCTCAAATATAACGACTTTTTATATGGGACCAACATCGAATACTCAAAAAAACTATCGACGTTTCCATACAAACTGATGTCAGCTGGTCGCGGTTTAGTATGGGAAAGTGTGGGTATATTTTTTGCAAATTCGATGTTGGCCTCATAGAAAAAGTTACTGCATTTTAGCAGTAGAATCACCCCCTAAAAGGTTTTGCGTTATTTTATTAACACCTTGTATATACTTGGTGTAACGAAAAGGTGAAATAAAACTTTAAGGGGTTATTCTACGGCTAAATTACATCAACTTTTTCTATGGGACCAACATCGAAATCGCAAAAAGAAAAACACTTTCCCATACTAAAACGCGACCGGCTGGCATCAGTTTGTATGGAAACGTCAATTTTTTTTTTGTTGATGTAATTTAGCCGTAGAATAACCCCTTAAATTTTTATTTCACCTTTTCGTTACACCCTGTATATAAATTGATATAGATAGATACATATATACCTACAACCTACAAAGTTGTACGGAACCCTCGGTGAACGAGTCCGACTCGCACTTGACCGGTTTTTAAATAAATAGATGTGCAGATAACGCCTACCATTACTCAATAGATTGTGCGGACTGTTCCAGCTGTCTCCCGGCTGCCAGGTGTTCCAGGCATCACACACCAGCGCAGGACACAGCTAGTAGGTATGTATGACAAATACCTACTAATAATATTTTAAATACTCTACGTTACTCTTTAACGCCTAAACTACTGAACTGATTTTGATGAAATTTGGTACAGACATAAGCTACTTTTTGTAGTGAAAACTGAACCGATTTTGATGAAACTTGCTAGGGAAGCATATTGGCTACTATTTTTTATTTCATCTCCACAGCGGCTAAAGTAGGGTGTGAGAAACCATATTTCACGCTAGTGAAGCCGCGGGCTAGTCAATAAATAAATTCTAAACAATGACACCTGTTGACAATAAGGGAAGAGAACTTTGGACAGAGCTTTTTGGCTAGATTATCACAATGCTGTTTAACATAAATAAATAAATAATTTGTTTTCACAATTACACCAATTATCTGCTCCCAAACTAAGCAAAGTTGTTGTACTATGAATCTATATATACATATAAAACCCATCATGGTTAGTTACACCATTTATAAGTTAAGAACGGCTGTGCCGATTTTAATGATTAATGATTTTTTGGATTTGTCTCCGTCCCGAATAGCAGAATAACTATTAAAACATCAAAAAATTAACGAAAAAAAAAACGAGGCGGTACGAAGTTCGCCGGGACAGCTAGTATGATTATAAACATCAGTAAGTTATGCATTTCGTCCTTGTGAGCAATGTCTTTGTGTGCGTTATACGAGCGCGCAAAACCTCTATTATATTTATTCTTTGGCATAATCTTTGCTTAGTTTGGGGCTTGATAATTATTGGTGTTGTAAAATATTTTGAAACAAGTAGAAACAATATTAAGCGCCATCTATAAATTTTATATTAACTAAGTAAACAGATACTCAAAGCAGCCTTTAAGGCCTTTACTAAAACATTACGAAGTTCTCCCACATTAATATAGATGGCGCTATGATTTATTACGACCGTTTGGTGTAGGTGTAGCCAGTGGTTGCGGGTTCGAATCCCGCAAGAGGCAAATGTTTGTATGATGAGCACGAGCATTTGTGCCTATGTGACTGGTGTTTATAAAAGTATTTAAGTATGTTTATCCTTTATCTTGTTGCCATGGCATATACGACCTCCGTAGCCGAAAGGCGAGCATACCGGACTTGGTGACGCTATCTCTGAGGTCCCGGGTTCGATTCCCGGTCGGTCAATTTAAAAAAAATTACTTTTCTGTCTCGGGTCTAGGTGTTGTGGTACTGTCGTTGTTTCCGATTTCTGTAACACAAGTGCTTAAGCTACTTATCATAGGATCAGAGCAATGTGTGTGATGTCGTCCAATATTTATTTCTTTACTATCTGTCCTGGCGAACTTCGTACCGCCTCTTCATGCATTTTTTGGTAAATTTTACGATATTTTTATAGTTATTCTGCTATTCGGGGCGAATACAAATCCAACAAACCAAAAATCATAAAAATTGGTCCAGCCATTCTCCTCGACTTATAAATGGTGTAACCGACCCGACTAATAAGATGTCATTCCCATTTAGACAAACACCGTAGCCGAAAGGCGAGCGTACCGGACTTAGTATCTCTGCTCTGAGGATCTTCTGAGGGTCTTCTGGATCGATTTCCGGTCGTTCAATCTAACTGCTGAACACAGATTTCATCCCCTATTTTCCTACCCTTAGGGGTGATTTTTATTTTGCAAACTTTTATCATATCATCTTTGAAGTATAAGCTATTCAATAAAACAAAAACCGGCCAAGTGCGAGTCGGACTCGCGCACCGAGGGTTCCGTACAAACCTGTAGGTACCGTTATGAGTAAAAGTTTACCCATCACGACAATCGAGTCATAGTTATGGTATTTTTATTGCAAAATGAAATCCATAACATTACGAAAGTTAAATTGCGGTTTACGATTTATGACGTATTAAAAAAAACTAATTACTTGATCTCGTTCAAACCAATTTTCTGGTAGTGTTTATGGTAATGTACATTATATATTTTTTTTGATTTATCATTCTCTTATTTTAGAAGTTAACAGGGGGGGGGACACATTTTACCACTTTGGAAGCGTCTCACACGCAAACTATTCAGTTTAGAAAAAAATTTGGCTACGGAACCCTAAAAATCATCAAAATCGGCTCATATTTGTCGAAGATAGGTAACAAGAACCACAACCAAAATATTCTCTGGGTATATAAATTTGTTGATTTTCTCAAAAATCAATCAATAATAATCTAAATCAATTTCGATAAAATTTATATGGGACCACCTCTGAAGTATGATCTACCAAACAAAAAAAGAATCATTAAAATCGATTCATAATTGGCGGAGTAACCGCGTAACATACATAAAAAAAAACAGTCGAATTGAGAACCTCCTCCTTTTTTAAGTCGGTTGAAAAAAAACCTTTATGATTAAACTAAAGATTACGAAACGGAAGTCGCAGACAACAGCTAGTTTCTCATCATCATCATTGCAGCCATAGGACGTCCTCTGCTGAACATAGGCCTCCCCTAATGACTTTCAATGGTGGGGAGTGCCAATACTCGCCCCGCTTGGCAGGCGGGTTGGCGAGCGCAGTTTTTTATAAGAGTTCACACGCAAGCAGACGCTGCTGCCTGTCTCGTGCTACAGGGATTATTCGCCTCTTACGACACACCTGTTGGCGGTGGGGAAGTGTATTCTCTACGTCCCCACACGGCACAACAGCAAGTTAACAGCTAGTTATTAAATAAACATAACAAAAATGTTCTTTCAGGTTCACTGCACGAGCATCATTTACATCGGACCATCGCCATATTGCTTCGAGTTGCTGCCTCGTCGCGTCTTGAAGCGAAGAGTGCCGCGCTGCGTGAGTACGACAGACATTTTATGCACCATTGTTGTTAATAACATTATTTTGTAATTGACAACATTTCAAATATTTTACATACCAATTTTAATTGTTTATTTAAAACTATACTAAAAAATAAGGTATACATATATTTTCATTTGTATTTATTTTCTTTCTTTCCTCTGAAATTAAATAATTAAAAACTGCTTATTCTAAAAGAGCATAAGTACAAGAGTGAGGTTGTGTAGACATGGTGCCATTGCCAAATTTAGTAGCTAACAAAAAAAAAAGCTGCCACTGATGTCCTAAGAGTTGTGACACTAAAAGCAACTTACAAATATCGATATCTTAAAAAATAAAATACGAAGAGATCTTTTTTGTAAAAGACATCGCCTCACTACATTTTCTTTATTCATTGTGCATGTACATTTCCTTGTGCAGATATATTATCTATTGTAAAGACTGAGCGACAATGGCGTATACGTGTGCAATGCCTATCTCGTGGTACTTTTCAATTTTTTGAAATTTACTGTAAATTCAGACCATAAAAAAATCTAAAAAAATACTTAACGTGTTAGGCATCGCTAAATCTTCAAATGGTTTTTGAATTTTTGTACCTTAATAAATGAAATGTTGTCAATTGATTGTGATGTAGTATATGACCATCCGATTTATCGATTTCTCTTGCTCTCTTAAGCTTGATCACAATTTAAATCTTCAAAATCATGGACGTATAAAATAAGGTGGACTACTTTGTACGAAAGTGAAGCAATCCCTATTGTACTGAAAAGATCGTTCAGATACTTGTATAGTGTGATAGGTCGCCATTTTGTTGAGCCGATAACCGTAACGGAATGGCGTGATTAGGCAGTCTATGCTTCACTTTATTGTTAGGCAACATGGCGTCTATTCTTGTCTTCACGTCTATGGTTTTTAGCAGCGTGATAAGATAATGTACTTTAACGCTGTAAAGGCGGTAAGATTTCTTAAATAATTTGGATTTATGAATATGTCAAGTTTCTCTGCAATCCTTAGTTGACAGCGCTTTATGTGTACTTTTAAAAACTCTTTATAAGTAATCTTCCAAAAGTTTTGTTTTAAGTAGCTAGTCACAACATTAAGGTTTATCATACTCAACTATTTATTTATTTCACATCTAATAAAAATAATTATTTACAAATAGGAAAGGATTATGGTGTGTGACATAGTGTTATTTAAAAGAAATGTCTTCTAAAAATGTCACTGTCTATATTAACATACAATGGAGATAGAGAAATGCATATTATATTGCCTTCACATGAATGTATCAACTTGTCAGGAAATGTCAAATTTTTCGTCCGGTTTCCAACTTTAAGGTTTATAAGTTAAGTTCAAAATTTATTGTGAAATTTTTGACATCTTGTGGTACGTTGACTGGATTAGCTTTACATCATGTTAACACCGGCTTCTTAAACTTTAAACTTTGACAGCATTTAACTATCTGCTTAGCTCGCACTTACATGTCTTATAACTGTATTTCCTGTAAAAAAGGCTGACATAGTGACTGAGTTTGTTGCGCCGTTTCTTCTCATCACCAGCCAATATGTAGTCCCGAAGCGGTGGTAGGGCTAAGGTATACTTTGGGACGTGTATAAGTGCTCGGAAGAGTACATATATACTAAATTAATGAGTATTATTGAGTATCGTTGACTACGTAAATCAAATCTTGAACGTTTGTTTGTTGAGTTTGACCTACATTTATGAGTATCTGTTTCTGTACGATTCGTACTCTTAGCTTAAATAATCGTAAGATTCCATTCATAATATATATTAGTAAGATATTACTATCTTTGTTTGGATGAATGGATGTTTGTTGCCAAAGAACTTGTGTTACAGAAATCAGAAACAACAACGGTACCACAACACCCAGACCCGAGACAATATAGAAAAGTAATTTTTCTACATTGACCCGACCGAGAATCGAACCCGGAACCTCAGAGATAGCGACACCAAGTCCGGTATGCTCGCCTCTCGGCTACGGAGGTCGTCAAAATCAATTACGCAAAACAGCTGAACGAATCTAAATGAAATTTAGCAAAGAAATATATTATAGCCAGTTAAATTTATTTTATCTTGGAAAATGTACGGTGGGATGCAAGATAATTGTCATTTAGATGGCGCTTCGTACGGTTAGATGTCGCTGTTCAGTTTGCAAAAATTTTTGAATGTTAAAAAAATATGAGACATTAGTTGCCTGCGACTTTGTTCGTGTGATCTTTAGTTTAGATTAACTATTATTTTGCAAACGCAAACGAAGTCGCGAGTTTACAACATTTTTTAAATGCACTGATGTTAAGATTACTACATAAAAACATGTAAATTTTTCGTATAAAACTTATTTTTTCTTATTTAATCCGGCCCTATTTCTTGTCAACAAATTAAAATAAGGAACATTGTGTGATATTTTTATCTTTCTAGATTATTATTTCGAGTTTATTCATAATAGATGAGCTATGAGTTTGTCTTTTTACACACTTCCGTTCGCAGTTCCGTGGCAGTTCCGGTCCCGTCGGCGCCACCACTAGCGGGTTCGCCGCTCGGTAGGGTGCCTTTTGCACTCCACATTGGCCCGATCACGCCTGCTAGTATGGGGCTCGACACGTACGAGTCTGAGCCTCACACTCGGCCGGGTCGCGGCGACCGCTAGCGGGGCGGACCTAGGCTACGCCACAACTGCCCGGGTTAAGCTGACGAATGTCTTCCTCAAAGGCACTCAGCGATAGTTCCGTCCTAAAAAAAAAAAGTGAAAGTCCTGTCAAAATCGGTCTAGCCGTTTTGGAGATTAGCTGCAACAGACAACAATAAAAAAAAACTTTTGTTTTATATGTATACTGTATTTTTTTTTTTTTTTAGTAAAAAACTGTTTGGTTTTATTTAATTTTCATTTTTTGAGTTTTGCTGAAAATTTTCTCTACGGCACCGCTGAGCACTTCTCGTGGCTATAATGACGGACAGAAAATGCGACGCAATACGTTCACGCTTCATTAATGCAGTAAAAATGTTCTATATCTATTCTCGGGCTAAACTCGGAATACCTAATCATTAGGCCAATAAGTTTCTTTATCTTTATCTTTAGCGTATTCTATGCTGACCCGGCAAACTTCGTAACGCCTCTTCGTTTTTCTTTTGTTAATTTTTCCAATGTTTTAATAGTTATTCTGCTATTCGGGGCGAAGACAAATCTAACAAATCAAAGATCATAAAAATCGGTCCAGCAGTTCTTGACTTATAAATGGTGTATCTAACCCGACTTTATTTTATTTTATACGTACTTAAATAGACAAGTTAAATAAGTTTTGGGGTAAAAATACCTGCATTGGTACTGGTTAAAAATACCTTTATTGTGCAGTCATCTTTAGCACAACTAAACCAGTTTTGTGTGTACAAATTATAGATGCCACGAATAGTGGCTATGGTGATGATTCGATTATCGATTTGCACGGTAATCGCTTTGGCTAATGTTTACAAAGCTTTTGCTTTGGATAAGTCGATACTAAGATCTGAAATCAATATCAACAACAGGCTTTTTGTGACGATTTTACCCAATTTTTCAGTATTTATTAATTTATTTAAACTTTATTGCACAGACATTTTAAAAAAAGTTGTACAAATGGCGGACTTAATGCCAAAAGCATTCTTTACCAGTCAACCATGGGGCCATACAGAGATGGTATAGGCGGTGCAACAAAAAAACAAATTGTGTTAAATTAACTCATACACAACTAAAACAAACCTGATGAATATATACAGTTGTACACACTAGATACATACATAGATAGCTATATACGGTACATAAAATATATACATAACTACTTATACATAAAATATATACATAACTACTTATACATAATATAATTATACACAGATCTCATGCGTGCAAGAATCATGGAAAAGAGAAAAGAGTTAATCCAAAAAATGCGTGCTGCGCAAGCCTTCTTGAACGAAAATTTTGACGTGGATTTTTTGATTTTCATGGGAAGTCCGTTCCAGAGTCGTACAGCTGTCAGGGTGAATGAGCTGGTCATAAAACCGGAAGTGTGACGTGGTGTATACAATTGAAGAGTATCAGTTGAACGGAGATTTCTATCGTGAGAAGTACTAAGAAATTTATCACCGATTGCTACAACAATTTTAGCACGATTTTATAGAAAAGGGATTTTTTATTGATTGTTGAGAACCATCGTTCACAGAAACCCTTGTTTCGTGTGTATTTTTGATTAGGTTTTCTTATTGCACACAAGGCAATAAAGGTATGTCAAGGAAAAACTTGTTTATTGTTTTCTGTTTAAAAAATCTTTTTAAATATAAGCGAGATTCGTCTGGCTGTCGTTAAATATACCTGCTATCACAGTCACGTTCAGCGCAACTAAACCAGTTTTGGGTGTAAAAATACCTGATATGGTAGCACAGTCACCTTCAGCGCAATTAAACCAGTTTTGGGTGTAAAAATACCTGATAGGGTAGCATAGTCACCTTCAGCACAACTAAACCAGTTTTGGGTGTAAAAATATCTGTTATGGTAGAGCACAGTCACCTTCAGTGTACAGTCAGTGACTATACATTAAATTAACGCTGAGTTTAAATGCTAGTTAATGCTGAAGGGTGGTGATTTCGGAGAGATAAATAACCAAACCCGACGAGTGTTGATCGTACACTGATTTATTGTTTCCAAAGCTAAATTAATCTAGGTCGACACAAAGTTCATAATAATGTGCGGTTGGCCCGTACATCTTGCCAATCGAGAAAAAGAAGAACAAAACAAAAAAGGTCACCGCTTGAATAGGCTAGTTAAGTTAAAGTTATTAATAATAATGATAGTTTTAGGTGAAAACAATGATTGCTAATGATATAAAGATTAGTTAAAGTAAGAATAATAAATGTCAACTTAATGTTCCTAATTATTAACACATCAACGCACTTTTAATTTAAATAACGCCACTTTTTTAAACGTCTGTTGGCGTAATTATATCACCAAGGGATTCACAAGGGATAGAAATCGACACGGAACGCGGGGGCTTAGGAGGCGCTGAGCCTTTATCTACGCTTAAGATGCCCATGCTCACTGATTTACGCATTTCACTACACTTGGGTTGCACTTGATGTCCACCAGACACACTAAGTCCGCCGAGACTCGCCGGGGTCTCCGCCCAGGGAGTTGCGGTAGGCCCCGAAAGCTGCATGCGCCGAAGTCTCTTCCTTCTGATCCGAAGAAGTACTGCTGCGATTGCTACTATCAGTAGTATGGCAATTATTCCATAGCTGATTGAGTACTGATGTATGTCATGAAAACTGAGATCAGACGCAGACTCCTGTTTTAAGTTGTTTATGTCATCCATTATTTTATTGTAAGCCTGCTCGTGATTCTCTGTGGTAAAGTTATATGTTGTTGCCGAAGTGTTGATAAGTTTATTTAAAACTGATAACTCTGGGGCTTCGATAGTTGGTTGTATGTTAACCCTTTTTACGAAATCATTATGAGCGTAAATAGTAAATGAATCTCCCCTGAGTGTGCAACCTTGACCTATATCGAGGAGACCATTGCCCGCTAATGTGCTTACTGTCATACCAGCTGGACAAAATGTGCGAATGTTGCATTCCTTGCAACACGAATACAGCCAGACATTCTGTCGGCGTAACTTAATCCGTATGCGTGAAGTATGTTTTTCTGCATTTATTAAATTTAGGTTGCATATGTTTTGCTTGATATCGAGGTCAAAGGTAGGTTTGTCTAAGGTACATAATATTTTTTCTTCAGATGCATGAAGACAAGCTTGTAGATCGTGATCAGTTATGAATATAGCTGCGTCCTTTTGCAGGTTAAATGCTAAATAAGGGTAGGTAGGTACAGTAAGGTAGGACTTTATTTCCTTGTTACGAGGAATGCTTATTATCTTATCAAGCTCATATACTTCGTTGCTGACCAATGGGACTTTTATTTCAATGATAAGATATTTTTTGTAGACTCTTGCGAATACCTTGAGTAGCTTATGCAAGCAAGTCGCGTATGTTTCCAGTCTCTACGGGTATTTTTATATCACCATGTAGCTGGCCAGATATAAAATTAATTTGTTCTTCTAATTGCTCGCTTGACAACAGGTGCGTATCGATGCGCCCGTGACTGATATCGGTAACAGTATCTATAAGAGAGGATTGCATGCGTCTTAGGTTCTCGAGGATAATGCTGGCAGCTAAAGCTGATGACGTAATGTACAGACCGTTATTGACGTCAGTACGTATTTGATTTAATTCTGTAGATATTTCTTTTAAATGATTATTGATTAGTAAGAACTGTTTGTTCATAATTTGTTCGTTGCGTTGTATTATGTTGTATTCTGCTTCAATGACTATGGTCTGATTTTTTATAAGTTGTTTAAGATGATTTTCATTGTAGCTAATCTTTTCAATGTCCTTGGCGTATTGCAGAGCAAAGTTTTCGTCTAGAACTCCGAATAAATAGTTAGCTGCGGACCCTATACCGTTTATTAAGCCTCTCTTCTGGCGTTTGATGGTAGAGCCCTGTAGTAGTCGATTATAATGCTCAATTTCAGTTAATTCATGTGATAATTGATTTGTAATACTTTTGTATTGTGAAGTTTCAGATTTCATTGTCATACCCCTTAAATGCCGTACGTAAGTCTCCATATCTGCTATTGCTTGCCAGTAGCCAGTAAGATTATAGTAAACTACCAGTCTCCACTCATCTCGAATGTATTGGATGCTTGAGATCTTGTCAAAATACAGAGATCTATCGTCGTTTAATGCTGTTGTATTGATATTTAAAATATTTTGCTGAAGTGATGGAGATATTAACATTGTAAATAAAAGGAGAACTAACGTAAAACAATTTTTAAATGCATTACGATAGCTTCTTATTTGTTTTTTCTTAAGAGTTTACAGATGCTTGAAGTTGCTGATCGTCGTGTTTCGCTCGATTAGAGTCGTTTTTTGCTGTCTCAATAGGAAGTGGTATAAGCTTAGATATAGGACGCTTGATAATGTTGCTTTCAGTTTTGATGGATACAACTCTTACGTATCCATCTTTTCCAGGGTGCAGTTCATGAACTCTGCCGAGTGCCCACTTACCCGGAGGTAAGTTTTCCTCTTTTATTATAACGATGTCATTAATATTTAGATTTTTAGTAGGTTGTCTCCATTTAGACCGTACTTGCAGGTGTTGAAGATAATCTGATGACCAATGCTTCCAGAACTGTTTATTCATACGCTGTACTAGTTGCCATCGTGCAGGTAGCCTAACGTTGTCTGGATCAGTCAGAGGTCTTGATAGTAAAGAGTCACCTATTAAAAAGTGACCTTGAGTTAAATACGTGTCCTCAGGATTTTCAGTCAGAGGTAACAAGGGACGGGAGTTCAAGCAGGCTTCAATTTGCTGAATTAAGGTTGAGAACTCGTTGTAGGTAAGTTTTTGCTCACCTAGGACTCGTTTAAGATGCCGTTTAAAGCTCTTTACGGCACCCTCCCACAACCCACCTGCGCTTGGCCAAGCTGGAGCATTGAATGACCATTCGGTGTTCATATGACCAATGTTGCTGAAAAAAATCGGGATTTAGGCTTTGTAGTATTTCTTTGTACTCTTTATCTAAAGCTCGCTTTGCTCCAATAAAGTTCGTACCGTTATCACTGTACATACGGCGGGGCGTCCCTCGCCTTGCACAAAAACGGCTGAATGCTGCTAAAAACGCTGGAGTAGTCAGGTCTGACACTAACTCTAGGTGAACAGCCTTCGTTGCTAGGCAGACAAACACAGCCACGTAGCCCTTGTATGTCTTTACCCCCCTGCCTCTGCTCAATTTCAGATCCACATGACCGGTGAAGTCTACACCTGTGTGAGTAAAGGGGCGGGAGGGGGTCACTCTTGCCCGAGGAAGATCAGCCATGATTTGGTGATTCTTTTCAGTACTGAAGCGACGGCAAGTGACGCATTGTCGTAGTTGTCTTTTGATAGTTCTCATGCCGCTCAGAATCCAGTATTTTTCCCTTACATATGACAAGGTCAATCGTGGTCCCCCATGCAGGGTAGTCATGTGCGCTTGATTTATAATTAAGTCAGTAAAACGGCCGTGTCTCGATAATATTATCGGATGTTTAGCTGTACTACTCATGTTGGAATGATTACTCGTCCTCCTACTCTTAAAATTCCGTCTTCGTCTAAATATGGATTTAAAGTCGCTAATTTGCTGTTTGATCGAACATGACCTTCGCTTTTAATGCTTTCTATATCGCTCTCGAAATCTTTTGCTTGAGTATGCTTTATAATTAATAGATACGCTTTATTTATTTCCACAGCTGATAGGTAAGTATCATGTTCTTGCGCTTTGTGATGTAACGCGGCGGTGAAACGCAATACCCATGCTGCTATCTTTACGGCGCGAGTGATGGAGCTATTGTTTATTAATAATTCATTAATGACTGAACCCGATTCTTGTAAGGCTACGTTTACAGTTACCTTTTTTTCTTCTAGGTGTGGAGCATCATATGTCTTGTTTATTAAGCTGGCAGGGTCGAAACTAGTTAGCCATTCCGGGCCATTCCACCAGAGATTGTTACTCCGTAGTTTTGTGACAGTTGATCCCCGGGTGGCACAGTCCGCTGCGTTCTCCTCAGACCGTACATGGTTCCAGTTTAAAGCTGGTAATATTTCGACGATTTGCTGAACTCTATTTGCGATAAATTGCTTCCATCGAGCTATATCACCATGGATCCACCCCAATACGACCATAGAGTCCGTCCAGGCGTAAGCTTTAAATAGTGTATTTGTTGTGTGTAAAGATGTTTTTACGACTTTCATCAATTGAGCTAAAAGAACGGCTCCGCATAGTTCTAGACGTGGCAGTGAGACCCTTTTATTAAGTGGTGCTAGTTTGGTTTTCGCCGCTATGAGTCGTAATGTGCACTCACCTTTACTGTCGCGTGCCACTAAGTAAACAACGCAAATACCTAGGGATATCGAATTCATTTATGTTCTGAAGGTCGTTTTGAAGCTCAGTCCATTTTCTTTGAATTTGATCAGGAATTTCGTCATCCCAAACCAATCCAGAAGACCATGTTTCTTGAAAAAATATTTTAGCTTTAGTTAGTGGTGAGAGTCACCCTAATGGATCGAATACTTTTGCTATCGCCGAAAGTAGTTGTCGTTTCGTGTTACATTTTTTTGTCAATTCTGTTTTGTTTGTAAACTCAAATGAGTCAGACGAGGGTTTCCATTGAAGTCCTAATGTTTTTCGGGACTTTGAACATTTAAAGTCAAAGGGTTTGTCGAGCTGTTCTGTAGACAAAGATTGTAAAAGCTCCGGATGATTACCTGACCATTTTCTTAGATTCACCCCTGCGCCTTTCAAAATTTCGATTAACTGAGTCTGTAACTCCTTCGTAGCTTCAAGTGAATTTTGTCCGCTGAGTAGGTCATCCATATAAAAGCTGTTTTCTAAAGCTGAGGCTGCAAGGGGATATTTAAGAGCATCGTCTTTGGCTAGTTGTCTTAGCGTTCGCATGGCTAAGTAAGGAGCGGCCTTTGTTCCGTAAGTAATAGTTGTAAGTACGTATTCCTGGAGCGGCTCATTCATTGAATTTCTCCAGATGATTGATTGAAGATGCTGATGATTTTTGTTGATTAAAATCTGACGGAACATTTTCTCTATGTTCGCAGTTATAACGTATTTGTATTGTCTCCAAGTCAATATTAATGAAGCTAAGTCGTGCTGCAAGTTAGGACCACACTCCATTACGTCATTGAGGCTGCGTCCAGAACTTGTTTTTGACGAGGCGTTGAACACTACTCGAAGTTTTGTAGTGGTAGAATCGTGCTTCATGACACCATGCTGAGGTAGGTAGCATGCAGGACTACGATTCTCGCCTTTAGGTCGCATATGACCTAGTTGCTGATATTCAGATACAAATTGCTTATAGCTTTCGGAATATGCTTCATTTCTACTCATTTTGCTTTCTAGTTGCTTAAATTGCACTGTTGCTTTAGATTTAGACGACCCTAGTTTTTCCTCGTAATCTGCTTTCATCGATAATGCTACTTCGTGTCTGCCGTCTTCGAGGCGCTTTGTATTTGTAATATAATGCTCTTCGCAATATTGTTCTTCGCTTGTGAGTTCAGATGCTGTCCCAGGCATCTCTTCCATCTCCCAATATTTACAGATCTCTTCTAAATTATTGATGACTACGCTGCAGTTAAATGTTTTTACATTGCCAGATAAGATCCAGCCTAATTTCGTTTGCTGAGCTGTCGGTGCGTTGTGTTCACCCTTAACTAGTCGACTCATAATGACGTTTGAGTAAACACTGGCATCTAACAATAACTCAATAGGTTTTGACACGTTGTATTCGGGATCTGCTAATTTCATGTGTTGGATGTGAGGCCAGGAACGTTTAGTAAATGAGATATTCGGGAGATCGCTTATAACTCGAGGAATAACAGATGCTTCGGTATTAAAGTTGTAGTCGTCATAGATAGACTTGCACTCGAGATTAACAAGGCTTTTGCTCTGCTTAGGGCTGATTCCAACACCGGATACCGATGCCGGATACCGATCTACAGCAATGATCACTCTTCTACTTTTTAGGGCGTCCAGTACCCTCTGCAGGTGGTCGATGTGCGGCTCAATGTTCTCACCGTACTTGAAGTAAGCAGACACCAGATAGATGTCGGCATCGTCCAGGTGGCACACCGTGCAGCGCTCGGTGCTCAGGTGATGGAGCAGCGCCACCGCCGAAGTCGAACCGTGGAGGTACACGCCCGCCAGCGACGACGCGCCGCGCTGGAGGATGAGTCCGGACTGCGAGTACTGTTCTTGGACTAGAACAGCGTCGAGTCCGAACTCCTGCGACAGCGCGGGGAGCTCGTCCGTGGCTAGCGCCCCACCCCCAAGGTTCAGCTGCCCCAAGGTCGTCAAGATCGTCAAGAGCGTAGCGGGTGGCCGCTACGCCTCGTTCCTCGGCGTAGATTCGTGCTGGGCACTGGCGAGCCCCGGTTGGTGTGAGCGACAGCGTCCCGTTTGCCAAACCTGTGGCAGGTTGCACAGCGCTGCACGGTGTCCTTGCAGTCTTCTGCTCGATGTCCGCTCTCTCCGCACTTGCCGCACACCACCTCCGATGCCCTGCAGTACTTCTCGGGGTGTCCGTATAACTGGCACTTGTTGCACGTAACGGACACGTAGTCGTGCACGGCCGCAACGTCCCACCCGATGTACAGCCGTTCGCGTTCCCTTAGTACCTTTCTGCATGCCGGGGTGCACTCAAGGACAACCGTGGTAGTCCCGCCGCCCCGGCGACTCTTCTTGAACGCTACTCGACATTCCTTTTGGAGGCGCTCCAGAGGCCAGTCTTTGTTCTCTGACATATTCTGCTCGTGGACTCCCGTCAGAAACTCCTTTGGGTCCGGGTCGACGTCGACTGAAACGTTCGAGATCGCTACTAGTGGCTGGCGCTGCTTCGGTTCGGTGACTCGCAGCGTCGGCGGGAGCGCGTCCCTGAACCGCTTCGCTGACTCTGAAGAAGTTGTCTGGATCACCACGCCAGCGTTGCCCACCTTCCTCAGCCCTAGTGAGACAGTGGGATTCTTGTTTATCCATTCATTCGCGTCACTAATTAGATGACGAGGCATTTGGCTACTACTATACGAGTATAATGCCCAATCGTGACGCCAGTTGCATAAAAAAACTGAAACAATGATTAATCATTATGGAAACGAGTTCGCACCGTCACCTGGTACTAGTCGCTGGTGTACGCACATTGTACCGTAAGAGGTAAGCCCCTTAGAACAAGACCAGTGACAATCGCCCAGTAGTTACAAAGTGGCGAGACAAGGGATCGGGTCCTGGTAGCAACCCTGCCGGCCCAGAGGGGGACCTGGTACGTTCAACGCATCCACTCCGCGCATCGACGTCATCTGGTTAAATTTTGTCCAGTTTATGTGACTACCTCTGGGAGAGCTTTAACAAGACTTCTTCGATGTCAAGCATAGACTTTAAATCCTTATACGAAGCCGCACTCCAGACACCTCGCCAATACAACGAATAGGAAGTGTAGTGAATGTCAGAAGGTCGAGATAGCCGAAGTCTTTTAGACCAACCCATACGACGCCCGTATTTGTTACGTTTGTCATGGTGCTGCTCGTCCAAAGGCCGTTGACCCGACACTATCTGTGCATCAACTACGACCCCGACGCTACCTCTCACGGCTATGATATCCGGCTTACAGACTGACCCATTAGGGAAACGGATTTTCAGCTCCAGTTACACTGTCCAACCCTTAGACGACATGTGCTCCGAGAGGAACTTGACAACGCAGTTATGACGCTCAATACGACCACCGTGAGTCCGAAAACACTGTTGGATGGTGTGCGTCGTCGTCTCCCTGAGCGAAAACTCAGACTCACGACCCACCCTGCGAACCGTAGAATTGCGTATACGCGAAGGGAGCGCATTAATGTGAGTGTGAACAAACTGCACGTAATCGCGGCCAGTATACTCCATACACCTTTCCTTTATCCACTTCGTGGACGCGGCTGTCAGGGAGGACTCGCGAAGCTCGAATCCATCCACATATGCATAAAGGGTTTCACGCCAGTACTGCTTTATCGTTCTCTCATGCATCCTCGGATCTTCCAATATGAACTTTCTGAATTGCTTCTCGGCCCAATTCAGCTTCTGACGAATCGTTACGGATTAGGCCAGCGTCCCGAACCTGCGTAATACAAGATCCGGTATACTAGTTCTAAGGGATGGGAGCGTTAGGCCGCCGTCCTTGATGCTTGCATGGAAGTACCCGATAGGCACATCCAAGGGAAGCCGTAACCATTTTCTCGCAACTTTCCATATCTGCACGTCGAGCAATCTCAACTTATCATTGAAATATTGCCCAGCACGAAGCCGTGCAAAAATCTCTGAATCTAGTGACCTCTTAAGATTTCGAGCCGCTGCTGCGGCTTTGGAGGTGCCTTACAGATGTTATTTAAGGCATTTTTGATGGCTTGCTCGAACGTCACGCATCCAGCAGCTTTAAAGTCTACTCCCTAGTAGCGCCACCGTTCCACGCAAGAAACTTGTTTTATCCACTAAGACCCAATACGGAAGTTCCGGCCGAGCAGATAGTGGTGCTTCTTACGCTTCCCGTCCTGACGGGAAGCGTAAGAAGCACCACTATCTGCCTAAGTGCCTATGCTTGAATGCATGCAAGGCAACATGCCTCCAACCTTCGCGCCAAGATCGAGTGGAAGTGCCTAAGTGGTACCGACGCGATCGAGATCGGCCGATAGTCACTCGGACCCCCAGGGACATCCTTTTTTGGTACAAAGATTGTGCGACATTGCCGCAACGGCTCAGGGATTTTCCCATTGGCCATCCATTGGTTGAAGATACGCACTTTCTGTTCCAGAGAAACGTCTCGCCATTCCCCCGAACGGATTCCGTCAGGTCCTGGCGCTGCCTGAAGATCGACGGTAGACTCCTTCACCTCGTCAGAGGTTAAAGGCACCCAGAGCTGAGAGTAATCGTGGCTGCCCTCGTAACGCTCGTCGCCACGCAATGTGGCTAAAGCCTCCGGTTTGTGTCCAGGTGCGTTCGAAACAGCTTCCAGAATTGGTCGCCACTAGGCTTCCATTTTCTCCAGGCTGTTCTTCACACTCCTCCATTGGCCATCTATTACCACAGCTGCAGCGCGACTTCGGCACTTTCCTGTACTCGTGCATACTCTAATCGCCTTCGTGCCCTGTTGGGCATGTTAGCTGAAGTTGGCGATGGGTTTTCGTCAAGTCCAGTATTTAAGATCTTGCCTTGTCCTCTAGGTTGAGCACCCCGCAACCGTCTAGCCGCGGCTCTGGCAAGCAGATCCTCGATCACACGGTCACAAGAGTGATCTCCCACAGACGCGGGAGCCAGCACTGGTCCTTGGCATCGCGGTGGATTCAGTTTCAATAGCCTTGGCCTGCGGAGGGTCATGGTCCGTAAGACTGGTGGTGGAACATTCAGGAGGGGAGGGTGGGTGCTGCAGTGGAGGTGGCTGCATCTACCACCTCTTGGGAGGCGACTCCCACTATCGCCTCCCTGGCCTGTTGCTCGGCCATAAATCTCAGTACTCGGTCCTTATAGGACTGTGTTCTGCGAACCCCCTTTATCCCCTCTAACGATCTTTGCAGCCGAGAACCCAACGCCGCAAACAATCGCTTATTGACCACCGCGCCAATCTCCGGCCCTAGTTCGGCCTCCGATCGCGCTAGCACGTCTAGCTCTTCCTCCTTCCAACGCCGCTTCACCTGCGCCGGCTCTGCATCGGCATCAGCCTCCACGGGGTGGGCTCTACGTTTGTGGACACCCAACCCCGTTTTGGTTGTAAAACTACGGTCGCACAGCGGATAAGCCGACGCGGTCGCAGTGGACGCGGAGCCCGCCCCAGCTCCCAGAATTCTAGGCGCTCGGCCGGGGGCCTCTGGACGTCCCGGTAGACGCTGTATTCCAATAGAGTATTTAGCGTTTTTGAATTTCCAGGAATATCGGGGTGCTAACCCAATATTCCCGGTTCGCCCGTGAATTTTTGTACGTCGCACCCGAAGGCTATCCACTTGACTTGAGCCAACCACCGACACGATGGAGGACCCCGATGCGACCACTGTGGGAATTTCACCCACAGCCTCACTTGAATCACCAGACCCAAGGTGTTATGGTACTGTCACACACACCCCGACGGGGGATCCAAGGACAAGCCTGACCGAGGGCTCAGCCAGCCCTCCTGAGAGCGCTGACTGAGTCCCCGATGGAAGTGCGTGAAAACCTCCCATGGTCGAAGGGAAACTACCGGGAGAAATAACCAGCCATTATGGCGGCTAATGACTAGCTTTTAGTTCAGTAGCTTAACCCCCCTCCCTCGTCGGCGATCGCAGCGGCACCACTTGCAGGTCGAGGATAGGAGTTGGGCTTACAGCGGGCTTCGCTGCTCGCCCCGCCCTTCATGGGCACGTAGATGCTCAGCGGAGTAACTAACTTCCTCCAGGCCTCTCGGCCCTAAATGTCGTTCCCGAGAGCAGTGACACGCGATATGCACAATATCACACGATATACACAAGTAAATTTTGATAGATTTTACTGCGCATTCCGAGCTATTCAAGCGCAACCCTACGAGTTGCCCCGCCTGGTGCACACTGTCGATGGATGTCTGCAAACCAGCCTTTGAGCCTGCAAGCAGGACTAGGTCCTGACTCGGGCCATTTCAATGTTTTTTTTTATTAGACAGTTGGATTCCCCTTGTCCGTGCTATCTTATATTATAAAAGATAGTCGGGTTAGTTAAACCATTTATAAATCGAGAACGGCTGCACCGATTTTTATGATCTTTAATTTGTTGAATTTGTCTCCGCCCCGAATAGCAGAATAATTATTAAAAAACACGAAAAAATTCACGAAAAAAAGTATGAAAGGGCGGTACAAAGTTCGCCGGGACAGCTAGTAATGTATACCTATATATATAAAACAAAATCGGGTTAGTTACACCATTTATTTATAAGTCAAGAACGCAGGCCCGACTTTTATGATCTTTGGTTAGATTTGTCTCCGTCCCAAATAGCAGAATAACTATTGTAGTATTCTAGATTCTTCTGTGTTTAGGTACTTACGTTTTACTATCATAGGTATCAACATATATAGGTTTCCACATTAGACGCTTTTTCGCAGCAAATAAGGAAATAAATAATTTCGCGAAAATCTCAATCAAACTGTCAAAAGTGACAGTCATTTTACCACTTTGGAAGTGTCTCTCGCGCAAACTATTCAGTTTAGGAAAAAATGATATTAGAAACCTCAATATCATTTTTGAGACGCAACTCGAACAGCTGTGATAATTTTAATTAAAATTTATTATTAATTTGTGTAAAACAAACCTTAATTGGACTCAGATGATTAAAACAAAGCCTCGCAAATAATATGTGACAGTTAAAACATACCTAAATACAAAATAAGACATAATAATCGGACAAAGTGACCGGCCGGCTTTGTTAACAAAATTCAAAAGGAGTTTAACGGATTTACTTAAAACCAGGGGAGTACTGTTTTCAAACATTACTTATCCTTACTAGTACTTGTTTATGTTCAGTTTGACCCTATGTAAATCTATACTTCTATGGTATGTTCAATTAAGTTGAGGTTATAACTGCAGTAAACATATTCTACGTAACTGTTACCTGATCGTATGTTTCCCTACTGTAATACTGTTATCACAACATTTAACACGGTACAAACCTCACGAAAGTGAGAGTCGTCACAATTCCTCGCATTTCGGCCTAGTTGTGCCTCTCTTTAGTTGACGTAATAGTGGAAGTAAAGTTGATGAAAACAACCTTTCGCCGCAGACATTCTACTTCTAACACCTAACAATATACATTTTAATCACTTGCGTTGGGAAATATTTATAGTTATTTAAAATAATCTTATGTAACTTAGCAGAATAACCACCTTTATTATATTTATAAAAATACCCTCAGTATCATTAAATAAAAATACTGTAAATTTGTATTTGTTTAAAAACCAATTAGTTTTATTTTAGGGATTTCTTAAACACACAAAATAACTACTCGAAGTGGAATTATGACCCGCAAAATGGCACTCGAGGATTTGAAACAGAGTAGGGAAACCTGTAACCAACTTCTTAGGGAAAGAGATGAAAGTGAAGAAGAGATCAAAATTACTATTGATAAGAACTCTCAACTCAAGAAAGAATTAGCTGAATTGCATGCCCAACTCCAGGAAGTCACGGACCACCGTGACGAGTTACTTAAGACCATCAACACCTTTGATCAATGCAGCAGTATTTTCGAACAGACACTAGTACGTAATAATGAATTGGAGATTGAACTCCGAGATACCAACAGGACGTTATTGCACTTCAAAGAAGAAAAGAAACAACAAATTTTTTTTTTTTTTTTTTTAATGGACTTATGCTGGCAGCTGAGGGCTTTTTCCAGCTTCACCGGGCAGATTTGGCGAGTACAGAAGGTACTCAGCCTAGAAAGCGGCCGGCCAGCGGGTACCTCGTGCGCGGGCCGGGCCACAGGCTTCGCGAAGCGAAGCCTGAGACTCGTCCGCGTCCGGGCCCCGTACTAGCGGGCGCGATCGGACCGTGCTGTGCGGGCGCGATCGACGGTTGTGGGTGCAAGAGGGGTTGTCGGGGTGAGAGCTGAGAGACGCTCGACTTCACTATCCACTGTGCTAAGGTGGGTAGGATCGACGGGGAGAGAGCTCGGGGAACACTGGGCCTCCAGGCTGTCGGCTAAGCATTCGGCTTTTTCATCGTCGTCAAAGGCGACGGAGTTGTCGGGTCTGGTGAGGGGAGGCATAGCCGCTACGGTGTCTGCCTTAAAAGACCTGGCCAACTTCCAATAAGCTTGGTGAGAAGGCGAGATCTCTTGAAGCAGATTATCCCACCGATCATTACGGAGTTCCGACATGCGCTGCTTCACAGATCTCTGTAAAGCCCGCAAGCGGACCCGGTTATCCTCGGTGGGGTAACGGTCGTAAGCTCGGGTCGCGGCGTTCTTCGCTCTCATCAACTGTCTCATATCGTCAGGCAGCTTCCATCTATGGTTATTCATAATTGGAACCTGCCTAGACGATTCGCTGATAGCGGTTGAGATGTGGTTAGTGAGAGCGTCGATCGCGTGGTTAGTCTCGTTAGGCGAGGCTATCCTGTCGGGGACTGAGTCCAATACTGAACTGGGGCGGAGTTCGAGATTCTTCTCGAGTCTGTCCCAGTCCAGGATTGTCTTCATGGTCGGGAGGGAGTCCGGGGTACCTAGTTGCATTAGAACTGGCCGATGTTCTGAATCTAGGGCATGATGGACTTCTATTCAACAGAGGCGTAGGCCAATGTCCTTTAGAATCGCCATATCCAAGATGTCAGGTCGATGGTTTACATTAAAAGGGTAGTGGGTCGGGGACATGGGGGCTATAATATCGAACATGAGCTGCTCCGAGAGTTCGGCAAGCAGTGTACCATTCCTGGTGGTTGTTAAACAATTCCATTGAGTATTTTTGCTATTGAAATCTCCGCCAAGTATGACGGAGCTTCCCATAGCAAGAAGAGTCTCATAATCGCTCCTTAACGGATTTTTATCGCAGAGTTGGTAGACTGAAGCTACGATGATGGGTTGGTGACCGGTCATGGCTATCCGACAGACTGAGGCCTCAGCGTTTGTGAGCGCTGGGGGGTCCAGCGGGACGCAATGTAGCGACCTCTTATAATAAATGAGGGTGCCGCCACCCCGTGAGGGCCTATTGTTGCGGACTACGTTGTAGTTCGCAATCCTAGCAAAGCGCGTGGAGGGCTTTAATAGGGTTTCCTGTACCAGAAAGATGTCGATCTGGTGCTCTGTAAGGAAGTGAGTGATCTCTTCCTTCTGCTTTTGGAGACCGAATGCATTAAAGAATGCAATGGTAAGGGACCGAGGTTTCGTCCTTTGGGTTGTATTAGCCATTAAGGGGGGACGTGGTGAGGGAATTTAAGGTCTCGAAGAGAGACGCATGTTTCGCTAAGATGCGCAGCATGGCGAAGCCGTCATTGGCGTTGGCGCGGAGCAGCGCAGCCACCTCCCTAATTTCGGCAAAGTTGAAGGCTTTGCCGAAGCTAGTGACGAGCTCGATGTCACCGTCCAAGCCACTAGGCAGAACTGCCAGGGGCGCTTTTGGGGCGGCCTTAGGGGCATTAGGGCGTGGGTCGCGAGGTGCGACCGGGGTCTTTGGGGCCTTAGGGGCCGGAGTGGGGGCCTGAGGGGGCACAGCAGGGGCCTTAGGGGCCAGAGGGGCCGCTAGGGGGGCCTGGGTGACCGCTGTCTCGGGATTACGCTTGGGCACGGGGGCGGGGGTGAGGTTTTGGCTTAAGGCCGGGGCTGGGCGGACCCACGAAAGGGGCCGGTTCCAGGCGTTAAGTCCGTACGGACGCAGCTCTGGGAAGGCAGAGGGTTGAGGATTAAAGGAGGAGGAGGGACGAGCAGCCGTAGGGGCTTGAGGTCGTGGTTTGGGGCGTGGCGCTCGGGTGCAGCCGCGATAGTTCGCGGTGTGCCCCTCTTGGCCGCATAGGACGCACGCGGGAGGCGAGGTTGCTGTGTCCTTGATCCGAGAACAGTCGGCAGTGCCGTGGTCACCCAGGCACTTGACGCAGCGAGGGCGAGCATAGCAGTTACGGGCGAAGTGCCCGTATAGCTGGCAGCGGTGGCATTGCCCGGGGGAGTTTCGCTTGTGGGGGGGCTCAATTTTGAGTCCAGAGATGTGACAGATAGTCTTCACATTGAAGATTTCCCTGCCAGCTGGGGTGGGCTCTAGTACTACAAGTACTAGGTCGTACGGCTCTTTGGAGCGCGACTTATAAAGTCGGTGGACTTCCAGGGCCGGAAGATTTTGGGATTGGAGGTCAGCAAGTAGGAAATCAGTGCCGATTTCTTTGGGAAGACCGCGCACGACGGCGCGGATCTTGCGTTCCTCCGCAGGGGTGTAGGTATGGAACATGATGTTCCTGCTATTAAGGAAGGACTGGAGTTCCCGGTACGACTTGAGGTCCGGGGTCGACACCCTAATGCCATCCGGAGCGGATTTGGCATGGGTGTATGATATATGCCGGGCATTAAGGCCGGCGGAGATGGTTGACCAGGCTGTCTTGTCCTGAACGACAATCGGGGGAGGGAGGGGCACCTTTTTAGCCTGTGAAGCAGGCTGGGTGGCGGGCCTGTTTACTGGCCTGGACTGGCCGGTATTCGCCTTGGCGGTTTTCGCCGGAGGTTCCGAGCGGGCAGAGTTCCTAGGTCTCTTGCCGTGGGTAACGGTGGTGAAACCTTCGGAGTCCGAATCCTGTTCGGAGGAAGAAGAGGAGGAGTCGCTGCCGGAGGCGGTGGCGGAGAATGATGAGGTGGCGGAGGAGGAGGCGGTGGCAGACTTAGAGTCGTTGCCGGTGCCGGACGTGGAGCCAGTGGCGGTGGTAGACGAGGAGGCGCCCGATGGGCTCACCTCGTCCTCCATCGCCTCCGGTTCAGGGTCCGGGGAGAGCGGGGAGTCCTGATTTGCAGCGCTAGCCAGGTTCCTTTTGAAGGCCTCGTAGCCCTCATAGAACCCTGGCAGCGTTCGGAGGTACTGCTGGAGTACCCCCATCGCGACTTATGGGCCTATGCGGAGTGGAATTTACTACCGTTTCGGAAAACGCGCCGCTTCCCGAGAAGAGACGGCAAGAAACTCGGTAGCGGTGTGTGGCGGTGGGTGACAGGCCTCCCTACTATAGGTAGGTCGACGAGTCGTGTGTAGGGAGATCCCTAACTGGGTGGACCCGCGAAGATGTGGTGTCTACACGGGGTGAGTGGCCTACGCCTATCAGTCCTTCGGGAGGGACCGGGCCTCGAAAAACGGCCCGGGATACGCTCCCTTAGGGATGGAATAGGGGAAAGGAAGGCGTGACACGCCCGGCAGTGAAAGGACTGTGGGGACCGAGTGTCTCAAGGGCGAGGAGGAACGCCTCACCCTCTCAAACGTGCCTTCCAGGAGGCCAAGGCCCACAATCCGATGTACCGGCGCGGAGGGAAATTTCAGCGCCTTTAAAAAGGCACTGTCCTTCGCTCCCTATCGAAAGGAACCGCCTTAAGAAAGGCGTTAAACTCTACTAAGGCCAGTTGACACCGTTAGGTTAGCCTTAGTAAAGCCGCGGGCAAACCACGTAATCGCCAAAGCCGAAAGAAAATAGACTTTCGAGAACTCGGAGAAATCGTAGAAATCGGAGAGATCGGAGGCAGGCGGAGCGGATCGGAGAGAGCGTCCGACCCGTGCGAGCGCTGCGATGCGAATCGGGACTGCCTGAAACAACAACAGTTCTCGCAGACTTTGAACCTCTATGACGAGTTGGTCGGGAGCCCTGGTGGGCATGCAGTAGTTTCAGATTTGAATTTAAGTAAAAAAGAACAATTTGTTGATAGTAAAAATATTATAAAATCACTTAGTAATAATAGGCTAAAAAAATTTTTAAAATTAAATAAGTTTATTTTAAAAACTAAAAAATTAATTAAAAAACAGAAATGCTTTTATAATAATATTAAGTTAAGGAAAGAACGCGCAGAGTCAGTGGACAGTCTAGAGATCTATCATAATAAACTGTATGAAAGTAGATCTAAATACAATGTTGACATTGAACGGATGCAGGCTGACATCTCACAATTGCATGAGTCATTAAAATCTATAACGCACAAATATGTAGCTGCCCAGGAACAAATAAATGAACATATCCTGGCTGCAAATAAACTTTTAGAAATAGGGAATCATAAAACAGATTTCTTATCATTACCAAATATAAAAGTAACTCAGGTGCCAGATAACAGCATTTCAGGTGCCCAACAGAGTGCTAGCCAGCAGCGATCAGTGTCAACACCACATAAAAATTGTTATAATACCAAGCCCAATGTAATTATTTTTTCAGATAGGTTATTAGGAGTTGGTTACGGTCCCTTATTAAGCAAGGAATTAAAATTTAATGTTATTAATAATTGTATGCCAGGTGCAACACTTGATAAAATAATTAATTGTGTCCAAAATAGTCAATTTAACTCTAACTCGATCCTTGATAAAATGTTAGGAAATAGTCAAAAACTAACAAAGACATAAATTATTCAAAATTACTCAATTTTGTCTGGCCTTAATGTTAAGAAAATATTCTTCTGTGCCCTACTTTTCTTTAAAAATCAGACAGTGCAAGAAAATGACAGTATTCACTCTTTGAATACTTTAATTTATAATATGACTCAACGTCATAATGACAAGTTTGTGTTTTTTGACACAAATAAATTTATTAACAATAGCTTTCAGTTGACTGGCAGCTCTTTACACCTGCCTTATAAACTAAAAAAACGAGTAGCTACTTTGTTAGCATATAATATTAACTGTATTAATTTAAAATACAATACTGACATTTGCAATGATCATATTAGTACTATTACTAATTTAAATATTATTCCATTGACAACCTCTGAGACTTTAAACTGAGAAGCAAGACAAAAGCCAGGCCTAATGAGTTTTTTAATATTGCTCATCAAAACATGCAAGGCCTGGCCGGCAAGGAGTTAGGATTGGGGTTATTTTTACTAGACTTTAATGTTCATGTGATTTGTTTAACGGAACATTGGTTTAAAAAATATGAATTATTAATAAATATTGATAATTACAAAGTCGGTAGTTCGTTCACAAGGGAGTCTGCTATTAGAGGAGGGTCACTTATACTTTTAAATTAAAATGTAAAGAACGCAAAGATATAGTAGCACTCTCAGTTGAACAAACTATTGAGCTAGCGTGTGCAGTATGTAATAATTAGCGTATATAGGCCCCCTTCTGCGAATTACCACAATTTTGAATCCACGATGGATGATGTCTTAAAAAAAGTCTGTAAATCAAATAAGAAAATAGTTGTATGTGGAGATTTTAACATTGATATATTGGTAAACACGCAGACATCAACCCGTTTTCTTAATCTTTTTAAGTCGTATAATTTAATAAATATTTTTAATGAACCTACAAGGGTGACCCCCACATCGGCTACTTGCTTAGACAATATTTTTTGTAATAGCGATGTAATTAATAAATCTATTTTAAATTGTCTAAGCTCGGACCATAGTGGACAAAAGGCATCATTTGAACACTATCATGTCTCGAACAAGATGTTGTTTGTAGTCCAGTTACCATCAATAGAATTGACAGATTTAAGGAAAAAATCAATGATGGTGTTCATTTAATAAACCCTACGACTGACCACAGTGCTGATGAGTTATACGAGAATCTTTTTGGCTTAATTAAAAATGAATTTGATCCGATTTTTACGGAAAGAAATATAAAAATAAATAACCTAAAGAGTAAGTTCAATGATTGGACTACTCCTGGTATTTATAAAAGTAGAAATACATTATATGACTTGTATAGTTTAAAAGCAGATTCTCAGAACCCACAGATCATAGGGTATGTTAAAAAGTATCCTAAAATATTTAAACAAGTATGTGCCATGGCAAAGTCAAACCATCTACGTAGCGTAATTACAGGTTCTAATAAAGCGAAGGCTACGTGGAATATTATAAATAAGGAAACTTGTAGACAAAAACCAAGGGATCACACTTACTCTCTCAAAGTTGGAGATAAGCTAATTAAATCAAACACAGAAGTTGCAAATACTTTTGAGAAATTCTTCTCAAACATAGCTACCTCTACAACTAAAGAACTTGCATCTTCTGCTGAACTAGCTGAGTCTCTTTTAAAGTCAGGTGTTAATGAGTGTCAATCTCCATTAAATTTTAGACATATAAACGCTGAGGAAATACTAAAAACATTTAGGTAATTAAATATGAAAAAAAACTAAGGATCTATGGGGAATCTCTGTCAATATCATTAATACAATAGCCCCTCACCTTACAATTATATTTAACAAATGTATTGATGATGGAGAATTCCCAACTTTAATGAAATTTAGCAAAATTATTCCTTTATTTAAATCGGGTAAGAAAACTGATCCCTCCAATTTTCGACCAATAAATGTATTCGCTTTTTTAACAAATTACCACAGTCTATTGTTGAACTACCCATGTTTGAGTTTAAATCGCATGTTAAGATTATTTTGATGAAAAAGGGTTATTATACTGTTAATGACTATTTAAATGACAAAAATGTCTGGAATTAAATACTGCCCTGCTCGCACAGGTATACATTATTTTCTTTTCCTTTTTTTGTGGCAGCTAGTGGCGACTGAGTTTGTTCCGGCGTTTCTTCTCAGCACTTGCCAGATTGTCTGTGTCTTGACTCGAAGCGCTAGTAGGGCCCAAAAAATAAGGAGACATGTTCTGCCCCATATAGGCCAATAATGTTATTATTGACGTTCATAAGTGGCAGTTTTCTGCCTGCCCTAAACTGAATAAATGATTTTTGACTTTGACTTTGAAGACCTATCCATAGATAACCCACACATACTTTATGGGTTTAATGCAAAAACATTTTTGCGTTTAAGTTCTAAGTATGGGGAACCCCCATTTTTTTTTTTCAATTTTTGTGTGAAAGTCTTAATGCGGTTCACAGAATAAATCTACTTACCAAGTTTCAACAGTATAGTTCTTATAGTTTCGGAAAAAAAGCGGCCAAGTGCGAGTCGGACTCGCTCATGAAGGGTTCCGTAGCAGCAAGTAACCAAAGCCGAAGGCAACGCGCGGGCGAAACGGAACGCAAAACAGGTGCCAGAGTGGTAGTTAACACTATCAACCGTCAGGTGTCAGATGTTACTGTTAAATGCCACCTGTCAACGCCAGTCGTCAACTGTCAAATGTGAAACAACAGTCAAAGCTGTCACAAACGTCACAAGTGTCACAAATTTCAGCCGTCCTCACGTTAACGTGGTCTCTGCACGTTTTCTGCAGAGTACCCTGCAGAATCGCAAAAAGCACGCAGTTTGAAAATGGCCTTAATAAGCCCTAAATGTATAAATTTCTTGTCCCATGTACCCATCGCCAACTATAGCTCAAATGTCCAACAGGGCACGAAGGCGATTGGAGTATGCACGAGTACAAGAAATGTACCGGAAGTGCCGAAATCGCGCTGCAGCTGAGGTAATAGATGGCCAATGGAGGAGTGTGAAGCACAGCCTGGAGGAAATGGAAGCGACCACCATAGTGGCGACCAATTCTGGAAGCTGTTTCGAACGCACCTGGACCCAAACCGGAGGCTTTAGCCACATTGCGTGGCGACGAGCGTTACGGGGGCAGCCACGATTACTCTCAGCTTTGGGTGCCTTTAACCTCTGACGAGGTGAAGGAGTCTACCGTCGATCTTCAGGCAGCGCCAGGACCTGACGGAATCCGTTCGGGGGAATGGCGAGACGTTTCTCTGGAACAGAAAGTGCGTATCTTCAACCAATGGATGGCCAATGGGAAAATCCCTGATCCGTTGCGGCAATGTCGCACAATCTTTGTACCAAAAAAGGATGTCCGGCCGATCTCGATCGCGTCGGTACCACTTAGGCACTTCCACTCGATCTTGGCGCGAAGGTTGGAGGCATGTTGCCCCCCGGATGTACGACAGCGTGGATTTGCGCGGCACCTAGGAGAATTCTGCGGTGCTGGACGCTGTACTGGGGGATAGCAGACAGAAGTTGCGGGAGTGTCACACATTCCTGGAAAACAATTAAAATGTCGTCAAGATAAGCAAAAGACCACGTGGGTAGTAACGTGTAGGCCGGGATGTTTTATTTGTCAACAGCCAATCAGTGCTCCCGCAACTCTCTCGTTAACACACTTTCTCGACACCTGCGCCGCGATTATCTTTTTAACCGACTTCAAAAAAGGCCTCCTTCTTTTTTTTTCTTTTCAATCTCTCAATTCGTCGGAATCTTTTTTTTATGTATGTTCAGCGATCATTCGTTACTACGTTGACCGATTTCAATAATTATCTTTTTGTTTGAAAGGTAATACTTTCAGAATGGTCCCATATAAATTTGGTTATATTTTGATGATGGGATCTATATGAGAATCATCAAACATTGCATAAAATCCGTACCACGCCAACTGATTTTAGTATCTATCTTTCCTAATATCTTTGCCAAATGTGGACCGAATTTGATAATTCTTTTTTAACCGACTTCAAAAAAAGGAGGAGGTAAAAAGGTTATTACAAAATGTTTTGCCACTTCGGTTCGGTTGTATTTATTTATTTTTTATTTAAACTTTATTGCACAAGTAAGTACAATTGCCTTGTTGCACTTGCAAAGTTGTTTTTTTTTATTTTAAAAAAAATGTTTGTTACCTCAGAACTCCGCCATTAATGAACCGATTTGAAAAATTCTTTTTTCAATTGAAAGGGTATACCTCCAGGTTGGTCCCATTTTTTTTCAAAATTCAATTCTGATAATGGGATCCATGAGGAATTGAGGGAACTCCTAAAATATTATAGGTATACATATAGCGATTTTAGTATATTTAACAACAAGTCAAGCATTTGCATTCAGAAAGTATCATTTGCTGAGGTGAAACTGATGAAGGAGACCATAGTTGGCCACAATAGTCTTCCACGAGTAAGGTACGCACGCCGCACCCACGCGATAAGATATTTTTATTAAAATAGTTAAGCCTTGCCATAGTCGACAATCAAATTTTAATAAATGATTCTGGTGAAAATGATACCCTCAAACTGATCTGATGAAGAAGCCGGAAGGTAAGCACAGGAACTCTGTGATGAAACAATGTATCATAGCCGTGTTCGGACTTATTTGAATCGTCATGAGAAGCAATTTAGCTATAACTACATCACAGATCGCCATTTAGAATGTTATAAAACACTAAAAAACAGACAAATAAAACAAATTTTTGTAAAAAAAATAACCGACTTCAAAACACCCAAAAGCTAAAAATAACTTTTAAACAATCATACCAAACAGTTATTATTGTAGAGATGTTATGTAAGGCAGCTTAAATTCCCTGCCTTAATGTGACACATCCAGCAGCCTTAAAGTCAACTCCCCTATGTGGGCGTGTGTGAGTATGCCACTGTTCTACATAAGAAACTTTAAAGCCCTATTCATAATTTCCAACTGTTCAATCTTAAACATGAGCAAATCTTGTAGGCTGTAAAGCAATGGTTGAGATTTCCGCATGATGTGCAGGATGTACCTCCATGCATCCGCAGTTCGTTTTACGTAGATTCGGAGCGCTGGCTTCTTCGGGGCGGTCTGCTGCTAAGGCTATTTAACTGTCCTTTAGGACATTAAATATTTATAATTTTAAGAAACATTTGAGTAAATGGTTACTATGACGGACCCTTTATGACTTAAAAGAGTTCTTTGATAATATCGTGTAGGTGCTGATATTTTGTTTTACTTTTGTATTAACATCGCTCATTTGCATTTATGATATAAAACCGTTGTAAAATTTTGCATGCTAATTAAGTTTGGCTAAACATGTTTGGTTCTCACTGTCTGTAACATCTTTGTATACAATGTTTACTTGCAAATCAATTATTATCATTATCATTATCCTAAAACGCGTAAAACACTAAGCTGTTCGCTGTTCCACGTACTGACACGAACACACACCTATCTCGACAAACTCTAACGTCCACTGCACTTCCTGTATGCTATTATAGCGAGGTGTGTGATGTGCAACGTCATTTAAGGATTTGAAGTATTTGTTTGACATCGATGAAGTTGAGGACTCTTCCAAGGGTTGTGCTCTGAGGTAGTCAGACGAATTTGACTACTTTTAACCAAATGTCGTCTGTGCGAGGAACTCAACAAGTGGAGGGGGGTCTGGGTTGTAAGAGAGAGACCAGGGCTTGAACCCGTGGGACGCAATTTGTAATTACTGGGTGTCTTTACTCAATAATACCCATTTTATTTAAACAACTAATATTTTTATTTTTCTATATTTATAATTTCATCACACTAAAAACTGGTATAGAAGCTCTTATGTGAAGTAATTATTTTGTTATGCTGTTATATGCTTACTTGTTAATCCTTAATCTTTAGTATAATATTTCTTTCCTTATTTCATTTACTCGTTTTTTTTTTACATTCAAACTGGTTTAAATATGCTCAAGTGAGAGAGTTCAAAACTTATTATTATTTTTTTTTTAATTTTGTTGAATTTATAAATTTTTACTTTTAAACCTGCTTTAGTTAAGTCACAGTGACTAACTGAGCTTGCTCAAAATTGTTTTATTATTCTTTATGTGTGTTACTTCTAATTATATTTAATCTTATCTTTCATTATTACACTTAAGCATTATTTTTCTTAATTAAATTGTTCTTTTATTTTATTCATTCTTACATTCAAAACTGGTTTAGATGCGCTTAACTGACTGAGTGTGTAGGAATAGTTATTAATCTTATCCAAGTACACTTGTTCCTTATGAAACTTGTAACTTTTCTGTTTTGATGTGAATGAAACAATGACTAGCTGTAAGTTTTTTCATTATTTATTAGGTTTAATTAAATGTATTTTTATAGTTATTTTATTTGTAGATAAGTCTTGTATGTTATTATGCTTGATAATTAAAATAAATATTTGAGTTAATTTCATAAATTTATATTTGTTTTTGTCTGGAGGAATTTGTTTTTTGTATACTTAAGAGTTCTTGCAATTCACGAAAATGATGTTCATCAGACACCTCAGTGACCACGGCAAATAAAGATTATAATTCTGCCCATACCATTGTAAATGTAAACATCAGTTTGTGGTGGTGTTACATGGCGTTGCGATTCCCTTTGTTTGTTGGTTAGGGGAATTTCCACGCTTCTGTTTGAATTGCAGTGAACTAACTTGAGTTTAAATGACATTCCTGATCAAACCTGGCTAAGAGACTTGATTGTTGACTTTGTTTGCCTTGTTTTGTATCTTTGACATTAAATATACTGTAAAATTTATTACTTGTTTGATTTGTAACGGATTTAAAAAGGATATATCCTACCAAAAACAAATGTAAAAAAGGAGAGCCAAGTTCAATACAAAAATTATACTTGGCTGTGGGCTTCGCCGCAAAAAGAATGGAGATCTAAATGAGTGCCAAGTTATCCCATCAATACTTTTTGTAAAGAAAACTAGGCAGGTATTGAGATTTAACGTTTTTTCTTGCGTTTCCGCTGCATGGTTTTCTTTTTTATGTAAAGGTTCCATCACTACAGTAAAAAAAAAATAAAAAAAATATGGGGACCCCCCCTATTTTAAAACTTTTTTAATTTTTAGATTTTTTCCTACGCTTACACACAATTACCGAGCTGGATTCCAAATTTCATTCTTCTAGGTCATCTGGAAGTAGGTTAGGTTTAGGTACTATATGTCAGTCAGTCAGTGCAAAAATTTCAACTTTTGGACCTTCATATCTTTATAACCGTTTGAGCAGGCTTTATGAAATTTGGGCTTCTAGATGTCCTTATGGGTATAATAAAACACACGTAGTTTTATGTCAAAAGGTTTTTAAGGGTCAAAAGTGGCACCAAGTGGTTCGTGTAATATTACACTTGGCGCTGGCTAGCCAGTTCCTTTGCTTGAACTTGGCTTGACACGCTACCGCGTGTCTAGATATCTTAAACCTTGAACCGCAATATAGCACAGCGGCGCGTCGCGTCTACTATTATTTGAACTGATTTATATGACCTAATCCGCATTACAACGTCGCGGCAGCGTAACGGCGCGGCGCGGTGCGGCTCAGTTGCCTCTAAAGAATATTTGGACGCGCCGCGCCCGCCGCTATAGTGCGGTTCGAGCTTGATACTAAAATATGTGGGCTGGCTACTGAACTAATAGCGAGATTAGCCGCCATAATGGCTGGGAATTTGTTATACACTGTCACAAGTTAGTGCAAGACATCAAAAATGCCTTAAATAACATCTCTAAGGCACCTCTTAAGCCGAAATCTAAAGGGGTCACTTGATTCCGAGATTTTTGCACGGCTTCGTGGCTCGTGCTAGGCAATATGAGGCGCCGCTAACGCGCGCTCTGCGCACGCTCAACTTAATAGCCGTTCAGTTGGACTTGTTCAGTTGCAATCTGAGCGAATTTACAAAGGTTGCATTGTACACCATTTCATATAAAGTGTAGTGCACAATACACGTGTGTTACATTTTATCGGAAAGGGAGCAATTCATGTTGATTTGAATGTTGTAAATTTTTTAAATTGGATGTTGTATTAATTTTATATTTAATGTTGTTTTTAGTTTAGTGCTTCTCTATCGCATTAGGTAACTGTACCTGTAAAGATAGTTTGTAAGTTTAGAAATAAATAAATAAAAAATAAAAAAAAATATTTCGGATGATAGGTTGAGATTGCTCGACGTACTGATCCGGAATGTTGCGAGGAAGTGGTTAAGGCTTCCCCTAGATGTATCTACCGGGTACTTGCCTGCGGGCCTGACGATCCCGTCCCTCGGAACTAGTATACCGGATCTTGTGTTACGCAGTTACGGGACGCTAGCTTCTTCGGGATGGTGTGCTGCTTACGCCGCCTCCAAATTCGTAAGGATAGTTCTCATTGGAAGATCCGAGGACGCATGTGGATGGATTCGAAATTCGCGAGTCCTCCCTGACACCTGCGTCTATGAAGTGGATAAGGAAAAAGTGCATGGAGTAGACTGGCCGAGAATACGTACAGTTTGTTAACACTAACATAAATGCGCTTCATTCGCGTATACGCCATTCTAGGGGGCGCAGGGTGGGTCTGAGTTAACCTGTCGTGCCGGGTGCATGCTCAGGAAGACGGTGGCTCACATCATCCAACAGTGGTTTGCAAACGCATGGTAGCCGTCATCTAATTAGTGATGCGCATTAATGGATTAACGAGATTCCCTAACACAGCCCCGGGCCTGGATGGAGTGACTGCGCGAATGCTGACGCATGTGTGGACGGCTGCATCAGTGGAATTCCATCTGGTGTACGCCAAGTGTGTAGAAGAAGGTGTGTTCCCGGAAGTATGGAAGGATGGTAGACTGCTAGTGCTTCCCAAGGGCAATGACAAGCCTCTTACCGACCCCAAGGCGTACCGTCCGATCACGCTTCTCTCTGTCCTCTGCAAGATTCTCGAGCGAGTAATATTACACTGCGCACCTCAGATCACAGAGGAGATGTCGGACAGCCAACACGGTTTTACTCGAGGTAAGTCGACGGTTACGGCGATAAACGCCATAACTGGCACCATCAGGGCGTCCACGGCGAAGTATGTTCAAGCGATCTATCGTGACATCTAGGGTGCGTTCGACAATGCCTGGTGGCCGATGGTCATGGTCAAGGTGAAGAGTCGCATCCGATTGGGGAGCCCGTAATCGACTGGGGTTCTCCTCTGCCAAGTCATCCACGATGACGATCAGGGGAAAACTCCAGAGGCCCCCAATCATTAAGATTGATGGCGCCTCGATCCGCTCGGTGCACTCTACAACCGTGCTTGGCGTGGTGATCGACTCAAGTCTCCTTTTCTCGCAGCATGCACAGGGTATAGTAGAACGCGCGGCCAAATGCTTCGGGAAGGTGTCGCGTGTGTCGGCGTCTTCCTGGGGTATTCGATTTCCCGGCCTTCGTATCTTGTACCATGGCACCTTCGTTGCCACCCTTGTGTATGCTGCGGCGTGCTGGTTCGAGCGCATTAAGGTGCAGTCGATCGGCGGGGTCCTCCTCAGGGGACAGAGGCCCGCACTTGTGCTGCTGACTAAGGCCTACAGGTCCGTCAGCACGGCCGCGCTCCCGGTACTGGCTGGAGTGCTGCCCGCCGAGCTGGAGATCGAGCGAGCTGGCAGGACGGAGGTGTCGCGACAGCACGCGGCCGAGGAGGAGATGAGCAGACGGAAACGCGATATACGGGACTCGGTAATCGTTGAGTGGCAACACCGCTGGGAGCAGGACACCAAGGGTCGTTAGCTCTTCCAGTTTATCCCGGACGTGGTTGGTAGACTCGGCATGAGCTGGGTCGAACCAAATTATATAACATCACAGATGCTCACCGGACACGGATGCTTCAACAAAAGGCTGTGTGACATGAAGCTGTGTGAGGGGAGTATGTGCGAGTGCGGATTGAGCGATACCACGTACTGTGGTACTGCCCACTGTATACTGTACCCAGCGTAAGCGTGATGTCAAGTCCAAGAAGAGGGAGTTACATAGAAGGGACAAGGAAAAGAATATTAAATTCTTGTAGAAAGTCGAGAATTGCACGCGGTGAAGTGCACACTGCCTGGCAGACGCAAAATCCGCGTGCATCTCGCGATTCGGCCAGTATAACCGAGGTTGGTATGGCCATGGGTGGTTGGTGCGTTTGACCAACGAAGGCTTATTTCATGTTCTTGGTCGGCAGCTAAACATAATAATTTATAATAGGAGTGTCAAATCTCTCCGCAACGGTCTTGAAGATGCTGTTGGTGCTTGCCCGTACTCTGTCCAGTAGCGAAGGCAGGCAAAGTTAATTTTCGATGACGCCAGCGTGTTGGTATTGTCAAACATTTTTATCCACGTAAATGTCGATATTAGATTTTGTGGTCGGTAAATAAACAATTATTATATAATAGGTATATATATTTCCCTTAGACCATTAATCAAATGGACATGCCATTGACGGTCTTAGGTACCCCTCTTCCAAAAACATGGCCGAAAACTACCTCATTATAAAAAACTAGTTGCCGCGCAAACATGTTACTATTTCGTATTGATATCGCTCACTAGATTGTGCTACTAAAATATGAAAAATATAAATTTTAATACAAATTAAATATTTCGTGTTTTTTCGTTTGTTTTTTAATACAAATCAAATATTTGATAGAAAAATAACGTGGTACATGATACTACCTATTTCATTTATGTATTAGTGATTTAATATCTTTGTACTCGTATTAGCAAATATTTGATAGAATAATAATATGGTACGGAGACAGGTCTTACGTAGTACAAGCCATTAGTGCGAGGACAGTGTCAGTGAATGATGTGTTTCATCTAAATAGTAGTAGTAGTATTGGTTCAATTAGAACATTTTTGTTTACTCTATTGCATAAAATGAAACTGCCTTTTGTAAAACCAGAGAATATTAATTATTACTGAGTTTGATTCTAATTTATGAATAAAATGATCTGCTTAATTTTTTTTTCTTTCCCCGGATGTGTGTCCTATTTAGAATTCTGATTCTGATTTTGTATTCTGTGTATAATTCAATGATTCTGAGTAAGTCGACGACCGCCTGGTGTAGTGGTCCGCGCTCCGGGCTACAAAGCCAGGCGGTTGCGGGTTCGAATCCCGCAAGAGGCAAATGTTTGTGTGATAAGCACGAACATTTTTAACGAAGTCATGGATGTTTATAAACGTATTTAAGTATCTTTGTCCGTTATTTAGTAGCCATAATACAAGCTTTGCGTGTCTCTTCGCCTAGCATACTGCAGCTGGAAGGTCGTAAGACTGCTTGTCCTGCCGAAGGGGAATGGTAGACCTCTCTCAGATCCGAAGGCTTACAGGCCTATCACCCTACTACCTATCCTAGGCAAGATACTAGAGCGCGTTATCATCTCTTGCGCTCCCTGCCTGCACAGCCATATTTCAGACGCCCAGCACGGTTTCACCCGTGGCCACTCCACGGTCACGGCGCTCAACTTCATCAACTCTATCACAGAGAACAGTGCTGCGTCTTATGTGCAGCTGATCTTTTTGGGCATCTCGGGTGCCTTCGACAACGCGTTGTGGCCAATGATTTTACTCAAGGCTAAACAGGTGGGTATCCCGCCTTATATCTACAGTACAGCGGAAAGCACGTTTCTAACCTATATGGCCTGCACTCGGTTTTAACCTCTTTGCTCGGATCTCAGGAGGAAAACGCGCTCCCCGGGATAGGGATGACAAATACACCACTAACCTGAGGGCAGTGAATATGAGTACTATTCTGTCCGGGAATATACCCCAGGGCGGAATCGGGTTGAAAACACCCCCGCAGCGGCCTGGAGAGTTGATAAATTCCCGGTAGTGCTTTTCACTTCAACACATACTTATTTAGCACTTTTAGCACCGCACAAAATGCGAATTTTCCCTTTATAATAATCTTTATGTATATCACGATGAACTTTATCACACAAAAGGCGATCAAATTGCGCGCGCACACTCGTCGACACGTCCGCACCGTAGCACGGCCGAGCGCGAAGAACAGATAGGGACAAACTCATCAACCACCCATGGCCATACCAACCTCGCGGTTAAACTGGCCGAATCGCGAGAGGTGCACGCGGAATTTGCGTCTGCCAGGCAGTGTGCACTTCGCTGCGTGCAATTCTTGACTCTCTACAAGTATTTTATCTTCTGTTCCTTGTCCCTTCTTTATTCAACTCTCCCCCTTCTGGGGCTTGACGCCACACTTACGCTGGCACCGTCCCGTGCCGGGCAGCTCGAGCCATTCCTTCTCCTGTGCCAACCGTGCGCGAACTCCTGCAGCCGTCTGAAGTTCGCCTCCGAGGCGACGAGATCGGGGTACCACACCGGGCCGACACTCTCCGAGGTGATCCCATCCATCATCTTACGTCGAAGGTCTTCATACAGAGGACAGTACCACAGTACGTGGTGCCTGTCCTCATCATTCAGTCCGCACTCGCACATACTCTCCTCACGCAGCTTCATATGTCAATCAGTCTTTTATTGAAACATCCATATCCGGTGAGCATCTATGATGTTACATAATTTGGTTCGAGCCAGCTTATGCCGAGTCTACCAACGTTTGGAAAGAACTGGAAGAGCTAACGACCTTTGGTGTCCTGCTCCCAGCGGTGTTGCCACTGAACGATAAGAGCCCCGTATGTCACGTTTTGGTCTGCTCATCTCCTCGGCAGCGTACAGGCGCGATACCTCCGTCCTGCCAACTCGTATGTCCAGGTCGGCGGGCAACACTTCGACCAGCAGCTCGATTCAGAATCATACGATAACTCTGCTATAGACGGATTCGGTTAGATATCGGTTGATTTCTAATAATTTCAATTTACAATAACCGCATCGTCGATTGAATTGACATATTCCATATCGAATTAAAATGACATCACACCCGTGCGATTACACGTACCTACTTCTCGAGCAGCAAATAAAATCAACGCTATGCACAACACAGATGTCGGAGAGAACTTTCGATATTAACGTCTGATTGGTGTTGACTGACTGACTGTTGTGTCGCTGTGTGTCGAGTGCTATCAAGCATCCGATAATATCAAAAGACAAGTAAATAAGTATTGTTTTTTTAAAAATAATGTTGAGTGTTAGATACTTAAATTGAAGTACTGCGTTTTAATTAGTCATTAATTGTTACATATTTAAGAATAAAAGAGTTGTGTTGTAAAGTGTAAAAACTTATGTGAAAACTAACTTACTAAACAAACAAGACCTTTTCAGTAATTGCGATTAAGTGTGATAATTATGTAGTTATTCATGGAAGTCATGATTGTCATATGGCACAAAACAAGGCAGCAGAAAGAATTGGTGCTAATTCTCTCTGGTGACCTTTTCAGTAATTGCTGTCACTAAGTTTTTGCGGGACGCATTAAACCCATTCGCCATGTATGCCGGTGTATTCACAGGAAAATACCGCCTTACCCAGGACATAAAAGGGTCTTTATCTGGAGAAAACAAAAGTTTTGCCATACCAGCAGAACTAAAGGTGCGGCCTACATTTCTTCGCTTATGGGAGTTATCAAAACTCGTTTGCTGGAGAGTATGATACTCCCATGGGCCAAGGCAGCCTCAGTCGAGTCATTCAAGAGGTCACTAAGGCATTAAAGCGCCTTGAGGTTTTTAATAAATACCTCATGTTTCCTAATATGGAAAGACGACGACAACTTATTGTCAAGTAGAGAAATCAACTTATTTACAAATATAAATTATATTATCTTTATTAAATACGCTTTATTTGTAACCGACTTCTTCATATTTATAGGAATTATGAGAATTTTGGACTGCCAGGGGTGCTTGGGTATGTAGATGCTACCCATTTACTCATTCGGAGACCCTCGGTCCAAGAAGAAATATACATAAAGAGAAAATATCAACATTCCATTAACGTGCAAGTAGTGAGACTAAACTTTTATTAATGTGAATGAACTTTTACTAAAACATTGTTTTATTTCACAGGCCTGCGATTCACATTCTGAATTTTAGTCAGATATCCTTAGATTTCGCACGACTCCTTCATTTGGCGTAGCTCGTAATGCATACGAGCATAAATGAAGAGCTGTACATTAATGGTGAAGAGTATTGAACAGGCGGGAAGCAAGTGTGGCACCGCTCCCGACGTCCAGAATATACGGTCAGACAGGAAACTAACTCCCTAGTGAGCGTAGTCCCTTTTACCCCAAGACACTAAGTCCCTAGAGCCCTAGCCCCACCTAACAATAGATACGTAAATATAATAAGGATGTAGAAAGATGAGTGAAGAGCTGCTCCCAGGTCGCCCAGGGTAGTAGCGTTAGGACGGTAGGTAGGTGTGGACCCGCTGCCAGTCTGGCAGACTCACCAGGCTGATCATAGTGACGGCTAAGGTAGTCTTGCCGCAGCGGAGGGAAATGAGAACCAACACGGACGGTTGATATCTGATTTATTTACTATAATGTCATGTTTAAACAATTACAGAACGTTAACATGTATAGGTTGATCGTTGTGTGCCGTCGGTGTAGAGTGCCGACGGTGCATGTGCAGGGTCCATGGGTCATCCGCCGGTTTGTAGGTCGCTGACGGCGCAGCAGACAAATGTACGATCGTAGCTCGTACAAGTATAGTTATTGTTATTTTTAAACTCGTGTTACGTGTTTGTAAGCTTAAGTATAATAGTTTACAATAAAAAAAAAATAGGAGATTCCGTCTATCCCAGCGAGTGCTGCCTGCTATCTCCGATACTCAATGGAGAAGAATGAAGCGGTAAAGCCGCCTACACGGCGAAAATAATATATTATTTTGCTGTGTTGCACAATATGTGCATTTCGGCTCGTCTTCAATTACCAGTAGACGAAACAATCGAAAGTAATGGAGATGACGATCCAAGATATATGGAGGGTTCCATTGCTGCTAGCTCGTTCCAACGAGCTTTACAAGTGCGCCAGAGTGTTGTTTAACGTAGTGGTTTAATCTTTTCTACCTTTATATGATTGTTTTTGTACAAAATTTTCTCTTCTCTACTCTTTCCTACCTCAACTAAACAACTCAAAATAATGACTCATGCAGTAGAATGATAAAAGATGTTTAAATAATAATTAAATTTTATTTAAAAAAATACAAACAAAAACATTGAATCTCTCATCGGCTGGCACCGACTACAAAAGTAACTGATTAGGTACTTAAGTGTTAGGATTATTTTTAGCTTTTTAGTGTTTTGCAGTCAGTTTTATTTTTTAAAATAAAATTTACTTATTTCATCTATTTTTAGTAATAAATCCTAATCTAACTGCTGAACACCGATTTCATCCCCTATTTTCCTACCCTTAGGAGTTAACAAGAACCACAACCAAAATATTATCTGGGTATATATTTGTTGATTTTCTCAAAAAGTTCTAAATCAATTTCGATAAAATTTATATGGGACCACCTCTGAAGTATGATCTACCAAACAAAAAAAGAATCATTAAAATCGATTCATAATTGGCGGAGTAATCGCGTAACATACATACAAAAAAAAAACATACAGTCGAATTGAGAACCTCCTCCTTTTTTGAAGTCGGTTGAAAATAATTTGATTACTAGAAAAACTTTTTCATTTTTCTAGAATTAATCAGAGCAGTCTATCTATCAGCCACAGCAAGCAGTATCTAGCTTGATTACACAGTCATTTTGTCTTAACATTATATTTCAGATGTTTCCTGGGACTCTGGCTCCTGACCCACAGGGACAATACTTATGAGCCAAAATCGGTCAATCTACTTAACTGTACTGCTATATCCGATACAGCAGTAGCTTCGCGTCAACCATCCATTTGTCGATTAAATCTGATTTAGTAGACGCCACTGATAAAGAGCGCGCAATCCATTCGCGTAGTCACTACATCCAGACCAAGGTTGTGATAGGCAGCTGACTAATTATGTTGCGCAGATCCTCACCGGAAGGAGGAGACTCTTTTTGTCCTGAAGGACTAGGAAAGCCGAGATCCGCAGCTGTTTGTGGTACTCCATGTCCTTGGACGAATCGTCGTCAGGGCACAGGGCATACACACAGACTCAGCAAGCCCCCGCAAAAACGCGAGCTCCGTTTCCTCTTTTTTCTTTCTGTATCTCGCTCTGCATTCGTGGAAATCCTCTTCTGCTATCTCCTCCGACTTTCCTCTTTTTTCCTTGTCCTCTGCCCCGTGCAGCGCGAAGCGCCGCACTTCTTTCGAAGTCCCTCCAGCTCATTCGTCCATAGCCCGCGTCCTGACTTTTTCTCTTATATCTGAGGGATTGTAGTGCAGAGCGCACAATCACGTTAGTGAAGCGCCTGCCGATTGAGTCCGCGGGCTCTCTAAAATTCATACGTCTGGCTCGTCCAGCAGTGGGTTGGCTTTCCTTGAAAGTGATCAGGCGGTGAACGCTAGTCCCCTACGTGGACAGTCCGTTCGTTAATCGCTACTCTCCTGGTAGCCAGAGTGAGGTCCACGTTGGACTCTCCACTGGCTGAAGGTCGACGGTTCGTCCGGGGTGTTGTGGACAACAAGATTGTTGCCAGGAGTTCTCAACCGATGACCTCCGGTGGTCCGTTATCTGTACTCTCCCGCTGGTCTGGTCATCCCTTGAGTGCCACATCGGTGAGTGCGCATAGCTGTCCACGGCTATCAGCACTCTTCTACCCTTCAGCGCCTTCAGGACCCGCTGCAGGTGGTATATATACCACTCGATGTCCTCGCCGTATTTAAAGTATGCCAACACCAAATAGATGTCGGCTCCGTCAAGGTGACACACCGTACTGCGTTTCGTGGTCAGGTGGTGGAGCAGTACCACTGGCGTAATCAACCCGTGGAGGTACAAGCCCGCTAGCGACGATGTGCCGCGCTAGAAGATTGGTCTGGACTGTGAGTACTGTTCTTAGACTAGAACAGCGTCGAGTCCGAACTCCTGCGACAACGCGGGAAGTTCGTCCGTGGCTAGTGTTTCACCTTTAAGGTCCTACTGCCTCAAGATCCACTCTTCAAAGAGAGTATCGGGTAGCCAATACGCTCCACTCCTTCGGGCAGACCCGTGCGGAGCACTGGCGAGCCCAAGTATTGCGCGATGTAGCATCCCTCTTCCCGAACTTGTGGCACGTTGCACAGCGCTACACGGTGTTCTTGCAGTCTTCCGTTCTGTGCCCGTATTTTCCGCTCCTGCCGCATACCACCTCCGTTGCTCTGCAGTACTTTTCAGGGTGGCCGTACAACTGGTACTTGTTATAACAAGTGACTCAGACGTAGACATGACATCTAGGCCTTCCTGCACGCCGCCTTCGTTGGGCTGTGAAAGGTAAGGTGAACATACCTATCTTCTATCTGTCTCCTAATGGCTTTCAGTTTTGCCGGTTGGAAGCAGTCTGCGTCCAGCGGCTTCCTGCAACCTTTACTAGGTCGTCTGTCCACCTTGTGGGTGGACGTCCTACGCTGCCATTCTAGAACCTTCCTGCCTCATCGGCCATCAGTTCTACGTGCTATGTGCCCCGCCCACTGCCACTTCAGCTTGCAAATAATAATCCGTTGGGCTATGTCAAAATTCATTCCGTGAATTCTGCTACGAGTGGTCCTTTTAAATTTCTACTAATAGAAAGTACGAAAGAATAACATTGACAAGTAAACATGTGGTTGACAGAGATTTTATATATATTTTTTGAGTTAAACGAAAATATAGATATTTTTTGAGTGAAACGAAAATAGTTACAATATTTCAATTTAATAGCAACACCTATTTCGAGTGATTCATACACTAAGTGAACTCCCCCCCCCCCCCCCCCGGCTCTGACTCGAAGGCTAAGGCCGCCCTTGGCTGCCCCTCTTAGGTCAGATCCCTAGCTACGCCAACGTTTCTAATGCTTCAAAGATACGCCTCCTGTGCCCAGCAGTGGGACGTGTAGGCCTAGTTACGCGTGGGAGAGGTGCTTGTGCAAGGCCCGCGCGTGCGTGCGCAGGGTAGACCTCTGCGCGAACGCGGCGGGGCAGTGCGCGCACGCGAACGGCCGCTCGCCTGTGTGGATGCGAACGTGGTTTTTTAGCACGGCATTCGTCTGTAAACAAAAAGACTAGTTTACAAAAAAAATCTAATTAGTCCGTCAGTTGGATTAACAGAAAATATTGGACACGTATTTTTTTATTTTCTGAATTAAACGTTAAAGTTCCGCGTGACGTCACGCCGTGCGACACTTTTAAGCACGGCGTATCGTCACGTCCAAACCTAAGTTTGAGTCTAGCAGATCTAAATCTGCTTTATCTTCGTAATTTTTTGTTTGATTGACAAAATACAAAAAAATGTGTCCAATATTTTTTGATAATCTAACTGACGGACTAAATCTTTGTATATAAAAATGAATCCCTATTTCCCTTGGACATCGCATCACGCGTGAACGGATGGAACAATTTCGCTAATTCTTTTTTGTTGTGTTAATTATTGTCAGGAGAAGGTTCTTAGAAAAGAAAAAATTGAGAAAGTTGCGCAGAAAATTCTTTATGAATAAACTGATGACCACGCGAACGAAGTAGCGGGCAACAGCTAGTATAATAATATTTTTTTAACCCAGGCCTATTAGGTATCTGTAAAGGATGTAAAGGGTGCGTAGCTCAGTGGCGGCAGGGCTTTGGTAGTGATTATCAAAGTTTTAGCCGGGTGGCGCCGCGGTTGTGAATAGATGGGTGGCCATTCCGACCATATTTAGTTGGCACGTTAAGTTTTTTATTTAAAATTTATTTTTAAGAGGGTTTCTTCTTAGAGAAGATGCCACCCTCATAGTACAATCTCACATTTTACATAAATTTACCTACGTTTAAGTGCACATTGCACTAACTTATTCAGAGTGTAACGAAAAGGTGAAATAAAACTTTAAGGGGTTATTCTACAGCTAAATTACATCAACTTTTTCTATGGGACCAACATCGAATTCGCAAAAAAAAAACACTTTGTCATACTAAAACGCGACCAGCTGGCATCAGTTTGTATGGAAACGTCAACTTTTTTTTTTTGAGATTTCGATGTTGGTCCCATAGAAAAAGTTGATGTAATTTAGCCGTAGAATAACCCCTTAAAGTTTTATTTCACCTTTTCGTTACACCCAGTATAATAGTTTAGTATTTTTGAACGAGGGTCCGCCAAGATGCTGTTACAGAAACCAACTTCGCATTGAACATTAATATTTTGGAAAAACTGCATTCTTTCGGCTTCATTCCGGACACACTCCATGAGGATATGATAAACATCCTCAATCTTATCACATTTATTACATTTATTTGTGCTAGTTTTTTTCATGAGAAAGCCGAAACTATTCAAAGGAATGTGTCCAGAGCGAATTTTAAGGGCAATTACTAATTCAGTCCGGCTCATCTCTGTACCATCAAACCACGGGCATCTGCACAGAGCAAGCTGGATTGTTCTGTACCAAATGCCCTTCGTAAGTGATCTCTCGGCCAAATATTCGCGCTATTTGTTGGTACAACGCACAACAAAGTTGTTCCCGGTTAATATCGCCCTGCAGCGGGACGTATATTGGCATACTTAACCTTTCATCTATCACATTTTAATAATAGTGATCTACTCTCTACTTATGAATATAAATAACTTTTACTATGAAACTACCAGTGGTGTTATTAACAGGGGGCGTAACCCAGGACACCCAGAAACGAATAAAATTAGAAAAGTTCGTCACTCAATTTGTTTTAGGCATTGAACGCAAGAACCTCATGGTTACGACACCATGAACCCAAATGAATCAGATAGTTGGAGTGGCTCCGTCAGTGTACAAACTGCCATTTGCAGTAGGAATGTATAGGAGAACGAGGTTTTCAAGTTTTCAACGTTTATTTTTGTTATAAATGCATTGTACGGAACCCCTCCACGCGAGTTCGACTCGCACTTTTCCGGTATATTATAATGCGAGAACGTGTTACTTACCTTAAACGCTTTTCCACAGTAGACACATATCTTGTCTTTAGTCTGGGTCTTCCCTTCGTGTTTTTCCATAATATGCTGTTTCACCCTGGATTTTCTCGTAAAAGCCTGTGAATAATACGATACAGGGTGACTAGTGGAACGAATGAATCATTTTAACAGGATGTTCTGCACAGCTAGTTAGAAAAGCTGTTCCTGTATTATTACGGGCCAACTTGGGGGCAACACAAAAAATGTAACTGATGCTCCATACATTATTATTTACGTAAATGACTAATCACTAATGAGGAGATCCGTAAGCGAACAAAAGTCGCTGACAGCACAACGGATTAGTAAGCTGAAGTGGCAATGGGCGGGGCACATAGCACGTAGAACTGCCGGCCGATGGGGCAGTAACTTTCTAGAATGGAGATCACGTACCGGCAAGCGCAGCGTAGGACGCCCACAAGGTAGACAGACAAGACGACCTGGTAAAGATTGCAGGAAGACGCTGGATGCAGGCCGTTTCCAACCGACTATCTAGAATTTAAATTTTGTTTTTAGCAATTACATGCTTTGTTATATCTATGATAATATAACACTTGATTTAAATCGTTTAAGCTGTTCTGATCTTAACTGATAGTTAAATATTTGCAACAATATTTCTATCGGGTGTTTGACGGTAGTATACTAATTAAGGTATACGTATACCCGCAACATTGATCAGATAAAACGCTGGCTTCAACAGCGAGAAACACTTGACAAATTTCGACGGGTTAGCCAACGTCCTCGGTAGCTTAGTTGGAAAAGCGACTATCTAGAAGTCAATGGGGGAGGTTTATGTTTTTAACCATCAAAAACGTGTGGGATGGGATATTTATTATAAAACACGTCTTTCAAATTAAACTTTTCGTTTATTTTTCCAAGCCATCTCAAAACCAAAAACTAACGCCCGTCAAAATTTTTACTAAAAACCACAGATAAACCACTCTTTCCTCTTTCATACAACACGCATTCTAACCTCCTTCCTTACTCACTAACAGTGGACGTCCTATGGCTGAAATAATTATGATGAAATGAGTTAATTTGTATGGAAAGGTCAAATTTGGTGCTGTAGTGAAAGTTAGATAGATAGATAGATACTCTTTATTGCACACCATACAAGTAAAATACACATGATTTTTACAGAAAGATGTACAATTTAGGCGGTCTTATCGCTAATAGCGATCTCTTCCAGACAACCTTTAGGTAGAGGACAACCATTGAAGAAAGGGGAAGTTGTTGCAGAGTTCTTAATTCTTACCTGATACAAATAGGATTGCATAAATTTATGGCATAAACGTATACATACAGTTATAAATAAATAAAAATAAAATAGAAAGAAGAAAGAAAGAAAGAAAAGACATTTATTATACATTGGACATCACACACAAACAGTAAAAGACACAATACATTATTTAAATTAAAAATAAAAAAATTAAATAAGAAAGGAGTAACAAAATAAATTTATAATAGAAAAAAGAGTAAACCAAGCGGTGCCACTATGTGCCTGTGATGTCCGGGATAATGGGACCTCACTCAGCTTGAGCCACGGCCTGAGTAGGCCGCGACGCTGGTTTTCAGTAGGCCCCGCTGAGTGAGGTACACGGACGGACAGCCGACGAAACTTAAATAAATAATATGCATATTAAATATAAAAAGAAATAAACTTAAAGACAATAAACAGTACGTAAACTAATGAATAGACAGCGTTATAATTATTACTTAAATAAATATTAGGTTTCGCGTGGAGAACAGATTAAGAACATAATTGTGTGTTGTATAGATATAATAGTTATGCATCAAGGAATCGTCACGGCCGCCAATAATAAAAATAAAATAAATACATAACAATAATTATACATACATACAATAAACATGCATACTACTTGATATATGCGAGGAGATGTCGAAACTAACAGTGACCAGTAATATTCTAAGATATAAAGGCAGTTTGTGTCAAGAAGAAAGAAAGTGTGCTTTAAGCCGATTTGTATATTAACTAACTCGTTATAACCACTAGACTGGGTGTCCTATAGAAATGACAGCAAATTTTGTGCGCCTATTTGAAACGCTACAAGCGAGCGTACCGAGAACGAATTTTGACTTATACCTACTGCATATAACTGCCCATCTTGCAGCCATTACTAATTTAGTTCCTAGAAACCCCGTATCAGCCTATACAGTAGCCTACAGCGCCAAAATGGCCAGAAAGTCATAAATTTAGTTTATTTTTTACCTAGTAAACAAATAAATAAATATTTGACAACATCACATACATTGCTCTGATCCTTTGGTAAGTAGCAAAGCACTTGTGTTACAGAAATCAGAAACAACGACGGTACCACAACACCCAGACCCGAGACTATATAGAAAAGTTATTTTTCTACATTGACCGACCGGAAATCGAACCCGGGACCTCAGAGATAGCGACATCAAGTCCGGTATGCTCGCCTCTTGGCTACGGAGAGGTCGTCAATCTAGTCTAACCAATCATCTGTTAAAATTAGTTAAAAATCGCGCCAGTCGCTTCCAACCAGATAATCTGGAAGTCACTGGGGGTACCTTTATTATAATTATTGGAAATGTGAATATGTTCATTGAACAAGTTTTTGTTTAAATAACGCCGAAGATCAAGGGGTACAGACCTTACCGCAAACATCACACTTGAACGGGTACGCGTTAAGGTGCTTCGCGGCGACGTGCAGCTTCAGTTCGTACTTCCTCGCAAACTTCGACGGGCACTGCTCGCAGACGTGCCTTTAAACAAACAATAGTAACCTTAGAAGGCAGGGTTTCTAAACCTTCAAAGAGTCTTGTACGTCCGTATGATCATCATTTCAGATGTTGAGGGTCAACTCACGGTCAATAACCATGTTGTCCATAAAATAAACCATATCTTAATTACGCTCCCTTGCATACCCTGAGCTGCTGCGTTAGCATGATTACATAGATTCATAGACGATTTAAAAAGACATGAAGAGTACCTAAGTAATGTAGTTTTAATTAAAGATAGGCTTAAAATGAATTTCGCAATAACATTTTGTAGCAATTTTTCTTTGGGGTTTACTAGGGCTTCTCCAGGGAAGGCAATTTCATAATACAAGTCTCCGGGGGCACTAGGGCTACTTTGGGAGGCACAAATTACCCCAAATTATTCTCCGGAGGCACATGGGTTACTCTTAAGGGGTAATTTCCCTCAAATAAGTCTCCTGGGGCATTAGGGCTACTCTAAGGGGGGTTACTACTTAAAATAATTCTCCGGGGGGACTAGGGCTAATCTGAGGGCGGTAACTTCCCCGGAATATGTCTCCGGGGGGCTACTTTCCCCCGAATAAGTCTCAAGTTCTCCCGAAAAGGTACCTGAAAGAAAAACGCGTCGGGCGCGTGTATGTAGATATAGCTGATTTTTGACCGCTTGTATCCTACTCTAATTTCATTTACAAACCATAGACTTTTCTAAAAAAGGATAGGGAATAAGTAGTCGTTTTATTTAAAGACAAGTTTAGTACGCAGGCAATTTCACAATAACTATGTAGCATTAGGGCTGCTTCGGGGAAGAAGTAGCAACTCCCTCTGAATAAGTATCCGCGGGGCACTAGGGCTACTCTCCTCGAATAAGTCTTTGAGGGGGGGCACTAAAGCTACTCCGGGAGGGCAACTCCCCCCAAAGAGGAACCTGAAAGAAACACTGTCTGCAGCCGTGTAGCTCAACATAAACTTACATGAGCTGGTCGTCCCGCCTGTGCGGGCGGCTGAGCGCGAGGTGCCGCCGGTAGAGGTGCGGCGCGGCGAAGGTGCGGTCGCACTCGGCGCAGTAGGGCGCGTCCGCGGGGGGCGCGGGGGGCGCGTGGGGCGCGGGGGGGGGCGCGTGCGTGCGGGCGTGCGCGCGCAGCCGCGACGCGCGCACCTCGCGCCCGCAGCGCCCGCACGCAGCGCGCGGCGCGCCCGTGTGCACTCTGCGCAAGTACAAGTACTGTACAGAGTCTCGAAGGAATGTATGTCGGTCTAAATAGCCAGACACGCAGCGACGCTGACAACGCCTCAACAGAATCATGTTTATTTTAGTAACAGAAGTTGTTGAAGTAGGTTAAAACCGATTTCCGAGTTTAAGGCGCTGCGCAGACGACGGGGCGGGCGGGCCGGACGATTTCGCCGCGAACGATAGAACAAAGGGAATCGTATACTGGTTAGCAGTACGCGCAGGGCGGCGCGACATGTCCGTGGCTGCCCGCCGTGGATCGCACAAACCAGTTTGTATACACTAACGCAGACGGCGGCGCGGGCGGCTAGCTCAGTCCGCGCCGCGCGCTCTACTAGAATAGTCGCCCTGAATTGACCGTCGTGTGCGTTGAGTATTAGGCACGCGGCGCGAGCCGCCGCGGGAATCGACGGGCAGACGCGGTCTTTATTGTTTCGCGGTCAGAAGGACTGCAGCGCCGATGCATGCACCGATGCGCAGCGCCTTAACAATCATGTTTTGCACTTTGCGAAAAAAATTCACATTTAATGATTCCTCTGCTCCGCTGTTAAAAATCGTATGCGTGGATAATTTAACTCATTCATGAAAAAATTGCACCGTATGTGCACTGCGTAAGGTCCTTGTAGGCTCGCCGTACCTACGTCTAGAGACGTGACTAGATGAATGACCGCGCGGCTTTCGTAATCTCTCTATTGACTTTATTTTCGGATATTTTTAAGTAAATTGTTTTTTCGTAACTTACGATTATTGAAAATAATAACGATTAAGACGCTTCTGTATATTGTTGCCTAGATATATATTTTTTTAATTTGGCACCTCTTTGCAATGTACCACTGTATTAGCAAGAAGTACCTAATGAAGTAAGTTATGTAAAATTATTTTGCATATGAGTAAGTTTGGATGCAGGCCGCTTTCAACCAGCCAATCTGGAAGTCATTAGGGGAGGATGTTCAGCAGTGGACGTCCTATGGCTGAAATGATGATCATGATAAAGTAGTAAGATAACAATTCTAGTATTTTACCGTATCAAAATCTTAATAATATCCTAAATATTTAAAGAAAGTTTAATGATGTAAGAAAAGGCTTACATAAATTCTTCATCCATTTAGTTAAATACATACAGTTGTGTGAACGTAAAAGTGTTAAAATGATACTCACAGCATGTGTATCTTTAAATTCGATTTCGTGCTGCAAACTTTGCCACAGATATCACACTTCGGTTTCTCCCGGTGGGTCGTGTCGTAGTGGTAACGCAGGGCGCGTGGCAGACTGGAAGAAAGTAGTCAAGACATTTCACTTCTCTCAGCAGTCGAGTTTAATAATAATAATCTATCTATCTTTATATATGTCGTGGCCAGATCGTAAATTTGATCATTTCATTATCTGAACGATCATTTCATAAAACGGTGGTATTTCATGATATAGAACAGAACACGCTGCCTACATCATGATGTGGTCTGACCAGATTAATGAATACTCAGCATTACAGCTAAACGCACGAATACTTCATGAAATGGTCAAACATTAATGATCATATCGTAAAATCGTTACATTACTTACCAGTAGAGGCGCTAATGTTGCTTTGTTTTTGTGATGAGTAATGGCGGCGGACAAATATTTTATTCTAAAAGTGAATAATAATGTGTAAATTGAAGGTGAAAGTGCAGTGAAATATCGCTACGACACCAAGCTAAGCGATTTTTATGAAAGTCACTCAAAAAACGAGCGCAACGTCAAAAAATCAAGGAGATCGGAACGTAATTTGATACGTTAGTTAGGTTATTTAGCTATTCAAGTGTTTTTATTTATTAGTTTTGTTTAAAAATAATAATTATTTAAAACAAGCTTTTGTCCGCGGCTTCGCTCGCGTTAGATTTAATTTTGAGTGAATGTATGAATGTCAAACTCAGTAATTTAAAAAAAAACTACAAAAAATCGATGTCATTTTCGTAATTAACATCCCAAAAAACCATAAGAACGACACCCATATTGATATTTAGACATTTCAACCTCATCGCGTGAAAAATCACTTACTAGTTTTGGAGAAAGATGGTTCGTATTGCTGCTCTATAGGGTATGTGCTCGATGGTTACAAGTGAAGCATGGGTCTGATAAATGGAAGTCGGCCTCCTCTTGACCGCAAGGACCGGAACCGGTTACCAATAAAAGGGTTTTTAATTGGGTATTTCATAGACTTGTTTCCACAAACCCTATCAATTCGGTAAGCATATCGTCGACTTACTCCAACGAAAGGCTAACCAAATGAATACAGTTAATTCGGGTAAGCACTAACCCCATATCTGAAAACCCTATCGAGGCTTACCCTATGAAAGGGTTTTAAAAGCGCTCAAGCAATTTTAACCTCTACGTGCACACCATTCGACTCATTATTGTATAACTTTTTACGGCGAACTTAAATACACAGACAGGTGATAATACAAATCACCAGAATGCGCGAAAAAGACATAGACAATAGGGTATCCCTTTTAGTTGGTAAGTGCTAAATATTGAAATTACCAATACCCTATTTGATTCGATAAGCGCATTGAAAGCAGTTAACTTTATTCAAAAAGGTTTCCGTAACGGTAGGCTAACACTGGAGTAGCTTATCAATAGGGTAACCCTATCTTTGGGTAACCTTTTAATAGGGTTTCCCTAACAATCGGCTTAATCAAAAAAAGGGGTTTTCCGGTCCTTGCTTGACCGTCGACTCTTCGCTTTTTATTCCGGATTGAGCATACATCTATTTTAGCTTGCTAACAGTGGTGTGGGCGAATATAAACTCGGACCAAGTTTGAAAACACTAATATAGATTAAAACCAGTTTCGGAACAAGGGGGCGGGGTCTGACTGGCAGGCTGATGTGAATGGGCGGAAGGATGGTCTTAACGCGTGTTAAGAGTCAAAAGCAGTACTCACTCGAACGTCTTCTTGCAAACTTTGCATAGATACACTTCGTCGTTATGTTCCTTGATTTGGTGTTGCTGCATTTTCCTTAATTTATGGTGAGAGAAGTCGCAGGATTTGCATATATACCGCCTGAAATGCCGGTCATAGTGCGTCTCATAGTTTTCGCCGCGGCGGATATTTAATTCACATATAGGGCATTTCTGTAGCTTCCTGTTATTTTTCAGGCTCTGGAAAATATACAAGGTGGGTTTAACGAAGGACACACTTCTACAGTGTTGTTTAGAATTTAAATAAATTTTACTATGGGATCTTCTATTCTATCTATCTTATGATCTATTCTTTAATCTTTCTAGTGTTTTTAGGGGTACAGAACCCTAAAAGAAAAAAAAACCGAACACAACTTTATCAATACTCATTTATTCAGTATGTAGGCCCTCTTCCGGGCACTTATACACGTCCCAAAATATAGCTTTACCCTACCACCGCTTCGGGACTACATATCGGCTGGTGATGAGAAGAAACGGCGCAACAAACTCAGTCAGTCAGTATAGTCCGTCTCGGAAACGCGTGGAGGTATCGAATTGAAATTAAAACCAAATAAGTATTTATTTATACATTGCGATAATGTACATTATCAATACAATTGAATACAGTACAAAACCCTATTAGGGTGCAGCAAATATAAATTTTATGAAAGTATTAAGGTAGGTATACTCCCTTGAAGGTGTGAGAAAATCAAACTTCTAAGTTGAAACAAACAATAATTTGTTACCATCAAGCTGATCTGATGATTGGAGCCAGAAGGTGGATAGTGCATCTCTGCAATGGCTACTAGTAAAGAAACCTTTGTTTATGCTAATTTTATTCGTTTCGACGATTCAAATACAATTTATATTACGGTTTTTTAAATTATGTTATTATTTTATACTATTTTAAAAACGTCGTAAATATGCAGATATTAGTAGTACCTACATATTTGAACCTTTTGGGGTTGAGACGCTCGGGTCGTGGGACCTCGCGCACATCGGCTGTGCAGTCAGTTAGCCAAGCGACTGATTGACTGTACGGGCAATCGGAGGGCTGGCTCATTTCTAGGCCGAAGTATCAGTTTTGCTATCATCATTTCAGCCAAAGGACGTCCACTGCTGAACATAGGCCTCCCCCATTGACTTCCAGATTAGCCGGTTGGAAGCGGCCTGCATCCAGCGTCTTCCTGCGACCCTTACCAGGTCGTCTGACCACCTTGTGAGTGGACGTCCTACGCTGCGCTTGCCGGTACGTGGCCTCCATTCTAGAACCTTTCTGCCCCATCGGCCGTCAGTTCTACGTGCTATGTGCCCCGCCCACTGCCACTTCAGCTTGCTAATCCGTTGGGCTATGTCAGCGACTTTTGTTCGTTTACGGATCTCCTCATTTCTGATTCGATCTCGCAAGGAAACACCAAGCATAGCCCTTTCCATAGCACGCTGTGCGACCTTGAGCTTTCTTATGAGGCCTATAGTGAGAGGCCAGTTTTGCTATACAGCGTGGAAATGCGGCCAGCCTTTTGGGGACTATGTCGCTGTGTTCGGACGGCGATCTGGGACCAATTTTTTATTAAACGTCATTAAATATTTATTCGAATATAACAATTAAAATTCTAATAACACAAAAATAAACTAACCTAAAACTAAAAGCTACCTACTCAAAAATAAAAGCGTGTCCATGAGGCAAGGGGGCGAGAATGCTAGCAGCGTTCCTACGCTGAATGGCTAAACTAAGCCTTTGAGCGAGGAACGAGCCAGCATTTTTATTTTCTGTAATCGAAATTAATTTTGGAGCTATTTTTCCAAAAAGTAATTTTGCACTCGGTTATATTATCATTAGTTCACTCAATTCAATACAAATGCAAAAATAACAATGTAAAAATAACATTAATACATACTGCATCATGCAATTTCAAATGCTCTTTAAATTTGTTTTCTTCAAAATATCCTAAGATACATTTGCCACATTTGTATGGACATTTCTGATATCTGGTCTCTTGTCTGTCTGTTTCTCTTGTTTTTAACATATCCTCCGTTGTCATAGTGGTAACATTAAACATCTGTTCATCTCTAGAGAACTTTAAATCTTTAACAACTTTGAAGTCATGCTGTGGTTTTTCTTCGACTCTTATTTCTGCGATTTCATTTTCCTCTGTACCCGTTTCATTTTCGATATCTATAGGATTTTCATTTTGCTTAATGTTAACATAGAGTTTTTTTACTTTTAATTCTTCTATTTCATTTCTCCCAGTATTTGTGTCATTATGAATATCAGTTAGGTTATCATCTTGCTTAACATCAGTATATTTTATATCAATTGCCTCATTATCCCAATCTTCTAGGAAGTCACCATTAAAATATTTATTTGCAGATAGATTTTCCGCTGATTTGAAATGAAATTCGTTTTCTGATTCTATGTAAATATTGTCATAGGCATTCTTTGAAGCGATTGACAGCAGTGACAAAGATTCCAATTTGATCTTCTTTGTGCTCTGAAAACAAAAAAAAATATTAATAATCTATGATGAGGTCCTATTATTTGATGTTTTTTTAAATCATTTTCTTGCATTGCCAAATCAGCCAGTCCTAGAAGCATGTGGTAGAATAATCTAAATAAATTAATTTCTATTTTTAAAAAGTTAAGGCATTAAACTTAAATAACATCTGATCTTTTGGATGGGGGTTAAAAATAAACTTGTTTAGTATCAAGATGGTCTAGAAGACAAACATGCTAATTACAGACCTACCAATTTTTCAGGACTGTTTTGTTGATTCAAAACTTTTAGATACTATAACTTAACACTGTACATAGAAATGCTTATTACTTAGGCTCAGACTACAAGCATCTGGAATTTTTCAAAACTCCATACAAAGCGGCTCCGGACAAGCCCGGATTCAATCAGTTTTGTATGGGGTTCTGAAAAATTCCGGATGCATGTAGTCGAAGCCTTAGTTAGGTATTGAAAGTGACGGAATTATAGCATTTAGATAAGTGCGAACAGTAGACATGCTCATTTAATACATTTGACAAAAAAATGTTACGTTATCAAAATTTTGAAATTAGCACAAATGGACAAATGTCTTCAGACCATTTTTTAAATAATGGCTTACCTTACCACCTATTTGTATCAGTTTTGGGCAGTTTGTTAATAATTCCTGTGCTTGTAATATCTGAGTCCTAAACCTGGCTATTTTTTTAAAAATACATTCACATTCCCAGCATATAGAGTCAGTTGCAATTGACAACTGAAATGATAAAGAACATTAAACTAGGGGCTCACCAAGACTTGTCACAGTCTGTTGAAAAGTTGTATCATAATAAATGTGAAAAGTATCATATGTGTTAATCCAGGCTATGGTCTATCAGTATGATTAATTTCACCAAAATCCATTCAGTAGTATTTGCGTGAAAAAGTAACAACCATCCATACATGTATACTCACAAACTGTATTTATAATATTCGTAGGATTTTATATTTATTTAAAAACTCCTGTGGAATCGAACCCGGGACCCGTTATGTGTAAAGCGCATTACTGCACCACCACGCCAATCGGGTCCAATTTGATCGGTTGTATTTTTACACATTATGATTTTTAAAGTTTTTGGCGCTGCATCGCCCAGCTTTATCCAAATCATGCATCTATGACGCTTCCGAGAAAAGCTAAATGATATGGCTAGTAAAGTGAACCGGGGAACCAGCAGTGAAATACAATGAAATTCTAATCTAAGGGATTTAGTACATCTAAGTTAAATACTTACATCAACATTTAAAAGATGTATTACTTCCCATAATTCATATTGGTCTGACAACATAACACAACACCGGTTGCTGCTTACACAGGTTGAACAATATTGCATTATTTTATTAAGATTTATTACAGCAAGTTTTTAAAACATTACAATTATGCAAAAGTAATCAATCAAGAAAATTTCGGCTTTGTGTTTTGTTTTTGTTGTTGTCACTGATCGTAAAAAAACTGCGATATGTTGTTGTATCAGCTGTGTCTGTCAAAATCTGCTGCGCTGCTGACAGAGAGTACTAAATCCATAGCTGCTGATCTTTTAGACATTTATTAATCTGTGCTTTGCAATCGGCCATATTTTCCTCGACAGCATTTGATGAGAACATAATCGTAAAGTATCGAAAAATAAGGTTTCGTTGATGTGTCGCCAGGCAATGCCGATAGATATACCGAGGTTCATTCTTAGCTTACTTTCGATCCTGCTTTTAGTAAAAAAATCGGAATTGTTAGTGAAATGACACACTTTTTTAATCTGTCTGTCTGTAATGTCCCCAAATGTCAAAATTAAATGTCAATTTCTTATAATGGCGGCTGGTCTGTTGTTTGTTTCTAATTTTATTTGATCATTAATATGTTCTACTTTAATCAATGTTATGAAAAGGGTGAATATTTTCTTGCTGTTTCTGTAAAATTGTAATAATTGCCGAGTTGTGTTGACGATAGATAAGTAAAACCCGTTAAAATGACTACTCACGAAGTGATGCACCAAGCGCAGCAACATATCCACGAAGTTCCTGTGCTAAATCTGCTTGTTCCGATGCAGCAGCAACCTGTTATGACACAATTAGTGCCTGTGCAGCCCGTACAATCGAATCCAGAACCTGCTCCGGAGACAAACGACGTGAAAAGACTGAAATCTGACAAGAAAAAGAAAGAAGCAATTGATGGCCAAGCAAAGGAAATCATTTTCAAAGTGATCAAGTTCTTCGAGAGCGAAAAACAGAACAGAGGCTACGCTTTTCCTGTGGAGAATGTTGTAAAACGAGCATGCGCTGCAACTGGACTCTCAGAGAGCACAATCAAGAGAATTAAACGAGACGGTCTTCGAGCTGAAGCTACACAAACAAAAATGACAGGTCCCAAAAAGAAAAGAGTAAGAAAAACTAAAGTGCAACTGGACTACTTCCAATTATGTGCATTGAGAGGTATCGTGAACAGTTACTCACTTCGTAAAGAGGTGCCTACGTTAGGTAAAATATTGGCCTCTGCTAAAAACGAACTTAATTTTAAAGGAGGTAAGGAATCTTTAAGGTTAATACTCTTAAACAAACTTGGTATTAAGTTTAAGAAGTGTGAGAAAAAGAATAAAAAACCTCCGGAGCAGAATCCGCCCCCTCCACAACAGGTGCCAAACGTAATGCCTCATCCGCCTATGCCTCAGATGAAACCGATGGAAAACCATTGCGTTTATACAAATATGATGCAGCATGTTCCTTCAGTGTCATACTAAGATTTTAGGTTACTATTATATTTATAACTGTAAAAACTATTATAACGCAAACTGGCAGAAATGGGTACATTTTATTTTGGTATTGGGCCATGATCATCTGCCTCCACTCTTTATACTCTCCTCAAAAGCATACAAAATACTGTGCACACTGCAGAATTTTAATCAGCCGATAGTTAGACCAATATTTATTTACTACTACCTGTTGCCTGCGACATTGTTCACATAGTCTTCAATTCTATTCAGAAATTTTTAGGCATCTTCAGAAGATCCTACTAAAGCTTTATTACTTTCTGATCATTTAAGAAGCAAAGAGGACAATAAAAGTGTGCAGGGGCTCTAAATTGTTATTACTATTTAACTAAAAATCTTATAACCAATTTAACTTTTTTTACCTACCTTAAAATATAATGCAGAGAATCATTAAACCCAATCAATGATGAAGTGTCTGTTTGAATGTAAAATATTTTTATTTATGTATCATAATGTAATGTGTTATGTTGAATAATTAATTTCTAATGAAGATATCACATAAACTTAGTTTACACAATCAAATTGTAATTGTGCTACATTGCCAAGGATTACATAAACTTTGGCATGACTGCTGTAACACAGTGTTACAAGCCAGTACAGGCTTACCTTAACCAGCTACAGTAACAGTTACTGGGGCCACCCCCATGTATGTCTGCTAGATAGATAGATAAACACTCTTTTTTGCACACCATAATTATGAAGAAGTTACGGTTGATGTTTACAAAAAGATGTACAATGCCAGCAGTGGCATGAATTTTTCATGTCAAGAGTTACAATTCAAGGTGCTTAGTATAATGCACAGATCGGCGAATGTGCTGCACACATGCAGTTAGTTTCTAGAACTGTGCAATGATCTTTAGGCAAGAAGATGGGACCGGGACTACCGAAACAGTCTGGATCGCGGTCAGGTTCCTTTCTGGCAGGCCTCTCATCTGGGATGGGTCGGACTCTGGACTTTTAGATCTTGCACATGCAGTTTACGTTACTTCTTGGTATATATAAGGCTTGGGTGTGCAGCTTGCGAGCCTTTCGCATACAGGCGTATTGGCTAGATATGTATACATCTTCACCATCTTTGAAAGTCTACTGCTAGATACAAGCCTTCTATTGAGAATGCCACAGCTTGAATTGTGCTGAAGGTCACCAAACTGTTGCGGAAACTGCATGTGTTCAGTACATTCTCCTGATCTGTATATGCACTAAGGTTTTACTGAATAAAACCTTAATTGTAAGTATTGTAACCCTTTAATAAGAAAGATAAAAGGATTAAGCTTGGACTTAGTTCTCAGATGTTTATTTTAGCTTGAAACTAATATGTACAATTATTTGATTTATTGTTGCCGAGAACAATGTATTGATACATCATTTCATTATATTAATGATAGTATAGGTGTATATGGATAAGGCTGAATATAATTGTGTATTATAGTTATTTTTATTCAAATTAAAGTAATTAAGTTGTCAATTCTGTATTTTATTTTCAGTAATATGAATTTACTAGATTTATCCATTGCTTGTCGAATATTATAAACAATCTTGGGCGTGTCTTTTTACAAAAATCATATACAGACAAAAGGATTTAGTGTTAACTGATTTGGTAAAATCATCATTTCAACTAAAGGACGTCCCCTGCTGAACAGGCCTCCCCCCAGTGTCTTCCAATACAATAGTAGGTACATTATTTTAAAATATTTTTAAATGAATAAATTCGTTAAAAAGGAATGTCAATATTGTTTCTTCTCTTTCTTTGATTTAGGGCCAAATCGAGGATCATCGGTCCACAGCCATCGGTTAAATTTCGGCCAATATCACGGTAGTCGATGTACACGCTTTTTCTTAAAAAATACTTTTACAGTGTCAGAGTTTTGCGCTGCTTGTTCTCGGCGCTACACAGTGGGTCGAAACAGCTATTTGAGGGACTTAGGGGTTTTTTCTGCTTATTGTACGTTTTAAATATACCAATCGATAGACCTTTTCATTCTAATGAAGAAATATTACGATATGTTTTTGTCTAAAACCAACCGTTTGTCGGGGAAAAAATAGTTAATGTTTTTTTTGTATGGAACGAGACATTCAGTCAGTTCTTACAGCCGATACTCAACTTTTCCCGCCTTGAAAACACTTAAGCATCAATCTTTAATACATTAACTATAATTTTACATAATTAACGCGCGTCCAATTTTGCCCGTTCGCCTGGTATATGAATCAACATAATATATGAAAATGCATTGAAAAAAATATATTTACACACACTTATCATCAAAAATATCTACAAATATCAAATCCCTGCATTGTTGACGTGTTCTATAACATAATGGTGCTTCTGCCATAAAGGGTTTCAGGAATTGATATAAGTATAGATCTTGTTGTTGTGAAGTCTTTTGTTATTAAATAGTATTTAAATTATTACACTCATTTATATAACACAATTTACCTTATCAGTCAGCACTCGCCACAACAAGGCTCGATTCCGAGAAATTGCTAATGATTTTCTATTGAACTATTACTATTATTGTAAATAACCTACCTACGACGAGTGAGGCGCTTTTATTATTATCACATCATTAATAAAACAAAAAGAGATTAGTGTGTGCTAATCTTTAATAACAAAAGAATTATTCGGGTTATTGGGTCAGGTAAAAAGTTCTTTTATTATTTTAAATATTAATTCTTACAAATTCCATAACTGATTTTTCCAACTGTCTGAAAGGTGGGGGATGAGAATCAACCCTTTTTATGCATATAAATAGAGTTTCAAATAAAATATGTTATTCGAAGCTACGCTTTAAACAAAGTAATTACTTGCATTATACGTACCTTCTTATTTTGTGACTATAATGGAAAGTTTGGTCAATAACATTGATCTGTCTGTGGTTCTTAGAGAACATGTGGGATTATTGTCGGACGGAAAACAACTTTGTGCATATTTAAAACAAACGCTGGATCATAACTGGACCGAAGAATCAAGTGCATCTCTCTTATTGTTTTGTCAAAAATTTTGTAGTAGAATCAGTGGTAAATGGGAAAGGTCTAACCGAACCCTGGCAAACTTTGTGAAAAAAAATGGCGATTGGTTAGAAAGTGCCATCAACTGGCCAACAAACATAACGGGTGTTTTTCATACCGAAAATCTCCAGCTTCCCGAAGATAACCTCAGTGAAAATTTACAAAATCTGCCACTTCGAACATCTACGCCTGAACCATCTGCGTCAGAGTCATCTACGCCTCAACCATCAACATCATATTTTACACCTAGAAAACCATTTGAAGAGTTAGGTAATAAGCAAAAAAGAAGACGCATAGAAGAGCTTAATAAGTCGTTTTCTCCAGAAGAACTAAATGCCGCATCATTAACAAATCTTCAAAGTAGTGGAAATACTGAGCTTAAAAAAATTATGGAACACTTATATAACCATCCTGAAGACATTGACAAAGTTAAGAACTGTATTAGCAAAAGTAAAAATAGCATCGTATATACTCCTGAAAAAGCATTAGCCCTGTATATATCCCTCAACCTGTCTAAATGGCAATATTTAAATTTAAAAGATTCTGCCCAAGAGCAAAATGTATCTATGTATCCGTCATATTATAAGCTAAAACAGGAAAAAAAGAAGTGCTATCCTCCACAAGAAGATATAACTATTACTGAAGATGGTGCCGAAATCAAACTTCAAGCGCTGCTAGATTTGACTATATCTAGGCTATTAGAGGCCATGGAATTTGATGTTTCATCAAAAGCAGAATTAAAACTTATATCTAAATGGGGTTTCGATGGAGCGTCGAGCCAGAGTAACTACAAACAAAAGCCCATTAGTACAGACTTTGACGACTCCAGTGTTTTTATGGCTAGTTTAGTACCTCTAAGGCTCATGCGTGCTGAGGAAATAATGTGGGAAAATGATCGTCCATCGTCAACCGACTACTGCCGCCCGATACTATTTAAGTTTACAAAAGAAAATCGAGAGACAATTCAACTTCAAAAACAAGCTATACAAATGCAAATAGAAACACTTCAATCATCAACACTTCAAAAAGTTAACGTGAAGCATGAACTACTCCTGACAATGATCGATGGAAAGGTATCTTCAGTGATATCTGAAACATCTTGTGCTGTCTGTGATATTTGCCAGGCAAAGCCTGTGGAAATGAACAATTAGGAAGAAATTGGTCGTAGACATAAAAATATAAACATGTACCAGTACGGACTATCATCATTACATGCGTGGATACGTTGCATGGAATGTCTTCTTCATATTGGTAATCCTTTTTAACTAGTCTTTTTTTAATTTTCCGATAGCATAGACTTTATTTTGTGTTTTGTATTTTTACATTCATTATTTCTGGTTGCAGCTTATCGTTTGGACTTCAAAAAGTGGACTTCTAGAGGCGAACACAAGGAGAAAATGACACAAAAGAAACTACAAATCCAAAAAGCCTTTAAAGATGAGAGTGGATTACTTATCGACGTTGTCAAACAAGGAGCAGGCACTACCAACGATGGAAATACGGCAAGACGTTTCTTCAGCGATTACAAAACATCAGCTCGGATAACAGGTATTAATGAAGATCTTATAGAAAAATTTTATGTTATTTTACAAACAGTGGCATCTGGAGAACGTATTGATATTGAAAAATTTACACAGTTTTGTACAGAAACAGCAACTTTGTACGTCCAATTATATCCGTGGTATTACATGCCCTCTAGCGTCCATAAGTTGCTTGTACATGGTGCGGATATAATTGAACACTTTGGTTTAATGCCAATTGGCAAACTATCGGAAGAGGCATCAGAGGCTCGAAATAAGGATTTCCGAAAGTTTCGAGAGCACCATTCTAGAAAAGTAAGTAGGGCAGCTACAAATGAAGATATCTTACACCATTTTCTTTTGTCGTCTGATCCGAAACTTACTTTTATTAGACCACGAATGGCCAAACAACGTAAAACCACCCTTTCTGCGAAAGCAGTCGAGCTTTTGATACCTCGTCCTAATGAATCGGAGTTAGAGTTTATAGATGTAGATAAGTTACAAGATAGCGATAGTGATTAGATATTATATTAGTATAGATTATTTAAGATTCTTTAAGTGTTAATGTAAATATTAAGAGCTTTGTATTGTGATTATGTTAATAAATAATAATAATACTAAAGGGCATAGAGCTTATTGAGCCGTTTTGTATACTTTCGTAATGTTTATCATTAATAAAAAATTACAAAACTTACTCAAATGTGTTTACTTTTGTATACTTCTTTTACAAAATTTATAACTTCAGTATGTATCGAACGGGCAAGTTAGGGCGCGCGCGAATAATGTAGGATTATAGTTAATATGTCAAAGATTAATGCTACAGAGGTTTCAGGGTGGGAAAAGTTGGGAATTGGTTGTCAGAGCTCATTCAATGTCTCGTTCCATACAAAAAAAACATAAACCATTTTTTTCCCGTGAAACGATTAGTTTTAGACTAATATATGTAATTACATTTTTTCATAAGAATAAAAAGATCTATCGATTGCTATATTTAAAAAGTATAATTAGAAGAAAAGTACCCTAAGTCCCTCAAATAGCAGTTTCGACCCACTGTGCGCTAGCCCACAATTGTCCCGAAGCAGTGGTAGGGTAAAAAAAGCGGCCAAGTGCGTGTCGGACTCGCCCATGAAGGGTTCCGTAGCAGCAAAGAACCTAATATAAAAGTTCTTGTAAGTAGTTCGTTGTAACTTTGATCGATGTTTTATTATTAGTGTAAGTTGCGGTTTACGATTTATGACGTTTTAAAAAAAACTACTTACTAGATCTCGTTCAAACCAATTTTCGGTGGAAGTTTGCATGCAATGTACATCATTTTTTTATTTTTATTTATCATTCTCTTATTTTAGAAGTTACAGGGGGGTGGGGGCACACATTTTAACTTTGGAAGTGTCTCTCGCGCAAACTATTCAGTTTAGAAAAAAAATATATAAGAAACCTCAATATCATTTTTAAACACTTTTCCATAGATATGGGTTGGATAAAAAAATGGTTTTATAGAGTTGACAATAAAAAAATCAGCTGATATTAAAATTGCTTTATTTACATTTTTATAACTATCGCTTAGTATAATTAAAAAATATACCTAGCAAGTAAAATATTATTTACAATAAAAATAAATTATCCTTTGTAAAACCATGTAAAACTATAGAGATCAATATAAATAAAGACGAATAAGTAGAGACAGCACAGGCGTATTATGGTCATAGTAAGGCCGCGTTTGCTGCACTACTGACTGAATTCTGCTCAGCCTCTGGCGTCTATGACGCCACCAAAACCACCCAAAAGGCAGAACCATAGACCAAATATTCCATGTCTATGAAACAGAAAACTTAGGGCCAGTTTCACCACTTGCTGCTTGCTTGCTTTATGATTAGCTGTCAAAAAAATGCCAAATAGGTTATCTGGAACTTATCAGCAAGTGGTGAAACTGGCCCTTACTAACATAGATGCTAGACATTAAATTATGGTTAAAAAGCGTATATACATACAGGATACCCTAAAACAGGCATATACTGTAGGCGTCCAATACCGTTAACCCGTATAGTATCGCTGATTACTCGAACTCGTTGAATGAACGAGATGGAAATAGTAGTAGATTGTATGGAAGCTTGAAAATTATTAACGAAAGTGAACCTTATACCGGAACCAGCCAAAGTGAGCTAACAAAATAATGTTTTGTGTCAAATTTATAGGTCATATCACTTTAACAGACAAAGCAGTTATAATTGATCGTATTTCTGACCTAATGCTCATTTCCAAAACACGATTCCACAAACTTCACTCGATGGAAAACATGAATAAACTTGCCTCTGAAAATACCATTTTTTTTTCTAACTTGTCCTTAAAGTTACGTTGATGATCTTAGGCAAAATTATGGCTTTTATATTACTAAAACAATTGGCTGCTTTTGATTCTCAATTGTTTGGCACTTAGGCCCTTTCATTCCAAGCAGCATCTTCTCTGTGTGTGGCTCCCTCTGCTTGTGGTGCTGATAGTGTGTCTGTGGGTTGATGTACACAGTGTTATGATGATGCATAGTGTTGGCCGCTTCACAGGGCGTGTGGCTCCCGCTGCTTGTGGTTATGGTGCTGATAGTGTGTCTTTGGGTTGGTGTACACAGTGTTATGATGATGCATAGTGTTGGCCGCTTCACAGGGCGTGTGGCTCCCTCTGCTTGTGGTGCTTATAGTGTGTCTATGGGTTGATGTACACAGTGTTATGATGATGCATAGTGCTGGCCGCTTCACAGGGCGTGTGGCTCCCTCTGCTTGTGGTGCTTATAGTGTGTCTATGGGTTGATGTACACAGTGTTATGATGATGCATAGTGCTGGACGCTTCACAGGGCGTGCGGCTCCCTCTGCTTGTGGTGCTGCTAGTGTGTCTATAAGTTGATGTACACAGTGTTATGATGATGCAAAGTGTTGGCCGCTTCACAGGGCGTGTGGCTCCCTCTACTTGTGGTGCTGCTAGTGTGTCTATAAGTTGATGTACACAGTGTTAGTGTGGGCCGCTTCACAAGGCGTGTGGCTCCTTCTTGTGGTGCTAATAGTGTGTTTATGGGTTGGTGTACACAGTGTTATGTTGATGTATAGTGTGGGCTGCTTAACAAGACGTGTGGCTCCATCTTGTGGTGCTGATAGTGTGTCTATGGGTTGATGTACACAGTGTTATGTTAACGCATAGTGTTGGCCGCTTCACTGAGCGTGCGGCTACCTCTGCTTGTGGTGCTGTTAGTGTGTCTATAAGTTGATGGACACAGTTTTAGTGTGGGCCGCTTCACAAGGCGTGCGGCTCTCGCTGCTTATGGTGCTGATGGTGTGACTATGGGTTGATGGACACAGTGTTATGATGATGCATAGTGTGTGCCGCTTCACAGGGCGTGTGGCTCCCTCTGCTTGTGGTGCTGCGTGCGCGCGTGCGTGCGCATGGCGGTGCTCTGCGCGAAGGTGGCGGGGCAGTGCTCGCACTTGTACGGCCGCTCGCCCGTGTGCGTGCGCCGGTGGTTCGCTAGGATGCGGTTAGTCTAGAAATAGGGAAAGTAAAATGACGACCATCTGGTGTAGTGGTTCGCGCTTCGGACTACAAAGCCAGCGGTTGCGGGTTCGAATCCCGCAATGGATAAATGTTTGAGTGATGAGCACGAGCATTTGCGTACGTCGTGGATGTATATAAATGTATTTCAGTATGTTTATCCGTCATCTAGTTGCCATAGTACAAGCTTTGCTTAGTTTGGGGCTAGCTAATTGGGGTGATTGTGAAAACAATGTATTATTATTATCATCACGTTAGGGTCTTGCAGATGGCAGGAACTAGTAGGGAGCTCATGTGCACGATCAAGAAAAGGAAAGTTGCCTTTTTCGGACATTTGCAGAGAGGTGCGCAGTATGAATTCCCAAGACTGATTCTGGAGGGGAAAATACCAGGAAGAAGAGCCCATGACGTCAAAGACGCAAATGGTTTGACGATATCAAAGATTAGACGAGCCTCTGCTACTGCAAAGATCTTGCCAGCGACCCGCCCACGATTTCACATACTGTTTTCCAAACTTCGTTAGAAGATGGCACTCAATGATGATGATTATGATGAAAGTATCTTCATCATGTCAGCCTATTGCAGTTCAATGCTGGACGTAAGCCTCCCCCAAAGAGCGCCAGAGAGCACGCATCTTCCGCATTTTTCATCCATCCACTGTCAGCCATTTTCCTAAGGTCGTCGGTCCATCGAGCTGGGGGGCGTCCTACACTACGTTTAACAAAGTATGACTATTGCCTATATAGGGTGGTCCAGGCCAGATGGATATATATTTTTTTTTTAATAAAAATTAATAAATATATTTTTTATGAAATTAATGTTATTTATTTTTCTTCCTAGTTAGATTTTTGAAAAAATCGTAACTTTTTTTCTGGTTCGTTAATATGACTTTTTTTTGGCCACTGAAAGAGAATTTATAAGTTGCTACAGTTTAAAAAAAATCATGAGTGCTTTGAACCGCTTTTTTTAATTTTTAATTGGAGTTTACGAAAAATCTGTTGATTTCAAGGAAAGTAATTATTCTTGCATTGATATGAAATTAAATGGACTTCAAATTTGCAGATCAGTCTGAATTTTTTTTCTGAGAGAGTGCAATGTTTAAGTAAGCACCTAAAATAAAAAATTGAATTTTTCATTTTAAAAGGAAATAAAAAAGTATTAAAACGTTAAAAGTGGTGATATTTCTCAAATTAAAAAAAACATATCTTGTAAGCGACTGACAAGCGATTTTATTCCTAGCGGGTACAAATAGGTCCCTAAGCCGACTACCTAAAAAAAATTTTATATCCATCTGGCCTGGACCACCCTGTATGGACGACGAGTTTGTAACGAGGAGAGTGATGGGTATGAGTATTGATGGGTGGAGCGGTAGAGGACGACCTAAGAAGAGATGGATGGACTGTGGGAGGAGCGATATGACTGAGAAGGGAGTGAATGACTCGATGGCGAGTGACCGGATTGCATGGAAGAAAAAAACATACTGCGCCGACCCCAGATGACATGAGAAAAGGGCAGGCGAATGATGATGATGCCTATTTACGTCCCACTGCTGGGCAAAGGCCTCACCTCAACTATGAGGTGGGGCGGGCTATACTCCAACACGCGGGGCCGGTGCGGACTGGTGGAGGGGTGTTGTAAGGCCAGTGACATAACCTTACTGTCAGATGTAATCAAGGCGCCTTAAGGCACAATTTTATAGATAAGAAGGTAGCTTACGCTGAATCCCCGGCCGCAGATATCGCACATCTTGTTCTTGGGCATAGGTATTTTTTCGTGCACGTGTTGTCTATGGGTGCGCGCTGAGAACGCAGAGCAGAATGACTGTGAACAAATTAAAATATTATTTTTTACTAAGGGTCAGTTTCACCACTTGCTGATATGTTCCGGATAACCTATCTGGCACTTGTTTTGACAGATAACTCATACGATTAGCTGTCATAAAAGTGCCAGATAGGTTATCTAGAACTTATCAGCAAGTGGTGAAACTGGCCCTTAGTATTTTAAAGGTACAGACAACTGCAGGTCAACCTTCCCAAAAAGTGAAAGGTCATTGAATTGATTTTCAACTTTAAGTCCGAGCCAGCGGTTGCGGGTTCGAACCCCGCAACATTTACCATGTTTGTGTGATGAGCACGAGCATTTGTACCTAAGTCATGGATGTATACAGGGTTATTTGTAAAACATCAACAACCTCCTATAAAGGGCTGATTCTGGTACTCAAATACAACTACTTTTTCTATGGGACTAACATTGAAATCGCAAAAAAAAAATTACTTTCCCATTCTAAGCCGCCACCAGCTGACATCAGTTTGTATGGCGAAGTGAAGCTTTTTTTTAAGATTTCAATGTTGGTCCCATAGAAAAAGTTGTTGTATTTGTGCACCAGAATTAGCCCCTAAGAGATTTTTGATGTTTTACAAATAACCCTGTATAAATGTTTTTAAGGAACAGACAACGGCAGGTCAACCTTTGATATATTTTTTTTAAATATTTGATATTGAATTGATATTCAACTTTAAGTCCAACGCGTAGAGATCAAAATCAATTGAGAAAATTTGACGTTTTGTGTCAGGTTGACGTGCTGTTGTCCGTACATATTTTTATCCGTTATTTAATCCCTTAGTTAGGGGCTAGATAATAAGTATGATTGTGAAAACAATTTATTATTATTGTTATTTACTATGCCATTAATCATTTTTTTCTTCGATATTCTCTATACTGGTTATCAAGGTCACCTTGTTGCAGATGTCGCAGCGGTGCTTGGTCGTGTTGACGTGCACGGACTTGTAGTGGTTGGTCATGCGGATCTTGCGCGCGAACACCTTGCCGCACTCGGGGCACGGGACTCTGGAGCAAGCGACAACTTCGTATACAGGGGGTTGGAAAAAAATTGACAAATTTTTGAGATTAATGCAAAATCTAGTTGAGTCATCATCATCATTCGCCTGCGCTGTTCGCAGGTCATCTGGGGTCAGTTCTCTTTCATGCAATCCGGTCACTCGTCATCGAGTCATTCACTCCCTTCTCAGTCATAATATCGCTCCTCACACAATCCATCCATCTCTTCTTAGGTCGTCCTCTACCTACCCATCATTCTCTCGAGAGTACACACAATTTGCATACAATTTACATAAATTAATGAATGGACTCACTTACCTCACTCTCTTAGGCGAAGTGTGTTTGGCGCGGCGGTGGCTAGAAGTATCTTGTACTCGCTGGAGAACTGCTTGTCGTACTCCACGCAGTAGGCCAGAGTAACTATGAATGAATGAATAATCTCACTCACTCACCTCACTCTCTTAGGCGGCGTGAGTTTCGCTGCAGTAGCCAGATGTCTCTTGTACTTGTACTCGCTGACAAACTGCTTGTCGCACTCCACGCAGTAGGCCAGGGTAACTATGAATGAATGAATGAATGAACTCACCTCTCACTTGTAGGTAGTGTGTGCTTGGCGGAGGTGGCCAGAAGTCTCTCGTACTTGTCTCTCTATCGAACTGCTCACACTCAACGCATTAGGCTAGAGTAACTATAAATTAACTCACTCACTCTCACCTCACTCTCCAAGACGGCGTCTGTTTTGCTGAAGTAGCTAGATGTCTCTTGTACTTGTACTAGCAAGCAAACCACTAGTAGCAATCCACGTCTTAGGTCAGCGTAACTATGAATCAATGAATGAACTCACTCACTCACCTCACTCTCTTAGGCGGCGTGTGTTTCGCTGCAGTAGCCAGATGTCTCTTATACTTGTATTCACTGGCGAACTGCTTGTCGCACTCGACGCAGTAGGCCAGCTCCACGCTGAGGCTGCCGCGCGTCAGGTGCGGGTGGTGCATGCGGTAATGATTCTCGAGTACGTGGTAGTGGGCGTACGTGCGGTTACACTCGATGCAGGTCGCTGGGGTGTGGTGGCGCCTGTTAATATAATCTTACATTGACGTCCACTGAAGAACGTAGGCCTCCCCCGATGACTTTCGGAGTATCAGATGAGGGATCCGTAAACGAGTCACTGACATATCCAGAAAGATTAGTAAGCTAAAATGGAAATGCGCGAGGCACATACAAATAACGTAGAACTGACGGCCGAAAGTTCTAGAATGGAGGCCACGCCTCAGCAAGCGCAGCTCCCTTAAAATGGACAGGCGACCTGGTGAAGGTCGCAGGAAGACGCTGGATGCAGGCCGCTTCCGACCGGCCAATCTGGAAGTCAATGGGGGAGGCCTATGTTCAACAGTGGACGTCCTATGGCTGAAATAATGATGATGATGATTATACGGGTTACCCTAAATACGGATTAAGCCGAACGTCGGGTTAGAATCCTAACGGTTAACCCATCAACCCGGTTTTTTGGTCCCTGGATACTTTCGAAGCTGTATCGCGTTTCTTTCAACGATGGAAATGTATCGTGATCATATACACTATAGTTACTCGGTCAGCAATTCTAATAGCGCGTGTGTGTAAATGTAGACGAAGAGCAATAGTGTCGCTGCTGCATAGCGACTTAATTGATGCAGAAGCGGTGCAGTCGCAGTGTGTAAAGGGCTTAATAACCCATTAAAGTGTATTCAAGTCAAATCAAATTTCAGGATTACATTACTAAAAGCGTGTAAGTAATAATTTGAGACTTACTTTATGTGAATCTCCAACGTTTTCTTCTTGATGAAGGTCTTACCACAGTGGTCGCATATAATCCTCTCGTGGGACTCTTTGTAGTGGTTGCTGAACTCCCGTAATGTACTGCAACAAAGCGACCACATACATTTTTCATTCATTTAGTTATGTTGCATAATTATTAACTTTTTTTTTACTACCATAATTTTAGAGAGGATTTTTTCTAAATGAAGATGTCACCCTCATAATAATTATTAACTTATTTATTAAAAAGGCAGTGCTACAATTTTCTGAATAATACTACATTTAGTAATGATCGTCGAAGTAACATTCAGCGAAGAATTATTGGCGCTTGGTCAATATGTTCGTCAAAGTAACATTATGCAATAGTGATCGTCAAAGTGACAATTAGCAAATAGTGATCGTCAAAGTGACATTCAGCCAATAGTGATCGTCAAAGTAACATAGCACGTAGAACTGACGGCCGATGGAGCAGAAAGGTTTTGGAATGGAAGCCACGTACCGGCAAGCGCAGCGTAAAACGTTCACCTACAAGGTGGAAAGACGATCTGGTAAAGTTTGCAGGAAGCCGCTAGATGCAGGCCGCTTCCAACCGGCCAATCTAGATGTCACTGGGGGAGGCCTATGTTCAGCAGTGGACGTCCTATGGCTGAAATGATGAAATTAACATTTAGCCATAGTGATCATCAAAAAGTGCCATTTAGCAAATAGTGAGCGTCAAAGTGTCAAGCAAATAGTGATTATTACTTTGAATATTTAGCAGTAGTGATCGTCAAAGGAACATCTAGCCATAGTGATCGACAGGGTAGCATTCAGCTATAGTCATCTCTCAACCCTAAAAACAGTGAAATGCTCTACTAAATTGACAATGGCGAAGGTGGAAACGTGGATTTGGTATTAAAAAAAATGAAGAAGCCATAGTAATCGTCAGTGTCATTGAGCAAAAAGTGATCATCGAAGTAACGTTTAGCTATTGTGATCGTTAAAGTGACATTAGGAATCATTTTGAATTTGGAATACAGTAATGGGGAATATGCATGTTTTTTTATTTGGTCCTAAAATAAATAGTAAAATAAATAATGGGGCAGAAAGGTTCTAGAATGGAGGCCGCGTACCGGCAAGCGCAGCGTAGGACGTCCACTCACAAGGTTGTCAGACGACCTGGTAAGGGTCGCAGGAAGACGCTGGATGCAGGCCGCTTCCAACCGGCCAATCTGGAAGTCAATGGGGGAGGCCTATGTTCAGCAGTGGACGTCCTATGGCTGAAATGATGATGATGATGATAATAAATAGTACTTAATTATAGAATAGAATGGAATATTTATTTATTTGCTTAAGACACAGTATAAAAGCTGTTACAGAGTTAGAGTGGATTGTGCACATGTCTTGCTTCATTAAGATAGCATGCAAACATAAATTAATTTTTAACACTGAGTTTAGAATGTCATAATAAAAAGTTAATACTAGTTAATTTTAAATTAATGAAATTAGAAGCACAATAAAATAAATAATACAACATTCAAAACTATTAATTAATTCATTTCAATGTCAAAAAATCTCGGATGTCATAGAAGCTGTGTTTATTTAGCCATTTAAACAGTCTAATTTTAAACAAATTAATAGTGAGTCCCTTCATTTCATTAGGTATTTTATTGTATATATGAACACACATGCAAATACAGCTTTTTTCCTATTTACTGGATTTTGGTATATCGCTAAGTATCAGTCTTTGAGGGTATTACCAGATCTCTCGAAAAGCTTTGGGTTTTTGTGAACGAATATTGCCACTACATAAATGTAAAGTGATGGAAGCGGCATTAAACCCACGCTTGTAAATAGTGGTCTACACGATTCAAAAGGAGAGAACCACTTAAAGCCCTAAAATATGCATAATTAATAAAACTTTAAAATTTTTCGAAAAATATTGATAAATACGACTTAGAGCCCATTAGTCGCGTATTAGACAAGGAGATCCGATGTGTACCGTGACGTCAGATTACACGCCTTACATACATTTTTCATAGTAAAAGTTGTTTTAGAAAGAGATAGGTATACCTTAATTTCTAATTACAATATTACGGTTATTTTTTACCTAAAATCAATTTTGTTTTCACTATTAGCACTATAATTTCATATATTTTCTTATAAATATAGTAAGAACGATATATTTTTTCATGCATATTCCCTACTGTCGAAGTAACATTTAGTTATAGTAAGTACGTAATAATAGTTGAGTAAGATCCGGCCATTAGTGATTGCTGAAGTATTAATTTGAATGAATGAATTTATTTTATTTCAAGAGAATACATAATTTTGATTAGGTAGTAAGTTAGAGTATTGTTAAGCCTTTACATTTGTCTACACACTACATTGTTCTCTAAAATGCAATTGAAGCATCCAAACTTTAAAAATAAAAACCGACTTCAAAAAACTAAAACGCTAAAAATAATCTTAACACTTAAGTACCTAATCAGTTACTTTTGGAGTCGGTGCAAACGAAAACATAGAATCTCTCATCGGCTGGCACCGACTCCAAAAGTAACTGATTAGGTACTTACGTGTTAAGATTATTTTTAGCGTTTTAGTGATCGAAACATGAAACAAATTGCCACCAGAAGTGTTGTCAGCACAAACCACTAACCAGTTTAAGAACAGATTAGACAATTATCTGGAGGAAAAGAAAACTTGAACTGTGACAACGAGACGCAGGCTGTTATCAGTCGTTTCAAGTTATCAGGCATAAGTGTTAAATCTATTGTCATCGTACGAATTTGTAAACTAACTTGCAAGAGAAGTCGCACGTTTTACACGCGTACAGTCGCGTGTGCACTCGCGACAGATGGCGCGTGAGGGATGCGCGCGAGTGCGACAGCCAGCCGCACAAGGCGCACTGGAGGTACACGTTGTGCCGCCGCCAGTGCGCGTGCAGGCCCTCCCACGAGGGCACGGGGGAGTTGCACTCCGGGCACTTCGAGGGCGGCGACTGGGGAGTGTATTTTATCATAATAAATATTGGACAACATCACATATTAGATATATAGATATTCTTTATTGCACACCATGCAAGAAAATTACACATGAGTTTTAACAGAAAGACCGAAATTTTGGCGGTCTTATCGCTAATAGCGATCACTTCCAGACAACCTTCAGGTAGAGAGTACATATTGTGAATTGTGTTCTAAGGATGACATATATTTGCATGGTATTTGACATAAATGTGTCTTAGGGCCGATTTTTCAATAGTCAGATAACATTTATTTGATACTACTCAGAGATATGATACCGAGTCCCTGCCCGCCTCTCGGCTACGGAGGTCGTCAATAAGAGGATGAAAAAACTTCATCCTAATGTGACACAATAAAGGTTCGTTTATACTCATGATAACGAACGACTTTGCTCAAGAAATTACTTATCTAAGAACTTAATTTTGTTAATATCTGAACAATATCTTAACAAAAACACGGACGCCAAACGTAAACTATCAAAATTATGTTGAGTTAGCCAATACGTTTCTTGGGCAAAGTTGTTTGTTATCGTGAGGATAAACAAACCTTAAAGTATTTTACAGTAATAATAATTCACCCTGTATAATTACATCGCATACTAAGTCGACAAAAAAATGACATAAATTTGTATGAACTTTGTGGTAGGCGGTGGGCACATCAACGATACCATATTCTCAATACAAATCTGTATTTACGTTATCATCAAAAGATATAGAGTAAAACTTACAAGGCCCTCGGCTCTTGCACTTCACTAGCACGAGTGAATAAGTGAGTCCGTGTGTGTGTGAATAAAAATAAGCGTGTGTGTATGCAAGTGTGCGTGATTGAAGGGCCATTTTTCATACAACAAAATTATGGTAAAGAGAAAATCAGCAGTTTAATAATTACTTATATAACCAGTGTCAAGTCAAGTGTCAAGTCAACTACATAACAGATTTTGATGTATATTCACATCTCAGATAATATTGAAAGTTATAGTGGGTAATACCAAGAACCATTGTAGTGAATCACAATCAAGTGAAGTCAGAAAGATCATAAATTGTTAGATTTACCTCCATATGATTGAATGTTCTATGCCTTTTAAGATCAATGGCTCTTCTATACGCGTTCTTGCAGTTCTGACATTTATATGGCAACTTGCCATATCCGTAACATGATTTGTCTCTTTCAAGCACGTCTTCTATCTCTTTCTCGTTCAGAACTATTTTGCTACAATGTTTCCTTGTAACAGAAATATTCACATCCAACTTTGTTATATTCGCTTTTGACTCATACTTAAATATGCTTTGCTTTTTTATTTCTTGTGATTTAGTTTCTGCGCTGTCATTTTTTATGTTTATTTGAGTGTTTTCTAACTCTTTCAATTTGTTATAGTCTATAGTCAATATTTCGTTATCACTTAAACTGTTATCGTTGAAATTGTCTTCATCATTGGACATGTCTTCATTATTGAAGTCATCATCACTTTGCTCCTCTTTGATTATGTTAACAAGGTATTCTTTAGTACCAATTTCTTCATTTGGTTTCGACGCAATGTCTTCCAAGTTGTATTCAAAGTTGGTATCGTAGCAATTATTTTTGGTCGTAGTTAAGTTTGATAGTGTTGTAAGAGGGAGACTATCCTGCAAGATCAGTAAAAATAATTGATATTAATAACTGTAATACAATTATGAAATATTGATTAATTGAATTATTGATTTATTTTTATTAAATCAAATTACCATTTTTTTTTAATCATTGATACTTTTTTTTATTTTAAATTATTATTATTTGTATTTTAAATGTTTGTTTGTTTGTTTAATTAATTGAATTATTGAATTATTATTATTGTTTGTTTGTCTGATTTTAATTTACATATTTTAATTTTATTTATTTTAATTTTATTTTGATTTTATTTTATAAGTGAATATTTGTTTTAATGTAATTTATGGATGCTATGTTGACAAATTCAAATTCAAATACTTTATTCACCCGAAACATGGTAGATACATAGATGAAATAAATGAATTTTAATTTAATTTAATAAACAAAACTTGTTTGTCAATGTGAACCTGCTACAAAATCTTAAAATTCCTTTAGTGCACTTATATTAGCTTCACTTATAATTAACTAACTAACTGTGTTAGTCAAATTATGGAAATAGTTTTTACCTACTTCTAATTGACGTATCGATTTAAAACTTTGAGTATTTGACATTTGGATGACAATACAATAATATGACATCATCGTGCTGATCTGACGGAGTCAGGAGGTGGATAGTGGAACTCTTCAACCACTACTTGTAAAGCCTTCGTGTTTGGACTCATTTGGACGAGTTCAATACATATAAGTGTGTTTTATAGTTTTTTTTAACTATTTTACTTTAATTAACACATTTAAATTAGCTTCAATATCATCATCATTTCAGCCATAGGACGTCCACTGCAGAACATAGCTAACTTCCAGATTGGCCGGTTGAAAGCGGTCCGCATCCAGTGGCTTCCTGCAAACTTTACCAGGTCGTCTGTCCACCTTGCAGGTGGACGTCATATGCTGCGCTTGCCGGTATGTGGCCTCCATTCCAAAACATTTCTGCCCCTTCAGTTCTAAATTAGCTTCCGTTAAAGCAAATGGGATAGTTTCCTGGGTCAAAAAAAGATTATTCTATTTAGTCCGTCAGTTAGAGTATAAAAAAATATTGGACCCATATTTTGTCTTTTGTCAATTAAAAGAAAAATTACGAAGTTATAAAGCATCAAAGTGAGCACGTGACGTCACGCCTTACTAAAAAGTGTCGCAAGGCGTGACGTTACGCGGAACTTTAACGGGCTATATCTTTATCATTTTTCGTTTGATTGGGAAAAGAAAAAATACGTGTCCAATATTTTGTGGTAATCCAACTGACGGACTAATAAGATTTTTTTAGGAAACTAGCCCATTGGCATGACTAAGCGTTTCTTCATGGGTTCACAATTACCGTTTCACGGAATTGAAGGCTGATTTGAAATAAATAAATGAACTCTTTTTTTGTTTTGGCTATAGTGACAAACAGAATTCTTACCAGTTTATATAGTGATTGTTGCAATATGAACTGTGCATGTTGTATTCTATTTTGGAATGATTGAATTCTTTTGAGATGCGCCACACATTCCCAACACAATATCACACGCGGTCCCTGAAATCGAAATAAAAAATTAAATTTAAAAAATCCCCGAATAAAAAACAACATACTTATAAAAAGTCGCGGTTTTAGGTTTTGATTTTTAATTTCTAAGTAAGAACGTAATTAAATGGAGTTCAATTGCTGGTTTAGGAGGATCAGGATCTATCTAACAACTATTCATCGAGACCATTCTTATGAGCCCAAACCGTTATATCTGCTGTGGGCTACTGAGGGCTTGGGAATCCAGCAGTCTCTTTTATGTGCAGTGTCAGCTCAAGTCCGCGATCATTACATTATTTATCTAACACCTGTTCATTGAGACCATTATTATAAGCCCAAACACGCTGTATCTTCAGTAATTTGCTTATGAGTTGGGAATCCCACAGATTCCTTGATGCTGCATCATCAGCTCAAAGTTGTCATGTCTTGGGAATACTACTAAGGTAACAGTGCATCATTTTAAATCAATCGGACCTGTAAGTTTTAAATTAGCTGAAAATATTTTTGTCAAGTAGGAAATGGGCTGATAACCTTCAAACGGCTAAACAGATCTTCATAAAAAATTGCTAAGATTCATCTGTTTCTGATTCATTCATATCAGCTTTAAAACAAAAAAACTACATCAAAATCGGTCCATTCGTTTAGGAGCTACGATGCCACATACAGATACACAGATTTACATGTTAAACTTATAACACCCCTCTTTTTCATGAGGGTTTAAAAAAACAAAAATAATGTTTACAGAATTGGACATCACACCCAAATACTTAGTACAAACAACATGACACATCAACATACAATAATAAAGGCAACATGAATTACAAAACACAACGAAGTAACAAACAAAAAAAAAACAAGGAAAAAGAAAATGTCATGAAATAACAAGTATTGGTCATACTAAGCTTATTAATATTATTGCTCAACACTATAGCAGTCTATGTGGTACACAGTGAACAATTTAGATGTTGTGATTAACTCTTCAAGCATACATAAATGACACACAATAGAAATTCCATTGTAATGCAGTCTCATGAGACAGCTTGGATGTTGACAGCTTAAGAATAAAAAAAAGCTTTATACACTATCTATATTATTATTATTATTATATATTTATTTTCCAAATTTACAACTATCATTACAGGCTTAACCTAATGCGATAGAATAAAATACACTTATTTCTTAAAATTAAACTTACAAATAACAAATTACGAATAATGCAGCCCTTGTGAACTCACTCAGAGTATTAAAAAAACTAGCAGTTGCCCGTGACTTCGTTCGCGTGGTCTTCAGTTTAATTATAAAGAATTTTCTGTGCTTTTTTTTTCTTTTAAAAGAACATTCTCTTGATAATAAATAACACAACAAAAAAATAATTACATAGTAGAATTGTTCCATCTGTTCACACGTAGTGCGATGACCAAGGGAAATAGAAATTCATTTTAAAATGTATACTTAGATGAATCTTTATTTCCCTTGGTGGAACAAATTTTTCTTTTCTTATTGTGTTAATTATTGTAAGAACATTCTTTTGAAAGAGAAAATTAAGAAAGTTTTGCAGAAAATCCTTTTATAAATAAAGACCACACAAGCGAAGTCGCGGGCGACAGCTAGTCATACAATAATTGTAATCTAAGTTTATTTTATAATTTAGCTTAAGGGTTAAGCTAAAGCTTCCAGCTCCATCAGCCGCGCTCGAGCTCCTCTTGAACCTAAGACCCTTAGATTTTGTCATACAAGAGGAAGCACAAGCAACCGCCTTAAGACTAAGAGCAAACGGACTATGGAAACAAAACACAGAAACAACACACTCAAAAGTTCTGCAGGCGATCCTACAGGAGATACCACTTCTTGAGGCGCCTATGGACAGAACACCGTGTCATCACATTTTCGATCGAAGATACAATATCCAACTGACGGAAGAAGCAAAAGATAGCTCTGGTATCAATGAAGTTAGGATATACACAGACGGCTCCAAAACTGCACATGGTACTGGAGCCGGTTTCTTCTCGAATGACTTAAACATAAAAATATCAACCACACTAGACAAGCTGAACACAATCTTCCAAGCAGAATGTATTGGCATCACCCAAGCGGCACAGGCAGTAGCAGCCAGAGACGTCCGAGAGCATAATATAAAAATTATCTCAGACAGTGCATCCGTGCTTCAAGCTTTAAAAAACAATATCATAACCTCTGTCCTTATATTGGAATGTCACAACGCACTCCAATCTATTGCGAACACGAACAGAGTAACCCTGCAAAGGATTAAAGGACACAGCAACTCTGTGGGCAATGACGCAGCAGACGAACTGGCCAAAAGAGGATCGAAGGCAATTGTGTACAGACCGGAACCACTACTTCCCATACCTCAGGCCCAAATAAAATCATGGTTGCGCGCAAGAACCAAAGAAACACATCTAAATGAATGGATTAACAGTGAAGGATGCAGGCAAACGAAAAATGCAACCTCATCAGACTAGCAAGGGACAAAATTCGCAAGGTTATAGGTATTATAACCGGCCACTGTCCTCTTAATAAACATCTGTTTAACATAGGTGTGACAGACAGCCCCACATGCAGAGGATGCATGGAGGCAGAAGAAACGCCACAGCACGTGCTATTGGAATGCAGAAGCGTGGCAGATCAACGGGCACGGATCCTCCAATCACCAGGATCGCTCCCGGAAGCCTGCAGCAATCCGAAAAGGCTGCTGACCTTCTGGGATGACCTAGGATGGTTGGAGTAAGAAAGATTAAGCAGCACGCACAATGGCCCAATCATGAGGCTAAGTGCGGAGAAAGCCCAGCTTAACTAAACTATAGGGTTAAGCTAAAAGTTTTTGAGATTGGAACAATGTCAAGAGGACCTCGACAAACAAAATAAATTCATACAAACCATACGTCTTTGTTAGCTCTATGTTTAGTGCAATGTAGGAAATTTGCAAAAATTCCTGTGTTTATTTTAGAGCCAAGCATTGGTGACCCTGTCAGGGGTGGAATGGATGGTATCCATGGCAGAACCGCATATAAACAAATCTATATCATAGCTACTGTACGGCTAATATCGCTTGATACTAGTTGTGAAGCCTAGTCAGAGAAAATGAAATGAAATGAAATTTATTTATTTGTCCTTGAAGAAGGTACATTTTAGTTGTTAGTTAGGTACATAGAGTTACGATCCTCTTCTTCAGCTAACCAGTGTTGCATACAAATATTATTATGTTCGATTTAACTACAATACATAATTACTTATTTATTTTTTAAAAATTTTAATTCAATAATTAGGCCGAGGCTTTAGGGCGGCTTAATAACATGACACTAAAGTTTAGTCACTGGCCCACGTGGAGGAGTATGGCCCAAACCACCTCTCAGTTGAGGTGAGGCCTGTGCGCTGCAGTGGGACGTATAAAGGCATACTTTACTTTACATAGCAGGATTTACATTAAACATCTGCTTGAATTTGCATCATAATCAATGGTTTTGATAAACAAATAAACATCTATCATTGTTGACATTATCTATTATGTATCTAATTGATTATTTGTAAATAAAACAAGGCCAGATAACATCAATTTTGAATGCACGTTAAACGATTAAAATTCGGAAAAAAAAATATAGTCATCATTTATTGGCCTTTTAAAAATATTAAATACTTACGCAAAACTGATGCTGGGCTCCCAAAAGACTCAAAAACAGGTCGACTTGATTACGAAGTATCATTACACGACGATCACTGCTTAGACAACCCCGGCATATCCCAGGATCCAATTCTTTCTTATCATATTCAAGTTTAATGGAAAACATGTTTACTAATTATAGAAACACTTAAGTATTTCACATAATCGTACGGAAAATCAAGGAAATACGATTAAAAACAATGACAAACACTGAGGAATTTTACAAATGGGAGTGTTCTATTTTTTGACAGATTTTCAATTCAGGATGCATTCCGTTCCGAGTTGAACTGAAATTATCAAATTAGCGTTCTCAATTGGTGTAAATGAATTTATTATTTAGGTGGTATGTTAAACCCTTGTCATACTTACCTAAAATCTATTTTAGCTTGCTTTGCCTTAAGTAAATTTTATGTGATTACCAATCCGCAAAGAATTTGAGGACGCTATAAAATTGATTGACTTAATTCGGAATGCATCTTGCTTGAGTCTGCCTGCCACTTTATTTTTGGGTGGAGTAATGGAACAGGCCTTTCTTTTGCGCTTTTAGCCGACTGCAAAAAATAAAGTAAAATTAATGTAGGTAGTTTATTGAAATATCAGCTGTTTTTATCATTCAAATTGCTGAACCGATTTTGATGGGACTTTAATGTGTACGTAAAAAACTTTGCTAGTGAAAATGAAGGCTTTCTTTTAAACGGAAAAAAATTGTTTACGGACAAACCTAGTAAGTACTTGCTGTAGTTGGACTTAAATTAGCACCAATAGACATTAAAAATATTTATTTTATTTTTTTACATTATTATACAATTATAAAGGGTAAATAGTGGTCTTAGACAGTCTATAAAACATACAACTGAATTGAGAACCTCCTCCTTTTTGTGAAGTCGGTTAATAAATATGCCCTCTTCGCGGGCACCTAAACATATCCCAAAAATAAGTAGGTTAATTTAGCTTTGCCCTACATGGTGATGAGAAAAAACGGCGCAAAAAACTCAGTCACCTGCGTCAGCCTTTTTTTTTACAGGAAATACAGTTACAAGAAATGTAGTAAGTGCGAACTAACTTGTCTTTCTACTTTATCGTCGTTATCGTGTACTTTATAATAATATTCTTTTTTACCCGACTGAATCTTAGGGATTATTTTAATTTGAATTCTGAACTTAGGAACGGGTAAGTAGTTCAACCAGAATCTGTGCCTATTTACTTTATTGAAAAATTTAATACATTTCCCCAAGAATGAGTTACAACTTAGTGTAGATAGTATTTGCTCGAAACGGCAAGTTTATTTTTATTTCGTTTTTTTTTTTTTGTTATGGACGGACCTATCGCTGAGAGCTTTTGAGGAAGACATTCTTCAGCTTAACCCGGGCAGTTGTGGCGTGCGCTGAAGGCGCACAGCCTAGGTCCGCCCCGCTAGCGGTCGCCGCGACCCGGCCGAGTGTGAGGCTCAGACTCGTACGTGTCGAGCCCCATACTAGCAGGCGTGATCGGGCCAATGTGGAGTGCGAAAGGCACCCTACCAAGCGGCGAACCCGCTAGTGGTGGCGCCGACGGGACCGGAACTGCCGAAACAGGCCGGACCGCTGTCGGGCTCCTTTCTAGCGGGCCCGATCTGGGGGTGAGTCGGACTCTTTTATTTCAAGTGTTAAGTATAATGATGAATATACTATAAGCAACTCCCCCACCGACGACAATACTACCCCGACCTTTTCTTATAAAACCAGTAACAAACCGCGCGCGGACTCACTTAGAATCGAGCGTTTGAGGTGTTAACATCTCGGTTACGTCACGTAATAGGGTTCTAGGCTTTGTTAGTCAGTTTAGGTCTTAGTGTTTGTGATTTAGGCTTAATAGTAAGTTAAGTGCGAGTATTTTGTTCCTCTGATTGTTTAAGTTTGTTTAATGTGAAATTAATAGTGAAAAGTAAATAACGGTCGTTTTGAATTGTTTTTTTTTTTTAAAGTGGTTTCTACTCCTGAATCTAATAATACCTTTATAAGCAAACTTATATTTTTTCGAACGTAAAGTTAAATTTTCAAAAATGTATTGACAGAGAGTCACGAGGTCCAAGACATTAGGTAGGTACCTTTCACGCACGTAAGTACATCTTAATCAAAATGTATAGTAAATGTATATTCTTGTATAGGTAAGTAACGAAACGGCCAAGCCACATTTATGTCAATCATTGTATTCCTTTTTTAAAGATATTTTTGTTTTCCTTCTTAAAACCGCTGTCAATGAGTAGGTACCAACCTACCTGGTCTATCTGCAGTAAACGAATTGGACACATGATTATGAGTCAACTAGCTTTTTCCCGCGACTTCATCTACGTTGACCTTACCCGGATAACAAGGAACCTATCCTATATGTTAATCCAGGCCATAGTCTATCTGAATGCCAAATTTCATCAAAATCTGTTTAGTAGTTTTTGAGTGAGAGAGTAACAAACATCCAAACATACAAACTTTCGCGTTTGGACACCCTGTCCAAAGCTTGTTATAAGAAAGCAGCCTTTAAAATAATACAAAATGTAGTTAACGTAGATTAAAGTTAGAAATACTTATATTCATTTAAATTTATATTTCAAAAACAGGTTGTCACCTTTTTTTTCTCGCAGGAAAAATGCTTTTCGCATACCTACCACCGCGGGGGCAGCGATAGGTTGTGTAGGACTACCCTCGTAAAAACCAGTGTCGCCGAAAAATCGATAGTTGAACGCCAAATTCATCTATGCAATCGATAGTATCGATAGTTTCGATCGCTGCCAACTAATGAACTATCGATACTATCGATACTATCGATAGTATTGCTCTTCAATATCGAGAAGACTTGTACTATCGATAGTGAGCTTTGTACTATCGATAGTGAGCTTTAATTCAATAGTATTGCCACCTGAATTCAAAGAATTGCCGTCTTTATTTTAAAAAAACTAAACGTACGTTTAAATAAAGTCAAATACACTAGTTAATTAATTTGATTTCGTTGAATATACCACTCATTATGCCTGCATACTGAATGCAATACTATTGAAATAAATTCACTATCGATAGTATAAAACTATCAATAGTATCGATACTATCGATACTATCGACAGTCTATTAGATATTGAAGAGCAATACTATCGATAGTATCGATACTATCGATAGTTCATTGGTTGGCAGCGATCGAAACTATCAATACTATCGATAGTATCGATAGACTATCGATAGTATCGTTTTCCTTCAACTATCGATAGGCTATCGATAGAATCGATATTGACCTATCGAGCGGCAACACTAGTCAAAACGAAGAGGTATCACCCACTAAAAAACCTGCGGTGTAGTACCTACCAACTACGTAACGTATGTTAACGATGCCTGTCGCCCGCCGCCCAGTATAGCTTGAACCATACTGGGAAGCGAGAAACTTCCACCAACCGCAGGGTCAGGACCCCGCGGCCACCGTCTAGGCCGCACGAGCAGGGAGTCCTCACCCCCCCACACGTGCCGCCTTCGCGAAGACGCATCCACAAGCGGGCTGCCCTAACCCGCCGGGAGCGCCTCGCACATACATGCAATGCAATATATATATATTGGACAACAACATCACATACATTGCTCGCATTACATCCTGTAGTAAGTAGCCAAAGCACTTGTTACAGAAATCAGAAACAACAACGGTACCACAACACCCAGACCCGAGACAATATAGAAAAGTTATTTTTCTACATTGACCCGACCGGGAATCGAATCCGGAACCTCAGAGATAGCAACACCAAGTCCGGTATGCTCGCCTCTCGGCTACGGAGGTCGTCAGGTACCTACGTGTGCTAAAAATAAAAAACCGACCAAGTGCGAGTCGAACTCATCACGACAATCATCATCACGAGTCATAGTTATGGTATTTTTATTGCAAAATGAAATCCATAACATCACGAAAGGTAAATTGCGGTTTACAAGTAGAAGTTACAGGGTTACCCCCCCCCCCCCCCCACCTGTGCTGTGCCCCCGCACACATTTTACCACTTTGGATCTCTCGCGCAAACTATTCAGTTTAGAAAAAATTTCTATAGTGTTAAGGAATTTATTGACAACTAGCTCGATTTTACTGACATATATTTACTATTGAAATTTTGATTCCAGACATTTTTAATTATTGCAATTCATGTAGGTAATAACATACAATTTGCATGCTATTTTTATTAGCGAAACATGAGCTCTTTTTATTGTTTAATGTTACCATTTATACCGTGTTTTGTGCAAATAAACGATTTATTTATTATTATTTATTATTTTTATTTGAAACCTCAATATAATTTTTGAAGACCTATCCATAGATACCACACACGTATGTTTGATGAAAAAAAAATTTTTGACTTTCAGTTCTAAGTATAAACCCCCAAAATTTATTGTTTTTTTCTATTTTTGTGTAAAAATCTTTATGCGGTTCACAGAATCACTCTTACCAAGTTTCAACAGTATAGTTCTTAAGTTTCGGAATAAAGTGGCTGTAACATACGGACGGACAGACAGACAGACAGACATGAGGAATCCGTAAGAGTTCCGTTTTTTGCCATTTAGCTACGGAACCCTAAAAAAAAGGAGATAAAATCATCAAAATACCAATATATATTGTATATTTTATTTATTTTTAACATTCCATCACAACATATAATATTTTAGCCTTTAGAAAATGGCGGGGCAGCATTGGTTTCCAAATAGTATATCCCAGTACTCCTGCAAAAAAAATACAGCTGTATTTACATTACATGTTTGGGGGGTGAGAGGAACAGGGAGTAAAGTTCCTCATCCCCCATTGAATAGGGAGGATCCTCCGACCAGACAGGTGTTGTGTCTGGTGGGCTATTGCCCGACGGTTGTTTGTCGGGTTCTTGCGTATATATGGTTCAATCGCTCCGATAACTTTAATATCGCGATGTAGGATACGTCAGTTTTATATGTAGCGAGATAGATGTCGCTACACATGCATGTCACAAGAAGTACCTACCTACGAATTATTTGCATTAATTCAGACTGTTCTCACTCATACTCATACTACACGACTACATAGGACACTATGTGCACTCACCATCGAAAATAAACAAATATTGGACAAATAATAGGCTAGTTTCCTAAAAAAATCTAATTAGTCCGTCAGTTGGATTAACAGAAAATATTGGACACGTATTTTTTATTTTCTCAATCAAACAAAAAATAATGAAGATACAGCCTCTTAAAGTTCCGCGTAACGTCACGCCTTGCGACACTTTTTAGCAAGGCGTGACGTCACGTGCAAACTTTGATGCGCTGTATCTTCGTCATTTTTTGTTTGATTGACAAAAGACAAAATATGGGTCCAATATTTTTTGATAAGTTAACTGACGGAGTAAATAGAATAATATATTTTTGACCCAGGAAACTAGCCTATTATAAATGTTGGACAACGTCACATCACATACATTGCTTTGATCCTATAGTAAGTAGCCAAAGCACTTTTGTATGTATGTGTTACAGAAACCAGAAACAGCGACGGTAAATCAATACCCAGACCCGAGACTGTAGAAAAGTTATTTTTCTACATTGACCGATTGGGAATCGAACCCGGGATTACAGTGATAGCGACACCAGAGTCTGGTATGGTCGCCTCTCGGCTAACGGAGGTCGTCAAATAAACACATTGCAAGATTAAAACTGATTAAGTATTCCCCACCCTGTCTTGGGCTGGAGCCCCCCCATTTGGAGGGTCCTGGGCAGGTTGCAGTTTCCGATGAGAGCATGCTGGTACGTCGCGCACTCCACTCCGGTGAATCCGCCGCTTACCAGCGATTCCGCCATAAAATGATACGCTCTGTAACAAAAACAGCCCAAAGTTTTACCAGACCACAGGCTAGTTTCCTAGGTCAAAAAAAGATTATTTTATTTAGTCAGTCAGTTAGATTATCAAAAAATATTAGACCCATATTTTGTCTTTTGTCAATCAAACAAAAAATTACGAAGATAAAGCGCATCAAAGTTTGGGAATGGGAGCACGTGACGTCACGCAGTGCTAAAAAGTGTCGCAAGGCGTGACGTTACGCGGAACTTTACCGGACTAACTTTATCAGTTTTTGTTTAATTGAGAAAAGAAAAAATACGTGTCCAATATTTTCTGTTAATCCAACTGACGGACTAATTAGATTTGTTTAGGAAATTAGCCCTTTATTTAAAGATCTCTTTCTACCTCATGGGATCACATCAGCTCAATGATATCAAATAATAGTGATGACGACTGGGAAAAGAAAATGAAATTCTATTTAGTATCCGTCAGTTAGTTTATTAACAAATTAATAATGGACACACATTTCTTTTGTCAATCACCAAAAAAATAACAAAGATATAGCGCGTCAAAGTTCGGGAGTGGTGGTTTGTTCCATGCTAAATTTGGGAACACAGGCTTTTATTTAGTTTGCAATGTATGTAACTATGTTTACTCCAATAATATAGATATCAAATAAAAGGGCTTTAAGAATAACTTGAAAAATAAAGTGACGTCACTCTAAATCCAATATGGCGGACTCATGAAAGCAGACTAAGTTTTTTATGCTTTCCTACAATATGGGTTATGGGTATCAAATGAATGAAAGAACTTGCTGAGAATACGAATTCGAGCTAAACTTCGTTGCTCCAATCCGTCTGGAATTTTGGGGTACTGACTGGGGTTCTTGGAGTCCTTGATTATGATATTGAGGTCGAATGTTCGAGTCTGTAACTTTAAAAACCAATGAAGATAATATAAAAAAATCGTATAATTCAAAATATATTACTAACAAATTCGGAGTGCCACAAGGAAGTGTGCTTGGGCCTCTTTTATTCATTATTTATATAAATGACATAATAAACGTAACGCGACATAGGTCTATATTATTTGCAGATGACATTTCTATTATCATAACAAATGACTTAAAAGACGGTTTGACGAAGCATGAAGCTGAAATAAATTATACACTAATTAACATTATTGAATGGCTTGACAAAAATAATCTTAAAATTAATTTAACCAAGACCAATTTTATACAATTTAATAATTTAAGGCAATGTTATTTAAATATTTCATCAGGACGGAATGAACTGTCGATTTTCGGCACAAGAAAAAACTTTGACAGGTAACTGGGATTCATCTGTGCCCTCTCTAGTACATGTGTGTCTAACATTTGATTTATTTGTTGAGACATGTGATGACTTCTTTTTGTTTCGAACATTTTGATGATTAATTGATTGGGCATTATCAGGGGTGGCTTCATTTTGAACGGGATACGTACACCTCTCAGTAGTTTGCATATATGATCGGGAGCTCCCAGATCTTTCCAAATATGTAAATATTGCCTCAGACAACCACCCCGAAAGCTCTTGGAGTCATGCACGATTATTTCTGGTACGGGAGTTAGATCTTGGTTTCTTACCCTTGTAGACTCGCTTGTTCTTGTTGTTAGATGCCCTGTTGTCGGAAGACTTCGTATGACCTTTATTTTTTCCCTTGGAGCCTGACGAGTTCCCTCGAAAAAAGTTGCCGCTAGTTTGTTTGCTCGTAGAGGGTTTCGGCGTTCGATCGTTGCAACGATTTTGGCTTGAAACTGCTCCAGCATGGTGTATAGCCTGTGATGAAGGTGTTAGTTTTTCGGCCCCCCCAATTTTTTGAAGGTATGTTGCTAATAAATCGCCATCAAACAAATTTTCTTCACTTGGTGGAATTTTTTGTAAGGCTCCGCAATGATATTCCTCTGGAATTTGCTTTAAAATACACTCCCTACGCATGTGGATACAGTCGGCCCTCCTGCCGCAACATATTTGTAAAATATCATCAGTTACTTTAGTCTAATTACAATCTTTACCAAATAATTGCTCAATTTTATCAAAGAGAGACTTGGGCGTGAGTGTGGTATTTTTATCATTAGACCAATCTACTAGGTTTTGTAAGGTTAACAGCAATTCGTCTTTCTGGGTCAGAATAGCGTTCGATAATGCAGCATAGGTTCTTTCCAATAAGTACAAACGATCTTCATTGCCACCAGACTCTTTGAAACGTCTTAATTCATCATTAATGTTCAATTCTGTAAAACCCGGGGTAGCTAGATATTTTTTCTGTGCATCAGAAAAACGAATCGCATACCAATCATTGCATTTAAATCTTTGTAACTGAGATATTTTAGCTAAATGAGTCTCGTTAGCTTTGGGGAAAGGTGGATCCTTCAGCGAAGTCGACAACTCAGATAGTTTTAATTGCTGGCTATCCGTAACAACTGTGTCAGGCGGTGGGCGTAGGCCCGGGTCGCCATTTGGACAGCGGACGGGCTCACCAACTTCTTGGATCGCCGGTGCCACACATGCTTGCGGCTCTAATTGTTTTTGAGTAATTAAATTAGTCAAAAAAGCTACTTGTTGCGACAGAAATTCAAATCTTATATCACTCACGCTTTTCTTTCTAGATCGTTTCGGTCTTCTTTCTGGACTTGATTCCTCCGATGATGATGCACTGCTTATACTTGGAGAACGACTTCTTCTTCGCGACAAACGCTCATCAGAATTGTCACTTGGTTGCACATTTTCAATATTTTCGTTTTCCATAATGAAGGGAGGATTCACTTATTTTATTCAATTTAAAATAAAATAATGCTTTATTTTAAAAAATATCAAAGGTTTTGCTAAGACGTGTTACCACTACGAAAGACGACGCTATAATGATTAAAAAACCGAACCATACTCCGGCCGCCGCTATCACCCCCACCAAAATCGTGCGATAGTGGCGCCGGAAGTCGAAGGGAGGAAGTTGCTAGGACCAAAAAACACTAAAAAGACAGGGGCTTGACTCAAGATGGATTCCGGATATTGGAACGGAACAAATAATGATGATATGAAATAATATGACTAAAAACTAAAATTATAATGGAATGTATTATTAATATTTACTGATTATAATATTGTTATCTACCTCCTTAGTAATTTACATGCCATACAATGGCGAGACATGTTGATTCATTCTCAAATATGTATCCATCTTATTATACCGTGTCTGTGAGTAAATAAATGATTTGATTTGATTTGATTTGATTAAGTTGTGTAATTTGGCGAGATAGGCGTCAACAGTATTAGTTTGCAATCCGTCTAAGAGAAGACAGGAGGGCTACCTAAGGAGTTAGAAATATTCGTTGGGGTCAACATGATGATGCGTTACAATGCACTGGTGTGTGGTGAATGGTGCCATTGGACATATTGCAGAAATCATGGCCCTGCGCATTCCGAAAGCACAACCATTGACTTCCAGATTGGCCGGTTGGAAGCGGCCTGCATCCAGCGGCTTCCTGCGACCTTCACCAGGTCGTCTGACTGTCGGTGGACGTCCTACGCTGACATGGTGGCAGTTTTGTAAAAACACTTCAGCACCTTGATGTACCGATAATTAATCAATATGGGACCATTAGAGACTGTGGACTGCCTAGATCTAGATCGAATCAAAGGCCTTCTCATAATCCACGAACGCCAAGCATAGTGGCAAATTATAATCCTCGTTCTTCTGTATAACTTGCCGCAGATTATGGAAGTAGTGTACCTATGGTACTTTTCGGAAACCCGCTTGTTTGGGAGGCTGGAAGTCATCGATAAACGAGACGACTCTTGATGACTCTCGAAAACAGCTTGTAGACGTTGTCGTCCGTTTAGACTTCGGTAAAGACAGTATTAATCTCATTCAATCCAAGACTGCAATTTCCAGCAAAATATAATCACGGCACTGCAGAACGAAGAATGCTGCTAATAATATTATGTTGGGCTTGCACAGTACACAAAATGCAGGTTAGTACTATCGACCATGCCGTTTTATACTTAGACTTGGAGCTCTTTGCTGCTGGTCAAGCATACGTGGTAAATCATTAGGTCTCCTTATTGAAATTAACCAGCAAACGACCTTGCAACAATGATGCGTTGAATGAAATGAACAGACTAAGAAACCTGTCCAGTAATAACTAAAAAGTAATAAATAAATAAAAGTAAAAGAACTTTTTCAAAACAAGCTTTTAATTAAATGCGCTAAAAAAAATATATTAAAAAAAACATAACCGACTTCAAAACACTTTTTTTTTTATCAACCTTTTCAATCCCACTGCTGGGCAAAGGTCTCCCCCAGACTCTTCCATCGATCTCTATCTATCGCCAACGACTCCCAATCCCTCGTTAAGTTAACCAAGTCGTCACACCGTCTCTTTTCAAAACACTAAAATGCTAAAAATAATCCTAACACATAAGTACCTAATCAGTTACTTTTGGAGTAGGTGCAAACAAAAACATTGAATCTCTCATCGGCTGGCACCGACTCCAAAAGTAACTGAATAGGTACTTAAGTGTTAGGATTATTTTTAGCTTATTAGTGTTTTAAAGTCGGTTTTATTTTTTTTAAATAAAATTTACTTATTTCATCTATTTTTAGTGATAAATCCTAATCTAACTGCTGAACACCGATTTCATCCTCTTTTTTTTCACCCTTAGGGGTACAATTTTTTTCGAATTTTTTTACTATAGTATCTTTGAAGTAAGTTTGAGGCAAGTTATACAGAAGAACTATTCAATAACAAATAAATCATCAAAATCGGTTTACATTTGTCGAAGATATTGGTTAACATAGATCGAATCACGAACCAAAACATTATCTGGGTATATATTTTGTTATTTTCTCAAAGCTGCTGAATCAATTTCGATAAAATTTATATAGGGTCCCATGATCTGAAGTATGATCTACCAAACAAAAAAAGAATCATCAAAATCAATTCATAATTGGCGGAGTAATCGCGTAACATACATAAAAAAACAGTCGAATTGAGAACCTCCTCCTTTTTTGAAGTCGGTTGAAAATAAAATAAAATTTTCCTTTAAAACTTTTTCTATCAACTTATAACGTCATTACACATTTTATTGTTATAAAAGCTTGTCGCGAGATTTACCCGTATGTTAGATAAACAAGTAAATTAAAATTACACTAACTTGTATATTTCAAGTTATTAGCGCTGCTTAATTCTTTGTAACACCCAAACATTATCATGTAGTGTCACGTATAAAATTTGGTTGTCATCGATTGTCAACTGTCGTAGGTATATGCCAAATAAATAAAATTTTAAAGGAAAAGTTTATTTTATTCATTTAATAAGCTTGTTTTAAAAAAAGTATTTTTTACTTTTATTTATTTTTTACGAATACGATAAGGCCTTAGTCAAACCTTAAGGCGCAAAAAAATGTACCATTTGACCATCACCTCGAATGATTGCAGTAACCGCCCACGCTGCAGCCTGGGTTGTTGTCCCCCCCGTTGGGATAGAAGTCCACCTTCCCTAGCGGAGTGGTGCCCATGTTGTTGACGTTGGTGTGGATGACCTCAGTGTACACCGCGTCATCAGCCCTGAACTCGAAGTCGAGGCCTCTCTTAGGAGGGTCCAGCGCTGCAGGAAACAATCGTCGAATTATAGTCAATAAACATCATTATGTTTTATGTTTGGAAACGTGGCCTTTTACTATAAGAAATATCAAGAAAGGCCTCATAAGAAAGCTCAAGCTTGCACTGGGTGCTACTATGGAAACAGCGATGCTCGGTGTTTAAAGAAACAAAGAAACAAACTTGCAAAGGCAAGATCGAATCAGAAATGAGGAGATCCGTAAACAAACAAAAGTCACTGACATAGCCCAAAGGATAAGCTTGCTGAAGTGGCAGTAGGAATGGAAGCCAGTTCTGGAATGAAAGCCACATACCGGCAAGCGCATCGTAGGACGTCCATGCACAAGGTGCACAGACGACCGGGTAAAGTTTGCAGGAAGCCGCTGGATGCAGGCAGGGGCGTGCATCCCATATAGGCTGTTATGCAGAGCTTACCTTCATAAAAAACCGACAGAACAGCTAACCATAATTATTAATTACGTATTCAACAATAAATATTCTGTAACCATTTTGTCGTCTACCTGTACTTATTCCTTACTAAAGCGCGCAACTTAAATCGTTACATGCAATTTAACCAATGTTAGGCTGCCGCGAGATCGCCTACTGTTTCACGCAAACTTACTCAATTTTCACTCACAGCCTACCCCCATCTGAAACCAATGCACGACCCTGGGCAGGCCACTTCTAACCGGCCTTGGCAAAGATTGGAAGTCATTGAGTGAGGTCTATATAAAGAACTGGCCGTCTTATGGCTAAAATAAAAAAGGTTTAGGTTCTCCTACCCGGTGGACGATGACGACCTAGTCAAGGTTGCAAGAAGCCGTTAGATGGTAACGGCCCAGAGCTGATGTTTGCTGTGGTAAGGTCACTCTGTACACCTGTGTTCACAATAAATATTTATATGATTTTGAACTTCCAAGGGTTGATAATATCCTTATTAAATGTGTTAAACTAGGGTAACACAAAAATATACTATTACAGTTGACCTATGTTGCTCACATGCTGTCTCTCTAGAGTTAGTGCTAGTGAACGTAAGGTCGGGGGCCCTTCAATCATATTGCACAGCTTGTCTTCTGCTGTCCCTGAGGCGGTAGGTAGATATGCTTTAAAGGAATTTCTTCTGCCTTAAAATTCCCTTTGAAAGTACCCAGAAGAAGAAGACGCGTTTGCAAAGAAATGACAAGTAAGTATGGCGGCTGTGCTGATGCAATAAGAAGTAAATCATTATTAATACTTAAATTACTCGTTTATGTTATTCATGGGACAGGGAACCTTCATATGTTGATGCGTTACACCACTAAAATAGGAGAAGTTTGGTGGTAATGTAAAGTGATTCAACAAGAAAGAGTCAAAACCGTTGACTATTGATACTTTAACAGGGAACCTGTGAAATGCTGAGGAGATGATGTTCCTTACCGCTGATGTAGGAGATGTTCTGGCTCGCGTACCGTCCGATCATTCCGGCCTTCTGCGCGCCGAGGCTGAAGCCGATGACGATGACGTCATCGCCGGTCACGCCAGCCACCACGCCGAGCCAGTCTATGAAACTGGCAACACTTCGCGCTGAAACATTAAAAGGTTGGCGACATTAGTAAGACACTTGAGCCGTAAAGAGCTGTGCCCAAGACATAGGGCGCAGATACTGAAGGGCGCAAAAATAATAAAGGATGTTGTAAATTAGGCGTAGGTACTATAGTAAAGTAATTCTTTACTAGAATATGATTTTTACCTCACAACCTTGGAAAGATTCTGTTTGCCATTAGAAATATAAGTGCAAAAGTGCACTTTGTCCGCTAGCGTAAAATTCAAACCTTTCTATTCCATACTTTTCTATACCGCAAGTCCACTGAAAATGCATACTTGTTTCATGTCAGTACGCTAACCTCATTTCTTTGAATAATCGCACTGGCCAGCCACAGGTGGCAGCACTGGAGTGAATGAAAAAAGTTTAAAACATTTAAAAAAAAGCATTTATACATTCAGCGCGAGTCCAGCAGCGACGAAGATATTAATTTAACACCTGTAGAGTTAGTGCAAGCGGTACATAATGCCGAATTGAGTTTTTTTACCGGAAAAATCGCGTGAAACTTAAAAGCGTACAATTTGTTCAATGCATGGAGACATTCTAAAGGCGCGAAAATGTTTTCGAAGACTATAATGCTATTCATTAAACTATAGATAGATAGATAGATAGATAGATACTCTTTATCGCACACCATACAAGTAAAATACACATGATTTTTACAGAAAGATGTACAATTTAGGCGGTCTTATCGCTAATAGCGATCTCTTCCAGACAACCTTTAGGTAGAGGACAACCATTAAAGAAAGGGGAAGGTGTTGCAGAGTTCTTAAAATTCTTACCTGATACAAATAGGATTGCATAAATTTATGGCATAGACGTATACATACAGTAATAAATAAATAAAAATAAAATAAAATAAATACATAACAATAATTATACATACATACAATAAACATACATACTACTTGATATATGCGAGGAGATGTCGAAACTAACAGTGACCAGTAATATTCTAAGATATAAAGGCAGTTTGTGTCAAGAAGAAAGAAAGTGTGCTTTAAGCCGATTTTTAAAAATAGCAATCGATTCCGATTTTCTGATTATGACTATCTGAAACAAGAAAATCAATCAAATGATAAATAACTAAGCAGTAACCTATACCTTTCCTTCCATAGATCGCTAAGTGACGTGATGGCCGTGGGCCAGCTTTACTGTCATGTTACACATTTCGGTTCTGCAGGTCCTCACTGGTAGACGCTCTGATTACCAGTGCTACCCCCCATGCATGATTGTGCTTGATAGTTGATATTTACTCATCCAAATAGGTACCTAATGGTTTTATTAAGTAAGTAGGTGCCAAATGCCGCTAATGATACCTAGCCTCGACAGCGTCTGTCACCCCACATAGTATCGAAGCCCGTAGGAAAACAAATAATATATCACCTGAAGTCAGGGCATTGGGTAAACTCGGCGTAGCAGCGCCTACTCTCCAGTCCACTACGATGACGTTCACATCTTCAGCGGCGAAAAGAGCTGTAAAAAATAGGTTAATTTAATTAATACTAATATTATAAATGCGAAAGTTCTCTTTCTGTCTGTCTGTAACGCTTTCACGCCTAAACTAATAAACTGGTTTTGATGAAATTTGGTACAGAGATAGACTAGAGCTTTAGAAAGAACAGCAACTTTTTGTAGTGCAAGCTGACCGATTTCGATAAAATTTTGTTCGGAGAAAGTTTAAACCCTAGGGAACACACAGAACATAGCTCCTAAGCGAGTGAAACAGGGTGTGACAACCTTTTTCTACGCAAGCGAGGCCTCTGGCACGGCTATTTTTAACCGACTTCAAAAAAGGAGGAGGTTCTCAATTCGTCGGTATCTTTTTTTTTATGTATGTTAAGCGATCATTCGTTACTGCGTTGACCGATTTCGATAATTATTTTTTTGTTTGAAAGGTAATACTTTCAGAATGGTCCCATAGAAATTTGGTTGAATTCTGATGATGGGATCTATAAGAAAATCATCAAACATTGCTTGAACTCCGTACCACGCCAACTGATTTTAGTATCTATCTTACATAATATCTTTGCCAAAGTCGGTGCCAGCCGATGAGAGATGTTTTCGTTTGCACCGACTCCAAAAGTAACTGATTAGGTACGTAAGTGTTAAGATTATTTTTAGCGTTTTAGTTTTTTAAAGTCGGTTTTTATATTTTTTATAATAATATACTTATATTCCTACCTACTTAACTTTACCTGCAAGAAAATAAAATTGAAGTGAATTTTTTGTAAAATGCTAAAACAACCGCTTTTTAGGATCCCGTAGTCAACATGGTAGATTCGCCATAACCGTCCGTCTGTCTGTCTGTATGTGGCTTAGCTCCTTCTTTCTTGGTCTTGGCTTGGTCCATCCTTCGCCAGCCCAAAGATGTGAGGTCAAACGCTGCCATTGGTTAATCCTTCAGTCAACTTCCGCCAGCTCAAGGATACAATGGCAGCGTTTGACCTTAGAATGACAAGACGCGTCCGTCCCCGTTTGTATCCAGTTTTGGTTAGTAATTACTAGAAAGCTGTTAAAGTTGGCATTAAATACGTACAGACAACAGCACGTCAACCCACATAACATCAAATTTTCTCAATTGATATTGATCTTTAAGTGTTGGACATAAAGTTGAAAATCAATTCAGTGACCTTGAACTTTTTGGGTAGGTTGATTAGTACTGAAATAATCTTAATCTTAATATATAAAAATGAATCCCTATTTCCCTTGGACATCGCATCACGTGTGAACGGGTGAAACCATTTCGCTAATTCTTTTTTTGTTGTGTTAATTATTGCCGGGAGAAGGTTCTTTTGAAAGAAAAAAATAAGAAAGCTGCGCGGTTTTTATTTTAAATGAAAGACTACGCGAACGAAGTCGCGGGCCACAGCTAGTATTAATTAAATGCTGTGAGAAAAGAAGAGTAACTATACTCCTCGGGGACCAAGCTGTTCTGTCTTAGGCGCGCTTGAATCCCTCACTACACTCAGGACTCAGTCATAATTCCCTCGCTTCGCTCAGGAATTAACTCATAACACCCCCGCTACACTCGGGAGTTATAAATCTGGGGTCCTTCGTTACGTTCAGTATTCAAAATCGCGCCGGTAACATAACATAGTGCTTTAAAACACTATAAAGCTAAAAAAAAAACATTAACACGTAAGTACCTAATCAGTTACTTTTGGAGTCGGTGCAACCTGATCAGAGTTTGAATGTTTTCGTTTCACCGACTCCCAAAGACGCTTTTCTTTGTCTGTCTGTTTGTTTCGGCTAATCTCTGAAACGGCTAGACCAATTTTGACAAGACTTTTACTGGCAACTGATAACCTACTTTTATTTTGTAAAAAAATAGGTTCAGTGCAGAAAACTTAAACCAATGAAATTGTGAACCAAATCCGTTTCAAATAGGGAGTTATGTGTTTGAATTGATTTAAATAAGTATTACGCGAACGAAACCGCGAGCTCGTTTAGAAATGATTTAAGTTCGAAGTTGTTACCTGGTATGACAACTGTGTTAGAAGTCGCAGTCGCACTGCCCATCCAGCCGTGGATCATGAAGACGGTTTTTCTTTGCGGATTGAAGTTGCTTAAATTCAGTATCTGTTGGTTTCCATTGAGAAGAGGCTGGCTTACTGTCGGGTTCTGCCTGAAGATAAAAGATTTTAAATGTACAGAGAACAGCTCGTCAACCTAGCACAGAACGTCTTTTCTTAGTTGATATTGATGTCTACGCGTCGGACTCAAAGTTGTAAATCGGTTCAATGGCCTTTAACTTTTTGGGTAGATTGACCAGCCGTTGACTGTAGGTACTTTAACGATTTTAGTATATATAAAAAAAAAAAACGACTTCAAAACACTAAAATGCTAATAATAATCCTAACACTTAAGTACTTAATCAATGAATCATGAGAGATTCAATGTTTTTGTTTGCACCGACTCCAAAAGTAACTGATTAAGTACTTAAGTGTTAGGATTATTTTTAACATTTTAGTGTTTTGAAGTCGGTTTTATTTTTTTTATTAAAATTTACTTATTTCATCTATTTTTAGCGATAAATCCTAATCTAACTGCTGAACACCGATTTCATCCCCTATTTTCCTACCCTTAGGGGTGTAAGGTTGGGACCGTTGCGCAAAGGAAACACAGTTGATCTCTATACTAATTCCAATGTAATGCGTCATAAATTAGGATAACATACACTTATATACTAACTGCAATTGGGATGAAGGGAGCTACACACTACACCTCCCCCGCTTTTTTTTTTTAGGACAACAAAAGTTTTAATTAAGTAAAATTTTACAATAGGCAATTACATAAGAATATTTTTTTTATAAACACCATCAAATAATATATAAATTTAAGACATAAAAAATATATAGCTGTACAATGAAATCAACACGTAATAACTTTTATTACATTGCAAGAACCACATTGGTCAAAGTATTTAAGTTAACAATTTAAAATAAATTTTATGACATTGATAAATCAACTAAATTATATTAAGACCAACAAATATTTAATAGATAGTCATTTATTACATAATTTTAATGTTCAATCAGATTATTAAACTAGCTGTTAACAATTTTATTTCAAAATAAAACATAGATTAAGATCGAAAATATTTAAACAAGAACACAACTTAAAAAGTTCATTATAACTTCACAAATCAAATCAAATCAAAATCAAATCAAATCAAATCATTTATTTGCTAAAACATGGTAATTACAAGCTGTTATAATATTAAAAGGTGTCCTCATGCTTAACCTTTAGGTCATGCAAATATCATAATAAAAAATATAAAAAATAATTCATTACAAAAATTTAAATAAATGTCACAAATTTTATAACACATTAACATTGTCTGTTAGTTACATTAGTTTTAACTATTATAATATTGTTTGTTAGTCTTACTTATGTTCCTAATAAGACACTAACAAAATTAATATTTCTAACAAACGAGACGAGTAAAAACATTCTTTTAATTTTTTTATATAATTTTTTTTTTTGCGTGAAGTTCAATATTTCAAACTGAAAGAAAACAATCAAACAAAAAGTAATTTGTTAAAAAAATATTATTGAAATATCGAATTAATCAATGTATAATATTCATGGCAAACACACTGACGTTTTTGAGTAATTACTAAAAAGGTATTCTTTTGTATTGATACTTAACAAATAGAATACTAAATTTCTAGTGATAAAACCACCAAACCAAACATAATAGTTCTAATGTGTTTTATATACACAGATCTTAGTTTTTGGATTATCGAAGTTAACTTTTCGGATCTTTATCAAAGAAACCATCAAAGTAAATTAACTAAGAGGTATTTAAAGTTATAAATGGGTAAAAGTGAGTAGTGGGTATCTAACAGGTTGTGTTTACAACATAATAAAATTCAATAATGTAAAATGTCTAACTCAGTATGAGAAAAAAAAAACTTTCCAATTGTCTAATAAAAAAAAAACAAAGATACTTTTTCTTATCTTATACTTTCCTGGCACGATTACATATAAATCCATTTATCTCAATAAAAAAAAATCTTTTTCATGCGTTGCATCATTTCAATATTCCTTTCGTCATTCATCATTCATAGGTAGACACTTTTTTTTTTTTAGCTAGTCTTTATCCGACACAGCGTTTGGGTACTTTTTACCTCTTTGGGTAATACACATCATATCCTTTGGTACACAATGAATATCTTGGGCCTACCCCATTTTTATTTCATTATTATTTATTTATTTGGTACAGTATTTATTTTATAGTCGACTTTTATAATAAGACATTTTAGTCCATAACCATTTGCTATGCATAGACTTATTATTTTACTAGGGACATGTTTTAAGATCGTAATTTATTTTGATCTCCAACTATTTTCACGGAGAGAAGCTCGTCTACACCATGATCAAATAAAGGATCTGTACCCTAGACTGTACCTTGTACCATATTTTTTTTTTTACTATTAAACGGGCCAAATTTTAAGATCTTTTTGATCTCCAACGGTTTACACAGAGAAATCTCGTTTACACCATGAACAAACTGAAGGATTCGACACCGTTTTGTACCCATTTTGTGCCCTACCTTTATTACATATTTCATTTTATCTTTCATACACAACATTCAAACGTACTCGTAAATTCCAAACCTACATTAAAACATTACTAACTATATGAATTCTTCAGCATAAATGATTTTGTTTACTCTTGGGTGATCAGTCCAATCGCGTGACAAAACATTTTTACTAAAGTATTCCCTGCTTCTAAAAATAATTCTTGACAACCCTTCCAAACTATCCTTTAAACACATTCGTAAATCCATCTCTTTCCCTATCACATTTCCAACTATCCTTATCATTAATTCTTTTGGAGTGTAACTAATGCACTCTATTGGTACAAAAGCTATTTAATACATCGCTAAAATCACGCGAAACAGTAATGTGTTTCAATCACAATCCATTCATCTGTAATTTAATTTTAAAAAGTTAATAATTGCAACTCTTATTTTATCCTTTTCCCAGTCTTAATAAGTAATTAATAAATTAATCACAAAATTACTAAGTATTTGCTTGTACCTCACTGTTAAATTAAACAAGTCATCTACATATATGGCATTCTAAAAACCTATCACATCTAATATCAATATCAGAGAACATAGAAAATGTTGGTACGCAAAACATCTTCTAGAATTCCAATAGTTGTTATTGTACGTTTACCTAATAAGAATCGTTTCGAATAACTTTCTGAGACTTGTCGGTAACCAAATATGCTGATGCGTTAACACGTGTCGTGAACTTGCGATCTATATTATGGTGCAATGAATATGACGATGAACTACCTGGTAACAATTAATAAGAACAATGCTATTTTTACATTTTTGAAAATAGATTCAATAAATAATACTTCCGGTCCAACACAAAAGAAAGTAGACTTTCGTTTACTTAGAAGTAAACAGATTACCAGTACACGATATAATATCAAAGTGATTATAATTATTTGTTGGACAATATTACTCATAAAATGGGAAATTGTTTATAAAGTAGTTATTTTAATAAAATGAAATTGGTTTAACAAACATATAACTGAACTGAACTGAACTAATACTAAACCTTTATGTACTGTTGTTGTACTCATTAATAAATATCAAGTAATAAGTTTTATTTAATGCGTTCGGAACTAAAATAGCTAAAACATTTAAATGAGATTTATAATAATATCACCTGTCGTAAAATAATAAGCACTTGTTTTCACAATTTTTATTACTTTAGTTATGTAATACTAAAAATTCCAAAACTAAATACTACGTAATAAAGATATTATTATAATTTTTATAACTTAATTTTGACTTGTCAATTACTGATTATTGGTTTTGTATCAGGTGAAAATTTAGAAACTCGTTTTTTTTTTACTTAGTAGATAATGAAAATAGCAATTATTGAATAAATTAAGCACTTTAAAAAATAAATAAATTGTCTTAGGTGGGAATCGAACTCGGTTCTTTTATGTTTACACATATTTATTAAATAAAAAATAGTATAGATAGTAGATAACTCTTCAGGAATTTGATATAAACTGGAAATTAATTAAATGACATTTTAATATGCGCACTAAGGTAACTATTTTATAAATAGCTAACTGTTGAAAGTAGTTCTCATGTTTTGTAAAAAAAATATTTGAAAGAAAATTAGTTAATAATTTAATTTATATTGTAAAATGCAAATGAATTGTTCAAAATGTAATACTTATTTGGATAGAGTAATAAATAATCCTATAATAATCGCTTGCCACAGGGAACAAAATGCAGAATTTTGTAGGTACAACCTAAATTGTAAATTATGCGTATTTAACCCTTAAAATATTATCTCAAACTGTTTTTTTTTTTTTTTTTATTGATTAATCAAAAATTGAATTGCAAAGTCGAAATCGAATAAAAAATCGTATTGTAAAATTATCTAAGTAATAAACAAAATTCACAAATCACAAAAGGCACAGTAAATGGCAAGGTATGCAAACAACATTAGTGAATTGTAATAATAAGCTAATATAAATCTGAATGAATTATTGCAATTAATCAAAAATAGTATCTTACTAAAACGTGTTTTTTTTAAAATTAAATAGATGCGAATTATTTATTTGACTCGTCCTCGTATTTCTATTATACAATTATATATTTGTAAATCTATAAAAATAACAGTAATTAGGTTACAGTGGCCACATGTAATAGAAAACGATATTTTTTAGTAATAATGAAAAAAAAAGGTAAACCTATCGGTGATTGCCACGTCGTCGCCGCATGCCCCTGGCTGGACAGACACCGACATCACCCGGCGCCCAGCAAACCATCACATCCTCGACACTAACTACTCCCGGCGCCCAGCAACTTATTTTTCTCCATCTGGCGCCATCATCGCCAGGCAGCCAGCATTTTTCACTTTTTGTATTTTTTTTATTTTTTATTTTACTTCACTCAGCAACAAGTGTGTTTTTTTTGTTTAATTTTGTCCACACATTTTTAATTTTTTTTATTTGGCCGAACAAATATTTAATTAAATTGTATTAACTGCACAGCGCTGCCCAAAAGGCAGCACTGGCAGGGTCGCCATGTAAGGTTGGGACCGTTGCGCAAAGGAAACACAGTTGATCTCTATACTAATTCCAATGTAATGCGTCATAAATTAGGACAACATACACTTATATACTAACTGCAATTGGGATGAAGGGAGCTACACACTACAGGGGTGATTTTATTTTGCAAACTTTTATCATAGCATCTTTGAAGTATAAACTATTCAATAAAACAAAAATCATCAAAATCGACTCATATTTGTTGAAGATAGGTAACAAGAACCACAACCAAAATATTATCTGTGTATATATTTGTTGATTTTCTCAAAAAGTTCTAAATCAATTTCGATAAAATTTATATGGGACCACCTTTGAAGTATCTACCAAACAAAAAAAAGAATCATTAAAATCGATTCATAATTGGCGGAGTAATCGCGTAACATACATACAAAAAAAAAAAACACAGTCGAATTGAGAACCTCCTCCTTTTTTGAAGTCGGTTGAAAAGATATTTAAGCGCTACCACTAACACTATCATTACAAAAAAAACCCTACAGCGATGTATTAGCCATCACTTTACCAACCTATAATTTTTTTTTATAAAAAATAACCAACTTCAAAAACACTAAAAAGCTAAAAATAACTTTTAAACAATCATACCAAACAGTTATTTTTGGAGTCGGTGCAAACAACCACATTCAAGCATTCCACGGCTGGAGCCGACTCCAATAATAACTGTTTGGTATGATTGTTTAAAAGTTATTTTTAGCTTTTTAGTGTTGGTGAAGACGGTTATTTTTTTTAAATAAAAATTTGTTTTATTTGTCTGTTTTTTAGTGTTTTTTTACATTCTAAATGGCGATCTGTGATGTAATTATAGCTAAATTGCTTCTCATGACGATTCAAATAAGTCCAAACACGGCTATGATACATTGTTTTATCACAGAGTTCCGGTGCTTACCTTCCGCCTTCTTCATCAGATCAGTTTGATGGTATCATTCTCACCAGAATCATTTATTAAAATTTGATTTGTCGACTATGGCAAGGCTTAACTGTCTCAATGAAAATATCTTATCGCTACTCGTGGAACACTATTGTGGCCAACTATGGTCTCCATCATCAGTTCTACCTCAGCAAATGATACTTTCTGAATGCAAATGCTTGACTTGTTGTTAAATATACTAAAATCGCTATATGTATACCTATAATATTTTAGGAGTTCCCTCAATTCCTCATGGATCCCATCATCAGAATTGAATTTTGAAAAAAATGGGACCAATCTGGCGGTATTAATGGCGGAGTTCTGAGGTAACTAACATTTAAAAAAAAAAAGAGAACCTCCTTTTTTTGAAATCGGTTTAAAACTGAAGTGAGCCCAAACATGAAGGTGTTACACGAAGGTTAAGAAAGTACTGTCAAATAGGTACTGACAATGTTTTAAATCAATGCGTAAACTACTCCCAATATTTGATAACAACATAGTTCTTAGTTAGTTAGTCATAATAAAAATGTGATTAAATAGGTTTTTAATTTTTATTTTTTTATTTATTTATCGCAAACTTTACAGCATGTAAATTTAACATAAGAAACACTTTGTATTAAATGCTTACATAGCCAATTAAAAAGTTTGTCACATTAAAATTAACATTTAGGGACGGTTGAACATGAAATGAAAATAGGAAGAAAATAACCAAAATGTTACAACAAAACAAAATAATTAATAACAAGACTAAAAATACCTTTTCAAGGAATCTCGTATGTCCGGTGAATGCGTGTGATGTGTGTGAGTATACGAGTATGTTAGTGTGAATGTGAGTTAAGTGTGGGATGCTCTATTTCCTGGGGTGATTCGCAAAGGCAGTTTCCGTGCTACACGAGAGATGAATCGAGTACATGTCAAAAAGAAAATATCAACATAGCTGAATCTGTCCTCAAAAGTGTGCACAATTCTGTGTAAGACATAGTTTGACCTACCGTCCCGGTGTGGAATGAGCGAATATGCCCGCGCATCGAGCGAATTTTAGAGGCGCACAAACAAATGCACCCAGTTAGGAGACGTATTTTTGAAGCATTAGAAATGAATCTCAAATTCGAACTCGAAAACAATTCGTGTATGAAATTCATTTCTATTGCTCACGATTTTACGCATTTTTGTATCACTCGAAATATGTGTTACTATTAAATTGAAATCTTGTAACTATTTTTGTTTCACGCAGAAAATATTATAAACCATAAAGCAAAAACTCATCAATGAACGTAATAAAGTTATTATGTCAAATTTCTGTCAAACATTCGGAATTCACGGAATGAATTTTCAAAAATAGTGATTTTAGGAATTCGCATGCGAATCTTGCGATTTCGTGTTCGGATTGGAATTCGCATGATTCAAAAATACGTCTCCAGCTCCGGGCCATCTAGCGCCGCGTTCACCACATCGCACAAGAACTTCATGTCTGCGATTAAACGACGTTCCTCCAGCGAGTGGAGACATAGAGTTTTAAGTCTCTCTTCGTCCTTCTCGCTCTTTGAGGCGACACATCAAGAGGCGCGTGAAGCAACGCTGCACAATTGTTGGGCGCAATAATCTCGGCCTTCGAAATGATGACCTCTGTAGCCGAGAGTAACCACTGAGGTCCTGGGTTTGATTCCCGGTCGGGTCAAAGTAGAAAAATAGCTTTTCTATAATATAAATATATCGGACACCATCACATACATTGCTCTGATCCTACGGTAAGTAGCTAAAGCACTTGTGTTACAGAAATCAGAAAAAACGCCGGTACCAGAACACCTAAATCCGAGATATAGAAAAGTTACTTCTACATTGACCGACCGCGAATCAAACTCGGTACCTCAGAGATAGCGACACCAAGTTGGGTATGCTCGCCTCTCGGCTGAGGATGATGTTAATTGAAAAAAAAAAGATTTACCTGGTGAAAAGATGGTACTCATTGTCTCGATCAGGGTTAAATCGAGCCATCTGCTTCAGTTCGCTGAGCTTCAGCCAAGAGTCCACCAGGTGAGGCACGCCGTCGGGGTCCGTCAGGTACTCGTAGCGGAGGCCGTCGGACCCTCGCAGGACTGGGTCCGACACCGCCAAAGCTATACATGCGAAAAGACATTTAAATGTGTTGTGGCATAGCTGGTGTAGTTGTTCGCACTCCAGACTACAAAACCAGCGGTTGCGGGTTCCCGCAAGGGGCAAATGTTTGTGTGATAAGCACGAGCATTTGTACCTAAGTCATGGATGTTTATAAAAGTATGTAAGTATGATTATCCGTTATCTAATCGGTCAGTAGGTAGCTGTTTTCATTCAAAACGAGCAATGCGTATACTGTAGCTATATAATTCTTGTTTCTGTGACCAAATAATGTTTTATCATAATCTAGGACCCGACAGACGATGTCTTGTTCTTTGACAATGTAAAACCTCATTTGCCCGCGTAGTAGCAAAAATCTCATAGAAAAGGTCAATCACATTCAGTTTTTGCTGAATTTGAAAAATTTCCAAGAAACTTATGTAGTATTTTTTTTTATTCTACTTAAACCTTTTCAAAAATTAAATTACAAACTTACCCAATCCGACGAACAATATCAAGGGCATCAAACGTACTAACACGCCCATTGTTAAGTAACTACTAATGCTCAAAGTCTAATTATATGTTTAATTACTAAAAGCCTGTCTTAAATGAGCTACTTATCAGTCAAAGTGTGCGTTGATCGTTTTATGACATTGCGCAGATACCAAGGGCTTAACTTGGTCTTACAGAAATACTAGCTGCACCAACAGACTTGTCTTGTCCGAATCAGTTGTCAGAAGATAAACATTGATAGAAACCGATTGCAGCGCCATCTATCGGGCCCAATTGTGAATCTAAATTGTCCAGGGACCCACTCAAATACACACAAATAAAATAAAATATTATAAAACACCTACCGGATCCAGTTGTGTTTTCAAACAATCCAGGAACCCATTTAAATATAGGTACACACAAAATTTCATTCTAATCGGTACAGCCTTTTAGGAAGTTAGGTGACAAACCCACGTAGACCTCATTATAATGTCAGTGCGAGAGGTAATGGTCAATACGAGTAGGTCGAGCGCGACACTATGACTGAAATGATGATGATGATCACAAAGACCTCCATGCTTCGGAAGGCACGTTATAAGTTGGTCCCAATATCGATAAATACTAGTTGTAAAGCCTAGTCGGTGGCCTACTTCTGACAGCAAGGTTCTAACTCACTGGCCTCACAACACCACTGGACACTGGATTCGTTTGCATTCAAGTATGTTACGCAAAAATGTATATCGCACATGTCTGCTTCAATATACAGGGTGATTGGTAAAAATATACATTCCTATCGGGAGGTGATAGAGGAGCCAATTGCATCCAATTTTCTAAATATACTAACATTGAAATTTAAAAAAATCACACCTTCTCTTATACATATTAACATCTGATTTTGTAGTTAGTATGTGGCAGTTTTTTTTTCAGGATTTCAACGTTGTTGAATATGGAAAGTGGTTACAATTTTGCTTTTCTAGAGAGAACCTCCTGAGAAGAATGCATCATTTTAGCAATCGACTGTAGGATAATCGATATATCGTATTACGACAGCTTAAGCTTAAGCCACACTGGGAGCTAAACGAAACAAAGAAAATTCGTTTTGCTTCGCTGTAGCCTATATCAGAGTTCGCAAATTCGCATCGCAAGCGTCCTTTAGCAAGACATTTTAACTCGGGTACAAATGCCTGAAGTTTGGACACAAATACTTGTCCCATGTGGGATTTGAATCCGTGAACGCTTTGTAGTCGAAGGCGCGAACTACAAGACCAAGACGACCGTCGAAATAGCTATGACATCGAAAGACGGACGGACAAAAGTAAAAATTAATAGGGTTATTACTTGGCTCTGAAACACTAAAAGATTATTGTTAAAATAAAATAATAAAATATAATGATTGATGGTTGTTGATTAGTCAGTATTAATCAGTACCTATCTATTAAGTAGAGCTAGATGTGATATTGGGCTAACTGATAAGTTTTATTAAGGTCCAGCCACACCAAACATTCGTCAATCATTCGCCAAATCGCAGACAACTACGAAAACAGCGGTTGCAGCTATACGCTGTCGTTCGCAAATGTCTGAATGCATTCGGTGTTGATCAAAATTTGCAAAAAAAAAATACTAGGTAGCAAGGATGTATACATTTCTGAACTACATAGTCGGAGCCCGAAGTACCTAACTCCAGTGAGGCCAGTTGATTTGCCATAGTTTGTATTAACTGATGAGCGGACGGAAAGCGACAAGATGCGACGCGGCGAGATGCAAATGCAATGCGTATTGTTTATATTAAAAAAATGTTTCATGCCACGTTGTCTAGGTGTGAGTGCCACAAAACAATCGCTTAAATCTCGATTCTCGCGCCATGTACGGAACTATAGATATCGTGAGTGGATAGTAAACGTTATATTGTACCTATTATTTTCAATCGATGTGAGCGAAGCGATTGTTATGTCAAACTCTCACTAGACGGGCCGCCCCTGCCCCCGTAGCATGACTACCAAAACATGATATGATATGATATGATATAGCGATATATCAACACCATCTGTAAAAATATGCTAGATATAGCCGCTATTTTGATTTTTTATCGAAACAGCGATCATAATTATGTGACGTCACCGGCATGGCGATTCAACATGGCGGCTATATCTATCATATTTTTAGAGTTGTTGTCGATATATCGCTATATCATATCATATCATATCGTGTTTTGGTGCTCATGCTAGGAAGGCTGAGGGCAGCTGTTCGCGTCTCGATCATCTACGCGCCAACTAGGCCATATAGGCACAGCTACCCCTTGATTTTTTAAAATAAAATTGTCCACGGCTTCGATTCTTATTATCCATATAAACAAAAATGAATATTTATTTCCCTTGGTCATCGCATCACGCGTGAACGGTTGGAATAATTTCGCTAATTCTTTATTGTTGTTTTAATTACTGTCAGAAGGTCCTTTTGAAAGGAAAAATTAAGAAAGTTGCTCAGAAAATCCTTAATGAATAAACTAAAGACCACGCGAAGGAAGACGCGGGCAACAGCTAGTTTACAATAAAAACATTTTTCTATAAAAAAAATTAAACCGACTTCAAAAACACTAAAAAGCTAAAAATAACTTTTAAACAATCATACCAAACAGTTATTATTGGAGTCGGTGCCAGCCGTGGAATGTTTGAATGTGGTTGATTGTTTAAAAGCTATTTTTAGCTATTTAGTGTTTTTGAAGTCGGTTATTTTTTTTTATAAACATTTGTTTTATTTGGAGAAATATTTGTAGTTTAGTGACTTTAAAAGACTATACTGTTAGTCGCATAGTCATATTATTGAGATAGGTACATATACATGTTTGCCTTTTTTCCGAAATAAAATGGTAGGTAGGTAAATAATACAGTCATAAAAATAATTGTTGGTCGATCTTTAAAAAAAACATACAGTTAGTTACAACGTTAGTTAAAATCGAAAAAACTGATGAGGTTTCAAATGCGCCTAGTACCTAGGGTTCGACACAATTTTTGGGACATGTCATGTCCAATTTGCTCGGTCATATTGGTCAGACATTTATAACGTGACGGACACTTTACAACTCTACACCCTATACATATAACGCGTCTAATTGCGTATATCTTAACATTTTAAAAATCTAAAAATGTGTTTAATCAGCTTGATAATTTACCAATCTCAATATTATTTGGATGACTGTATTATTTTTGAAAATGCTAAGTCATTGTGTGATACGCCAAGGTGCAACTTGCAAATCACGATTAGCGTCATACAAACTGACAGCTATACACAGTGAATTTTCGTTGGTTTTGGACGCGCAATGGATGAAAGTAATGCTAGCACTTCACATGGTGAAAATTAACTGATTAGGTACCTACCTACTTAAGTGTCAGGTTTTTTTTTGCATTTTAGTGTTTTGAAGTCGGTTTTTTTTAAAATAAAATTTATTATATAAAAGTTTAAAACATAGATATATTTATTTCTCACATGCTGTGCTATTAAGAGGCAGAATTGGCCATATTTCAAGTATCGCAGCCCATGCTGTATCATACCTGTTTCCTGTTTCTTATTGATATCTGAGACACAATACTCAAGGATATTGGAAACACGATTTAATAAAATAATCTCGATAGAAAACAATGTCAAAAGCACCCTTAAAAATATAGCAAATCCCTCATAAATCATACAAAAAAGGTGTATTGATCTGATATTTCGCTTAAGTATTCTTTGTACAATAAGAAAACAATCGACCGATTTAGTTTTTTGAAAATAATATTTTATTTGTATATAATTAAGATTGTATGAAATGGCGCTAACGTTATTAATTTCGAAAAGCGTCAATATCATGGCGCACTCTTCTTTCTTGTTACTTGTGTGATTTGCTTCACGCTCACTCGCATTCAGCGATGCCAGAATATTACTTTTGTAACATTTTACGTTACTTTTGACCCTCTTATGTTACCTCTATGTTACATGACATAAAATGTTACTTTTACGTTACTTTTAGAACTAAATAAAAAATTCCAGAAAATAAAATAATAATTGTGAATTGTGTTATGATGACGAAGATCCGCAAAAAAATTGGCAACACTGCACCCGTTGCCATTGCCTCGGTACGGTGGAACTCTGGCGATTTGCCGACCCGTGCTCCCTACTAACTTAGTTAAGTTACCCCACCCATCTCCTGATCCGAAGGTTTGGCAGGCTAGCTTGCCTTCGTGGCACCGTATGACGGCAAACCTTCACTCCCGAACCTTGACCGCGCTCCTGCGGTGAACCCATCCCCGGCCTGGACGCTCTTGCGGCCCATTGTCGCATACGACTCCGCATGCCAGCCTTCATTTCCCGTAGTGAGAACTCCAGAATCCGTCCCGTAGGGAACCGCGCAGATCCTCGTCGCCCTATCTCGCCGTCCAGGAAGTAACGGCAGTCAGACAGCAGTCACAGTCTAGGTCTAGATTAAGTGTTAGGAGTGCATTCGTTTAAGTAACCTTTGTGGAACTGTGAAAATATATAGAATTCAAACGTCTCGTTGGTTTCTCTGGTCAATCCCTGGTAGGTTATCCTAAATTAGGTACACATCCCCTCACCGCACGCACGGCGGGCTGGGGCCAGTACATATGGTGACAAGGAACTCAGGCTGAGCTAGCTGAAAGGGTTCTTCGCCACAAAGTAATTTAACTAAACGTTTAGGTACCCACCTCTTTTTACAGGTGTAATTTGAAGACTACCACCGTCAACGAATGACGACTCGAAGTCGCGGGCAAATGCTAGTTTCAAATAAGTGGGTACGTGTTCATAAAAGTTTACGACCAGTCGTAAATTTAAAATATTTTATGTATTTCGAGGCAACATGCACAACGAATGAGTTTTTCCGTGTAGTTCCGAAATATGATATTATTACTAGCTATTTCCTTACCTCTTGTGTTAGGTGAGTATAGAAATTAGTATTATTCTGCAAAAGTTTGTGTTGTTTGTATGAATGTTTTTTTTATGAATTTTTGCAACCGGATCAGTTTGAAAAATTAAAAAAAAAAGTTGTCGGTCGTTTTTTTATCTTGCAGCTAAATCTATGAACTGTGCATTTATGCATAAAATAAACAGCCTCATACTCATAACTTTAACTACAAAATTGACCTAAATTTGAGAATTTATGTTAAGTGAGTTATCATTTATATTTTCAACTTAAAATTAAAAATATAAACTGATAATTTCTTAGTTTCTAAGTAGCTTCAGAGAATGCGCTAGACTCTAAGCTTTCATAATAATAATAAAAAAGTAGTATATACTTCTTAGGCTTCATAGGCTATTTAAAAAAAACGTAACTCGAAAACTTCGTAGAACATACATAGGGTTGATTCACATACATCTCAACACAAGGCACCTAAAAAAATTTTTGGACGTCACTTTTCTGGCCACCCTGTATACTTATTTTATCTATACCCCATACTATATATATATATATATATATATAATATGTGCCAATGTTTTGTATATCTCTTATCTTGTCTTACCCCTGACGTCTTCGGCCCGATCACGCCTGCTAGTATGGGGCCCGACACGTACGTGTGCGAAACTCGGCCGGGTCGCGGGGCCGCTAGTGGGGCGGACCTAGGCTGTGAGCCCTCAGCGCACGCCACAACTGCCCGGTTAAGCTGACAAAGCATTCCTCAAAGGCTATCAGCGATAGGTCCGTCCGAAAAAAAAATCCCCGACGAAAAAGAGGGGTGTTTTAAGTTTAACGTGTAAATCTGTGTATCCGTGTATGTCTGTGGCATCGTAGCTCCCACACGAATACATCGATTTTGATGTAGTTTTTGTTAAAGCTGATATTACAGAGCTTTGCTATATTTTATGAAGATCTGTTCAGCAGTTTGAAGGTTATCAGCTCATTTCCTACTTGACAAAAGGACTTTCAGCTTATTGCAAACTTTCACAGGACAGATTAATTTAAAATGATGTACTGTTACCTTAGTAGGTAGTATTCCCAAGACATCACATGAATCTGTGGGTTTCAAACTGTAAGTAACTGCAGATAACGTGTTTGGGCTCATAATAATGGTCTCAATGAGCAGGTGTTAGATAAATAATGATCGAGGCCTAGAGCTGATGCTGCACATCAAGAAGACTGCTGGATTCTCAAGCACTCGGAAACTCACAGACGATATAGCATGTTTCAGCTCATAAGGGTAGTCTTAAAGATGATGATTGAGACCTAAGCTGAAGCTGCACATCAAGAAGTCTGCGGGATTCCTAATTATTTGGCAATTTACAGCCGATTTAGCGTGTTTGGGCTCCCAAGCATGGTTTAAATGAGTACTTAGGTGTTACATAGATAATTATCGAGGCCTTGAGCTGATTATGCATATCAAAGAGAGTTCTGGATTCCCAAGTCTCAGTAACTCACAGCAGATATATCGTGTTTGGACTCATAAGAATAGTTTTAATGAGTCGGTGTTAGATAAATGATGATCGAGGCCTTGAGCTGATAATGCACATCAAACAGACTTCTGGATTCCCAAGTCTCAGTAACTCACAGCAGATATATCGTGTTTGGACTCATAAGAATAGTTTTAATGAGTCGGTGTTAGATAAATGATGATCGAGGCCTTGAGCTGATGATGCACATCAAACAGACTTCTGAATTCCCAAGTCTCAGTAACTCACAGCAGATATATCGTGTTTGGACTCATAAGAATAGTTTTAATAAGTCGGTGTTAGATAAATTATGATCGAGGCCTTGAGCTGATGATGCACATCAAAGAGACTTCTGGATTCCCAAGTCTCAGTAACTCACAGCAGATATATCGTGTTTGGACTCATAAGAATAGTTTTAATGAGTCGGTGTTAGATAAATGATGATCGAGGCCTTGAGCTGATAATGCACATCAAACAGACTTCTGGATTCCCAAGTCTCAGTAACTCACAGCAGATATATCGTGTTTGGACTCATAAGAATAGTTTTAATGAGTCGGTGTTAGATAAATGATGATCGAGGCCTTGAGCTGATGATGCACATCAAACAGACTTCTGGATTCCCAAGTCTCAGTAACTCACAGCAGATATATCGTGTTTGGACTCATAAGAATAGTTTTAATGAGTCGGTGTTAGATAAATGATGATCGAGGCCTTGAGCTGATGATGCACATCAAAGAGACTTCTGGATTCCCAAGTCTCAGTAACTCACAGCAGATATATCGTGTTTGGACTCATAAGAATAGTTTTAATAAGTCGGTGTTAGATAAATGATGATCGAGGCCTTGAGCTGATGATGCACATCAAAGAGACTTCTGGATTCCCAAGTCTCAGTAACTCACAGCAGATATATCGTGTTTGGACTCATAAGAATAGTTTTAATGAGTCGGTGTTAGATAAATGATGATCGAGGCCTTGAGCTGATGCTACACATTTGTGTCAGGGTTTTGTGATAAATCCTAATCAAAATAAATCATACGAGTGCAAACAAAAGCTAACTGTTGAACACTGAAAACTGTATACAGGCTGTTGTTATCTCTAATAAATAAAATAAACATAAATAACCACCGATAAACACCGATTTCATCCCATATTTTTCGATCCTTAGGGTTATTTTTTTAAAATTTTGTTATAGTATCTTTTACGTATATAAGTTATTCAATAAAAAAAGAATCATCAAAATCGGAAAATATTGCTATGCCTACAGCTGACGCAAGAAAATAACACCTGTCATGGGCGTCATTATCATTTTAGCGCGCAAATATTTGCATTGCAAAAAACAGAGTCCAAAAGTTTGATACTTTCATTCACAAACTATAATAATATATATTTTTTCACAGCATCTACCAATCCAATATATCCTCGGAGTGTAAACCTGGCCCTGCAGACGTCATTCCTTTCTGACCGCCATCATTTACCACTTCTCAGGAGCATGAGGTCTATACTTAACACATTATACAAAGCATTGTCACCAAGACCCATCATGAGAGCAAAAAAAGATAAGAAAGAGATAAAAAAGATGCAGATGGCGAAATACTAACGAAATTCTTGAAAAAACTAGTTCATGTCATTCGAAAACATGATGACGATGACATAAAAAACATAGTCGAAGTTCTTCATGAAGAGATTGAAAGTTTTTACGAATAAAATAAAGCTTCTTACGATCCTATGATATTCAAACCTAAATTGAGAATGTACGTTAAAAACACAATTAAAAAATGTCGCCAGATTTATAATGTTTGAAAGATATAACAATCTAAACGATAAATCCAAAACCAAAGTACAAAATGTAACAAAATTTTCGAAAATATTGGCCAAAACAATCACAAATTCACTTCCGAAGATTATAATGAAGTGAACGAAAATTTTAGCAATATGTAACCCCAAAGAAGTATACTTAAATATTGAATAAAAAAATGGATATTAGAATTTGGAAATATGGTAGCATGTCCTATGATACAAAGGAGCAAGAAGAAACAATTTTGAATTAAGTTAATAACTTAGAAATCTACTACCAACTCAATTTTCTATTAAAAACATTTAATAAGTGAATAAAGTACTTTTATTTCATCGATACGTACATCATAAGTAGGTAGTTGTTGTATTAGAGCACCAAAATCAACCTCTAAGAGGTTGTTGATGTTCTACGAATAACCCTGTATAAGTTAGTTTATTTAAAGACCCTCAAAATATTGTACTGCACTTTTGTCCGCAGCTACCTAGAATATGCATCGCAGATCTGGAACCCGCAATACAATACTTACATATCACGCCTGGAGATCCAAAAGAAATTCATTAGGTTTATTTGTTTCGCACTGGGATCGGGTACAATTCAGCCGACTACTTAGATCTATGTAGGAAGCACCATCTCCTCCCTCTTGTCACCAGACGCGAAATAGCTGACATCATCTATCTCCTAAAAATTATCACAGCTAAGATAGATAGCCCTGAACTTCTTGCTAAAATCAACCTTTATGCCCCTAGTAAAACTCTGAGGCGTAATAATCCGCTGCACATACCACAAGTATATTCTAACTACAGGCGAAACAGTTTTGTTTGGCGCGCTAGTCGTAAGCTAAACGAAATAGTTCAAGATACTGGCATCGATATCTTCAGCACCAGTGTTACGGCGGTGAGGCAGTTGTTGGTCGGACGGTCCATTTCTGGCGGCAATGAACGTGTGTAACTTAGAGGCAAACATTATGTATTATGTTGGCGCGCTCGTTTTTTCGTATTTTATGTTGTATCAGTGTGCTCAGTGTGCTTGGCGTGTGTCTTTTTTCTTATTACTACATTATGTTAATGCTACCTGCGAAGACCTATAAGTGGTTTAGAAATGTCATATACTGTTTCCTACCACCAATTTGTAAACCCTGGTTTTCCTAAAATAAATAAATAAAATAAAATAAATTTACAATGGACATCATTGTTTACTTCACACTGCCACTATATGACAAGATCTGGGGGCACTATTTCAGACTCAACTGCCGTCTGACTCAACTACTTAATTGAGGATGGGTCAGTCAAAACCCGCTCAATTCCCCGACCCAGTTTGCCGCGTACCTACAAAACGTGTAATGGGATATATCTTCGAATGCCTGTTTGTCTAGACTCGAGATGTATTGTGTTTATGATGTAACTTATCATATCGACTTTTGAGCGTCAAGAATGTAATGCTTGTAGTGTTTTTTAAACGTTTTTACGGTTTTTTTTTTAAGACAGAAGTTCCCTTAAGCAGGGACTGAATAAAAAAACCAACTTGGTATTACATGGATCTCTCAACTTTTTACGGTAGAAGAACTGAGTTGCGAGACTTGGTTTTTTTACAAGTTTTGTTTTTATGGCATTACATTATACTTAAAGGCCAACGGTCCTTCTCAGATGCCGGCGAAATTCTTAATAGCTTGACGCTTGCGGTGGCCGGTGACGTACCCGTCGGCGTTAACCAGGGTTCCGTCCTCAGTCCGTTTCTGTTCAGTGTGATATTAGACGTTGTGTCAGACATCATCAGAGACTTACATGAGCAGCCATGATGGCTAAGTCTCTGACTAGTGCTAGTGCTAGTGCTGCTAGTTATATTTAAATAGTATGCTGACTATATCGCACTGGTGGACGCGGACTGGGGCAGGCTGGTGAGACGGGTGAACGAGTGGAAGCAGTTGCTTGAGAGCGGTGGTCTGAAACTCAATGTGGCGAAGGCCGAGTACCTGGCCTGTAACTCTACATATCCAATGCCCGTTCGCATAGGCGGAGACAAGGTCGAGCGCACGGACCAGTTTAAATACCTTGGATCTGTACTTCACGCGTCGGGAGACATCGATTGCGACGTAAAAGCACGCATTGCTGCTGCGTGGGCATTTGTGACCCCAGAATGCCGGTTAAACTGAAAGGACAGATCTATAAGTCCATCATTAGGCCTGTCCTTTTATATAGCAGCGAAGCGTGGCCGCTACTTAAGCGACACAAGCAGGAGCTGCGTGTCACGGAGATGAATATGCTGCGGTGGATGTGCGGAGTCACGCGGAAGGACTGCTTGAGGTACTCGCGCATCCGCGGTAGCCTTAGTGTCATTGATATTGCAGACAAACTGTAGGAGAGTCGCCTACGCTGGTACGGCCATGTTTTGCGGAAACCGGCAAGCTACGTAGGAAACAAATGTCTGGCCATGCCGGCACCGCCAGGTTCTGGCAAAAGGGGTAGACCCAAGAAATGCTGGCTTGATGTTGTGAGGGCTGACATGCGTGCCAATGATCTCACAACTAGAGACGCTCAAGACCGCGCGAAGTGGTAAATCAAGGAAAGCGGACCCTGGGCTCCAAAGCAATGGCTTTGGACGCAACCGGGAATGACCGTATAGATGATGAAGAAAGAGAAGAAGCTTGCGGTGACGTAAGCGGCATAGACTTTACACTCCGTCTCACGATCAGATCACGTGTCCTGACTAGAGTTGTAAAGTGTCCGTCACGTTATAAATGTCTGACCAATATGACCGAGCAAATTGGACATTTTCTCAATGTGACCGGACATTTTGGACATCTATTGTCACTAACGTCACAATCAATTCTATTGACAAACTATGAAAAAAAATTTGGTCACAAATTAGTGCATTATTATAAGAAAGAAAGACAGGCTTTAGTAGTGATGATCTATAACGAAATGAAATTTCTAAAATTAATTTATCTTTCTGCACGAACAAGCTAAAAAGCGTTACGCGCAAGTTTTTGTTTTTGTTCAATCCAGATCAAATTACATGTTTTATTGTATGTTTTTATTGTCAAATACTTAACATTTAAGACTTACTTGAGAGGAATTCTTCTTTTTTTTTGTTTATACTAAAAAAAATATGTGACCATCGTGACAATAAATGTCCAATGTGACCGAGCATTTATCATAAATGACGGACGCTTATAGCATATGACCGTCAATTTACAACTCTAGTCCTGACGCTACGAATTTTTCGATGCTGACGCGAGTTTAAAATTTTTTACCCATCCCAAAAAAGCACAATGCCGCGGCGCTAAAGAAGTTTTTACTTCAAAAATAAAAGAAAGTTGTGTAGAAAACCGTTTATGAACAGACTAAAGACCATGCGAACGAAGTCGCGGGCAACTGCTATTAAATAAAATCAAAAATCTTTTTAATGTTCTAATAATCATGTGCAGAGATGGTAATGGCGTATAGTGGATTACCACTACAACTGTAACCAACACTAGTATTATCATTGCACTTTATTAAAAGTGCAATGATAATACTTGTGTTGGTTGCAAATCGCTCTTACCCAAGGCACTGATTTGGTATTACAATTGAATCGAAAGGCTTACAACTAAATTTTATTTTTTAAAATGCTCTTCGATTTTAAGCAAGGTCTTATCCTTAGTTTCTGGCAGGTATTTATACAATACAACAAGACATATCGACACAGAGATACCGTAAAATATGCACATACCGTGCATTCCTAAGCATAAGAAGCCATACGGGAAAGTCTTCAAAACAGTTGATTGAATCAAAACAAAAATTAACGATATTATAATCACTGACTGTCCCTTATAATTAGTCGGAATCAACTCTCCGTACAAAGATGTAGCTAATATCATAGGCCCTAAACCTATGGCTATTGAGAAACCCACAAGTAACAGAATAGATACATACTTATTTTCGCTTATAACAGTTAAAGCAACTAAATATAAATACAAAGACATCACAAATAGAAAGAAAACTGCTAACGGACCAAATACAAATAGCAAAATCCGCCTTCTAAGAAACTTAGATAGAATACAGCCAGTATACATACTCAAGATAGAAACCCCATCCAGAATCAACATACCATTGTACGCAGTTGATTCGCTATTTGTAATCTTCTTTAATATATCTATAGCGTACATAGTAAACACATGTTTCCCTGACAACTGATAAATAACAATCATTAGTGAGGCCAAAAATACAGGCTTGTAAAACTCTTTGAGTGTCAAAAAACGGAAAAAGCGTTTAAAACTGGTTTCGCTGGTCTTCCGCAGGTCTGTCTGTGTTTCAATCAGTTCATCGAGTTCTTTTTCAGATGCGTCATCGCATCCTTTTAGCCATCTATGAGATTTGGTGCACTCTTCAAATCTTCCATTGCTTGCCAGCCACACAGGAGATTCCGGCCAGAAGAAAGACGTTAAGGAGTAGAACGCATTTATATAGCTCACAACACAAATGTACCTCCAGTGTGTAAATGTGCCGATTACATTTGCAACCCATATCCCCCAGAAGACTGTAGCCGACTTGATGGTAAGCATAAGGCCTCGGTTCTTTGGGGAGGTGTATTCTACCAGAGCTATTATAGACGTTGTAACACTGCACGCATGCGGGATTCCTTGTAAGATTTCGGAGATCAGAATGTGGGTGGGCGTCTTGCTTAGATAGTAACTGGTAGCGACCACAATCATGTTGATTGAAACGAAATTAAAGGTCTTTTTTCGACCGAAGCGTGTCGTTAAGTATGCGAGGAGGAAAACAGCAGGGATGGAAGCGTAGCCAAACGCTGATGCTGAAACAAATATTAATTTAAAATTCAGGTCAGATAGGGTAGTGATTTAGTCAGCAATTTTATTATTATTTCGCTTTGAACGATGAAATTTAAGGTTGGTATAAAGGAGGTGCTTGAGCTCAGCGGCGGCAGCGTTTCGGTAGTGATTACCAAAGTTAAGTCACCTACCATTAGTTAGTGACCATTCCGACCATATTAAGTGACATTTATCAAAAACATCTCCGTGCTTCGGAAGGCACGTTAATAGTTTTAGCTAATATTGCTTGGTACTAGTCGTGAAGCCTAGTCGGAGGCCTTAGGGCGGCTTAATACCATCTGACAGTAAGGTTAAGTCACTGGCCTTTAAGCAGCCCTCGATCAATCCGCACTGGGCCCTTGTGGTGGAATATGTCCCAAACCACCTCATAGTTGAGGTTAGGCCTGTGCCCTGCACGTGTATAGGCAAACTTTACTTTACTTTATAGGAGGAAGTCATCAGTGTTCATGTTCAAGCTAATATTATTTACTTTCAGCTACTTACACAACCAAGAGGCCATTTCAGCAGAGACAGCTTCAGTGGAATTAGCTTCCTTCCTCGCTTGGGGTATGTACACTGTCGGGGTCCCCAGACAGAGCCCTACTGAAAAGAATGGGGTCCATATCCCACTTGATATGAACAGCTGAAAGGAAATGTCAACTATTTTATATCATATACCTCGCACGGGGGGAGGGAACGGAGTGGCGTTCTGTATTTTTTTTATTTTTACATCTTCTAGTGATTTAATGGATAGTGGAAAAATCTAACGTCTTATTAGGTGTATCAATTCATGTATTTCTTTGTTATCTAGACTTTTAGGTCCGTCCCACTAGCGAAGAACGCGATGCGGCTGTGTGTGATCCTTGTGTTTGCATTTTGTCCGCTAGCGTGGAAAGAGTTTTAAAATTATAGAAAGGTTCGCTTTCTATGCACTGAAAATGCATATACTTTGCGCCAACCTCATTTCTTTGAATAATGGCATAGGCCAGCCAATCTGTGGCTGATTTAAAAAAAAATCCTTTATTTATTCAATTCACCTTCCATTTGTTTTGAAAATCGTGATTTCATTAAATACTAGATGTCCCGGGGAACTTCGTACCGTCACTTCAAAAAAATTTTTTGTGATTTTTTACGTGTTTTAATAAACTTAAGTAAGTAGTTATTCTGCTATTCGGGGCGGAGACAAATCCAACAAACCAGATATTATAAAAATCGGTAAAGCCGTTCCTGTCTTATAAATGGTGTAACTAACCACCATCAATGGTGTACCATCTCTGTATTGCCCCATGGTTGACTGGTAGAGAATGCTTTTGGCATTAAGTCCGCCATTTGTACAACTTTTTTTTAAAATGTCTGTACAATAAAGTTTAAATAAATAAATAAAATAACCCGACTTTTTTTATATAGCTGTCCTGGCGAACTTCGTACCGCGTCTTTTTTTGTGAACTTTTCAGATTTTCTATTAGTTATTCTGATATTCGGAGCGGAGTCAAATCCAACAAACCAAAGATCATAAAAATCGGTTCAGCCTTTCTCGACTTATAAATGGTGTAACTAACCTGACTTTCTTTTAATATAGATGAGCGAGTCCAGCAGCGACGAAGGTATTAATTTAACACCTGCAGAGTTAGTGCCAGCGGTACATGATGTCGAATTGAGTTTTTTACCGGAAAAATCGTGAAATGTGTAAAAAAGCGTACAATTTGTTTAATGCATGGAGACATTATAAAGGCGAAAAACGTTTTCGAAGACTTTAATGCTATCATACTTCATTTAACTATTAGAAACAAGAAAATCAATTGAATGAATAAACACTAATTTAATATCTATACTTAAGCCGCTTTTTGCACCTAGCATTTTCCTCGCTGTAGTGACGTGAAAAATAGTGTTTCACTCGGCAGCAAAGTTATTTTGAATCTCGTCTTTGAAACCCTCGCTACGCTCAGGATTCTACAATCCTACAATCCTTAGCTGCATAAATGTGCTTTTGTTCAACCTAAAATGTCCCCAAAATAACAAATCCGGGATTTCCGCTATCTGTTCCAAGCAACAAGGAGAATCATTTCTTCTTTGATGCCTGAGTCAGAATACTTCATTATTAAATTAAATCTTATGATACGCATTTTAATGAGAAAAAACATCGAAATTGAGCACACATGATGACACAATCACACGACTATTCATCAGCTGATGAAACAAATCGCCATTTTGTTTCGTTTTCTTCAGGGAGTCGGGGTTCGCTTATTTAGCGTACACACGCATCGCTCACAGGAGTTTAGATTTGTCAAAAGTTCCACTTGGCTACCCTTAACGTACAGTCTTAGCGTTTCGTTTGATCGAATAGAAAATGAATTACACTTATCTACGAATTTTAACTTCGTTACGCTAGTTAGCGGTTCTATTCGTTAGCTAATGTCATTTCCATACATTTATCATTCTATTCGTCGAGCGTATACGTTTTTCGAGAGCTACTTGTCTAGGCCTGCAGGTTTCAATATAAGTTCCTGCTCACACCAAAAACCAACTTTGCAGCCTTGCATAACAAATAACTATTGTCAAGGGCGTTTCCTAGCATACCCATACCCGTGTAGTTAATTACCATGAGTATCCTACCTGTCTTGAAAATTGTTTCCATGAAGTTGTATCATATTTTTTATCTATTACTTTCTTCCTATTGGTTGGTACTTCTGCACTCTTGAGATTATTCATCTTTCATGAAACTAGCGACCTGCCTCTGCTTTTCCCGGCACCCGCAATAGGTAGGTATATTTTAACATAAACCGTAACTATGAAAACAAATTATTTTTCTATGCAAATCTGTGTAAATAACTCACTTTTCGACTAAGTTAGTTTTAATTAACAGAACTCGGAAGACCTTTGTTTATTACAAGATAAAGATAGAAAAATCTATGCTCGTTCGGTCTGAGATCTTGTAACTCGTATTTTTTGTAGTCAACAGCACTGTTGTTATTTTAGAGTGAATGCAGAAAACGAATTAGTATCGGTCTGGCCTTGGTTGGCAAGTAGCCTTTCTTCTAAAAATAAAAATTAGGCACGGTGAAAAATATTTAAAAACAATTTACAAAAACATTGGAAACTAGGTTGATGCCCGCGGCTTTCCTAGGATATGATGACTGATATGGAGATTCTGTCAGGCACACTTAGTTCAGCTGAGTGATTCTTCAGAAAGCATTCTCCGCGTCACCTTCATGGTCAAATTTAATTTTGCGTATTTTCGCAAGAAAAAATATAGAATGATAAAAAAGGCGTAAAAGTAAGGTAAATTCTGTTTGAAACATAAAAAATGGTACATAATCTACTTCGATATTTAATGATGAAATTTCCGTGTCCACGAAAGTTGTTTATGACTCTACAAATGTTACGAAACGTATTTTTTAGATTAAGCCATGCATGTCTCAGTGCAAGCCGTATTAAGGCGATACCGCGAATGGCTCAATATATCAGTTTTGGTTCCTTAGATCTTACTCAGTTACTTGGATAACTGTGGTAATTCTAGAGCTAATACATGCAATCAGAACTCTGACCAGTGGAATATGCTAAATTTAACTGATATTTTGATAGAAAATAAAAAGGAGAACCATTTCAAGCCAAACGGAAAGTCGGTATGTTAATTGTTATTAATCTTAGTATATTATATTTTTTTGGAATTAAAATAATACAGATGAATAAAATACTAATTATTGCGTACTAATACATACTAATTACTAATAATAAGACACATTTGTAGGTATAACAGCACGTTTTTGAAGTAACCAATCGCCGCGCCTAAACGAGGTTTCCACTCGAGAACCCGTTTGCTCCACTTTTTATCAGTTCTGTGAAAGATGTGGCCGGCCAACTGCCAAGTTGGTTTGCTATATTTTGGTCTATGTCCATTACTTAGGTCGCGTGTTTGGGAGCTTCTCCAATATTGGGACGTGTAAAGGAACTTAATTTAGGCCTATTTCATCATCATCATCATCATTTCAGCCATAGGACGTCCACTGCTGAACATAGGCCTCCCCCAGTGACTTCCAGATTGGCCGGTTGAAAGCGGCTCGCATCCAGCGGGTTCCTGCAACCTTTACCAGGTCGTCTGTCCACCTTGTAGGTGGACGTCCTACGCTGCGCTTGCCGGTACGTGGCCTCCATTCCAGAACCTTTCTGCCCCATCGGCCGTCAGTTCTACGTGCTATGTGCCCCGCCCACTGCCACTTCAGCTTGCTTATCCGTTGGGCTTTGTCAGCAACTTTTGTTCGTTTACGAATCTCCTCATTCCTGATTCGATCCCGCAAAGAAACGCTGAGCATAGCTCTTTCCATAGCACGCTGTGCAACCTTGAGCCGACGATATCGTGGTCATGGCAGAATCGCTTGAAGACCTTGGCACAATGCTCGATGGCCTTAGTCGAGTTTCCCAACAAGTAGGCCTATTTGTCTATATTAAATTAATTGGTTTTATAGTTTATGACCTAGTTCCAGATTTTATCTTTCTATAGCTCGTAGTGCCCTAGCGATTTCCCGCCTAAAGGTTTCTCTACCTAACTGTAGCAATTGTCTGAGGTAGACATACTACTTACTTCTTGACAACTTCGAGCGCCACGCTCTCGACGGAAACCGGTCCGGGGACGACATGCTCATTGAACATGGCTTTCGTCTTTTCCAAGTTTAAGATTATTTTTAGCTTTTTAGTGTTTTTGTAATACAAAGATAGATTCAATATCTGCTGCTGAGCCCTATAACAATACCATGAATGAAGCTGAAATAGTTACACTAATCTTGCCGTTCCAACCAGTCAATTGTCTTATCTTTCTCACAGCAAGCAGCTGTAGTAGTAGTTTCGTTCTTCGAAGGCTGTTTTTAGGTGGTCACACACTCATAAATCCTAACCTATGTAAACTACAGCTTCATTTATTTACCAATACAAATAAAGTTAAAACTATTAAGTATGATTAATAGTATTTTTAAAAATAATATTTTGCCGACAAAAATCGGAGCAAAACAGGTGTTCTCCGCGCGTCACACCGAGTCCGCGCTCAGTTCAAGTACTTAAAGCTTTCTTGCCTGCAGTCGGTGCAAACAACCACATTCAAACATTTTACGGCTGGTACCGACACCAATAATAACTGTTTGGTATGATTGTTTAAAAGTTATTTTTAGCTTTTTAGTGTTTTTGAAGTCGGTATTTTTTTTATATTTTTTTTTTTATTTGTTTGTTTTTTAGTATTTTTTTACAATCTAAGTGGCGGTCTGTGATGCAAGTATACCTAAATTGCTTCTCATGACGATTCAAATAAGTCCAAACACGGCTATGATACATTGTTTCATCACAGAGTTCCGGTGCTTACCTTCTGCCTTCTTTATCAGATCAGTTTCATCATTTCAGCCATAGGACGTCCACTGCTGAACATAGGCCTCCCCCATTGACTTCCAGATTGGCCGGTTGGAAGCGGCCTGCATCCAGCGTCTTCCTGCGACCTTTACCAGGTCGTCTGACCACCTTGTGAGTGGACGTCCTACGCTGCGCTTGCCGGTACGCGGCCTCCATTCTAGAACCTTTCTGCCCCATCGGCCATCAGTTCTACGTGCTATGTGCCCCGCCCACTGCCACTTCAGCTTGCTAATCCGTTGGGCTATGTCAGCGACTTTTGTTCGTTTACGGATCTCTTTATTTCTGATTCGATCTCGCAAGGAAACACCAAGCATAGCCCTTTCCATAGCACGCTGTGCGACCTTGAGCTTTCTTATGAGGCCCATAGTGAGAGGCCACGTTTCAGTTCCATATGTCATCACTGGTAACACACACTGGTTGTAGACTTTCGTCTTGAGGCACTGAGGTATTTTGGACGAGAAGACGTGGTGTAGTTTCCCGAACGCTGCCCAGCCGAGTTGGATTCGACGATTGACCTCCTTCTCAAAATTGGTTTTACCCAACTGGATAACTTGTCCTAAGTAGATATATTTGTCAACAATTTCGAGAGTAGAGCTCCCAACGGATACTGGGTAGGGCGCAACATGGGCATTCGACATGAGCTTGGTTTTGTCCATGTTCATTCGCAGGCTGGCAGGCAGGCATTGTGCTGAGGTCTTCAAGCGATTCTGCCATGACCACAATATCGTCGGCAAACCGAAGGTGAGTGATGTACTCGCCGTTGATGTTGATGCCAAATCCTTTCCATTCCAGGAGCTTGAAAGCGTCTTCCAATGCAGCGGTGAACAGTTTCGGAGATATAACATCTCCCTGTCTTACGCCTCGCTGCAGAGGAATCGCCTTCGTGCTCTGCTCCTGTACTCGGACCGACATGGTGGCGTTTCTGTATAAACACTTCAACACCTCGATGTACCGATAGTCAATATGGCACCGCTGGAGAGACTGTAGCACTGCCCAGATTCAGTTTGAAGGTATCATTCTCACCAGAATCATTTATTAAAATTTGATTTGTCGACTATGGCAAGGCTTAACTGTCTTAATGAAAATATCTTATCGCGTGGGTGGGGAGGGCGTGCGTACCTTACTCGTGGAAGACTATTGTGGCCAACTATGGTCTCCTTCATCAGTTCCACCTCAGCAAATGATACTTTCTGAATGCAAATGCTTGATTTGTTGTTAAATATACTAAAATCGCTATATGTATACCTATAATATTTTAGGAGTTCCCTCAATTCCTCATGGATCCCATCATCAGAATTGAATATTGAAAAAAATGGGACCAATCTGGAAATATACCCTTTCAATTGAAAAAAAAATTTTTCAAATGGATACCATTAAATATGAAACATTTAATTGAGATTGTGTTTCTCTAATTAGTTTGAATGTATGTTATTTAATTATTTTTATAATTTTGAAAATATTAATATGTCATAACTTTCGTGGCACTGTTTACGCGGACATTTGCCCATGAAGGGTTTCTATCACACCACGAAAGGTTACGGTTTACTAAATCTCTACTTTGCAATCTCAAATTTGATATCAGTTTTGGCAGTCTGAAGATGTTTTCTTAAATAATAACGTTACTCTTTCCCAAACTTGTTGACTAGAGTAACTTTAGGTGCATTATTATGAAAATTGTATCATAACTTATTGAGTTTTGCGATCTACTAGTTAGACCACCAAATTGAAAATTGAGTTAGTCCACCGAATAAAAAAGTATTTACACAAGGGAAGTGCTTAACTGTCATTCTTTTAAAATAAGCAAATACATATTGATAATTAAATAAAACATAAGTAACAGTGTTTTTCTGTGTCATTTTTTATTTATTTACGTCGAATAATCATAGATAACAATGACAGACCTGGGCTGTTCTGGAATACATATACAATGCCAAGTCGATTGGCGATATATGTCGAAGTGCTGAGAAGCCTACAAAAACCGACTGCTGGCAAGAAAGCTTTAAGTAGTTAACCTGAGCGCGGACTCGGTGTGACGCGCGGAGAACACCTGTTTTGCTCCGATTTTTGTCGGCAAAATATTATTTTTAAAAATACTATTAATCATACTTAATAGTTTTAACTTTATTTGTATTGGTAAATAAATGAAGCTGTAGTTTACATAGGTTAGGATTTATGAGTGTGTGACCGCCTAAAACGGCCTTCGAAGAACGAAACTACTACTAAAGCTGCTTGCTGTAAGAAAGATAAGACAATTGACTGGTGTTGGAACGGCAAGATTAGTGTAACTATTTCAGCTTCTTTCATGGTTTTGGTATAGGGCTCAGCAGCAGATATTGAATCTATCTTTGTATTACAAAAACACTAAAATGCTAAAAATAATCCTAACACTTACCTAAGTACCTAATCAGTTACTTTTGGAGTCGGTGCAAACAAAAACATTGAATCTCTTATCGGCTGGCACCGACTCCAAAAGTAACTGATTAGGTACTAAATTTTAGGATTATTTTTAGCTTTTTAGTGTTTAAAAGTCGGTTTTTTACTTATTTCATCTATTTTTAGTGATATATCCTAATCTAACTGCGGAACACCGATTTCATCCTCTTTTTTTCACCCTATTACAATGGTACAATGAGTACAATTTTTTACTATAGTATCTTTGAAGTATTAGCTATTCAATAAAAAAAAAAAAACATCAAAATCGGTTTACATTTGTCGAAGATATTGGTTAACATAGATCCATGAATCACGAACCAAAACATTATCTGGGTATATATTTTGTTATTTTCTCAAAAACTGCTGAATCAATTACGATAAAATTTATATGAAACCATCTCTGACTGAAGTATGATCTACCAAACAAAAAAAGAATCATCAAAATCAATTCATAATTGGCGGAGTAATCGCGTAACATACATACAAAAAAAATAAAAACAAACAGCCGAATTGAGAACCTCCTCCTTTTTTGAAGTCGGTTGAAAAGAGAGCTGTACGGACAATTTACAATCTTAGACCCCGCGGGACTCGTTAAAAGAACTGTTTAAGGAAATTAATATATAGTAACAGTGGCTTCTCTAATCATTTATAAAAAAATGTCATGTACTTACATTCGCAAAAACCTGCATCTTTTCCCTAAGAAAAGTGACAAACATACTTAATTTTAATACCCGGAATAAAGACTTGCTGTTCCAAATTTCAAACTGCATTATGTGAGTAATTCGTTCATGGGGAAATGTATTCGGTTTTTTACAAATTACCACAGTCTATTGGTGAACTAATAACTTCATGTTGAAGTTTAAATCGCATGTTAAGATTATTATAATGACAAGGGGTTATTATTACTGTTAATGATTATTTAAATGACAAAAATGTCTGCCCTGCTCGCATTACTTTCTTGTGAACAAACTATTTAAAACATACAACCGAATTGAGAACCACCTCCTTTTTTTGAAGTCGGTTAAAAAGAGGCCGACAACAGTGACCTAGTTTCTCGCGCTGCTTCTTTTCGGCGCTAGCCCATAATATTGTGCCGAAGCAGTAGTAGGGTAAAAAAAAATTGGGACGTGTAAAAGTGCTTAATTTGGGCCTATTTACAGAAATAAATAGATTTTATTGATTTATGATTTTATGCCCTACTGGGACAGATGTCTAAGACGTGTTTTTTGATCAATTTTAGTTTAATGGATAAGACTCGGAGGCATTAAAGTCGAACCCCTCATTTGAGGTTTAGTTAGCACCTAAAAAAAATTTTTGGACGTCACTGTTCTGGCCACCCTGATTTTTGATTTGTTAGTTAGTTAGAATAACTATTAAAACATCAAAAAATTCACGAAAAAGAAAAACGAGGCGGTACGAAGTTCACTGGCACAGCTATTAATATAATAAATGTGAAGAAAAAATTAATTACCACAACGCCACACAATATTTCTATTGCCTAGCCTAGTGGTTGACTGCTAAAGAATGCTTGAGTCCTGAATTCTTAATTTGTTTCGTGAAAAATAAATAAATTAAGTGTTTGTTGAGCAACAACAATTAGTTCAACAAGCAACAAAAACATTCATTTTTTTTTTAGCTAAATTCGCTGAAATTAGGCACACAAGTAATGTAGATATGTTAAATATCCTTCCAGAAAACTAACAAAACCTATAGGTAGGTACTTACCTGTCTTAAAAAAGGTTGCCAGTATTTATGTTTATATCTTTCGTTGAATCCTTCGTTTGTTGATACTTCTGTATATTTCTGGTTAAACATATTTTATTTTCCTAAAATAATTATATTTATGTATTATCACAAAACTACGCTCTGGTGTAGTGGTTCGCGCTCCGGACTACCAAGTCAGCGGTTGCGGATTCGAATCCCGCAAGGAGCAATGTTTGTGTGATGAGCACGAACATTTGTGCCTAAGTTATGGATGTTTATAATAGTAGATTGTCCCACCAGTGGGATAAAGCACTATGTTATGTCACGGGTGCAATTTTGAATACTGAGCGTAATGAAGTACAGTAAAACCCGCTTAAGACGATTTCTCAGGGACCCTACCAAAAACGCGTCTTATGCGAGAAAGCGTATTATGCGGGATAGGGAAAATAAAACGTACTGCATATTATTATGTATTATGTTCTAATTTTGGTATATATGTATTAAATTATACATTTATAAATTACATTAAATACATAGTGTAATTATAATTGCGTTATTTAAAATAATCACTTATTTTGGTTTGACAGAAAGATTTTGATGCATTAACAATTAAAAGATTTTCAACATAATTCAACTTTTGCAGTGCGTCTACGCTTTGATCCAAAGAAGCAATATAGCGTCTTAAATCATTAACAGCTGATAATGCCTGGGCGTTTGACAATACCGGAGTTGACTCATCATCTTCTTCATCATTATCACTTAGGGCCTCGTTTTGTGTGTTATTCACGGCTCGGGCGTATTAAACGGGATGACGAATCGTATTAAGCGTTAAGAAATGTATGAAAATATGTCTCAAGTTGCAGGGACTGGCGTAAAGTGACGTATTATGCGAGAAATCGTATTAAGCGTGATCGTCTTAAACGGGTTCTATTGTATGTACTTACCTACTCCAGCCCCCCTAGCATGACCACCAAAACACGATATTAAATGATATGATATAGCGATATATCGACACTAACTGTAAAAATATGATAGATATAGCCGCCATTTTGAATTATTATTGAAACAACGATCATACTCGTAGTATGTGATGTCACCGGCACGGCGAGTCCACATAGCGGCTTTAACTATATCATTTTTGCGGTTGCGTTGGTGCCGAAAAATCGCAATTTCATACCGTGTTTTGGGGTCATGCTATGCTACAGGGGCTGAGGCACTATTCTTGGTTTGTACTTGTAGAAGTACATTAGGTTGTTAGAAATACATACACCTGTTTAAAAAATGGTCGAATTACCAGTCACCCTGTATTTCCTGTGTCACGAATATCACGAACTAGACGGGTTTACTGCACAAAATAATCAAAGAATCAGGTGGTCTTATCGTCAATAGCGATCCCTTCTAAAAACCTTTCATCATAATCACCAGTCTTTGGAAGCCCACTGCTGGATATAGGCCTCCTCCATAGAGCGCAACATCGACTCTGGACCGTTGTCAGTCCATCTTGTGGGAGGCATTCCCACGCTGCGTCTTTCAGTTCGTGGTCGCCACTTGAGAAAAAAAGGTGGCACTACGAGAACCCAACACGGCTAAGCAGAAATCGGAAACTACTTACGTGATAATTCTCGTCCGGTATCTCCTGAAGACTGAAGTCTCCAAGCAGTGAGTGTTCCCAGTAATGACTTAAGGCACAGAGACGTTTATTACACCGTTGGCCTTTGAAACATGCTCATCAAAGTCACCCAGCGAGTGAAGAGAGAATGGAGGGTAGCGTAAGGAGTACTATCTTCGTTTTGAAAAAGTGTCCGTCAAAGTGCGTTAGGTAAATTACGTGGCACCACAGTAGCAACAAATAAATTGTACAAATGTTTTTTGAAGGATGGCTTTATCCTCACTAATATTATAAACGCGAAAGTTTGTATGTATAGATGAATGGATGTTTGTTACTCTCTTACGCAAAAACTACGAAACAGATTTTGATGAAATTTAGCATATAGATAGATCATGGCCTGGATACTTTTTATCTGGGTAAGGTCAACGTCGACGAAGTCGCTGGCAAATGCTAGTCCTCCATATTTAAAGGTCACTAAAATGTTTAAAATGTTCTAACGCGGCATACCTATTTGGCATACTTCAATCCGTCAACGCTAGCGCCATTTTGAAGGGGTTTGGGACTATTATTTACTACTTCAGGTGATAATACTCCTTACCTGTACCCTCCACAGGAGAGAGCTATGCTTGGGGATTCTTTCTAGTTAGGATCCAAAATAACAATATCACCGACATAGCTCTTTCAACTGGAAAACGTGGCAAGGTGCAGGCCACATCGCTTGTAGAGCTGATAAACAAAAACAACCAACCAAAAAACAAGTTTTATGTGAAGTTTTATTAGTCGTATTTTTTAAATAAATACAACATTAGAATGTTGTATTTTTTTAGGGTTCCGTAACTCAAAGGGAAAAAACTAAACCCTTAAATGATCACTTTGTTGTCCGTCTGTCTGTCCGTTTGTCTGTCAAGACCCTTTATCTCGGGATCGTGTGGAGGTAAGTATCAAGTTGAAACCATATACTCAAGTCTACAGTCTTTTGAAGCTGTGAAAAAATCAAACTTCTAAGTTAACGTAAAAAAAGATACGACCGTTTATGCCGCAAAAACATATATTTAGACACTCTCAAGGGAATCAAAATGTATAGGGTACTTTCCGTTGACCTAGAAATATGAAATTTGGTAAGTAATATTGTCTTATACTACAAGTACAGGGCAAAATCTGAAAACTATACATTTGTAATTAAATCATAAAAAAATTAACAAACGTCTTGTAACAAAACTAGACGGCTAGCGCTGCACCGTGGAACCCATGCGCACTACAAAACCCTACCCAAAGGATCAGTGCCAAAGGTTTACCCTTAGACTAGTCTAGTTTCCTGAGTCAAAACAAGATTATTCTATTTAGTCCGTTAGTTAGATTATCAAAAAATATTGGACCCATATTTTGTCTTTTATCAATCAAACAAAAAATGACGAAGATAAAGCGCATCAAAGTGAGCACGTGACGTCACACCTTGCTAAAAAGCGTCGCAAGGCGTGACGTTACGCGGAACTATAACGGGCTATATCTAATTATCATTTTTTGTTTGATTGAAAAAAGAAAAATACGTGTCCAACATTTTCTGATAATCAAACTGACGGACTAATTAGATTTTTTTAGGAAACTAGCCCTTAGTACCACTGCTTTTCACTAGATGGCGTGAAAAGGAAATCGCGGTGCTTAAGTATTTTTTCAAAAAATGACAATCATTTCAAAGCAAATATTGCATCCAAGTGCGCTCTTTTCGACTAGTCGTCAGTAGCATCATCGCATGTGACTCCTCACGCTGCGAATACCAACCACGCTCCTGCATCATCCTGTGCGTCCTAATTGAAACACTCAACACGGTGCTGGACTTGAAGCCACGTTTACTAGTTACTTATTTGTTGTAAGCCTTCTGCTTAGCAATAAAAGCTATCTGCCAAGATCCTGACCGACGAAGAAGTTCCTCATCCTTCGTCGACGTGCTTGCACACAAACAACGAACCCACATCCCTTACAGTCTATTTTCAACCGACTTCAAAAAATGAGGAGGTTCTCAATTCGACTGTATGTTTTTTTTCGTTGTTTTTGTATGTATGTACGCGATTACTCCGCCAATTATGATAATATCGATTTTGATGTTTCTTTTTTTGTTTGGTAGATTATACTTTAGAGGTGGTCCCATATACATTTTATCACAATTAACTAAGCAGTTTTTGAGAAAATAACAAAAATATACTTAATATATAGATAATGTTTGGTTCGTCATTCTTGTATCTATGTTACCCAATATCTTCGAAAATTGTAAACCGATTTTGATGATCCTTTTTTTATTGAATATTTAATACTTCAAAGATACTACAATAAAAATTTTGGGAAAAAAAATTACCCCTACGGATGGAAAAAAAATAGGATGAAATCGGTTTTCAGTTAGATTAGGATTTATCTCTTAAAATAGATGTAATAAATAAATTTTATTTTAAAAAAATTAACCGACTTCAAAACACTAACAAGCTAAAAATAATATTAACACGTAAGTACCTAATCAGTTACTTTTGGAGTCGGTGCAACTGGTCAGAGTTTGAATGTTTTCGTTTTCTGTCGGTAGTAAAGTCAGCTTTATTTTTTTAAATTAAATCTATTTTTAAAGTACTACGTAATTTAATCATCGAGGTTTAGCTGTAACATTTTGCTGATTGCTAACCAAAACTCATTATTTTATAGAAAACATTTGTATGTCTTTCAAAAGAAGTTTAATATTTTTAGTCGTTTCATTTGGTAAGGGGCTACCTACAAGTTTATACAGACCCCTAGGTGCGCGAGTCCAACTCGCACGTGGCCAGTATTTTGTTTTTTATTGCCTACTATTTAATGAAAATTTAAATTCAGTGTAAGGTTTTATCATTGTATTAACTAATTATGAATGCAAGTTAGCGTTTGAAATTGAGCAAATCATCTAATTTGAATAACAAATAATATGCTCTATCTACACACAAAACTTGAATGAAATATTTTAATTTAAATAATTGAAACCTGTCATAGTTTAAAAACTATAAAACACACTTATATATGTTATATGTACTGGACTCGTCATAACGAATCGAATGAGCCCAAACACGAAGGTTTTACTAGTAGTCAATGAAGAGTTCCACTACCCACCTCCTGACTCCATCATCAGATCAGCATGATGGTGTCAAATTATTGGGTTATCATCCGAATGTCAAATGGTTCATCATCGTAATCATTATTTCAGCCGTAGGTTCACTGCTGACTACTACCAAGAACTACTTTCAAGATTATTATTAAATATTATTATTATTTAAAGTTTGTACTTCTTCTCTCCTAAGAGGTAAAAATGCAAGAATACGCGGGCCTTAGCCAAACGAATTCCTGTTTAATTTCAATTAAAGGTTTAAAAATTTTCTTACTATCCTGCATGTATTCAAGATAGCCGCCTTTTGTATTAGTGTGTATGTGGCAGGGTGAATGTTGAGTGTATGCAAGCTCTTGTGTAGGTCCTTTGGTACTACTCCAGTTGTGGATATGACTATAGGTACAACTTTCACTGATGCTACTTTCCATTGGGTTTTTATTTCTATTGAAAGTTCTCTGTATTTTGCATTTTTTTTCCGTGTGTCGTCTGTAGGTTATGCGTGTTACATACAGCTATATCTATGAGATGAACCGTTTTATTAACTTTATCCAATATCGTGATATCGGGTCTGTTAAAATGTATTGTCTTGTCAGTCAGTATTGTCCTGTCCCAGTATAATTTGTAGTTGTGGTTTTCGTGTATCACTTCGGGCTTGTATTTGTAATAAGGGATTTTTTTATCAATGAAGTGATATTTGTGGGCTAAGTAAGGAAAGTTACTAATATCTCAACAGCGCTCGTATCCTACCACGCTTACGTTGAGTCCATTTTGCGTTATGGTCTCATAGCATGGGGAAACAGTACTGATTTTAATAGAACATTCATTGCGCAGAAAAAATGCATTAGAGCTATAGCCAGGATTCCATCTGACGAATCGTGTAGACCTTTTTTTAGAGAGTTTGGTTTATTACCACTGCCATCACTTTATACAGTGTGTAACGAAAAGGTGAAATAAAACTTTAAGGGGTATTCTACGGCTAAATTACATCAACTTTTTCTATGGGACCAACATCAAAATCTCAAAAAAAAACAACGTAGGTAACTACCGGATTTATCCAATTATACAGGTGCAAATGCACAGTTCATTGAGATATAGCTACAAGAAAAAAAATTGAAGATTTTTTTCAAACTGATCCGGTTGCGAAAATTCATTAAGAAAATCGTAACACGAAAAATCGTAGAACGTTTATAGGAGTGATTCAGATACCTCTCTCAACACGAGGCACCAATAACAAATTTTCTCTAAGCAAGAAAATTAGTTTTCTTGACATATTATGTTATTTTCAGGAAAATTGTCTTAATACAAGCAATATTTATGCATTTTAAGATAATGGCAGTCTTAAAACAAAAAAATATTTTCTTGTTGCTATTTTTACAATCAAGAAATAATATTTTCTATGAAGAATAAGTAAAATTTAATCTAAGTTCAAATGTTGCTTTATTATAATGAAATACTTCTTTCAAACTAAAAGTTTATTTATACCAATGATACAAATTATTTAATAAAGAAAAAATCATGTTAAATCATATTTTGAGCAAATTAAAAAAAAAATATATAAAATTATTTGGATTAAAAACACTTTGAAGAACAGTGGTATTGATACCTCAATCTTCACTGCTCACAGTGCGAGCCATACCGCCTCCTCTAAAACTTATAAATACTTATAACTTGTAAAGCTGCTGGCTGGAGCGGCAGTTCTTCTGCCTTTGGTAGATATTATAATCCTACTATATCTACTACCTATATGGTTACTGACGTTAATAATGAAACGTCAATAGCCACTGTTGAATTAAAAAATGATTAAAATTTAATATGACAATCATGTTAAAATCGTTATGTTGTTTTTAAATTAAGTTACAGAGTTAAATGAATCCTGCCACCTATCTTCAATAGTATCGAGTACTTCTCAAGATAAGATTGACTGAATGTAGTAATTGTTATGTTTATTACTCGCTAACATCAATTGTATTAACTTTTACAATCTTGTTTGTAATAACACAATTTATGAGTAAGAATTATCTGGTGCTTATTGGCATTTCTTAGGCAGCTCTAAAAATCTACATATTTGTTATAATAATTAATAATTATTTGCAGAATCTATTCGGACGATGCACAAGCATAATTAATGATTAAACGAACTTACCTGTATGTGAAGTTCTATCATAATTATGCAAAGTGCATCGTCCGAATAGATTTATAACCCTCCCTCCCTTAGGATCCCAAGGTATGCCACCGAGATGCCAACAACAGTCTTTAGCAGTGTGTGTGTGTGCCTCTAAACATATGACGTTGCCTCGACGACGGGGTGACCAGTAAGGAAATGATACCATACGACAAAAAGGAAAAAATATTTTATTTTAATTTAAATCTCTAAAATATTCAGTGAATTGAGTGGAGTCACTTGCGTGTAACTACATATTTGTTATAATAATTAATAATTATTTGCAGAATCTATTCGGACGATGCACTTCGCATAATTATGATAGAACTTCACATACAGGTAAGTTCGTTTAATCATTAATTAAATTATTTCAATAACAAAATAAATAGGTGATCTCAAAAAGGAAACCACAGAATTAAACATGGATTCAGAATACAAAAAAGTTTCTACAAATGAGAGAGAACGACTTGTTTAAGGTCGCAATAATAAATCCTGGATGCCATTTTTGAGACAGGTAAGCTTCATTGCTTGTCATACATCCAAATAAAAGATCCAAACTTAATATTTCAGCTGTGCAAAGTAATGTCTGTCACACTTTTAGTACCTACATTAACTGAACCGATTTGTGGAAGTTGTGGTGGAAAGTTTGCACGATGATTGAAACCATAGACATAATTATTATTATTACTATTGAAACTGAAAAGTTTGCACGATGACAACCCATACCGTAGGGGTTGGAAATAGGCTATTTTTGCTATATCTTCCAAAGGCTGTGCGAATCTTTAATAAACTACCAGATGAAATAAGAAAACTGCCTATTAACCTTTTTAAGACACGATTATTTGGATATCTAATAGTCTAATAGATAAATGCTACTACGCGGTAAAGGAATATTTATTTGTTTATTTTATTTATTTATTTATTTACACTTACAACGTCATGACAGTAAATTCCAAAACAACATTGCAAGGAAAACAATTAAACATTATAAATAATCTTACAAACTAGGACATTTTTTCAACTAAGCTTATTGACGCTTCTGTGAACTTCGCCCGGCTACAGAGAAAAATGACAATTTCTTTTTCTTTTGAATTTGACAGATAAAATGCCTTAAATATAAATGACTGTACCTATCCTGTGTGTGGACTTTGGTGTATGTAATTTATTGTAATTGATTGACATTGATGTTTAATTGACATTAACATATTATTTTACTCTTCATTTCCTGATATTACCAAAATAATTGTAAATTCTAATGTGTAATATTGAATTAAATTTGCATTTCTGAAAAGATTAATTGTCAGATGGGTACTATAATGTGTAAATCTATCTAATGATACCACTTAAAAAGCAAATAAATTATATTCTATTCTAAGGGAAGCAAGGGGATGATATCCAAGTAGGCGAAGCCAGCACAGCTAGATAATGTATTTGGAATTGAAAATATGTTACCAGGTCTAATAAACCTGGAACCGTACAAGTAAGTGCCAGGTTTGATGGGCCTGGCAATGACCAGAAACCTCTGAATCTTCACACAATTTTGCAGAACATCCTGTATCAAAATGTGTTGTTTCTGAATTAAAAGCCAATAAAATAATATTACTAGATGTATCCTAGTACATCTTTTTTCCATAGAAAAAGAAGTATTTTAGCTCTAGAATAAGCCACTAATAAATTTTCGTAATTGAAGTTTACTTATTGTATATTCTGGACTTGTCACTCTGATACACAGTTGTAGGAGAGCTAGATGAGACGAAAATTTGCCTATGATATTTGGAAAATCGACGACCGTCTAGTGTAGTGCTTCGCGTTCCGGACTACAATGCCCGCGGTTGCGGGTTCGAATCCCGCAAGGGGAAAATGTTTGTATGATGAGCACAAGTACCTATTTGTTGTACCTAAGTCATGGATGTTTATAAAAGTATTTAAGTATGTTTATTCGTTGTCTAGTCGCAATAGTACAAGCATTGTTTAGTTTGGGGCTGGATAATTAGTGTAATTGTGGAAACAATTTATTATTATTATTTCCTAATCCTTGTTTCAGCTGTTCTTAGCCAGCGGGCTATGGACCCCCTGCTTCGCAGTGGGCATCAGCCTGGGAATCCCCACGGTGTACGTGTCGCAGGTCAGGCGCGCGGCCAACTCGACCGACGCGGTATCCGTGGAGATGGCATCTTGGCTGTGTAAGTTGCTATCCTTACTTACCTAAAGCGCTTGCTAAACGGAGGGACTCCTCTTGACTCGACTTTTCCCCTACTGCTTTCCTTGACGTCAAACGCCCGCTGCTATTGGAAGATCCTCCGTCGCCTTCCGTCAGCCCGCCAGCCAGATCCCGCCCCCTTCTTCTATGGAAAACCATTCCGAAATTTGCCATAATCGATATTTAGTGTTTTCAAACATGGTACGAGTTTATAGCCTACACCACTCGAGTTTCAGTCTTAAATCTGTGTATGCTAAATCCGGAACCAGAAGCGAAGAGTTGACCGGAAGCGATACTGAAAGAGAAGGCTGGCATCCATGTGTCATACCCATAAAGGGCTTAACGGTCACTATAAACGTCTCGTCAGTATAAATCAATAAATATGCGTAAGACAACACACCTTTCGTAGTAAGGAATTTACATCCATGTATATCATAGTGTATTTTGCCAGACACCCAGACTCGAGTCAAATAAGAAAAGATCATTTTCTGAATTGTGCCGAACCAAGATTCGAACCCAGGACCCGTCGTTGTTGTCTGCGTTTTTGGCAGATTCCGTTCAGCCGTTAAAGCGTGCGTAAACAACATTTATACAACAACTTTCAACCTGTCGTGCCCTTTCAAAATTGCTAACAAAACTTATTTCTTTTGCAGCGTCCATATTTGGATACTCATCGATACCATTCGTCTTCCTACTTACAGCATTGATGTCTCACATCGGCCGCAGGAAAAGCTCAATAATAGTAGCCCTCAGCATGATCATCGTCTCGACTGGGTACTACCTAACCACATCTCCTGTCCACTTGCTAATCACAAACGTAATACAAGGCATACCAAACGCGGCTACCTTCTCAGTATCTATCCTTTCCATGGTCGAGTACACATCGCCTAAGAACAGAGGTGTGATGCTGACAATCAAGACAGCGATCGTCTTTTGGGCTATATGGATCGCTAACGCCATTGGCACGTATACAGACTGGAGATACATCTGCATCCCTAGCTACATCAACGCATTTTACTCTTTGACAGTGTTCTTCTGGCCTGAATCTCCAACCTGGCTCGCTAGTAAAGGAAAGATTGAGGAGTGTATACAAGTCCACAGGTGGCTTAAAGGGTCTGACGAAGACTCGGAAAGGGAATTGGAGAAACTAATCGATTCCCAAACAGTAGAACGGAAAAGAAGGTTACAGAAAAAAGATTCAGTGTCTGATGTGATCAGAGATAAGGCTTTTTATATGCCAGTCTTGTTGTCTTGTGTGATGATGTGTGTACATTTGCTGTCAGGTAAACAGATCTGTATAATGTATGCTTTGGATATACTAAAGAAGATTACTAAAAGTGAGTCTTCTGCGTACAGTGGTATGCTGCTTCTCGACGGGGTAACCGTGGTATGTATGTACATTGGATGTGCAGCTTCTAAAATCCTCACGAGACGTACTTTACTGTTTGTGTTCGGCTCATTAGCCGTATTATTTCTGTTCGCACTGTCTTTGTACTTGTATCTTGGTCATTTGTCGTTGATTGTCGAGAATAAATACGTGTCTATGGCGCTTCTTATAGGGTTCTCTATGGCCATTGCAATAGGTCCAATAATTCTGGCCATATCTCTGTACGGAGAGCTGATCCCGACTAAATACAAAGGGGAATCTGTGATCGTTATATCTGTATTCTTTTTCATCCTCCAAGCGATCCTTTTCAAGGTTTCTCCGTACATTTTCTATTACTTGGACATGCACGGTATGTTTTTCTTTTACGGAATATGTGTTTCGATCGGGTTGATTATTTTATACAAATACCTTCCTGAGACGAAAGATAAGACACTTCAAGAGATAGAAGAACATTTTAAAAGTCAATAAATATCACAGTATTTTTCTACCCTCAATAATTTTTTGAGGGTAAGGTAGAAAGAAATAAAACCAAGAAGGTCATGGATTAAGTCAAAGCAGAGTCGTATCGGATGACACTACTTATCAGTTGGTCAAACCGATGGCATGGAATACAGAAGAATAAAAAGAATTCCACCGACAAGATCCTTTGCTAGCATAATTAGCGATTATGATTTTCTCTATAAACTTCTTTCATTTTAATGGCATTGGGTAGAAGACTGCCCAGATGTTGGCGACATCTAGGTACAGCGTTTCTATCGCCCTAACCATGTTCTTTTTCGTGCTGTTGTTTGAGTACAAAAGACAAGTAAGAGACGTGGCTCAGAATTAGTATAGACTGATGTGTGCAATGAAAATGCACCTATTACTTGAATGCTATTACCTCCTAAACTTTTAGTTTTAACTATGTAAATATAATTATATGAGATACTCGCTATCCTAAGCAGCACTTCTGTTGTCTAAGATAAAGATAAAGATTATCATGCGCTAAAAGATTTAGCATCAGTGCAGCGATCGAATTTCTGCCACTGTCTAGTATGGTACTTTAGGGGGTTAGGCTACTATTTTTAATTTCCCTAAGGAGTAAAATAGACGGCACAGCTAGTATTTCAATAAATAATTGTTCTCAATCCTCTTTAGTTCCAAGGACATCTTGCTGTCGTGTCTTCGTATTATTGTTTTGGTCACGGCAGTAATTAATTTATCTGTAAAATTTCGCGGGACACAAAGTAATCAATTACTCACTTAGATCATACAAGGAAAAAAATGTATGAGAAACTCAGTGTTTGTTTACAGATCACTTAATTAAGTACGCTTTATCAGCATAATTATATGAAAATGTATGCAAGGTTTACACGGTCGCGGACGTCATTATGATAATTATGTAGTAAACATGTTTGTTTAATTAAATATTTTAAACAAAATTGTACCTACTTGTTTTAATAAATAATAATATAAGATAAGGAATTGCTTGTATAAAAAATAAATGATGAATGTTATTTTAAATTATTTTTATATTTTTAATAAAATCCTTTTATAAATCACCCCTTAAAGCCAAGTGTGTTCTACCCTCGCACTTATGCTTACAGGTTGTCCCTAAAAATTGTGAAGCGAAGTCTATACAGGGTTACAACAACCTCCTAGGGGCTGATCCTGAACTTTGTCTATGGGACCAATATTAGTAGATAATGAAGAGTTCCAATGTTTATCTCCTAGCTCCATCACCAGAACAGCACGATGGTGTCAAATTATTGTATTGACGTGCGAATGTTAAAAAGTTTTACAAAGTTACGTTATTTAGAAGTAGGTTAAAAACTACTTCTAAGATTGGATTATGTAGTTAGTCAAACAGGTTAGTTACACCATTTATAAGTCAAGAACGGCTAGACCGATTTTTATGATCTTTGATTTGTTTGATTTGTCTCCGCCCCGAACAGCAGAATACCGAAAACCTCAAACATCTGAAAAATTTTAAAAAAGGACAGGCGGTACGAGGTTCGCCAGGACAGCTAGTAAGGTAATAAAAGTGTGTTAATAATAAGGATAATAAAAACCTCTGCAGTTGGCTTCAGCCGGAGGACTTGAATGCGAAAACGTTACCAGAGAAAATCGAATTTATTCCGAAGAAAAGTTTGTCATCGTTAAGAGCATTTTTAAATGAAAATTATCATTTTTTAGGGTTCCACAGTCCTGAAAAGGAACCCTTATAGTTTCGTCATGTCTGTCTGTCTGTCTGTCCGAGGTTTTGCTAAGAGACCGTTAGTACTAGATAGCTGTAATTTTGTAGGTGTGTGTATACCAATTACGCCGACAAAGTGGTAGAATACAATTTTGGTAAATATTTTTTTAGGGTAGCTTCCCTAGGTGAGAAGTGGGGATGATTTTTTTTCGTCGTCTACCCCATCGTGTGGAATATCGTTAAGTAGGTCTTTAAAAATGAGTTAGGGGTTGCTCTAATATTATTTGTCAGTTTAATGCTCTATTTACGAAATATTAAACTTTAAAGTGAATTTATTTTGTTTCTGAAGTCCCCCCCGTAAAACTTACACTGTTGGCTTACAAAATCTGAAAAAAAATGGGATGATAGTGCATAAACTTTAAAAGACAATTATAGCGGTTAAGATAACTTTTACGTGCTCGATGCCCTCGGCACTGATTTGGCATTATACCTACGGGTTATGAGAGCGGAGTCTCGCCCCTCATCCGCGCCGTGGGTGGTGTGGGTTCACATACCAGCATGTAAGTAGGGTACCTTCGGATTTAATTTGAAATCTATGTACAGATTTATAACATGTCCAGGCCTATGTTCAGCAGTAGAGGTCCTGTGGCTGAAATCATGATGATGATGATGAAGAAGAATATTGTTACGGAACGTGGCTACGGGATTGGAAGGAAACGACGATTCTTGTAGTCTTTTCCTTCCAATCCCGTTTATTCCCTCTTGACATAAGCTACACTGACGCTAGTTCTATGACTGACAGAGTCCCAAAGTGCACCGGCGCGGTCTACTGGCCTGATGTGGCCCTCTCAGACGGCACCGACGTGGTCCTTATGACTGACGTAGCCCTGACATAGTCCTCTTGACAGACACAGCACTGACACGGACCTCTTCATGGGTGGTTTCTGCCCTATTTATCATCTTTTGGGGAAACTCGACCGACAAAGAGATAGCCTTTAAAATTCAAAAACGTTGCATTAGAGCCATGTTCGGTCTACAGACAACTGATAGCTGTAGGCCGCTGTTTATCAGATATAAAATTCTGACACTTCACGACACGACTCTGAGACAGCTCTATTCGTTAAAGGTAATCCACATCTGTTTCAACGCTCCGATATAGTCGTGCGAAACCGACGCAATGGAAGTAGATTGTGTTCGCATGTTTCAAAAACGGCTTTGTTAAAAAAGAGCATTTTATAGGCACCAAAAATATACATTAAAGTACGGACTATAAATCGCTAAACACTAATCTATTTAAGAAAAAACTTAAAAAATTGTTAATTGACAAATGTTATTATAATGTACAAGACTTTTTAAATGACAAACTCTGACTTATTATGTAATTTTTTTTTTCCTTCAATTTCATCAATTTATAATGTAAACAATCAATTTAGTAATTTCCGACATTAATTATGTAATTTAACCTAATATTATTATTTTACACGGCGACTTTGCCAAAACATTTTGAGACTTTAGAAAATGTAACAACAACCATAATGCATGATAATTATGTGATATGTTTAACACATGTTTTAGTAAATAAATTTATCTTTATCTTTATCTTTATTCTGCACTGCACTGATCACTCTTCACTACCAGGCATTTTTCCAACTTATCTACTACTTTCGATCTTCAGATTTCACTAAAATATTCTCAATTGTGATAGATGTTTAAATACAAATCTAAAAGAAACCAGAGCTTCAGACGGTCACAATGTCATCGTTCCACCTTGTCGGAGGGTGCCCTAAGCTGCGTTTGCCAAGTCAGGATCTCCACTCAAAAACATGTACACTCACCCATCTGTTATCGGTTCTACGGCAAATCTGACTAGAAAAACATCAAAAGATATCTATCAAAGCATAAATATCTTTTGACCTTTATCGATCAAGTAATCGATTAAGGTCAAAATATATTTTATTAATCCGACGGATTACCTTATTTCTTTATTATCCTTAGAAAAATCCTAATAGCTCTCTCCATAGTTCGCTAAGAAACTTTGAATTGGTGTAGGTAGGTACTAGCCGTATGCTGGCAGCGGATGGAAAATAACAGGATCGGGCTCAATCGACCATCGAGCAGTGGAATGATGTGGGCTGATATGATGATGACGAAGAAGATGGAGAGAGCTATGCTTGGCGTTTCTTTGCGAGATAAGATCCGAAACGAAGAGATCAGTAGAAGAATCAAAGTCACCGACATAGCTTTTTGAATTGAAAAGCTAAAGTGGTAGTGGACAGGCCACATCTCTCGCAAAACTGAAAACCGTTGGGCAAGAAAGGTTCTCGAGTGGCGACTACGAACTGGAACGTCTTCCAGAGCGTGGGCAGGCCTCTCACCTGATGGACTGACGATCTAATCAAGGTTTCGGGAATCCGCTCTGAAAGCAAACGGCCCAGAGACGCTGTCTGTGGCGTTCTGTAAGAGAGGCCTTTGTCCAGCATTTGACTTCAAAAGCTTGATGATGATGATGTGGAAGAAGAAGAATGCATGGCTATCCAACCGAGAGCGTGCCCGATGGTGGAGTTCTATAATCTAGGCAAAAAAAAAATTGTCTGAAAAAACAAACCTGCCGTCGCTATCATAATATGTCATGTTACGTTAATGTCTAATTTACAAATAATTATTCTAATTTACACAAAACCATTCATTGCGACTACATTACTAACGTAACATTTGTTCCTCCAAAATGAATTAGGCCAGCCACAAACTATTTCCTTGAGTTCTTATTCATTTTTTTCTGTAACTAGGAGACCCGGCGAAATTTTTTTCGCGGCTTAGGAGTTTTATTTATGTTAAGATCAATGTAAGTATATTTGTCCTCTAAGCACTCCTATGCATATTCGTCCGATTGGAATTAAAACTCTGGTCAGTCATGTGTGCGCGCCGGGAAAATTTCTGTATCAAAACGCCCAAGCCACATATTTTGACTAAGGTGTAGTTTGTGAAGTTAGGGCTTGTAGAGTTAGAAGCTTGGCTCTACGTGAGATCTGATAACTTTTTGATAGTACGAGCCACATGGTCACAACGTTTACATGAAAATGTTTTGGTAGGATTTCATATTCGTAATCAGAATCAAAAAACGTCAAACATGACACATATAACTTGTTTCATAATTGGAAAACTTTATCTTTATTTTAAAAAAACTGATGTCGACGAGCTTGGAAAAATTGAAATTAATCTTAAAAAGAAAAAATAACAAAGGCTGATTTCATACAAAAACTGAGAGAGAGTAAACGCAGAAGGAATCGCGGGCCGAAGCTACCTAGATTAAATCAGCATCATTTCAGCCATACGACGCCCACTGCTGAACATAGGCCTCCAGTGACTTCCAGATTGACCGGTTGGACTGGCCTGCATCCAGCGGCTTCCTGCAACCTTTACCAGGTCGTCTGTCCACCTTGTGGGTAAGCTGGGCTTGCCGGTACTTGGCCTCCATTCTAGAACCTTTCTACCCCATCGGTCGTCAGTTCTAAGTGCTATGTGTTTACTTATTAGGTTTCAATTAATTAATAATATGAGCTACTTCTTAAAAACGTCTGCGGTTGGCCTTCGAATCTTTCCCTGCATGTTAATTGATTATTAGCTGAATTAGTTAAAGAATGCCTTCAAAAAAATTTACTTAAAAGCAGATAAACTTAGCACAAATCAACTTGTCTGGGTCCAAAAAATAATAGCCACTTAAGTAGAATTAAATTATTTCAATAACAAAATAAATAGGTGATCTCAAAAAGGAAACCACAGAATTGAACATGGATTCAGAGTACAAAGAAGTTTCTACAAATGAGAGAGAACGACTTGTTTCCGGTCGAAATAATAAATCCTGGATGCCATTTTTGAGACAGGTAAGCTTCATTGCTTATACACCCAAATAAAGATCCAAACTCGAACAAAAGTAACTCGTCTGTCCACTACCACTGAACAGATTTGTGGATTTGTGAAACTGAAAAGTTTGCACGATGATTGAAACTATACACTTAGAATTCGCTATTGAAACTCAAAAGTTTGCACGATAACAACCTAAGCCGTAGGGTTGGAAATAGGCTATTTTTCCTATATCTTCCTAAGGGAAGCAATGGGATGATATCCAAGTAGGCGAAGCCAGCGGGCACAGCTAGACTCTTAATGTATTTGGAATTGAAAATATGTTACCAGGTCTAATAAACCTGAAACCGCACAAGTAAGTGCCAGGTTTGATGGGCCTGGCAATGACCAGAAACCTCTGAATCTTGACACAATTTTGCAGAACATCCTGTATCAAAATGTGTTGTTTGTTTATGCCGTGTTTGTGTAAGTCCGATTGCCATATTGGTCAGTTGTTGTAAGCACGCTAAACGTTTCTGAATTAAAGGCCAATAAAATAATATTACTAGAAGTATCCTAGTACATCTTTTTCCATAGAAAAAGAAGTACTTTAGCTCTAGAATAAGCCACTAAGAGATTTTTCGTATTTGAAGTTTACTTATTGTATATTCTGGACTTGTCACTTTGATACACCTAGTTGTAGGAGAGCTAAATGAGACGAAAATTTGCCTACGATATTTGGTAAATCAACGACCGTCTAGTGTAGTGGTTCGCGTTCCGGACTACAATGCCTGCGGTTGCGGGTTCGAATCCCGCAAGGGGCAAATATTTGTGTGATGAGCACAAGTATTTGTACCTAAGTTATGGATGTTTATAAAAGTATTTAAGTATGTTTATTCGTTGTCTCAATCAACCACTCACAAGGTGGTCAGACGACCTGATAAGGGTCGCAGGAAGACGCTGGATGCAGGCCGCTTCCAACCGGCCAATTCGGAAGTCAATGGGGGAGGCCTATGTTCAGCAGTGGACGTCCTATGGCTGCAATGATGATGAATTCGTTGTCTAGTCGCAATAGTACAAGCATTGTTTAGTTTGGGGCTAGATAATTGGTGTGATTGTGGAAACAATTTATAATTATTATTATTTCCTAATTCTTGTTTCAGCTTTTCGTAGCCAGCGGGCTATGGACCCCCTACTTTGCAGTGGGCATCAGCCTGGGAACTCCCACAGTTTACGTGCCGCAGGTCAGGCGCGCGGCCAACTCGACCGACGCGGTATCCGTGGAGATGGCATCTTGGCTGTGTGAGTTGCTATGCTTACTTGCCTAAAGCGTTTGCTAAACGGAGAAGGGACTCCTCTTGACTCGACTTTGCCCCTACTGCTTTCCTTGACGTCAAACGCCCGCAGCTATTGGAAGATCCTCCGTCAGCCCGCCAGTCAGATCCCGCCCCCTTCTTCTATGGAAAACCATTCCGAAATTTGCCATAATTGATATTTAGTGTTTTCAAACTTGGTACGAGTTTATAGCCTACACCACTCGAGTTTCAGTCTTAAATCTATGTATGCTAAATCCGGAACAAGAAGCAAAGAGTTGACCGGAAGCGATACTGGAAGAGGAGGCTGGCATCCATGTGTCATACCCATAAAGGGCATAACGGCCACTATAAACGTCTCGTCAGTATAAACAAATAAATATGCGTAAAACAATACACCTTTCGTAGTAAGGAATTTACATCCATGAGTACCATAGTATATTTTGCCAGACACCCAGACTCGAGTCAATTCAGAAAATATCTATTTCTGAATTGAGCCGAACCAAGATTCGAACCCAGGACCCTCTGCGTTTTTAGCAGATTCCATTCAGCCGTTAAAGCGTGCGTAAACAACATTTATACAACAACTTTCAACCTGTCGTGCCCTTTCAAAATTGCTAACAAAACTTATTTCTTTTGCAGCGTCCATATTTGGATACTCATCGATACCATTCGTCTTCCTACTTACAGCATTGATGTCTCACATCGGCCGCAGGAAAAGCTCAATAATAGTAGCCCTCAGCATGATCATCGTCTCGACTGGGTACTACCTAACCACATCTCCTGTCCACTTGCTAATCACAAACGTAATACAAGGCATACCAAACGCGGCTACCTTCTCAGTATCTATCCTTTCCATGGTCGAGTACACATCGCCTAAGAACAGAGGTGTGATGCTGACAATCAAGACAGCGATCGTCTTTTGGGCTATATGGATCGCTAACGCCATTGGCACGTATACAGACTGGAGATACATCTGCATCCCTAGCTACATCAACGCATTTTACTCTTTGACAGTGTTCTTCTGGCCTGAATCTCCAACCTGGCTCGCTAGTAAAGGAAAGATTGAGGAGTGTATACAAGTCCACAGGTGGCTTAAAGGGTCTGACGAAGACTCGGAAAGGGAATTGGAGAAACTAATCGATTCCCAAACAGTAGAACGGAAAAGAAGGTTACAGAAAAAAGATTCAGTGTCTGATGTGATCAGAGATAAGGCTTTTTATATGCCAGTCTTGTTGTCTTGTGTGATGATGTGTGTACATTTGCTGTCAGGTAAACAGATCTGTATAATGTATGCTTTGGATATACTGAAAAAGATTACTAAAAGTGAGTCTTCTGCGTACAGTGGTATGCTGCTTCTCGACGGGGTAACCGTGGTATGTATGTACATTGGATGTGCAGCTTCTAAAATCCTCACTAGACGTACTTTACTGTTTGTGTTCGGCTCATTAGCCGTATTATTTCTGTTCGCATTGTCTTTGTACTTGTATCTTGGTCATTTATCGTTGATTGTCGAGAATAAATACGTGTCTATGGCGCTTCTTATAGGGTTCTCTATGGCCATTGCAATAGGTCCAATAATTCTGGCCATATCTTTGTACGGAGAGCTGATCCCGACTAAATACAAAGGGGAATCTGTGATCGTTATATCTGTATTCTTTTTCATCCTCCAAGCGACCCTTTTCAAGGTTTCTCCGTACATTTTCTATTACTTGGACATGCACGGTATGTTTTTCTTTTACGGAATATGTGTTTCGATTGGGTTGATTATTTTATACAAATACCTTCCTGAGACGAAAGATAAGACACTTCAAGAGATAGAAGAACATTTTAAAAGTCAATAAATATCACAGTATTTTTCTACCCTCAATAATTTTTTGAGGGTAAGGTAGAAAGAAATAAAACCAAGAAGGTCATGGATTAAGTCAAAGCAGAGTCGTATCGGATGACACTACTTATCAGTTGGTCAAACCGATGGCATGGAATACAGAAGAATAAAAAGAATTCCACCGACAAGATCCTTTGCTAGCATAATTAGCGATTATGATTTTCTCTATAAACTTCTTTCATTTTAATGGCATTGGGTAGAAGACTGCCCAGATGTTGGCGACATCTAGGTACAGCGTTTCTATCGCCCTAACCATGTTCTTTTTCGTGCTGTTGTTTGAGCACAAAAGACAAGTAAGAGACGTGGCTCAGAATTAGTATAGACTGATGTGTGCAATGAAAATGCACCTATTACTTGAATGCTATTACTTCCTAAACTTTTAGTTTTAACTATGTAAATATAATTATATGAGATACTCGATATCCTAAGCAGCACTTCTGTTGTCTAAGATAAAGATAAAGATTATCATGCGCTAAAAGATTTAGCATCAGTGCAGCGATCGAAATTCTGCCACTGTCTAGTATGGTACTTTAGGGGGTTAGGCTACTATTTTTAATTTCCCTAGGGAGTAAAATAGACGGCACAGCTAGTATTTCAATAAATAATTGTTCTCAATCCTCTTTAGTTCCAAGGACATCTTGCTGTCGTGTCTTCGTATTATTGTTTTGGTCACGGCAGTAATTAATTTATCTGTAAAATTTCGCGGGACACAAAGTAATCAATTACTCACTTAGATCATACAAGGAAAAAAATGTATGAGAAACTCAGTGTTTGTTTACAGATCACTTAATTAAGTACGCTTTATCAGCATAATTATATGAAAATGTATGCAAGGTTTACACGGTCGTGGACGTCATTATGATAATTATGTAGTAAACATGTTTGTTTAATTAAATATTTTAAACAAAATTGTACCTACTTGTTTTAATAAATAATAATATAAGATAAGGAATTGCTTGTATAAAGAATAAATGATGAATGTTATTTTTAATTATTTTTATATTTTAATAAAACCCTTTTATAAATCACCCCTTAAAGCCAAGTGTGATCTACCCTCGCACTTATGCTTACAGGTTGTCCCTAAAAATTGTGAAGCGAAGTCTATACAGGGTTACAACAACCTCCTAGGGGCGGATCCTGAACTTTGTCTATGAATGAATGAATGAATGAATGAATATTTTATTGCATAAAATACGGTACAATAAAGATGTTATCTTAATCTAAAACAATTTCCAGCGTATTTTACCGATTTATCGGTAGGCAAAATTGTAATCGAAAATTACTAAACTAGTGAAGTTATATAAAAAATTGATGTCGTCCGTAATATTATTTAACAATTAAGATTTGAGTTAATAATAATTTAAAATTTAATTAAAAGTTAATAATGTCAAAATTTGAATTCAATATAATTGTCATAAATTAATAACTACTTAGTAATAATAAGATAGTAGTTATTAGAATTAAATTAACAATAAGCAATCAGTATTTATTTACATCGTCAGACCTCTGTTTCATGTTTCCAGTCTTGCAAAATCCCACAAATTCGTCAGTGCTATAAAAACATTTTTCTAATAACAATTTGCGTATAGCCCTTCTAAAAGTTCTGATTGGTAAGTCTTGTATCGGTACAGGTAGTATGTTGTATATACGAATGCACATGTTATAACTATTTTTCCCATAGCAGGTATTAGGATATTTCTTAAGGGACCAATATTAGTAGATAATGAAGAGTTCCATTGTTTATCTCCTAGCTCCATCACCAGAACAGCACGATGGTGTCAAATTATTGTATTGACGTGCGAATGTTAAAAAGTTTTACAAAGTTACTTTATTTAGAAGTAGGTTAAAAACGACTTTTAAGATTTGATTACGTAGTTAGATAAACAGAAGCCCAATTCCCGTAATTTGACAATAGTCGCAATCCCATGTCGATCCGCTCCCAGTAACATTACGATCACAAACGGTATTCTCGTAAACTATTAATTTGACGTAAAATTATTAAAACTATGCCAATACGTTTGAAAATAGAGCGAAAAAAAAATCTTATTTTGGTTTCTTCCATGTTCAGTCGAATTGCGAACTATAATTGCATTTTTTGGGTTTAAGAGAATACCGTTTGGGACCGTAATGTTACTGGGACCGGATCGACACCGGATTGCGGCTACTGTCAAATTACGGGAATTGGGCCTCAGGTTAGTTACACCATTTATAAGTCAAGAAACGACTAGACCGATTTTTATGATCTTTGATTTGTCTCCGCCCCGAATAGCAGAATAACTAATACCTCAAACATCTGAAAAATTTAAAAAAAGGACAGGTGGTACGAGGTTCGCCGGGACAGCTAGTAAGGTACTAAAAGTGTGTTAATAATAAGGATAATAAAAACCTCTGCAGTTGGCTTATCAGCCGGAGGACTTGAATGCGAAAACGTTACCAGAGAAAATCGAATTTATTCCGAAAAAGTTTGTCATCGTTAATAGCATTTTTAAAGGAAAATTATCATTTTTTAGGGTTCCGCAGTCCTGACAAGGAACTATTGCAATAAAGTATAAATAAAATTGCTGTTCGTTTGTCTCACTAAAACTCGAGAATGGCTGGACCGATTTGGCTAATTTTGATCTCGAAATATTTGTGGAAGTTCAGGGAAGGTTTAAAAGGTCAGAAAATATTTTAAAAATGCAAAGTAGTAAAACAACTATTTTATTTTCCTATACAAACTGTTCGTACCTGTCAGACGAATTGACGGAACGAAGTTCGCTGGGTCAGCTAGTTCAGAATAAAGAATAACAAAATAGTTTTATATTGTAATAACGGGCCACTACGGCACTACGGGAACCAACACTGCGCGCGGCATCGGACATGTCAATAATGTAAAAATAGTTTTTATTTCCAAATGTATTTATTAATATAAGTTTTTTAATTTTTAAGAAAAAACAATAATCATAATGAGTGACTTAAAAACATTTTATTTCTATTTAAAAAAGCAACGAAAACCTAAACTCTTACGTGTCTGCTCCTTTTTTGTGCAACCCGGATGAGTGCTTCCGTAGGCCAATGTTTTGAGAAGGTATTTATTTATTTGTTTATGTATCCTATATTCCTATTCATACCTTGAGGTAGGAAGGGAGGGAGGAGGTGGAAGAAAATGGATCTTCGTTAACCTTAAGTCAAGGAACCTTAATCGTGAACCCTAAATAATGGACCATTTATCGTGGACCCTTCACCATGGACCGTCAATGGTGGTGGCTCCTAATCATGGACCTATATTCATGAACCTTTAATGATGGACCCATAACAATTGCCTCTAGATCAAGGACCCTTAATTATAGACCTTTGGGGGTGAGAGGAACAGGTTGTTGTGTTCCTCATCCACCATTGAATAGGGAGGATCCTCCGACCAGACGGGTGTTGTGTCTGGTGGGCTACTGCCCGACGGTTGTTGTCGGGTTCTTCTATATATGTTTCAATCGCTCGGATAACTTTCATATCGCGATGTAGGATACGTCAGTTTAGTTCGTATGTGGCGAGATAGATGTCGCTACAGACCCTTTATAATTAACCTTACTTCATGAACCTTTAATGATGGACCCTTAATCATAGACCCATTTCAATTGACTCTAGATCATAGTCCTCTAATCATGGACCCTAAATTATGGACCCTCTATAATGGACCCTTATTCAGGAACCTTTAATCATGGGCCCTTAATCATAGACCAATAACAATTGACTCGAGATCATGGATCCTCAATATCCAAGGGCCCTATTCATGAACCTTTAACCAAGGATCTTTGATCATAGACCGATAACAATTTACTCTAGATCAAGACCCTTGAATCATGGATCCTTAATCATGAACTCATCATCATGGACCCTCAATCATGGCCTTATCATGGACCCTTATTCATAAACCTTAATACCGGTGACAGATGGCGGCGGACGCGGCTCCGGACTCGTCTTGACATTGTAAGGTCAAACGCTGCCATTGGTCGATCCTTGGGCTGGCGGAAGTTGTCTGAAGGATAGACCAATGGCAGCGCTTGACCTCACAATGTCAAGACGAGTCCGTAGCCGCGTCCGTCGCAGTCTATCACCAGCTTAAGTCATGGATCCTTAATCATAGACCCATAACAATTAACTCTAGATAATGGACCCTTTAGCATAGACCCATTGTCAGGGACCATTTGTGTCATTGACCTTTTATCATGGACCGTTCATTATGAATATGATATGCCTGGATCAGATGTGTGTTAGTGGCACTATTGATAAGAAGTTTGTTGTGATCGGAATCGGATTAGTGTAAGTTCTGGAACTAGTGTTAAGAAGTCTGTTGTGACCGGATCAGTTGTGAGTTCTGGCACTATTGTGAATGCAGTCTGTTGTGACCGGATCAGTTGTGAGTTCTGGCACTATTGTGAATGCAGTCTGTTGTGACCGGATCAGTTGTGAGTTCTGGCACTATTGTGAATGCAGTCTGTTGTGACTGGATCAGTTGTGAGTTCTGGCACTATTGTGAATGCAGTCTGTTGTAACCAGATCAGTTGTGAGTTCTGGCACTATTGTGAATGCAGTCTGTTGTGACCGGATCAGTTGTGAGTTCTGGCACTATTGTGAATGCAGTCTGTTGTGACCGGATCAGTTGTGAGTTCTGGCACTATTGTGCAGCAGTTTGTTGTGCGTGTAGAGTGCTGCAGAGTGCGCGAATGATGCCGGACAATTTGGACATTGCAGCGGACGCTCACCCGTGTGCGTCCTAATGTGCGATTGCAGGATTGACAGTGTCTGTAAACAAAAAAGATATAAAAACAAGGTTTTATATGTATAAAAATTAAATGAGCTTAAACAACAAGGTTTACCTAGCCATTGGAGAAATTTACTTTTATTCTTCACTCATCGCCTATAAGGAGGACAGACGACCTGGTAAAGGTTTCAGGAAGCCACTGGATTCAGGCCGCTTCTAAACGGCCAATCTGTAAGTCACTGGGGGAGGCCTATGTTCAGCAGTGGACGTCCTATGGCTGAAATGATGATGATGAACTCGCAAAGCTGGCACCCATTGCAGACAGGTTCTCGAGTGGCGACAAAATATTAGAAGACGCAGCGTAGCCAGGCCGGGTGGGTAGTGATCCCGGTGGACTAAAGACCTAGTCAAGGTTGAGGGAAGCCGCCATTATGCAAACGGCCCAGAACCACTCGCTGTGTCGTTCTATGGGGGAGGCCTATGTCCAGCAGTGGACGTTCAAAGGATCAGTCATCGGGGTTTGAAAGTCCATAGTGTGTAAAAGTTGGACAAAGGATGCACACTGCTGGATGATGATAATAATAATGATAATACCACCTGCCAATTTTTTCAGTCCGAGACTATGAACCAGGCAGGTAACCGGTAGTCTCCATCAATAGCCCAGAACCCAGTCCCTCCATCTTCCTTCAATAGCCCTAATTAATTTGTCAGCTGCAATAGTTCCTGTACACATGCTGGGTATAATCTCTGATTACATCCCATGATGTAGTCAGAGATTGGATCCACCAGTGTAACACTTTCAGGTTTGATTATTTGCGTTTAAAACGGCCTCTACGTGTTGGAATGTAATTTCATATAATTATCTTCTTACTTCTACACCCAAACAAACTTTTAATAAACATATTACCTAGATCAGCCATACTCTAAGTGTGTTCCGCGGAACCCTAGGGTTCCGCGATACCCCTGTCGGGGTTCCGCAAGAAGTTAGAAAAAAAAATCAAAACACCTCTCTCTGGTCGACCGTTCTGTCGCGGCGTATCACGATTCACGAACAATTTTACTATGCCGCCACCGCCGATACCTACTTGTGACCGCGCAATCCCTTTGATAAAAGCCGCCTTTGAAATTAGACGCTATAATTGTGAACAAGCGACTTTCAGCTCTAACTTCAAAACGTAAAGTCGAGATTGCTTACACCACATTTTTTGAATTTCTATTTTTATATCGGCTTTTTATTTATCAAAGACGCCGACTCGAGTATTTTTGAGAATGTTCGAGATTGAGGCTAGGACTATAAAAGCGATGATCAAGCCTTGACACTAGTCAGTCGACGATTAGCGTTCGGAGCGATAAGTACCTACCTGCTAGAAAAAAATTGTGTATTGTTCTACTGCTGTTTTCTGATTGTATCAGTTTTGTACATTTCTTCTTTGGACTAAAGTGCTAAACTCTTCTACGCAGTAACGACCGTGCATTATTTTAACCTCACCATCCTGAAAGAATGGAACGTTGGCTTAAAGGCGTTAAACGTGTCGCAACAACATCTTCCAACGAAGCCGAATGTTCAAAAGCAGTCCGCGTGGAGTATACAGCAATTACCGATCCAGACGATGATGCAACGACGTCAAGTTCCACGGTTTCAAAGGCGAAAAAAAGGAAGTATGATGAATCATATATCAGTTTTGGATTTGTTGATTCCAACGGCTCACCTCTCTGCATGTTATGTAGTAAACTGCTTCCTAATAGTTCCATGGCACCTGCCAAGTTGCGCCGACATTTAGAAACTGTACACCCCGAGTCTAAAGACAAGAATAAAGAATTTTTTGTACGTAAAAAAGAACAGTTATTGGAAAGTCAAAAAACAATTATGCATGTAACCCAAACTATCAATGAAAAGGCCACGGAGGCATCATATTTAGTTAGCTATCGCATTGCACAAGCAGGAGAAGCGCACACTATCGCTGAGAATTTAATAAAACCATGTGTATTAGACATAACAAAATGCATGCTCGATGAAAAATCTGCAAAGCATCTTTCTACTGTGCCGCTATCTAACGATACTGTTTCACGGCGAATTCATGATCTAGCAAGCTACGTCAAACAAGAACTAGTTACACGTCTACAAAAAACACAATTCGTCTTGCAAATGGATGAGTCGACTGATGTCGCTGGTCTGGCTATCTTGCTGGTTATCGTGAGATATCCATGTGAAAGTTCTTTTGAAGAAGACATGCTTATGTGTTCACCTCTACCCACAAACACTACCGGAGAGGAAATTTTTAATAAAATAAATATATTTTTTGAGGAAAATAATCTCAGTTGGAACGATTGCATTGACATTTGTACAGATGGGGCCAAGGCGATGACGGGTAAAACAGCAGGAGTAGTGTCACGAGTAAAAAATAAAGCGCCTAATTGTAGTTCCAGCCATTGTATCGTGCATAGACAAGCACTTGCGATGAAGCAAATGCCGTCCAATCTAAAATTAGTTATGGATGAAGCGGTAAAAATAATTAATTTTATCAAATCACGACCACTACAATCCCGATTGTTCTCATTATTGTGTGAAGATTATGGCAGCACACATAAAACACTGCTGCTCCATACAGAAGTGCGATGGCTGTCTCGGGGTAAAACTTTAACAAGGCTATTTGAACTTAGAGCCGAGTTACAAATGTTTCTTTCAGATACTTCTTTTAATTTGAAAGACCGTTTGTATGATAAAACTTGGTTGTTCCGACTGTCTTTTATGGCGGATATCTTTCAGAAACTGAACGAATTAAATTTATCATTGCAAGGTAAACAGACAACAGTGTTCCAGGCCTGTAACAAAATAACTGCCTTCAAAAGAAAATTAGATTTTTGGATTATTTGCGTTGGAAATAGAAAAATAGAAAGCTTTACGTCACTCAGTGAGTTTCTTGGCGATAACAACTCAGAAATATATCAAGATGATGTATTTGAAGAATTGGTCCAATATCTCACTTCGATGCGCGCATCTTTTGAGCAGTATTTTCCTGAAGAACAGAATACAAAAATGAAACTGAATTCATGGATTCATAATCCTTTTTTACCCAACTTACAAAAGCCCGAAAGTATGTCAAACGAGATATATGAATCTCTTTTAGAAATGTCATCTGACACAAGTATGGAGTCACTGTTCAAAACGACGCCTCTCAACGATTTTTGGTGCAGAATCCGAAATGAATATCCAATGCTTGCCAAAATGGCTTTGAATATTCTTCTCCCGTTTCCAACAACATATTTGTGCGAAACAGGATTCTCAACCTATGCAGCCACGAAAACAAAATACCGCAATAGACTGGACGCCGAACCTGATATGAGACTTCAACTGTCCTCTATGAAACCTGATATCAACCAATTGATGAAAAATAAAAAACAGTTTCATACATCCCATTACTTAGATTTTTTTTCTTTTTCAATGTTATATTTATTATTATACTTGTTATGTAAGTAAGTAATAAGTAACTGTTACATGGTACTCTAATTATGCTTATTAATAAAAAATACACTTAAAAACCATTGTTTTATTGTAGGGTTCCATCAAGTATTTTGCTATCCAAAAGGGTTCCGTCACCAAAAAAGATTGAGAACCGCTGACCTAGATTAATTATTGTGTGTATCCTTCTTTATGTCAGTCAAAATATTGATTGTGTGTATCCTTCTTTGTGTCAATAAAGATATAGATTGATATTATTAAGAACGTCAGTTCATAAAAGCACGGCCAGCCAACAGTGGACCAAACATACAATGATGAGAAAAAGAAAAAGATGTCAATTGAACACTTACAGTGAATCCTCGGCCACAGTGGTCGCATATCTTGTTCCTCGGTGGTCGCAGTTTCTTGTGGACGAAATTCTCGTGCCTTTTCAAAGCTGAATTATTTTTAAACACCTGTTAATGAGAAACGTTTGATAAATTGTCTAAAAAAAACCCACATTATTCAAACTAATACCACAAATTACGGAAGGGGGGGGGGGGGGAATAATGAAATTTGTGTGACGTAATTATCTATCCATAGATAGCCTCTAGTTTCGTAAAGAAGACATCTCTTAGGTGTTTTTAAAGATGCATGAGCATGAGAATAATATATCTTTCTACCTTACTTCTCTTCTTCGTTCGCGTGCTCTTCAATTGACAAGCACGCTGCACATTTATCCCAATAGGAGTCGGGTTGCATTTCAGCTTTGCCGGAATGTTACTTTTGTAACATTTTACGTTACTTTTGACCCTCTTATGTTACCTCCATGTTACATGACATAAAATGTTACTTTTACGTTGCTTTTAGAACTAAATAAAAATAAAAAAATATTTTCCAGAAAATAAAATATTAATTTTAAATTGTGTTATGATGACGAAGATCCGCAAAAAAATTCGCTCTCGCTTCACTCGCGCTTATTACATCAGTTTTGTTAATTAGGAACTATTTATGGGTTTATTGGCGCTTGTGTGCCAATAATAATAGTAAAACTACTTTGTTTTACTAATTCTAAAACTAAGGTTAAGCGGTGGCGGTGACAAAACGACTTTCATATATTTTGTGTGCTGTTGTTGCATTTCTTTCATCCTAATTTGAAACAAATATTTTTTAAAAAAAACGCAAAAACAAAAGACCCCTGCCTCGCTCGCGCTGAAGCCACCAGCAAAGACTAGATTATTTTACCCCCCCTCCCCTCGAAAGCTACACTTAATAAGATAATGTTACTTTTCTCGTAAAAATGTAAACTTTTTAAGCTGTCTTGTGTTGCTTTTGACTATTGGCCAGTGGCACTGTTGTATTTAGTCTTGCCAGTAGCTAGCTAGCTTGCTCCATGGGTTCGCGCTTCGGACTACAAATCCAGCGGTTGCGGGTTCGAATCCCGCAAGGGGCAAATGTTTGTGTGATGAACACGAGCATTTTTACGTAAGTCATGAATGTTTATAAAAGTATTTATGTATGTTTATTAAATCCGTTATTTAGTCGCCATAGTACAAGCTTTGCTTAGTTTGGGGCTAGCTAATTGGTGTGATTGTGAAAACAATTTATTATTTATTTAGTAGTGATTGTTTGATCACTGATTCAATGGTTCTGCCACTGATTAAATAATTACTACGTCATACATCTGCTAAGTTGTCAAATGTGTGTCACACTTGTGTCAAACACATACAATATTACGTAAAATAAAACACAATAATTGTATCTCTGTTCAAAACAATGCGTCTAAGTACTAGTTATAGTACTTATTTAGTCATTAGCAAATACATTTTGAAGAAGCACAAATAAAATTTCAGTCATTAATGTGGATTGACAAATCTGTGACTGAAGATGGAAGAAACAGGATGACGTAGCTAGTTAGGCACAATCTTCTATCTTCTTATATAAAAATGAATTGCTGTTCGTTTGTCTCGCTAAAACTCGAGAATGGCTGGACCGATTTGGCTAATTTTGATCTTGAAATATTTGTGGAAGTTCAGGGAAGGTTTAAAAGGTAAGAAAATATTTTAAAAAATGCAAGGAAAGTTGTAAAACAACTATAAAACGAATTGGCGGAACGAAGTTCGCTGGGTCAGCTAGTATTTAATAAAATTTTGTAAAAACTTTTTCGTCAAAATTTTTCAGGAGTAATCTGGGACATTAATAAATAAAATAAAAATTAAATTAAATATATAATAGTCTTAAGTTTCGGCCGTACCTTCGAACATTGAGCACACTCGTGCTTGATGTTTTTGAGGTGCACAAAGTCTATGTGCTCCTGCAGAGCCGCCTTCGTCAAGAATTTTGAACCACATTCGTTGCACGTAAACCTGTGGAATTAAATAAAACCAATCATACATAATTTGTGAGTTTATTCTTAATCGTCACTGACCTTACACTAGACAGACGGCTATCAAATTAAATTTGTGCATAATTCATTACTGCAAATTTGGCGCTGTAGGCATATGCGAGTGTCCATGGAACTAAAATTGGTAAAGTCCGCAAGATTCTTGCGAGTGACTTCTCAAATTGGCACAAAATTAGCTATCATTTGTATGGGAACGCCAGTCCAGTAAGTATTTATAAAGGTCTGAACCCCCTCTATTTTACTCATTAGAGTAGGTCCTTCCGCAACAGCAAAGAGCCGCGGCCACAGGTACTTACTCAGTTACCTTTTATCATCGTCACGTCGTCACGTACGTGAGCCAAGTGAGTCTTCAAATGATGTACAAGCCCCTGGTCAGTGTCAATCCCCCCGCCCCTTACAGAATACGGCTAGACACCTCTATTTTACTTCTTAAAGTACCTTCGCGGCCACAGCTAGTCGTTCAGTTACCTTTTATCATCTTCCGATACATGAACCGAGTGCGTCTTCAAATGATGTACAAGCCCCTGGTCGGTGTCAATCCCCCCGCCCCTTAAAGAATACGGCTCGATCCCTCTATTTTACTCCTGAAAGTACCTTAGCGGCCACAGCTAGTCGTTCAGTTACCTCTTATCATCTTCCGACACGTGAGCCGAGTGCATCCTCAAATGATGTACAAGCCCCGGCTCGGTGTAAACCCCTCCTCAAGAATACGGCTGGACCCCTCTACGTTACTCCTTAGAGTACCTTCCGCGGCCACAGCTAGTCGTTCAGTTACCTCTTATCATCTTCCGACACGTGAGCCGAGTGCATCCTCAAATGATGTACAAGCCCCGGCTCGGTGTAAACCCCTCCTCAAGAATACGGCTGGACCCCTCTACGTTACTCCTTAGAGTACCTTCCGCGGCCACAGCTAGTCGTTCAGTTACCTCTTATCATCTTCCGACACGTGAGCCGAGTGCGTCTTCAAATGATGCACGAGCCCCTGGTCGGTGCGGAAGTGCGCGCGGCAGGGCGCGCAGTAGGCGCCGGCGCGCGCGTGCGCGGCCGCCACGTGCGCGGCGAGGCCCGACTTGGCGTTGTACACTTTGCCGCACGCCTCGCACGAGTACACGCGGCTGGAGTGCTTGTGCACTGTGCTATAGTTAGTTAGTCAAAGAATATTGATTTATAATTTTAAAAAACGGTAAAACACACTTTATATGTTTTGAACTATTGAACTCGTCAAGACGAATCAAATGAACCCAAACACGAAGGTTTTGCAAGTAGTTGTTACTGAGTTCTACTATCCACCTCCTGACTCAATCATCAGATCAGCACGATGGTGTCAAATTATTGTATTGTGATCCGAATGTCAAATACTAACAAAGTTATAAATCAATACGTCAATAAAATTAGAAGCAGGTAAAAAACTACTTCCAGGTTATGATAAGTTATTTTTATGTGAAGCTAATAAAATTTGACTAGCAAAGAGGGTTCCGTACAAACATGTAGGTGTTTAAATAGTCCGTCCATCACGGGAATCAAATCTTGAAGATTTGTTTTTGTGATTACAAATTTAAGATTTTAGATTTCTCATTTTACTTACTTACTTACTTACTTACTTACTTGTGCTCTAAAAACATTGCTTCTTGCTAAATTTTATGATTACAGGTTATGATAACGGAACAATTTTATGATAACGGAAAGTACCATAGGTTTGATTCCCTTGCGAGTGTAAAAATATGCGGCATAATCGGGCGTATCTTTCGATTGTGTTGACATAAATGTTTGATTTTTCTAGAGCTCCAAGGCATTGAAGACTTCAGTATTTGATATTAATTTCAACCTGATAACTCTACGCGTTTCCGCGAAACAGGGTCTTGACAGACAGACGGACATCAAGTGATCCCATACAGGTTCCGTATTACCTTTTGAGTTACGGAACCCTAAAAAAGGAAGGTCAAAAGTACCTACAATAGAGTAGATACTTTTGACCTTCCTAAAACGTATATTCGACACACATGAAAGAAAAATATATAACAATAAAACTATTTAATAAAGGGTATTTAACTAATACGTCAAAATGGGAACCATTTGTCACATAACCGTCACGTTATAAATGTCTGACCAATATGACCGAGCAAATTGGACATTTTCTCAATGTGACCGGACATTTTGGACATTTATTGTCACTAACGTCACATTCAATTCTATTGATAAACTATGAAAAAAAAAACATTTGGTCACAAATAAGTGCATTATATAAGAGAGACAGGCTTTAGTAATGATGATTTACAACGAAATGAAATTTCTAAAATTAATTTATCTTTCTGCACGAACAAGCTAAAAAGTACGCGCGAGTTTTTTTTGAGTTCGGTCCAGATCCAATTACATGTTTTATTGTATGTTTTTATTGTCAAATACTTAACACTACGACATACTTTAGTGGAATTCTTCTTTTTTAAAATGTATACTAAAAAAAATATGTGACCATCGTGACAATAAATGTCCAATGTGACCAAGCATTTATTATAAATGACGGACGCTTATAGCATATGACCGTCAATTTACAACTCTAGTCACAGCATTTGTCACAGTCACTTATCACGACGCTGATTTTCGGCGGGGACCCCGACGCTAGTCAGTACTTGGATAGGTTAGATTGACAGACAGACGGACATCAAAGTGATCCCATACAGGTTCCGTTTAACCCTAAAAAGGAAGATCAAGAGTTCTTGGATAGTACTTTTTGTGAAATTGAATTTATTAACTTTGCCATGTTTATATATCTTTGATGTATGTGTATTTACCAAAAATAACTTGAATATGTTTAAGAAAAAGCGTGATATGTGTATGTTTAGAACAAGGTATCCAAATCAGCTAGTGGCACCAAACTGCTCAACAAAAGGCTTCCAAAAAAATTGTTACGCCATGTCCATTAAATTATTTAATAAATTACCAAATGCTCTTAAAGAGTTGCCGATTGAAAAATTTAAGTACGCTTTGTATAGGCTTTTATGTGATAAATGTTATTATAGTGTCGATGAATTTATTGCATACAAATTTTGAATACCTATTATTATATAATTAATTATTTATGTTTTACTTTTATTTAATTCATGAATATAATTTTATTTTAATATTGTACTAATTAATTGATTTTTATGCACGTATTGTAATTTTATTGTAAAAATTTACATGCCACCTTAAATGTGGCGAGACATGACGGAATAATATGTAAAAAACATCTTAATGTACCATGTTTCATGTAAATAAATGAATTTGAATTTGAATTAGGTTAGAAGAGGCACTTACTACATGTGTACCTTGAGGCCGGCGCGGCCCACGAAGGTGCTGGCGCAAAGGGTGCAGGTGGCTTTCTGCTTGTGCTTGTCGCGGTGGTAGCGGTAGCCGCGGTGCGACCTACAACAATCTTAAGTTATTTACAAAAGCATCGGCTGAAATGGGTAAAAGTATTGCCTATATAGATTACGATAGTGAAGGAATTACGTGCCCCGGATCGGTAATTAATTATTTGCGAAAAGACAGTAAATAAATGGTTACTTGCTTCAATTTGCATAACACACTTCGTCATCCGCCCTTGACACTGCGCGGGAGCGGTATAATGTGTAACGTTAGCATTTTTGGACAGATGTGGACGGTTTGAGACAGAATAAAACCTAATCTTTATTTAATATATTTTTTTAATGAAAAAATTAATGATGTTCAGGACATAAAATTTCTTTACTATTGTAATCTTTACGTATAATACTTTTACCCATTTAGCCGCTGCAGATATTTATGAAGCATCTTATATATAACAGAAAGTCGGCTTAGTTACACTATTTATAAGTCAAAAACGGCTAGACCGATTTTTATAATCTTTGATTTGTTGAATTTGTCTCCACCCCGAATAGCAGAATAACTATAAAAACACGGAAAACTTCACGAAAAAAAAATGTATGAAGGGGCAGTACGAAGTTCGCCGGGACAGCTAAGTCTCATATATCACACACATAGATTAAGAGTAGCACAACTCGAAATAATACAATAGGCGAGTTATTGCGATTATGGGAATGTGTGTAGAATCTACATTACTTAACTCCAACCAAAGACACCCATGTACTTGAGACGTGCTACTCTTTACTTTGATCTCATTAACTAGGAACATGAAGAAAGACACGTTTACGATTTGTTGCGCCTTTGCGTATTTCGATTTGTGCTACTTTATGTAGGTATGCGATATAAAGGAAGAATTTTTTACCACCATCTTTTTTCTAGGCATTAGGAATCCTTCATAGAACCCATTTATATAAAAAAAAGTTTTCACCATAAAATATTTTTCCCAATATAATTTTCAATTTAATGTGGTTACTGCTTAACGTAAACATTACGCTAGATACATGAATGAGAAGGCGGCGCGAGGGCAGCGGCGCGCGGGCAGCGGCACGGGGTTGCTATGACGACGGCCTCGTGTCGGCATCGGTGGCGCGCCGGCCGGTGTCAACAAACATACAAACCAGTCGCCCGCGCAACCCCGTGACGTATGCGTGCCTAATTACCGCGTATCCGCCGTCCCGCGTGCTGCGTACTATCGCGAAAATATGAAGGGAAAGTCAACAACTTAAGGATCGTAAAAACATCAATGAAAGTCAAAGTCAAAAATCATTTATTCAGTTTAAGACAGAAAACTGCCACTTATGAACGTCAATAATAACATTATTGGCCCATATGGGGCAGAACATGTCTCCTTATTTTTTGGGCCCTACTAGCGCAACTACTAGAAAAGCGGGGGCGGGGAGAGGCGTCAACGCTAGCGCGCAGAGTAGTTTGCGTGCCGTGTCCATACTCTTAGTATTTGTTGAGACAATTTCCAGGTGCTTTATCTCAACATTTTTGTACTGGGCGATACCAAAAGAAAAAACACGTGTATTGTTTTTTTCCTCATAGATTATTATATTTAAATTTGGATGGTGATAAAAAATTCTTCCTGTATAAAAATGAATTGACGTTAGTTAATGAGTGACGTCACGGACGTTGACAGCTACATGTACGTTCGTTCGCTGCCGCGTATTTAAAATTAATTTAAAGCAATAAATCAAGTTGCGAAATAGTTCAATTGTATGGATAATTATACATTGTGTGTATCTACTTAAGATTGGTGTTAAAGGAGAAATAAAACAAGATTCTGTGGCTAGGATAGTACTGTACGCGAAGTGGTACCCACACAGACGGAAATAAAAAATAAAAAAACTTAAAACTTACTCTAGTTACACTTACATTTACTTCTAAAATGGCACCAAAATGCAACGCGTGTGGAAGATTCCTGGCGACTGCCGAGGGAGTAACGTGCCCAGGGTGCAATGTCCTGTGCCACAGGGCATGTGTCGGCGTTCCTATGGGCCTTACGGTCCCTAGTTCCTGGCTGTGCCCGGAGTGCAGAGCCAAGCTACCCAGGTCGAACGCTGACAACACTCCGGCACGTGCAACGGGTCCTGTCCACGTTTTAGACGCATCAATGATGGAGGATGAATTAGATGCTACAGCGCTTGACACAACAATCGAAATGCAAGACGTTTGCCTCGACGTACGTGCCTTCCGTGAGGAAATGAAGCAGGCAATAGAAGAGTGTAAAGCCTGGAAAACAGAAATGGTTGAGCTTCGATTAATGGTGGCTTCGATGGGGGAAAGAATGACCAGGCTGGAGGAGCGAATCGATGTCTTGGAGAAACAAGGGACCACTGCATGTGTCGATGAAGCTACCATAAGCACTATTCAATCCTTAGAAGCGGCTGTTGCCCAAATGAAGATGGACCTTAATGACAGAGACCAAGATCTGCTCTCAAACGACGTCGACATCGCAGGCATTCCGGAGGAGGAGGGGGAGAGTGTTCCGCATCTGATTTTGGCGTGCGCGGCAAAGTTAGGCGTCCCCTTGGATGAGACGGATGTGGTCAGCTGTTCGCGTGTGGGCCCCAAGCGGGTAGAGAGCCAGGTTACCCCTAGAACGCGAGCTATCACCGTCCGGCTGGCGCGTCGCGCAACCCGTGATAAGCTGATAAGGGCAGCGCGGGTGCGACGCAGCCTCACCACTGAAGGCTTGGGTCTGCGCACGGCTCCCCAGCCCATGTACATCAACGAGCGGCTGTCTCGATCCAATCGACAGCTATTCAATAGGGCCAGGGATGGTGCTCGGAAGATGGGCTGGCGCTTCATATGGACTCGCGAAGGTCGAATATTCGCCAGGCAGGAGCACGGTGCCCCTGCTTCCCGCATTAGGTGTGATGAGGACCTTGAAAGGATTTTTGGCAAGGCAGCGGTTCGTGTTTAGATCGCTGTGGATCCCTTCTTTGTTTGTATCTTCTATATTATATTATTTTAATCTCAGAAATAGGCAAGCGGTGCTACTATGTGTCTCACAGTACTTTATTATGCTCGTATATAATATCTTATCTTGTTTATGTATGTCTATCACGTAGGGTTACACTTAACAAATATCTATTATGCAGAATATTCGTCACGGCACGTCACAACTCACTTTATGTTGTCATGGCTCCGTTTTGTTACGGGAGGGCAGTGACAAGTCTTATACACACACCGAATAAGCGGCGACCTAACCTAAAGAGCGAGCCGAGTGAACTATTATTTTTAAACACCTTTATTCACTGTATTTTTCTGATTAAAAGGCGCGGCTAAGCGCACAGAACTGAAATTAGGACTTCTTAATGCAGGTTCACTCGGTACGCGCCATGACGAGCTGGTGGCAGCTGTGGATCATCATGGTGTGCACATACTAGCGGTGAATGAAACATGGTTGCGAGAGGGCGAGGAGGGCCGTGCGCCCGCCGTGCCCGGGTATCGACTGCGGCACATTCCGCGGCCGATTAGTGTGCGTTCGCGCGGCGGTGGGGTGGGATACTATGTTCGGCGCGATGTCGCTGCGCGTATCCTGCCTCATCCCCCCGCCGTCAATGTCGAGCAGATGTGGCTATGCATAACCGTATGCGGAAAGAAGATAGCTATAGGCACTGCTTACCGACCACCGTGGTTAAATGTAGATGTGTTTATAGACGCGTTATCCACATCGCTTGAATCGTTTGCTTGGTGTGATAACATTGTATTATTGGGGGATTTCAACGTAGACATGTTATGTGCAAGCGATAGTAACAAAAAGATTTGTGAGTTCCTTCTACACTACAGACTAACTCAATATGTACAAACACCTACACACTTTACGTCTCATAGTGAAACCCTGATCGATCTAATCTGTACGGATATAAAAAACTGCACAATAAAAGTCGACTATATACATAATCTTAGTAGACATGCATTCATGGTATGTCACGTCAATATACCCAGGTTTAAACCGGTTCCAACAATAGTAAAGCGTCGGGCGTTATATGACATTGATGAACATCTATTTAGGATACATGTTTCAGGCCTGGACTGGAACCAGATTAAGGGACTTCCAGATTTAGATGACATGGTATCTTTATTTAACGACTACGTTCTCTGCCTTTTTGATATACATGCCCCGCTTAGGACTATTCGCATCAAACACCATCAATATCCTTGGATTACGCATAACATAAAACTTATGATGAAAGAAAGAGACAAGGCATACACTAAGGCACGAGCATCTGGGCAGATTTCACATATCGAATTTTATAAGGATATCAAACGCTGTGTGGACCAAGCGCTGTACAGAGAAAAACAAGCTTACTTTAATCAATACGTAAACAAGAATTCTAACAGCCCGCGTGCAGTTTGGTCACACATAAAGCAACATGTTCGCATTAAAACGAAACCGGAATTACCGGGACACTTGCTAACTGACCCGAACACAGTAAACGACCATTTTCTTAATACTCCTGGACAACACAGTATTACTATCTCGCAGCTGACCTATTTCGAACATAATCGAGATGAAACGAACCAATTCGAAATCGGGGAGGTAGGAGAGGGTGAGGTGCTTAGGATACTCAAGGGCTTAAAATCAAATGCAGTTGGCTTGGATGGTATCTCTTTGGACATGTTACTGGCAACCCTACCACAGTCGCTCGCAGCTATTACGGCTATAGTAAATAGATCGATAGTAACAGGCATATATCCCAGAGAGTGGCAAGAGGCATTAGTTAAACCCATACCTAAAAAAACACTCCCTGCATCACTAACGGACTTGCGTCCGGTCAGTATCTTGTCTTGTTTGTCTAAAGTGCTAGAAAAAATTGTAGCTGACCAACTTAAAAAAATTCTAGAACAACATTCTATTTTACCAAGTACTCAATCTGGTTTTAGGAAGGCTCATAGCACAGCTACGGCCTTACTGCAGGTGGTCGATGATGTACTGACTGCGCAAGATAGAGGGGAGGGCACTTTGCTTACTCTACTTGACTTCTCTAGAGCTTTTGATTGCATAAATGTGCCGCTTTTGTTATCAAAGCTAAGTTATTATGGGTTTAGTGCCCATTCTGTAAAATGGTTCCATAGTTACTTTATGTATAGGACACAGCGTGTGGAGATAGTGGACGATAAAGGCAATAATCGATTATCAGATTCAAAAAATGTCCACAGAGGAGTCCCTCAGGGGTCGATTCTAGGTCCGCTATTGTTTATTGTTTACAGTGCTGATGTTGCAACACATATCCACCATTGCAAATATCACATTTATGCTGACGACATTCAGGTGTACATTTCCCGCAAACCAAATGATATTCACTCAGCATCAAAGCTATTGAACGAGGACTTGGAACGTATAAATAGTTGGGCAAAGTCAAATACACTGGTACTTAATGGTAATAAGTCCAAATATCTGATACTAGGTTCCAAGGATCAAATAAGAAAGATATCTGACAGGGGTGTGGATGTAGTGATAGAAGGTCAAACTATAGAACGGGTGACGGAGGCAAGAAATCTCGGTTTGGTTATGGATGGGGAATTACGTTTCGAAACCCACGTAAACACCATCATAAGCAACTGTTTTTATAGGCTAAAGGTGCTTTATCAAATAAGAAACTACATAAATACTGAAAATCGTATCAAATTATGCGATTCGCTTGTATTATCTAAATTTAATTATGTGGACGTAGTCTACGGGCCACGGCTGCTTGCTCGTACCCAAAAGGCAATCCAACGTGTGCAGAATGCCTGCGCTAGGTATTGCTTCCAAATACCGCCCCGAGCGCATGTTACTCCCTACATAAACAGTGCAAACATATTAAAAATGAACTCTCGTAGAAATTTGCATTTTGCTACTATTTTGTTTGGTATAGTAAAAAACAATGTGCCTGCATATTTGGCTGAAAGATTGATCTGGTGGCGGGATGTGCAGCCGCATAGGACTCGTCGCTCCAGTCACTCCCTCGTTCTCCCGCCTCACCGCACTGTGGCATTCAGGGGGTGTTTCAAGTTTGCCGCGTCCAAATGCTGGAATTCTCTTCCTCCTCCACTACGTTGTCTAAAAAAAACCGTAGAAACGTTTAAAAAGCACTACAAGCGTTACATTCTTGACGCTCAAAAGTCGATACGATGAGTTACATCATAAACACAATACCTCTCGAGTCTAGACAAACAGGCATTCGAAGATATATCCCATTACACGCTTTGTAGGTACGCGGCGAACTGGGTCGGAGAATTGAGCGGGTTTTGACTGACCCATCCTCAATTATGTAGTTTAAGTAGACGGCAGTTGAGTCTGAAAAAGTGGGAATAAGGCTTTTAGATGTAAGTAAATGGATAAAATACTGACGAGTTAGGTACAAATGATATTAAATACAATCACTTACCCACCGACTCATAATTTTAATCGAACACCTTGACAATTTAATTTATTTGTTGTATTTCTTGACTTTCTTTTTTATTTGATTAATTATTTATTTGATTACTTTTAATATTCTAACGATTCGCTAGCCCACTGAAAATAAACATGTTACGCACAATTAAGGTCACCTACAACGGACCAGTTCAAAACGGTTTCTGAACTTACAGAATTATGGCACATTAGCGTCCCGCCCGCTCATGGCGTTCGGCCGGAATGATCGGTAATGCCTAGTGTGACTGGCGGCCGTGACGATTCCTTGATGCATAACTATTATATCTATACAACACACAATTATGTTCTTAATCTGTTCTCCACGCGAAACCTAATATTTATTTAAGTAATATATATAACGCTGTCTATTCATTAGTTTACGTACTGTTTATTGTCTTTAAGTTTATTTCTTTTTATATTTAATATGCATATTATTTATTTAAGTTTCGTCGGCTGTCCGTCCGTGTACCTCACTCAGCGGGGCCTACTGAAAACCAGCGTCGCGGCCTACTCAGGCCGTGGCTCAAGCTGAGTGAGGTCCCATTATCCCGGACACCACAGGCACATAGTGGCACCGCTTGGTTTACTCTTTTTTTCTATTAAAATTTTATTTTGTTACTTTTTTTTTATTTTTTATTTTTAATTTAAATAATGTTTGTGTCTTTTACTGTTTGTGTGTGATGTCCAATGTATAATAAATGTCTTTTCTTTCTTTCTTTCTTTCTTTCTAATCTTACAAAAACTCAAGAACGGCTAGACCGATTCGGCTTTAGGTTTTGAAATATTTGCAGAAGTCCAAGGAAGGTTTAAAAGATAACTTTTATTGGCGGTACGAAGTTCGCCGGGTCAGCTACTAGTATTGAAATAAATAAATCTACAGTAATATTATAACGGTGAACAGTTTGTTTGTTTGGTTGATTGAATGAACGCGCTAATCTCAGGATTCACTGTTTCGAATTGAAAAAACATTTTTGTATTGCATTGTCTATTCATCGAGGAAGTTATAGGCTATAAAAAAACACGCTGCGATCAATAGGAGCAGAGTATTAATGAAAAATGAAAAAACGAAAAAAAAAATTCTTTTTGAGAATGCGCTGAACGGTTGAAGTTACGCAGAAATGATGAATGACGGAATTGTACCCCTTCATAAGTTCTAAACAAAAGTTAGTGACGGCATAATAATAATATGTCTATGTTTTAAGGTTGACTCACTAAATATAACGTTTTCAACCGACTTCAAAAAAGGAGGAGGTTCTCAATTCGACTCGAAGTTAGTGATAAATCCTAATCTAACTGCTGAACACAGATTTCATCCTCTTTTTTTTCATCCTTAGGGGTATAATTTTTTTCGAAATTTTTTACTATAGTATCTTTGAAGTATTAGCTATTCAATAAAAATCATCAAAATCAGTTTACATTTGTCGAAGATATTGGTTAACATAGATCCATGAATCACGAACCAAAACATTATCTGGGTATATATTTTGTTTTTATCTCAAAAACTGCTGAATCAATTACGATAAAATTTATATGGGACCACCTCTGAAGTATGATCTACCAAACGAAAAAAAGATCATCAAAATCAATTCACAATTGGCAGTGTAATCGCGTAACATACATAAAAAAAATTAAAAAAACAGTCAAATTGAGAACCTCCTCCTTTTTTGAAGTCGGTTGAATAATGCATATTTGGCTGTTGATACAGACTTTAAGTGTCTGATCGAACTCCACGCGGGTCGCGGACAAAAGCTAGTGAAAATATTAATAAAATGTTCAATACTTCTCAAAACAAATGAAATGGGTAACTAGTAGTTGTTAAGGAGTTCTACTATTCACCTCCTGGCTCCATCATCAGATCAGCATGATGTCAAATTATTGGATTGTCATCCGAATGTCAAATATTTACAAAATTTTACCAGACAATAAAAACCGGACAAGTGCGAGTCGAGGTCGCGTGGAGAGGGTTCCATACTCCTTGTGATATACACCTAACACTTAATCGTTTCAGTAGATTCGGAGCAAATTGGCTGTAACAGACGGACAGACAGACACGAATGATCCTATAAGGTTTCTTCTTTCCTTTTGAGGTAGGGAACCCTAAAAACTTACTCAGTAGTGAACCCGCATTCGTGGCAAGTGTAATTGGTCTCTATGGTGCCGTGATGTTCGTTGTAGTGCTTCACGACGGAGTATACGTTGTTATTCCTCTTGCCGCACTCCTGGCACTCGTATCTGCAAAGAAAAAAAAAAAAAATTTAAGCCATAGTTTTAAAAACTATAAAACACACTTATACATAATGAACTCGTCAAAACGAATCGAATGAGCCCAAACACGAAGGTTTTACTAGTAGTCATTGAAGAGTTCCACTACCCACCTCCTGACTCCATCATCAGATCAGCACGATGCTGTCAAATTACTATATTGTTATCTGATTGTCAAATATTTCCAACGTTTTTAATCACATATCGATTAGATAGTTAGAAGTAGGTTAAAAACTACGTCCAAGATTTGATTCGAAGATTTAATTTATATACCTATTTCAAATACAAATACAAATATTTGCCATTAAATAGGGTTAAAACAATACAAAGTCGATGTCAAAAAATAATATTACATGAAGCACCTATTTAGCCATATACAATAGCATGCAAATATGAAGGAAAATTTATTAATTTCAATAATATGTCATTGAGCATCAAAATAATTCAATTATAATTATATGCAAAGATTATACAAAATAGCAAGAAATTATATGTCGTTTACGTTTTATCCTATAAGAATTTGTCAACCGAGTAATACGTTATTTTCTACGTAATGATTTGCCAAACATTGGGGCGGGAAGATGCCTTATTTCGCACTCGACATAGGAGCACTTTCGATGTACCCATTTGTAGAACTAAGTACCGTAGAAATAGTTTTATTATAAGAGCTACAGACAAGTATAACTCGAAATTCTGTCACATAGACATTTTTAATGAGCGGTTGGTTCGGTTTCGTCATCTCCTGAGATCAATTTAACAGTATTGAGTCTTTTTTGGCCCACTGGATTTTAATCGATTAACTCAATTTATTTTATACTGCATATTCTCTGTTTTTTTTTGTATTATGTCTCCATTTGGCATAGCTGTAATAATTAGCGTTGGAAACTTAAAATGCTAATGTATGATCAAATAATTTTTAAGCTAAATGAAATATTGTAAAGCTGTTTGTTTCCTTGAATAAAGAATAAGAAATAAGCCGGTATTTTATTAAAAATAGTCTTGCACATAGCATGACTATTCTTTATAAAGCGCTTCGTTTTAGGGACGACGTCAAGGACAATTCTGTATTCTGTTTCGTTAAAACACGTAGACACAATAGATCTAGAGATCTTGTAGGTTCGTCTGTAAACTTGTCTTGAATTATCGGATGTTAGCAAAGGTCACTTGTTACATAGTTAGTTACGAGTGAAGCCTATCTATGTGTGTTAAAAATAATCATTTTAGCATAATCGTTTCATCATCATCATCATCATTTCAGCTATAGGACGTCTGCTGCTTAACATATGCCTCCCCAGTGACTTCCAGATTGGCCGGTTGAAAGCGGCTTGCATCCAGCGTTCCTTAAACCTTGCAATCTTTACCAGGTCGTCTGTCCATCTTGTCGGACGTCCTAGGCTCCGCTTGCAATACCCCGCCCACTGCCAGTTCCGCTTGCTAGTCCGTTGGGCTATGTCAGCAACTTCTGTTCGTTTACGGATCTCCTTATTTCTGATTCATTCTCGCAAAGAAACACCGAGCATAACCCTTTCCATAGCACGCAGTGCAACCTTGAGCTTTCTTATGAGGCCCATAGCCACGTTTCGGTCGGGGATGGTGCCGTGTGGGGACGACCGTAAAGAATACACTTCCCCACTGCCAACAGGCGTGTCGTAAGAGGCGAATAATTCCTGCAGCTCGAGACGGGTAACAGCGTCTACGTGCGAAATATTATATACAAACTGCGCTCGCCAACCTGCCTGCCAAGCGTGGCGAGTATTTGCAATCCAATCCAATCAATCAAATATACAGGGTCTCCCAAGATGGGTGTGCCAGCAGAGGGCGCCTGGTGTTGAAGGTCACTATTACCTATACATTTGAACCCCATGTATTTTCAGCTAATTTGAATAAATAACAAATATAATATGTCGACCGCTTGCGTGCCGCGTATTTTTTTTTTATGATTTTCCGGTCTATGTCGGGTAAGCACGCAAAGGAATACTGATCTAGATTAATTTAAAGGATTTATTCTGAAGTTTACGCAGAAGATGTCGCAGGCAAAATGAATAAATAACAAATATAATATGTCGACCGCTTGCGTCCCGCGTATTTTTTTTATGATTTTCCGGTCTATGTCGGGTAAGTGGCACGCGAAGGAATAATGATCTAGTTTAATTTAAGTAAAGGATTTATTCTGAAGTTTGCGCAGAAGATGTCGCACGCTAAAGCTAGTAAAATAATAAATTACCTTCTAGAATGCCTCTTCGTGTGTTCCCTGTAAGACGTGACAGTGCTCAGAACTGATTTACATATTTCGCAGATAAAACCGCCTTTTTTCTGCAATAAAGCGTAATGTAATTTTAGTATACTTAGGTACCTATCCTATTTAATGGCATAACAAATAAAACATTTATATTTGCTAGACAGGGATGGTTAACGAGTTTACTTTATCATCTTTACTAGACATGTGTCGTTCCGGATCGTAATAGTTCCAGGAACTATGTCCGACACTGGAACGATATCGTTCCGCTCCGAGATACTTAAATAAACATGTTCACAGTTCCGCGCATGTCCAAGCGAACTGAGATCCGAGACATGCCGAAAATAAAAAAGAAGAAAAATGTAAGAAATAGGATATTGTAAATATTGAAAAATTATGTACATACAATCAGTTGATTTAATTATAAGTACGCCAACCAAAATAGTAATTTCATTAGGTACTTTATTGAATACGTAATACAATATTTTTTTTAAGTAAAATTCTTTAAATACTTAATTTTCATTAATAAAATTATTTGGTTGACAGTCTTAGCCTAAATAGTATGAAGGTAAATCAATTATGTAGGGGTGAATTATATTTAGGTATTTATCATACACATGTCCAATGGACCGAGGAACTATTAAAGTGAGTGCTAATCAGAGGAACTATACAGTTCCGGGAACATGTTAACGGAACCAGTTCCGAAATGTAAAGGAACCGTTCCAGGTTCAATCTATTAAAAGACATGATTTGCGCATCACTAACCTTTACAAGAGACTGAAAATCCCAAATATTGTGAGTAGGTATTTAAAAACGTAAGTAATTTTTGTTTGGGTCGTTCATTAATCACGTTATGTTTTAGCAACTATAAAACTCGGGGAGATTATAAATTTGGTGATATATGATGAGGTTTAGACTTACTACCCCGCCCCCTACCGAAAATTACTTTTAAAATTTTCAGAATATTATCTTTAAATAGATGTGTAATCTTAACTTAAAGCACACTTTCTTTCTTTTTAAAAAAAAACGGCCTTCATATCTTAGAATATTACTGGTCACTGTTGGTCTCGACATTTCCTCTATCAAGTAGTATTATGTATGTTTAGTGTATGTATGTATATATTATTGTTATGTATTTATGTATTTTTGTGTAAACGTCTATGCTATAAATTTTGCAATCCTATTTGTAGCAGGTTTTAAGAATTATAAGACCTCTGCACCACCTTTCCCTCTTTATCGGTTGTCCTCTACCTGAAGGTTGTCTGGAAGAGATCACTATTAGCGATAAGACCGCCTAAATTGTACGTTTTTCTGTGAAAATCATGTGTAATTTACTTGTTTGGTGTGCAATAAAGAGTATCCATCTATCTATCTTATTTTATTAGGGAAATTTAAATATAAAATAAAATATAAATAAATATTGGACAACATCACATACATTGCTCTGATTCTGTGGTAAGTAGCCAAAGCACTTGTGTTACAGAAATCAGAAACAACGACGGTACCACAACACCCAGACCCGAAATAAAGCAGCGTTTAACAGCATTTTTTGTCAAAGTCACGCGCCGCTCTTCGCTTATGAAATCGCACGTTCAACGAAAAAAGAAATAGACGTGATATCTCACTACCACCTCACTTGTGATATTTCGTGATTTTTCCGAACCCGCTTCCTTCAAAAGGGGTTCGAGCCTTCGTGATTAATGGATGCAGCATGTAGGTATACTGTTATGCCAAATAGGGACGTTCTCTGCAGAAGCCCATAGAACCCACCTCTCCATGTCGTTTCTCCATGTGTTCTTTCAAAGTTAGCTCATGATCAAATCCTGTAATACAATTATCGCATTTGTAAGGCAATTTCAGATACGACGGCTTAAGAGTGTCGCTCTCTCTCTCCATCATCATCTCTTCTCTACTTAATGTCACTATTGCAATCTTCCCTTCATATTTTTCGCTCAATTTTATTCGACTTTCAATATTTGAACTCTTTTGTGCCGCACCTCCTTTCTTTTTTTTCTTTTTTTTCTTTTTAACTTTTTTAATATCTTTCCTAATTTCTGACAAAGGCATGTCGTTTTCGAAGTCTGTACTATCATTTTCAATCTTGACTTCAGTTGATAGATCATACTGCACTTGTTCTGAATTCGCATCAATAAAAGTCGTATCATTTTGTTTTAATGAAGGTTCTATTTTTACATCTAGGTCATCAACTGAATTCGTCAGTTGAGTTTTGGAGCGGCCAAAATTCTGAAACTTTTTTGTTAATAATACTGTAGGTGTCTGAAACAAATTTATAGACAAGTTTATATAATGCAAATCATGGCAAACTATTATTAAATACGATTGTTTTTCGACTCATTATGACTTCGTGAAGATTTATAGTATTTTTTTTTAAAAATCACCAAAAATTACCTATGCTTATATCAAGGATTATTTAATTTTTAAAAGCTTCAATATAATAAATCTAGGTTTATAAACACATCTTTCCAAATATTTATTATTTAAAAGCAATGGCTGTATTTAAAAGTCAAAATACAAAACAAATAATTTACCATAAAAAAAATGTTGTTCGGGTTCAGATTATATAGTGAATTAACCAGTTGCCAAACCCAGCTAAAATATTTTAAGGATGAAAAGGAATGTTTCTTTAGAATGTTATGGAGACTATATTCTTACCTGTTCAGTCCATAATATATCAAGGCACTCTTGTACCTGCTCTTTGAATAGCTCAAATTTATTTATTAAGTGATGACAACCATGACAAATCACTGCATTTTGAAATTGAAACTGAAATATAAAACATATTTACGAAAATAGTAAAAATATGGTGTGGTAATTTACTTAAGAGATATAAAGAGATATCCTAACCCATGCAATTAGACTGACTAGGAATTACCAACACCCAAAATTACAACAAAATAATATTGGCTGTCCCGGCACTTAAGACACCTACCTACTTTCATAATAAAAAAAAACAATTAAAATACACACACAAATAGAGCACAATCTTTGATGTCAGTACTACATTAAGTATTTACTTACTAATAACTTGTAAAGGTGAGGGATTTGTTTTTAAAAATTCTCACGGGTAAGAGTTGGATTTGGTGGTACAATATACATTTCACAAAATAAATTCGTCGGCCATTTTAGATCACAAGATGCCAATCTCGTAGAACTTTACTATATTACTTTTTCTTGTGATTTTTTGAGATATATAATTTCTAATCAGTAAAACTTTAGGTAATTATGAATATTAAATCAATAATAAGCAATTAGTAACCTTAAACTTGAAGAATAACTCGAGAAAACTGGTGTGTTTACATGCCGCTAAGCTTATTAGTTGAACTTGTTTTGATAAACAACACAGGCACACATCTTGTTCTCGTATTATATTTAAGCTATCTTGTTCGGAGTTGTATTCCATCAGGTTAAATTGCATAAACTGAGACATGTTCACGATAAACCCTACAAGAAACCAATTCACAGCGCACGTACGTAAAATAAAAGCAAATCCTTTTTACGCTGGCGATATTCATTACAAAAGATACAAGCACCAAAATCCAATATGGTCGAACGAACGTTTGTGTAAATCGGAACGCAAAAACGTTTCGTTTTACCAATGATATTTCTTAAGTATCCAACGAGATTATTAATCTTCATCTTTAACTAATAAATCATACACGCATCGGTAATTCGGTAACACATCCTCAAAAACAGGACCTAAATACTAATTATCTAGACACATACTCAATTATTTTAGAATATAAACATTTAAAACAATCAGTTATATTTTGAATATGAAGAAGTTAGTAAGCACTAACAAAACGCGCGAGATTGACATTTTGACATTCTTCATCAATGTAAAAAAAAAAACAAAGGAAAACAAAAAATGGCACAGAGCGATTAGATACAATATTTTTGATTTATTTTGTTTTCAGACAACTGAATGAAGTTAATTCAAACCTTACCTAATTATTTATTTGAAATTAGAATTAAAAATAAAACTGTCATGGAAGAAACTTTTGTGTGTTGCGGCTGCCTATGCGCGGGCCGTAAAATGGTAATATTGGAAGATTTTTTGTTAAAACAAAGTTTTAAACAAATAATAAATGAAATTCCGGTAAGTTGCGTGTTATTACTAAATTTTAGTGCATAATTGTTAATTAGATTATAGCAAAGTTTATAATATTCTCATTTGGTACCTACTAAATAACTTTGAAAATATTTTGTCCGAAAATAATCGATAATGTAAACAACTCTATATTACCGTATTCACTTTTAACTTCCTATAAATTACAGTTACAGTTTAGAAACTGTATAAAACGATTTTATTTGAATCACACTCATCAAAACGTATCAAATAAGCAAAAACTCGAAGGTTTTACTTCGGTACTAGGTAGGTAGACATAAAAGAGTTCCATTAAACACCTGGCCCGATTATCAGATCAGCATAATGGTGTCAAATTATTGTACTATCATCTTGATTTCAAATACTTCAGATTTCAGAATTGTTTTGAAAAGTTTAAATAGAATCTCTATTTCCCTTGGTCATCGCATCACGCGTGAACGGATGGAACAATTACGCTAATTCTTTTTTGGATGTGTTAATTATCATCAGGAGAAGGTTTTTATAAAAGAAAAAATTAAGAAAATTGCACAGAAAATTCTTTAGTAATAAACTAAAGACCACACAGTCAAAGTCGTGGGCAACAGCTAGTAAATAAATACATATTGGACAATATCACATACATTGCTCTAATCTAATGTGCCAAAGAACTTGTGTTAGATAGTTAGTTAGTTAGAAGGTCAGCAGCCTTTTCAGACTGCTGCAGGCTTCCTGGAGCGATCCTGGTGATTGGAGAATCCGTGCCCGTTGATCTGCCTCGCTTTCCAGTAGCACATGCTGTGGCGTTTCTTCTATCAAAAGAACTTGTGTTATAGACATCAGAAACAATGATGGTTCCACACCTCCCAGACCCAAGACAATAGAAAAAAAGATTGTTTTCTGCATTGACCTGACTGGAATTTAAACCCAGGACCTCAAAGATTGCGACACCAAGTCCAGCTTGCTTGCCTCATGGCTACATAGGTTATCTACCTAATTTATAACAAATTATTATTTTTAAAATGTGATGATAGGCTAAGTAAAATACTTTTTCGTTTCAGTTGCCTCTACCAAAGGGAGAATTAAGTTTGTGCTGGGAGTGTAAAGCCCTGCTCAACCGCTTCACACGGTTCCGAAAACAAGTCAAAGAATGTTACAAGCTCCTCAACGATTATACAGCAGAGGTATTATATGCCAGACGAAACACGAAGTAATCATTATCATTTCAGCAATAGGACATCCACTATTTAACTTAGGCCTTCTCCAATGACTTCCAGATTGGCCGGCTAGAAGGACCTTAATCCAGCAGCTTCCAGCAACCTTTACCAGGTCAGCTGTCTACCTTGTGGGTGGATGTCCTACCCTGCGCTCGCCGGTACGTAGGCGTACGTGGCCTCCATTTCAGAAGCTTTCTGTGCCGGCCGTCAGTTCTGTGTGCAATTTAGCCACAGCTTATGGCTAGTTATTTGTTACAGTTTACTAATGCTAAACAATATGTTTAGGGTTTGAGTCCTCCAAAGAACAAGTGTCTGATTGATGAGCGAGATTTAGTATCTGAGTAATGGGTGTCATTTATCTCTTATCTAGTTCCTATAGTACAAGCCCTGCTTAGCTAGGGGCTAGATAATTGGCGCAATATCAGAACATGTAAGATTGCAATACTTTATACACCAAACATAATTTTTTCAGAATCTAAGTACAATAGGACTACAGAGAGCTCCAAGACTGGCAATACACAATTTATTACATATTAAAGTACCGTTAGACGAACAAGAATGTTCTGATACTCCTCACACCATAAAAACAGAACAAGACAGCCCTATCAAGGAAGAAGACAATGTGTCAATTTATTCTGATAATTTTATTGATGACACATCATTAGAAGAAGCTAAAACTAAGAAAAAGAAAAAAAAGGTAACAAAAGAACGCAAAAGAAAAAAAAAGAAGGAGGTAGAGTTGATAAGAGAAATTGAGTTGACTGCAGAAGAATTGGTAGAAGAGAGAAAAGTGTTAGCGAACAGAGAAGAGTATGTAAATGCAATGTTTCGTTGTGAAAAATGCATTGTTTCTTTTCCAAATGCAGACGATTTAAAAGACCATCTTATAATGAAACATGATCCAGTAAGTATAATAAAACCTCAATCATTATAAATATAAAATAAAAATATGATATATATTATTATATCTTTTTGTGTATTATATTATGTACCTGAGTAAATCATCATAAGTTTTAAAAAACACCGGCTTTCTAGATGAAAGTATATTTTTTTATTAAAACTATTCAAATTAAATTCTAAAAAGCTTAAAACTTTATTTAGTAGATATTTTATTATATTAAAGGGAGTTTATGCCACAAAAATTTCGACACTCAAGGGAATCAAATTTTATAGGGTACTTTCCGTTGACCTAGAACTATGAAATTTGGCAAATAATATCGTCTTAAACTACAAGTACATTCTTGAACTATTTATTATAATATGTACCTTACCTACACAGTCCCAGGTGGGCAGTTCGACTCGTACTTGACCGGTTTTTAGTGACGTAAAAGTCTGTTTTCTTTCACAGAACAAATCCAACTTTAGATGTAGCATATGCGCGTGTACATTCACGACCGAAGTGTCGTACAACTACCACTCGAATAAGCACAGACGCCGATATGAGTGCTCCGCGTGCGGAGAGAGGTTGCGGAGTAGAGGCGCTGCATCCAAGCACTATGAGATCACGCACTGTCCAAGGTACAGGTATAGGAATTTCAAGATTTTTACCCCCGCGTTCCCCTCCTCGCTAGTGTGACGTCACATATTTTGCAGATATTATTAAATTAAAACAGCAGTTCCAAAATTAGTTTTATTTCCATTTAAATTGTTTTTTAATAAAATAAAATCCAATAAATTTTCGTGGTTTAACTACTTAAATTAAATTTTGAAATGTGACGTCACGAAATTTGGGACCCGTCCTACCTCTTGTCACACAATGTCACACTTCGTCGACATAACGTGTGACGTAATTTATTGATGGCCCCAAATGAATAAACTGAAGAACTCAGAATTAAATCTAGATAACTTTTAACGGTGTTACCCGCAGCACACATAAATCAATCATTCACACACACACACACACCCACGAACAGATACACAACAGTTGCATACAGGGTTACATTTCACGGTAGTGCCAATTTTTTAGGGACCAGTAACTAAATCGATCCACGTAAAAATCTATTTTTTTTTTTTCATCTTTAATTCATCCATTCTGCATTTAAAAAATAGAATACGTAGAAAATTTACGATAACTCGATTAAATTGCACCGTATGTGCACTGCATGAGGTTCTTGTTGGAGCGGCGTCGGCGTCCGCTTGTGATATTTGATGAATGACGGTGCATCTCGCGTTTTCTTTTTTTATCTGTAATTTTTAAGTATATTTGACTCATGCAAGCGGCCTGTTTTGCTGTTGATTTGTTTTATAGGTTATGTAATTGTTACTAAGGCCTACTGAATGTTAGTTACTACATACTGTTATTCATTATGATTACATGTTAAGGAAGAGTGGCTTTTTCTGACACAGATGCTACTGCACTTAAAAGAAAAAGTCAAACTTTTCCCTAGATTAATTATAAGTTGTTGATGAAATAAAAGTTATTTATTTATTATTTATTTTACGACGACTGAAATTAATTACGATAAATTAGTATTTTTACATTGTTCTATAGACCTTATTTTTAAACTCACCGTTAATTAATTTCGAGTTTTCAACCTAGTACAAAGTTTTATTAGCCCTTTAGATACTTATTATTTGTCTCAATTCAATATTAATGTATCATATCATTAGGCATGCGTACTCTTTCTCGGAGGAGGGCGCTGACTCCTGCGACACAGTTTAATACTTTTGCGGAGGTCATCATTTTCAACACACTTATATTAACCTCACTTAACTATGTAATCAAATCTTCGCAGTCGTTTCTCACCTTTTTCTTAACGACGTATCAATTTGAAATTTTGTAAGTATCCTACATTCGGATGACAACACATTTTTCTTTTTTTACTTATTATAGCGTCACATTATTTTTTATGATGTCTCTGGTCGGAGGTTTCTGAAAATTTAAATTTAGCGTCGGTAGTCGGCCAAATAACAAAAGTATATTAAATAATGGTTTCATAAAACATGTGTATTTATTACAGTACTGAATTGGATTATAGTACGGACATGCATGAAAATGGAGAAGTCGATGAAACCCAGGAACCGAATGAAAGGTATGATCTAACAGAATACCTACTAAATATTTAATCTATACTATATTAATATTATAAATAGGTAAAGTTTGTTTGTTAAAATGGGGGATGTGTTCATCAGTTCAATGGGGGATGATCCTATGGCTGAAATGATGATGATGATTAGCAGTTAATTCCTGAAACTGATTGCCAAATCACTCATTTAAAAAAAAATTAAGGTCCCCGAAGACAGAGTGTGACATTGTGTGACAAGAGGTGGGACCCTTATCACACAATGTCACACTCCGTCTATTTTATATGGTAGGTTTATTTTTAATTTCAGTACAAAACAAGATACCGTCTTCCCTTGCGATTTTTGCGATAAGACGTTCAGATGGAAGACGTCGCTAAGGAAGCACGTCGAAACACACAGAATCGAAACGGGACAGAAGAGGAAACCTTACTGCGAACCTTGTAGGTTAGTTGTATGAATCTTACTAACCTTCATACTCATCCATACTTATTCATACTAATATTAATATAATAATAATAATATTATTGTTACATTTTCATGCCTAAACCGCTCCACAAATTTTAATGAATTTTAGTATAGAGATAGATAAAATCATGGAAAAGGACTTAGGTTACTTTTACGTGAAAGCTAAACCGATTTTGAGGTAGTTTTGTACGGAAAAAGCTTTAACCCTAGGGAAAGACACAGACTACTATTATCAGACTTTATTAGCTTCACTTGTAACTAACCAACTATGTCATAAAACCTTGAAGTAGTTTTTAACCTACTTCTAACTGACTTTGTTAGCATTTGACATTCGGATGACAATACAATAATTTGACACCATCGTGCTGATCTGATGATGGAGTCAGGAGGTAGGGGGGGGGGTAGTATCTGAACTCTTCAATGACTAGTAGTAAAACCTTGCTTGAGCTCATTCGATTCGTTTTTGACAAGTCCAGTACATATAGGTATGTAACTGTGTTTTATAGTTTTTTTAATTATGATATCAATTATTTGTATTTCACCTCCTTAGCAAGTAAAATGTGTAATTTGTTACTCAAACAGGGTTTAACGACTGAACAGAATTAGCTACAATTTGGTCAAGCTTTACACATAATTTATTTAATTTTAACACCGTTACGCATTTTATTAACACTATTTTACTAGCTTCACTTGTGTTACTTGTATGTAATCAAGTAATTTATTCAAGTATATTAAATTTAGTTTATTGTTGAATTATTTAAACTTTTATGTTATTTTATCTGTTACCTGCACCGCACCAATTGAAAACTTTCTGCATGACCCAACGGTTGACTGGCAGAGAATGCTATTAGCATTAAGTCCACCCTTTGTACACTATTAGTGCAATAAAGTTTTAAATAAATAAATAAATAAATAATCAAATCATGACAGTAGTTTTTCCTTCTTCTAACTGACGTATCGATTTAAAACTTTGGATCTGACATTCGAATAACAATACAATAATATCATCGTGCTGATCTGACGACGACAGATTAGCAGGCTGAGTGACACATTGGGTGGGGCACATAGCACGTATAACTGACGACCGGTAGGGCAGAAAGGTTCTAGAATGGATGCCACGTACCGGCAAGCGCAGCGTAGAACGTCCACCCGTCCACAAGGTGGAAAGACGACCTGGTAAAGGTTGCAGGAAACCACTGGATGTACACTGCTTCCAACCAGCAAATCTGGAAGTCACTTGGGGAGGCCTATGTTCAGCAGTGGACGTCCTGTAACGACATTTTGGACCCCCTACCCCTATGTCACGCTTTTTTTCTATCTTTCTAACATGCACTGTCACGTTTGACATATATTCCCGCCCCCTCCCCCATCACAGTGACGTAATTTTTATGTGGACGACCCTCTAACTATAAATGTAATCAAATCACGGAAAGCGTTACGACGTAAGTACTACTATAAATATCGAATAATCTAGACTTCAAAATAATTGTTATTAACCTCTTTTTAGTTTGTCAATTTCGTAATTTCTTAAAAAACTTTTGTTTCCAGATTATCTTTCACAACCACGTCCAATCTGCAGAAGCACGTCAAAACAAGTTCGAAACATCAGATACAATTAAAACTCTGGTAAGGCTAATTATATATTGTCAACAATAACACATTTCAAAATAATATATGTAGTATCTCTCCGAAATCGTAACCAACTTCAATTTAAAAAATCGCAATAATAAGAAGTTATAAGAAGTGCAGTCACACACTGTTACCTCTAAGATAAGTTAGTTTCTTTATAAGAGTATGTATCTATTTACCATATTTAGTGACATTTATCACAAGCATCTCCGCTTTAGAAGGCACGTTAAAAGTTAGTCTTGGCTTATATCACTTGATACCTTGAGACGGGAAGCCTTATCAGAGGCCTAAGGGGCCATCTATAAATGATGTCACACGTTAGGAGAGGGGGGGATCGACGAAGTGTGACAATGGGTGTGAGGGGTCCTTAATTTCGTGACTTTACATTTCAAAATCCGCCCCTTATTCGCATTAAACAGGAAACTGAAGGAATCTCTCCCAGCCGACGCGACTTCGCCTGAAAAGCAGCAAGCTCGCATCGAGCAGATAAAGTGTTCAGTGAACAGCGCGCGGCAAGCGTACCCGTGCGCGCAGTGCGGCAAGCGCTTCCAGTGGCGCGGCAACCTCGCGCGACACGTGCTCAGCCACGCGGCCAGGTGTGTACACACGCACACACACACACACACACGTAGTGCGGCAAGCGCTTCCAGTGGCGCGGCAACCTCGCGCGACACGTGCTCAGCCACGCGGCCAGGTGTGTACACACGCACACACACACACACACACGTAGTGCGGCAAGCGCTTCCAGTGGCGCGGCAACCTCGCGCGACACGTGCTCAGCCACGCGGTCAGGTGCGTACACACGCACACACACACACACGTAGTGCGGCAAGCGCTTCCAGTGGCGCGGCAACCTCGCGCGACACATGCTCAGCCACGCGGCCAGGTGCGTACACACGCACACACACACACACACACGTAGTGCGGCAAGCGCTTCCAGTGGCGCGGCAACCTCGCGCGACACGTGCTCAGCCACGCGGTCAGGTGCGTACACACGCACACACACACACACGTAGTGCGGCAAGCGCTTCCAGTGGCGCGGCAACCTCGCGCGACACGTGCTCAGCCACGCGGCCAGGTGTGTACACACGCACACACACACACACACACGTAGTGCGGCAAGCGCTTCCAGTGGCGCGGCAACCTCGCGCGACACGTGCTCAGCCACGCGGCCAGGTGTGTACACACGCACACACACACACACACACGTAGTGCGGCAAGCGCTTCCAGTGGCGCGGCAACCTCGCGCGACACGTGCTCAGCCACGCGGTCAGGTGCGTACACACGCACACACACACACACGTAGTGCGGCAAGCGCTTCCAGTGGCGCGGCAACCTCGCGCGACACATGCTCAGCCACGCGGCCAGGTGCGTACACACGCACACACACACACACACACGTAGTGCGGCAAGCGCTTCCAGTGGCGCGGCAACCTCGCGCGACACGTGCTCAGCCACGCGGTCAGGTGCGTACACACGCACACACACACACACGTAGTGCGGCAAGCGCTTCCAGTGGCGCGGCAACCTCGCGCGACACATGCTCAGCCACGCGGCCAGGTGTGTACACACGCACACACACACACACACACGTAGTGCGGCAAGCGCTTCCAGTGGCGCGGCAACCTCGCGCGACACGTGCTCAGCCACGCGGTCAGGTGCGTACACACGCACACACACACACACGTAGTGCGGCAAGCGCTTCCAGTGGCGCGGCAACCTCGCGCGACACATGCTCAGCCACGCGGCCAGGTGCGTACACACGCACACACACACACACACACACACGTAGTGCGGCAAGCGCTTCCAGTGGCGCGGCAACCTCGCGCGACACGTGCTCAGCCACGCGGCCAGGTGCGTACACACGCACACACACACACACACGTAGTGCGGCAAGCGCTTCCAGTGGCGCGGCAACCTCGCGCGACACATGCTCAGCCACGCGGCAAGGTACGTACACACACACACACACACACACAGCGCAGTGCGGCCAGCGCTTCCAGTGGCGCGGCAACCTCGCGCGACACAGGAAGCGCGATACAGAACTCTTCATATTTTGAACATAGTATAGTTAATCGTAAATCCTTTTTTTTTAGAGCCAACGGCGAACTAGTATGCGCGCCCTGCAACCGAACATTTTCGTCCATCGCGACCTATAAGCAGCATATGAAGATCAGCAAGAAACATGTCTCCGAGAACGACTTCAAGTGAGTACCATTTCTGAAGCCGCACTCCTTTTTAATACTTCTATTAGTTTCAAATTTAACAGCTAACTATGTTATTAATTTGATTCGTATCGATTTGAAACTGTAATTATGTGACATTCGAATGACACTACAATAATATTTTTTTCATCGTGCTGATCTGACGATGGAGCTAGGAAGTGGATAGTGGAAGTCTTCAATGGCTACAACAAAATACATGTTTGGGCTCATTTGATTCCTTTCGAAGAGCCCAATACAAGTGTTTTCTAGTTTTTTAAACTATGGTATTAAATTATTTGGTAATCAAGGAAAGCGGACCCTGGGCTCCAAAGCAATGGCTTTGGATGCAACCGGAATTGACCGTAGGTATAGATGAAGAAGAAGATTGAATTATTTGCTATAATTTATTATCTGACATATGGAACTGAAACGTGGCCTTTTACTATTGGCCACATACGAAAGCTATTGCACAACATGCTATGGAAAGGCTATGCTCGGTGTTTCATTGCGAGAATCAGATATGATGATCCGTAAACCAACAAAAGTCGCTGACAAAGCCCAAAGGGTTAGCAACCTAAAGTGGCAGTAGGTGGGGCAGAAAGGCTCTAGAATGGAGGCCATGTACCGGCAAGCAACGACCTGGCAAAGATTACAAAAAGCCGCCGGATGCAGGCCGCTTCCAACCGGCCATTCTGGAAGTCTTTGCGGGAGGCCTATGTTGAGCAGAGGCCGTCCTATGGCTGGAATGATGATGATGATGATCTATCATAGTCTGTGATGGACTGTGTGTGTATTCATAGGTACATGTGCAGTGATTGCGGCAAGAGGTTCGCGAACAAGACCCGCCTGAAGGACCACGTCGATTGGGAACATCTCAAGAACTTCGTGCACACCTGCGACGTTTGCCAGAAGGTAAACCTGTATGTTTAGAACTAGCTCTTGCCAGTGACTTTGTTCGCGTATTCTTCAATGGGGAATATGCATAGATTTTTATTTAGTTTAAAATTAATATTAGTTAATTAAAACAGATTTTTCATAAAAATATTTATAAGTACTTACAACCCATTTAAGACGCGTGCTAGACAAGGAGATCCGACATTTGTCATGACGTCACAGTACACGTCCCCCATACATTTTTCATTGTAAAAGTTGTTTTAGAAAGAGACAGGTATATCTCAATTTCTAATTACTGTAAATATCAACGTATTAGTAAGAAGGTCCTAACTCCCCCACTGAACATATTCGCTTCTTTAAATTTAGAAGAATTTATGAATGAATGAATAAAATATGATTTATTTTAATCAATATCCCAGGTATTCAAAAGCCACACTTCGCTGTACCTACACAAACAAGTGGTCCACAAGAAGGATAGCGCAGAGCATCTCTGCGACCACTGCGGGAAACACTTCCCAGTAAGTTTCTGTACACATATCATAAACTTTCCTTGTAACCACAGGACAAGAAACACTGCCAACTACGAGTAGGATTCGTATACAAAGGGTTATAACATCGAGCAAATACCTTATAGAGCAGCATACTCTCCGAAACTAGTTAGTGATGTTTCATTTACACTAAGTATGAAATGACAAGTCCTGTCAACAATCGCCAATACTAAAACAGTACAGATACAGATTAAAAAATGGTGGCAGTTTTTGCCGAACCAATATGCTAGTTTCCTGGGTCAAAAAAAAAATTCTATTTAGTCCGTCAATTAGATTATCAAAAATATTGGACCCATATTTTGTCTTTTGTCAATCAAACAAAAAATGACGAATAAAGCGCATCAAAGTGAGCACGTGACGTCACGCCTTGCTAAAAAGTGTCGCAAGGCGTGATGTTACGCGGAACTTTAACAGGCTATATCTTCGTCATTTTTAGTTTGATTGAGAAAAGAAAAAATACGTGTCCAATATTTTCTGTTAATCCAACTGACGGACTAATTAGATTTTTTTAGGAAACTAGCCGATTATATGACATTTGCACTTTATGGGGTATGTGCCCCATGGGTTATAGTTAGTACCTGGGCCTGGGCGTCTAAGCTTTGCTCGGTATCATATACACGCACGCATACACGCACGCATGCACGCACACACACACATATGCACATATACACATGTACACTCATTCAATTAAAAATCGTTTTTGTTTGTTTTTCATTTTTCTTATTTTGTTATGTGTGCCGTAAATATGTTTAAGTAAATCATACACTGTTCCCCACAGGACAGGGTTTAGCCTGTAAGAACTGAGCCCTCAATGATTTATTATATATTTATTATTTATTATATATATTATTTTTACCGACAGCTCGGTTCGCCGAAAGAATGATAAATATTTCTTTCGCCGAACCGAGCTGTCGTTAAAAAAATATATTTGTGTCGATGAACGATGAACAGTGATTTATATGTTCAATTATATCGTTCAAGGGTAATTCTGTGAATCATTCGGAGCCCGTAAGTAAGAACTGTGTATGGAAATAAACTTTTTCTTATTCTTCTTTTAAAGGCCATCTCACAAAATCTTGTGGTAACAGGCGATTATTATCATCGGTCAACAATACAAGTACCAAAATAACTTACGAGATGGCACTATATGAAACTGTCAGCATGAGAGAGACAGAAAAATTGTTAACTTAAAGTAAAAAAAAACTATAAAGCTAATAATATAAATAACACATACGCACCAAATCAGTTACTTTTGGAGTCGGTGCAAACGGAAACATTCAAACTCTCATCGGCTGGCACCGACTCCAAAGTAATTTCCAAAGATTAGGTACTTTCTTTTTTTTATTAACCTGTTCAATCCCATTGCTGGGCAAAGGTCTCCCCCAGACTCTTCCATCGATCTCTATCTTTCGCCAATGACTCCAAATCCCTCGTTAAGTTAACCAAATCGTCACACCATCTTTTTTTGGGTCTACCTCTTCGGCGACCGCCGTCTATAGGTACCCATCGGGTGACGATTTAGGCCCAGCTGTCCGGATGCATTCTGCACACGGGTCCTGCCCACTTAACTTGTACTTCTGTGTTAATATTATTTTTAGCTTTTTAATTTCTAACAGTCAAGGTGAGGGCTCTGCCCTGCAATGGGACGTATTTAGGGCAACATCACTTTACTTCTTTCAGAATAAAGCAAAACTCCGAAGCCACATCATAGCGTTGCACAGTTCCTCAGCCCCATACAAGTGTTCCATCTGCTGCGCTCGGTTCAGCTGGCACTCCTGCCTGTCGCGGCACTCGCGCCGCGTGCACAGGAACCCTGACCCCCCGGGGCCCACGGTGGCCCCCGCGTGACCCACCGGTGATAAACGTGATCCTCGCGTGACACACCGGTGACTCTCGCGTCATACACTGGTGACCAACGTGACCTCCCGGAAGCCACCGTGACTCGCCCGACCCACCGGGACACACGTGACCCCCCCTCTGCCACTGTGACCTGCCGGTGACACGAGTAACGAGAAATATTACCTAAATGAATGATGTATGATTTGTAAGCGTAGGCGATGACGCAATTAAAACGCTGCGTCATCGTAACTGCGGAGCAACGACCAGCGTAGACTGAGCGTTATCGCCGCAACGTTACTGCGTTATCGGTAATAACGCAGTAAAAAGTATTTTTTATTTGAACAGGTGACTTAATTATCACTCGAGTTTGTAGTGTAACAATAGTTACCTAATAATCAGTATTATTCAATTTTATTATGATGAAGGAGAAGGATGTAAAAATACAATATTTTGGTATTTGAAATGTATTAAACATGTGTGCTCAAACGGTTTTTGATTTATTTTGTATTTAGACAGGTTTCCGAACGGATTGATTTAAGATAGAAAGTTTCGTTGGCTTGAATCTGGTAGTACTGGAAGTAAGGAGACGCCGCCGAAAAAAAAACATGTAGGTATTAAATAATTTATTTACATTAAAAAAAAACATGTAAAATAAAGCTTGTAGAGTGAGCAAAATAATACTATTTAAATTCTACTTCCGCTAGTTATTCGTAAATAGTATTACTACGTGACAGACGGAGAGTCTATACTAGTTGACTTTGTGTAGGTCACACAGGCCGGCATCGCATCCACACGGAATACAGATAACATTTAAAACCATAGACAAAATCCCATGTGTAATTAAAAGTTTTTTTTTTTTTTCTAAAGGTAGAAATACAACAGATGCTGGGGTGGCACTTGTCAAACACATTTTGGATGCGTATGAAGATAAGCATGATGCGATAGGTGTGTTCTGTGATTTATCGAAGGCGTTTGATTGTGTCGATCACCAAACACTTATTATGAAGCTAAAACATTACGGTGTATCTAATAACGCATCAAAATTGTTAAATTCTTACCTCTCAGGCAGATTACATACAGTAAACGTTAATGGTACTAACTCTTCTGGCGCCCCGCTTCAAATGGGAGTGCCCCAGGGCTCAATATTGGGACCGTTGCTATTTTTGATCTATATTAACGATCTCCCTTTCTATTCTAAAGACTCCTGTGAGATAGTTCTGTTTGCTGATGATACTTCTTTAATCTTCAAATTAAAAAGAGGCGAAGAGGTATTTGACGATGTAAGCGGAGCTCTCTCTAAGGTATTAAATTGGTTCACAAGTAACAACTTACTTCTTAATACAAAAAAAACCAAATGTATTAAATTTACTATGCCTAACGTGAAACAAGCTAACACAGTAATTTTACTAAATGGTGAAAAACTTGATCTATCAAACTCCACTGTTTTTCTGGGCATTACATTGGATTCGAAGTTGCAATGGGGACCACATGTTGACACTCTGGCTGGGAGACTTGCTTCAGCTGCCTTTGCGGTTAGAAAAATTAGACATCTAACTGACGTTGTAACGGCAAGGCTGGTGTATTTCAGTTACTTTCATAGTATTATGTCTTATGGTCTTCTCTTGTGGGGTTCTGCTGCGGACATCGATACCATCTTTATTTTACAGAAAAGAGCTATTCGTGCTATATACAAACTTAGTCCGCGTGAATCCCTGAGAGATTTCTTTAAAGAAATTAACATACTCACTGTGGCCTCTCAATACATATTTGATAATATCATGTACGTACGCAAAAATTTAGATCTTTTTATAAAGAAAAGTGATATTCATTCATATAACACCAGAAACAAAAACAAACTTGTAGTCCCAAACTTTAGATTGGCCAAAACAAGTAATTCATTCTTGGGAAATTGTATTAAATTTTTCAATAATATACCTCACAATGTTACCAAACTTCCTATTAATAAATTTAAGTCACATGTCAAAACTACACTGATGTCTAAGGGGTATTATAAAATTGAAGACTATCTTGATGACAAGAATGTATGGTCAGTCCAGCCTGCACTAAACTGATGTACCTACCTGTTTATTTTGATTTATATTTTTTGTGTGGCAGCTAGTGGTGACTGAGTTTGTTCCGGCGTTTCTTCTCAGCACTTGCCAGATTGTCTGTGTCTTGTCTCGAAGCGCTAGTAGGGCCCAAAAAATAAGGAGACATGTTCTGGCCCCCTAGGGGCCTATAATGTTGTTATTGACGTTCATAAGTGGCAATTTTGTCCTGAATTGAATAAATGATTTTTGACTTTGACTTTTGACTTTGAAAATAATGAACATCCTCTCAGGGGGCCGACTGTGGTGCTCAAATGCAACAACTTTTGAGACCAACATTGAAACGTCAAAAAACACTTTTTTTTTGTACGAGAATAACTTTTTTCATATCAGCTGAGGTCGATGTATCCCATAGTAGTATCTAAGAACAAGTCGGCCTTTATAAATATGTAAGTATCTACGTTATTTAAGGTACAGACAGCAGCTCGTCAACCTACCAACAAAACCAACAAAACATCAAATTTTCTCAATTGATATTGATTTCTACGTGTCGGAATTAAAGTTGAAAATCGGTTCAATGACCTTTAACTTTTTGGGCAGGTTAACCTGCCGTAGTTGTCTGTACACCTTGTTAAGTGGGCGAAACCTAAAGCAATATGGAGTCAAGGTTGGACAAGGTCAACAGGAATAGACAGCCGTCTGGCCACCCCTTTAGTATTAACAGCGTTTAACAATATTATGATAACGTTACGTTATTTAAACCATTTGTTTCAACCGCACCACACTTGCGACTGTCTTCTTCAGGTTCTAAAAGTTGGACAGTCTTCTTTTGCGGAAAGATCTTGTGCACCCGTTTCCTGTGGGTGTACAGCGACGCGCTCTGCCTAAAGGTGCAGCCACAAATTTCGCACGCCAGGGGGCGCTCGCCGGTGTGGATGAATTCGTGTTCGCGGAGCCCTTTCTTGTCCTAAAAGTCAATAAAACACGTGAATTCAGACCAGAGACAATGGGCTAGTTTCCTAAAAAATCTAATTAGTCCGTCATTTGGATTAACAGAAAATATTGGACACGTATTTTTTCTTTTCTCAATTAAACAAAAACTGATGAAGATATAGCCAGGGCCGTATTTCCCACTGGGCACTCTGGGCACTTGCCCGGGGCCCCGCGATCGATTGCCCCCCTAGTTCTATTTATATAGTTCAATAGTATCAAAGTCATAGGGGTCCCATTACCTTATGTGCCCAGGGCCCCCAATCCGTAATTAAAGATGTCCCTAAATATAGCCCGTTAATAGTTCCGCGTAACGTCACGCCTTGCGACACTTTTTAGCACAGCGTGACGTCACGTGCTCCCATTCCTAAACTTTGATGCACTTTATCTTCGTAATTTTTTGTTTGATTGACAAAAGACAAAATATGGGTCCAATATTTTTTGATAATCTAACTGACGGACTAAATAGAATAATCTTTTTTTGACCCAGGAAACTAGCCTATTATTTTTATTGGCACAGAAAATACTACCATAGACTACTACATGCGATGAGAAGAGGAGCACATAACGAGGATAGTGATAGGTATAAGTCTTGATGGGTGGAGCGGTAGAGGACGACCTAAGAAGAGATGGATGGATTGTGTGAGGAGCGATATTATGACTGAGAAGGGAGTGAATGACTCTCATTGATACTCATTTATTCAGTATATAGGCCTTCTTCCGGGCACTTATACACGTCCCAAAATATAGCTTTACCCTACCACCGCTTCGGGACTACATATCGGCTGGTGATGAGAAGAAACGGCGCCACAAACTCAGTCACCTCGATGACGTGTGACCGGATTGCATGGAAGAGAAAGACATATTGCACCGACCCCAGATGACCTGGGAACAGGGCAGGCGAATGACGATGATGATACTACTACTTGTAACTTTTTAATGTCTACTTTTACAAACTAGAAGTTTAATTTACAATTGTTTGAGAACTTTTACTAAAGGCTGACGCATTCAAAACTCAAAATTCCAATGTGGTCTCCAATGGGAACGCGATCTCGCTGCACTAAGAGCGTGGTGGTACTTGGTACAAATATGTCGCTACACTAAGAGCGTGGTGGTACTTGGTACAAATATGTCTCTACACTAAGAGCGGGGTGGTACTTGGTACAAATATGTCTCTACACTAAGAGCGGGGTGGTACTTGGTACAAATGTGTACACTTGCTTTTGTATGAGCGAGAGTTGACAGGACTTGTCATACTAAATGTAAGTGAAATTTGTGAAAAATCACTAAGTAACTAAAATCCCCGGCACGTATCTTGAGCGCTGAAGGAAAGAGTGGGGAGCGCTTTGCGCATCTTACGAGACGGTCATCGTATCAGAAACGCGTGTGCGCGAAGCAAGCAACCAATCCCGGCCGACGGTGAAGACGCGTCATGCGACTGGCTAATCGCGTAATCGTAATGGTCTTCTGCGCATCTTTTGTCCAGCGCTCAAGATCGGTGCCGCCAGTTGTACTTTCGGTTCGTGTGGCTGTTCTATAGTCTATGGGGTAGGTGGTGGACGGTGGCGGTACTGACCCGGAAGGCCTTCCCGCACTGCTGGCAGATCTTGTCGCGCTGCGCCTCCCGCACGCCGTGGTGCGCGCGCCGCACGTGCCGCCCCACGCAGCGCCGCGTCGCCAGCGCCTGCGCGGGAACCGGTACTTGCCATCATCATCATCATTATCATCATCATTTCAGCTATAGGACGTCCATTGTTGAACATAGGCCTCCCCCGTTCGACTTCCAGATTTGCCTTGTCAGACAAAGGAAGTCAGGCAAGGCGAGGCAGGAAGTTTCGATAGGCAGCGGTCAGGAAACTACGTGATATCTTCTCGTCCGAAATCTCCCAGAGGCTGAAGATTTAAGTCTTGAAGTCAGCAATACGTGTTGTAAGTGACGTCTTAAGGCACTGAGACGTGGCTCTTGACTGTTGGCTTCCTAAATACGCTCAAAGTCACCTAGCTAGCTATTGAGAGAGAAATGCTTGGAGTTTCTTTAAGATAAGATTTGAAATGAGGATATCCGTAAACGAACCAAAGTCACCGACATAACAACTGATAGTAGAGCTGACAACAGTGACAACTGTTGGGTATGAAAGGTTCTTGAGTGGCGATCACGAACTGTACTTCGCAGCGTGGGCAGGCCTCCCACCTGGTGGACCGATGACTTGCTAATTGAGGTTGCGGCAAGTCGTGCAAACGGCCTAAAACCGCTCATGTTCCGTTCTATAGGGAGGTTTATGTCCGCCCAGCAGTAGGAACGTAAACTTTCAAAGACTGATGATAACGATCACACTAAAATCATCATCTTCATTTCAGACATAGGACGTCCACTGCAACATCGGCCTCCCCCATTGACTTGCAGATACGCCGGTTAAAAACAGGCTGCATCCAGCGTCTTCCTGCGACCTTTACCAGGTCGTCTGTCCACCTTGTGGGTAGACGTCCTACGCTCTGCGCTTGCCGGTATGTGGCCTTCATTATAGAACCTTTCTGCATCATCGGCTGTCAGTTCAACGTGCTATGTGCCCCGCCATGCTTTTAGCTTGCTAATCCGTAAGGCTTTGTCAGCGACACTAAAATAAACTGAACAGACAAAAGATCGAACAGGCACAAGACTAAAGCCTACCTTTCCGCACACAGGGCACTTGTGTTGTGTCTTCCCCATGTGGTGGTAGTTGACGTGGTCCGACAGTTCACCTTTAGAGCGGTACCCTTTGTCGCACATTGAGCATTTGTACCTGAAATTAATTATTATATGTAGTTAAATCCAACCTGAACCTCATTGGAAAAGCTCTTAAGTTTAGTAGTAAACCTTTATAGCTAAAATGATGATGGTACGTGATGTAGTTTAAGATTGCAAAAAAATTATTTATCATTCTGTAGTTTCGTAGATTTATATGTTCGATTAGTTGGTCGACTAATTGGTTGAGTGTGGACGACTAATTGGTTAAGGGCGGTCATGGAGAGTGTGGTCGACTAATTACTTGCGGTCGATTTATTAGTTAAGTTTGCTCTACTGATTGGTATAAGTGTCGTTGATTAATTGATTGAGTTTTCTAAACTAATCGGTCGATTGTGGTCTACCGATTAGATGAGTGTGCTCGACTAATTGGTTTAGTGTGATCGCCTAATTGATGAGTGTGCTCGACTATATGGTTGGGTGTGCTCGGCTATTTGGTTGAGTGTGTTCGACTATATGGTTGAGTGTGCTCGATTATATGGTTGGGTGTGCTCGACTATATGGTTGGGTGTGCTCGACTAATTGGTTTAATCTGTATAATAAATGTCTTTTCTTTCTTTCTTTCTAATAATTGGCTGAGTGTGGTCGACTCATTGTTTGAGTCTGCTCGACCAATCGGTTGAGTTTACTCGACTAACTTAAGCGGGGAAGCGGGCGCGTGCGCGAGCGTGTACTTGAGGTGGTGCTCGTAGGAGGCGCGGCTGGCGAAGCGCTTCCCGCAGAGCGCGCACGCCGGGCCCGCGCGCCGCGCGTGCGTGCGCGCGTGCGCCGCCGCCAGGTCCGCGCGCACCGCCTTGCGGCACCGAGGGCACTCCACGCGCGGGGGGGGCGCCGCGTGCATCCTGGTGTTGGATATACAGTGAACGATATGGACGACTGGGTAAATGAAATGAAATCCTGTTTGGCCCGTCAGATTATCAAAAAAGAATGAACGCTTATTTTTTCTTTTGTCGATCACCCAAAAAGTGACTTCGGGAGTGGTGATGTTAATTCTAAGTAAAAATTATACCTAGGCGTCACATTTACATAACATTTCAAATCAACATATCTTTGAAATATTTTGATTATGTAAAAAAAATACGTGTCGAATATTTTTTGATAATCTATCTGATAGACGAAGAAAAAAAAGTTTGTCGTCATCCCTATTAGGCGCATCACAGCTAGACTTTATTGGAATTTAACATCATAGTTTAAGAAATTAAGAAACATTGTGAAACACATAATTTAAACTTTCGCGTGGCTCGATAAATACCTACACACTGAAACGGGAATTAACGCGATCATTAATAGGTACATATTTTACCTTTTCATTTACCTGACGTTTTCGACGGACCCCGTTGCAGTGTGGAGTCTAATGTAATTCCTAAAAAAGTTGTTGAATTGACTGCATCAATATGATCGTATGACATATTAATATGCGTACTGACCTGCCTTACATAGGGCATAGTGAATTTAATGCACAATTTTATTTACATTCAGTAACAGGTTGTTAGTAAACCAGCGTACTACTTGAGAGAGAACATTATTTACATCGTCAAAAGTAATTTACCTCCGTCAGTTTTAAAAATAAATGATATATCATTTGTAAACAATACCTTCACACAAAGGTATTTAGTAAAGTAAGGCAGCTTATTTATATAGATTAAAAATAATAGAGGTCCCAGTATAGAGCCCTGGGGCACACCCATGCGTAATAGAGCTCCAGAAGAGTCAGTTCCATTGACATAAACTTTTTGCATTCTATATGTGAGGTATGACTCTTAATAATTATTCTAAATCATTTGAGACACTACGATTAAAATTCGTCAACCAAGTAATTCGTTTTTTCTAAAATCCATCTACGTGATGATTTGTTAAACATTGTGGCCGGAAGCTGCCTTAAATGATCCGGTAAGTTTATTAAAAATAGTCTTGAACATAGCATGGCTATTTTTTTAAAAAGTGCTTCGTTTTAAAGACGCCTTAATCAAGGACAATTCTGTTGGGGTTCCTAAGATTTCTATCGGTCGCATTTTTCAATTGAGTGAATAAGTGACTGTTTTGCTTAACCAATTCAATTCTAGAATATATAGATAAGGCAGGCGCAGCATATTTAGGCTTCTAAAGTAAGGTCGAAATATGTTCCCCATCTCGGAACGGGATACAGCGCCAGGAGAGTAGTAGGAAGGAAGGGAGACTCACTTTTCGTGCCTGGAGAGGTTGTTCTTGAACGCGAACCGTTTATCGCAGACGGCGCACTTGTATCCCTCCCTATGTTTCTGTTGGACGTGCTTCCATCTTTTATTTTTGTTGCTGTAATACAAAATGGCATAGATAACATTATTTTACGGTATGGTGGCACATGAAAAGAATGAGAGAGGATGTTGCGGTGAAGCAAGAGTTCTTGGGTCGACCGAGTGGCCGACGCCGGTCGGTCGTCACAGAAGGCCCACGCAAATATTTTATTCGCTCGGACGTATGAACCTAACAAATTATTTTTAAAAACTATAAAACACACTTATAAATGTACTGGACTCGTCAAAACAAATCGAATGAGTCCAAACACGAAGGTTTTACTAGTAGTCATTCAAATTCAAATTCAAGTAGTCATTAAAGAGTTCCACTACCCACCTCCCGACTCCATCATCAGATCAGCACGATGGTGACAAATTATTGTATTGTCATCCGAATGTCAAATACTTACAAAGTTTTAAATTGGATACGTCCAGTTAGAAGTAGGAAAGCTTCTTTTATATTGGTGAGAGAGGTGGCGAAGAACAGACCGGAGTGGAAATATCGCCATCTTAGTTATTTTTAGTTTTTAAAACATGGTATGTAGCTATAGTAAATAGTAATCACTGTAATACAGAGGAAAGGCCTTGCTGAACGGAGAACGGACTTTTCTTGACATCGAATCGATATTTATATTCGCCTACACCACTAGTTAAAATCGAGAGTAAGGTAGATTCGACGGTCAAGCAATGCCAAGAGGAGGCCAGCTTCCATTTGTTACACCCTCAATATAATACTCACTCAAAGTACTTGTCACACTCCGTGCATTGATACCCGAACGGCGTTCGTTTGTCCATCATGGCTGCGTTGCGACGAGGCTTCGATCCCGGGTTGAGCACACGGGGCGTCTTCCTCTCGCCCTGAAATTATACAGGGTGGAAACTTTCTATTTTATTGAGGAACAAAGAGTCAAATCGCTTCGAAAGTCGTTTAGACTCAGCTTGAAAGTTTGTTGCTTGCCCTTAAGATTCGGTGGTTCTCTATGGTTAGGAACGCAAAATTATTATCATCATTATCATTTCAGCCATAGGACGTCCAATGCTGAACATAGGCCTCCCCCAGCCACCTTTAGATTGGCCGGTTAGAAGCGGCCTGCATTCAGCGGCTTCCCGCAACCTTTATCAGGTCGTCTGTCCACCTACAAGGTGGACGTCCTACATTGCGCTTGCCGGTACATAGCCTCTGTGGCGTGGTTGCACAGCATGCTATGGAAAGGGCTATGCTCGGTGTTTCTTTGCGAGATCGAATCAGAAATGAGGAGATTCGTAAACGAACAAAAGTCGCTGATATAGCACGACGGATTAGCATGCTGAAGTGGCAGTGGGCGGGCACATAGCACGTAGAACTGACGGCCGATGGGGTTTTCAAAATTATAGTCAGGCATAAAATTTCTACCGATGGAAGTTGGAGTAAACGGGTTCTCGATTGGAAACCGCGCCTTGGCAAACGTAGAGTAAGACGCTCCATCTCGATAGACCGACGACCTTATGAAGATGGCTGGCAGTGGCTGGATAAAAAAAGCGGAAGATCGTGCTCTGTGGCACTCTTTGGAGGTTTACGTGCAGCAGTAGATTGCAATAGGCTGACATGATGATGATGATGATACATTTTGTCGTGTGGCGACCACGAAGACGAACCGCACTTTGGACAGAGCTTCCACCAGGTGGACTGACAGCCAAGTCAAGACTGCAGGAAGCCGCTGGATGCAGAAGAGCCAGAGCCGCTCGCTGTTCTCTAGGAGAGACCTAAGTCCAGCAGTGGTCTTGAAAGGCTGCCCCCCTGTATGACCATCATAACACGATATGATATAGCGATATATAGACACCTATGTAAAAATATAATAGATATAGCCGCCATGTTGAATCGCCGAGCCAGTGACGTCACGTGTTATGATAGCTGTTTCGATAAATGTCCTACTAATATTATAAATGCGAAAGTTTCTTAGTTTGGTTGGATGTTTGTTACTCTTTCATGCAAAAGCTACTGAATGGAATTTAATAAAACTTGGCATACAGATAGACCATGGCCTGGATTAACACATAGGATACTTTTCATCCGGGTAAGATCAACGCGAACAAAGTCGCGGGCAACAGCTACTTCAAAATAAAACAGCGGCTATTTCTACCATAGTTTAGAAAATAAGTAAATTTTATTTAAAAAAATAAAACCGACTTCAAAACACTAAAATGCTAAAAATAATCCTAACACTTAAGTACCTAATCAGTTAATTTTCGGTGCAAACAAAAACATTGAATCTCTCATCCGCTGGCAGCGAAGTATAAGTATAAGATAGGTAACAAGAACCACAACCAAAATATTATCTGGGTATATATTTGTTGATTTTCTCAAAAAAGTTCTAAATCCATTTCGGTAATTTACCTATATGGGACCACCTCTGAAGTATGATCTATAAACAACAAAAAGAATCATTAAAATCGATTCATAATTGGCGGAGTAATCGCGTAACATACATCCAAAAAAAAAACATACAGTCAAAGTGAGAACCTCCTCCTTTTTCGAAGTTGGTTGAAAATTGACAGTTGGTGTCGGTAAATCGCTATATTACATCGTGTTGCGGTAGTTATGCTAGGGGGGCTGATGATGAAGATAATAGCCTCCTTGTCTAGCTTGTGCTGGCCTCTTTGTAGTTCACTAGCTTGTCGATACAAAAGAACACAAACTTTACCTATTACCGAATATAAGCTGTCTCTATAATAAACTTACCTTATTTTTTCTCTTAGTTATAGCCGCATTCTGTATCGAGTGCCCAGATTCTAAATGCCTTAATATATCAGATGCGTTGTATGCTATAAAATCGCAAAACGCGCAGGAGTATTTCGTATAGTGTGCGGTTCTATGTCCAGCCAGGGCAGAGGTTTTGATATATGATAGGCATATATCACACTGACCATGTTTGAGTGTCTGAAACAAGGTTTAATTATTTCTTAACACTGGCTACATAACAAAGGCAAAAATACTTTATTGAAACACTAAAATTTAAATATATACAATTTGGAAACTTATGATAAACACTTAGAAATATAAGTTTTTCAAACTAGGCTAGGCTAGGCCTGTATCTTGGGAACCAGGAAAAGAAAATTCATTAGAAATAATAAAATAGCAAAAAGTATTTGGCATACTTCCTTCCACTGTATAACTGTGTGTGTGTAACTGTGTTTGTGTGTGTGTGTGTGTGTGTGTGTGTGTGTGTGTGTGTGTGTGTGTGTGTGTGTGTGCATGTTAGTGTGTGTGTGTGCATGTGTGTGTTTGTGTGTGTGTGTGCATGTGTGTGTGTGTGTGTGTGTGTGTGTGTGTGTGTGTGTGTGTATAACTGTATTTGTGTGTGTGTGTACCTGTGTTTGTGTGTGTATGTTGTATGGTTTAATTTGTCAGAATGACAACTTAAATGTGATGGGCACCGGTAACCCCAAACTACAGATTTTCTATTTGTGTCTAATTTCTAAGCAGTTCAAGACTTTTAAAATCTTACCTCAGTGTGAAAATCTATATTATGTTTATCCAAATCAATTATAAGTGTATACCCTTCAATACACATCTCACATTTGAACGGCGCGTCTACATATATTGCCGCCATCTTTCTTTTATGTCTACTCTCACGCATATCTTCCTCACTCATTTGTGCCATAGTAAAGTATTCCTTACCACTTTCCAGTTTAGAGCTACATTTGCTTGACTTTTTTTTCTTTTTGGATCTGTCACATTTCTTTTTTCTCTTTTTATAAACAGGCTGCACATTTGTGTTTTCCCTTTGGCTGCCAGTGTCGTCATCGGAATATTGTCTGTCTTTAACCAAAGAAGTGTCCTGTAGCTCTGATAATGGTATATCTTCATCACTCTCTGACTTGAAATCTGGGCCACAATCTATGAAGTTATCGGTTAAATCAGAATCGGTTTTGATAGTTTCATCATATGACGATTTGAGTGAGTATGTTAATCGAGACAGGCAGATATCCAAGAGCTTTAGCTGGAAACAGCAGAATAAGTAACCCATTAAATTACACAAAAAATTTTTTTTTTGCAACTTAGATTCTTAATTCAATACTTTTGAATGGCCAGATTGATTTGTATTTTTTTTTACATGTAAAAAAAGAAAAACATTTAAAAAAGAATAGAGAAAAATATGGAAAAGGTATGTTAAAAACTTTGGGAAAAATTTGTTCTTTTTTCTATAAGTATTTTTGCTAATTTTAGACTTCAGTTCATATCTAAATGGGGTTATTAATGTAAATAAATAATTATTTGCAAAGCAGAGAACATTATACTAACATCAGTCCGCCCATCAACAATATCTGACAACTGCTTCTGTGCCACACACGCTTGGCTCCGGAACCTGCTGATCCTGGTCATTACTGCCCAACATTCCCAGCAGATGTACCAATTTGCGGTGTCCTTGTAAAAGCCCTCCTAAAAGTTAATGTTAAATACTGATTAAAATGAAAGTAAAAAAACAAAAAACGTAGACAACAAAATATCTGAACATCATTGTAATTATTTATTCTGTTTAACTGATCAAGCATATGTAAACGAGACACAATAGAAATTCTATTGTTATGTGGTCTCATAAGACCGCTTGGATGTTAACGAGTTAAAATATTTTTTCAATGGCTTGTTCGACCTAAATGAACTAATTAGGTGATGAAATCCACAAATTTGAATTGAATTTTGTTTAATTACAAAAATAACAGATCAAAAACAGCATTTTCTCGAGATAAAATTAATATCACGTTTAAACAATCTCAAACTTTTACTAGTAAGGGACAAGACTATAGGAACTTACCCTGTAGGCTTCAGAATCGAAAGAAAGTAGCAAATACAGGTTATTTATTCCCTCTGGAAGCCTACATAGCTGCATCAATTTGCGATCTTGGCTCAGACAAGTACAACACAGCTTTTTAATTAATAATTCTGGGCAATCGTCCATTTTTGTATAGCTAAAATATATGCTGCAGGTTCTAAAAATACAACATAAATTAATTTTGTTTCATGGCTTCCTTATCCTTTGATAAAAAACCATTAGAAATGTTTTTTGAATGTTTTTGTGGACATCTTTCTTTGTTTTTGAGCACAGATTAGACAGAGTATGTTTTTGAGTTTTATGGACTAGAGAAAATACAATCACAGCATTGCACTCTGCACGTAACGCACGGTTTATGTGTGCTCATTATCAACAAGTAAAATGTTATGAAGCGAGTATGAACCTAAGTCGATTTTGACCCAAATCGGAATGCACCTAGGTAGGTAGGATGGATGACAGGCGACAGCTGTCTGCCTGCCTGTCAAACAGTTTTATTTACATTTTACATTTTGTCTCTTCTTGAATGGAACTGGTTGGATTATTAAATAAAACAATCCATTTTCATAGATTTCACTCTTTCATTTCGACATAAAGAGACGTTAATGAAAAAGTTGTACATGTAAATAATAAAACGTACCTACATTATAACTTTATTTTAATTGTATGTGACTATTTAATTGAGGAATTGTAGCTATATAAATAATGCTTAAAAAAGAAATTAAACGTGAATTTAATGATAATATTCAGTCTCAGTGCAACGGGTGTCTTAGTATAGGTAGAAAATTAACACAGATAGGGAAATACAATGATTTATATTGTAAAATAATAGCGGATACTTTGTATGGGGTAAGTAAAAACTTTTTATATGGGGTTGTAATAACCCCAGGTCTAGTCGTGGTTTGTGCCAGCTATAGTGAAAAGTCTCTTTATAGTTCACCTATATTTCTAGATTGATTTTCCTGCCGAAGACATTCAGCTATGTTGGGAATGCGTTTCCTTGCTACAGAAGATCTCAAAGTTTCAGCAACAAGTTCAAAAAGCAAACGAAATGTGTCGTATTGGCCAGGTGAGAGTTTAACAATTTTCTTTCATTGTATCTCTGTCAATGTAGAAATATAACTTTTCTATATTGTCTCGGGTCTGGGTGTTGTGGTACCGTCGTTGTTTCTGATTTCTTTAACACAAGTGCTTTGGCTACTTATAATAGGATCAGAGCAATGTATGTGATGTTGTCCGTATTTATTTATTGTATCAACTAAACATTATCACAAGTGCTGATCTGGAAGCATGCCAGCTTGCTTGACATGCTTTTAACAAAAAAAAAAAAGTGAGTGGTGTGGACTAGCTCAAACAAACATTTTCTATGAATTCTTATTTAGGCAAAGGATTTTACATCACACACCACAGAAATAAACTAAACTAAATAAGCTTGTTTTTGTTATTATTTGTTATGCAGAAGGAAAGAAATATCTTTTTGTTTCCAGAATTACATTTATGGGACCCTCTCAAGCTTAACAACCATCATTATACATGATACTCATCCTAACATAATATATGTTAACGAAGCTAATATGCAATGCGATATAATTAAACAAAACATTAATCAAAACGATGAATCTAACGATAGTATATCCAATAATGATGATACAGTCTTCAATGATGAAGAATCAGAATTAAAATTAAATGTTAAAATTGAGCCAATTGGTAAAAGTGATGTAAAAGTTCAAGAAAGTGAAAAAGCTAACGAAATAAATCTTATAAATGATCAAAAATCCGTTATCAAGAAAGGGAAGTACAAAAACAAATGGGCAGAGAGAAGAGCCTTGCTAAATAAGAAACCAAAATTTAAAATACTCACAAATCAAGAACTAGTCATAGATAAATATTTTAGAAAAGCTGTGATGGATATGGGGACGGTAAAGATTTGTATAAAGAGAGACAGAGATGGAGATAGGTTTAGTAAAAGAAGATTCAAGTGTGAGAGCTGTGTCGTGGCTTTTAATAATGAGAGGTTGTTAATGAAACACTATGATGTAATTCATAAAAAGGTAAGCCCAGGGACTTTGGTAACTTCCACATTTATCGCTGCACTAAATTACGATGAAATTAAATCCTTTTTTTGTAAACATACACACACATTAAGTTAAGGTAGAAATGTAACTGTAAAATGTAGTTTACAAGAGCAAGGTTCCCTATAACATGCTTATAAAGGGACCTCAAGTAAAATGTAAAAATACTACCCCTTTGTAAAGGTAATAAATATTTTCTCATTTTCATTTGGCTTCTTCTTTTATAATGGCTAATCCGCGTTGCCACGTTTGCCAATGTTCGACATTGCTCAACTTAGCCCCCACACTGCTTTTCTTGACATCAAAGTTCAAACGCCTACTGCCAGACGGAAGATCCTTCCGTCCACTTTCGTCAGCCTGCCAGCCAGACCCCGCCCACTTGTATGAAAACTATTCCGAAATTGGCCATAATCGGTATTAGTGTTTTCAAACTTGGTCCGAGTTTATATTCGCTAAAATCGATGTTAGTTCAATCAACGAAGCGAAGAGTCGATGACCATCCGTGTAGATACAATACTGGAAGCAAGGGTAGGGGCAAGGTCTAGCAATGGCTGACATCCATTTGCCATAATGGTTAACAAGACCAACCATATTTCCGTAATTTGACAATAGCCGCAATCCGGTGTCGATCCGCGCAGTAACATTACAATCACAAACAGTATCCTCGTAAACTTTTAATTTGACGTAAAATTATCAGAACCTTCCCAATACGTCTGAAAATAGAGCACGAAAAAAAAACTTAATTTTGCTTTTTTTCCATTTTTAGTCGCATTGCGAATTATAATTGTATTTTTTTGGGTTAGCGAGAATACCGTCCGTGATCGTAATGTTACTGGGAGCGGATCGAAGCCGGATTGCGACTGTTGTCTATAGCTTTGCCTGTGGTTCCCCATTCGAATATGTGACTGAAAAATAGAGTCCCGAATCTATTGTTTAAAGGTTTTGGTAGGTAGAACTGTTGATTGTACATCGTGAGTTTTTTTTTTAGGCATCAGGCAATTATATTTGTGATATATGCAATAGAAGAATGCAGCAAAAGAGCCACCTTGAGCGGCATATGAAAAGACATTTTGTCAGATATCAGTGCAGTCTCTGTGAATTCAGTTGCAGGAGCAAAAAAGAGAGAATTACTCATATGATAAATGCACATAAAAAAGTGTTTCAATGTTTAAAATGTGAATTGTCATTTAGGTAAGTAAATCATGTAAATTGTATAACCACATCAAAGGGTCCAGTCTATGAATACCCTTTCTGAATAATGAAAAGATTTTGATACTTTAGTGTCTCATAATAGGTATAGAGGGTGCCTTAATGGATATCATCTGTGGAATATTTAGTACAGGTAAGGAGTAGGTACTATCGTTGTTTTGAAAAAGTGTCCGTCAAAGTGCGTTAAATTAGGTGGCGCCACAGCAGCAACAGGGTAAATTGTTTAAATGTTTTTTAAAGGATGGTTTATCTTTCATATTTAAAAGTCACTAAAATGTTCAACTCGGCATACTTCAATCCGTAAACAAATTCATACCATACCCTTTGCCTACGCTAGCGCCATTTTGAAGCGTTTTGGAACTGTTTTTTACTGCTTTAACTCGACACTTTTTCAACTTTCCGCCCATAAGAGATAGTACCATACCTCTACCCTCCATAGGTACAGTGAGTCAGGTATTTTTTTATATTTTTTAGCTGCAAACAAGAGTTTTTGAAGCACTACAAGAATTGGCACGAGAATTTCATCTGCGATCACTGCGGGGTCAGCTTCAAGATGCGATATTGTATTAAAGATCACATTAAGTAAGTATTTCCCTATCAATTTATTAATATAAATAATAGAAACCCCCCCCTTAATTGTGCTTTTTCCTGTTACTTTGTATCTTTTGTGTGGTGTGCAATAAAGAGTAGGTATATATCTATCAATGTGTCTAATATTATCGACAGGTGAAGAAATATCTGTATTTTGTAGGTGGGCCTTCTGTAAAGCCGGCTCCAGAAAATCGTCCAACAGTCCAACTGTTCGTCCAACTTTCCACGTGTAGAGGGATAGTTCGTGCATGTTGGATGGTGTTGGATCGTGTTGGCGCGTGATCGGTCCGGTGGCGGTAAATCTTACCCAGATCAAAGGAGTTGGCCAACTCACACGAACAGACCCTCACACAGCAGTGAAGTCACTTCACTCTAGCAAGGCAGGCGTGTAAATATGCGCCGCGCACGTGGTAATTAATTATTTCCCGCCAATCTGTTTTTAAAATGACCATGATCCGCTGTGGTTTTTAATTTTACGTCGGTTATAAACTTGTAAATAATAATTACATAAATTAATAATAATTACTCATAAGTTTATGGTATAGCGCAGAAGCACCTATTACTTCAACGTCATCTATAGTGAATGAGGTTGGCCGTGGCCTATTGATGTGTGGAGGGTCGTGTTTTGATCGATCGTGAGTTGGGACGTGTTGAATAAATGTTGGAGTGTTGGTCTGTTGGACGATTGTCTGGAGCCGGCTTAAGGATGCAGTTAAAACGGCGACGGACGCGGCTCCAGAGGCGTCTTGACATTGTAAGGTCAAACACTGCCATTATTTTGTCGATCCATCAGTCAACTTCCGCCAGCCCAAGGATCGACCAATGGCAGCGTTTGACCTTACAATGTCAAGACGAGTCCGGAGCCGCGTCCGTCGCCATCTGACACCGGCTTTAGATATTATGCCCGCCTGCAAGGTCACACAAGGTCAAACTAGATGGTCCGTGGGTCAACGATTGTAGAATTGCATATTCTTGTTCTTGTGCCAAAACACAACACCCACGGTTAATGAACTTCCGATACGCTCTTAAATCTCTTGTTTCCGCTTATTTCTGTTGTATGAAGTTGAAAAGGGCCTTATTAATACATTCTTTAATTTTATTTTGCTAGCTAACTATCTACATGAATCGTTTTTAACCTACTGTTTTGTCGTATCGATTTGAAACTTTGTAAGTATTTGACATTCAGATGACAATACAATAATGCAACACCATCATGCTGATCTGATGAAGGAGCCAGGAGGTGGATAGTGACTCTTGAGTTTTGGTTCATTCAATTTGTTTTGACGTGTCCCATACGTTTAAAAGATTCTAAACTATAGTAGAGAAATGTTTGCTGCTAATATAGCTAACACAGACACCTCCCAACAGGAAACAGCACTCCCCGTTCGAATGCGCGCCTTGCAACAAGCGGTTCTCACGCTACAACGGCCTCTGGTTCCACAACAAAGTGTGCCACGGCCCACAAGGGTACGTTACACGCGCGCCAGACGGCAAACTTATATGATTTGACCTTGAGGTCAGTTGGTATATCATTAACCGCTCGCTAATCACACCCGGCCAGTAAATTAATTGTAAATATGCGCTACACAAGACATCAATAATTGTCATGGTCTTGAAGTATGAAATTAATATCCGAGGTACCCGACAGTGATATTTCTGAATTGATCCGAACTTTGAATCGATAAATCAATTTATTTCTGCAAATAGGCCTTAATAAAGCACTTTTACAGGTCCCAATTTTTTTTTAACATACCTCTGCTTCGGGTCAATATTATAACCGGCCAATCGAACCCGGGACCCTTTATGTTCAAGGCGAATCAACAGGCTACTACACTAATTCGTCTGTCGTCGAATTATTGATAGATAACTAACTTCTGTCAAAAAATATTCGACTTGTTAAGCTAGATCAATATTTACTTGTATATGTGTGCCAAACTTAAGCTTATTCCGTTACTAACAAACCTACAAACTTTGACATTTATAAATATTAAGCAGGCCAACGGATTAGCTGCTGAAGTCGCAGTGGGCGGGGCACATAGCACGTAGAACTGACGGCCGATGGGGCAGAAAAGTTTTAGAATGGAGGCCACGTACCGGCAAGCGCAACGTAAAACGTCCACTCATAAGGTGGACAGACGACCATGTAAAGGTTGCAGAAAACCGCTGGATGCAGGCCGCTTCCAACCGGCCAATCTGGAAATCAATGGGAGAGGCCTATGTTTAGCAGTAGACGTCCTATGGCTGAAATGATGCAGTAATATATCCAAAGCTAGAAAAATATTGTTTACCAACCTCAAGGTCACAGGTATAAGTTTACCGTGTGCCAGGCATATTACTTACATCGGCATAAGCCAGTAGAGTTTTTAAAAAATCTGTACGCACGTTAATATGTCTATTAAACTGGTGACAAACTGCGACGGACGCGTCTCTGGACGCGTCTTGACATCGTGAGGTCAAGCGCTGCCATTGATCTATCCTTCAGTCAACTTCCGCCAGCCCAAGGATCGACCAATGACAGCGTTTGACCTTACAATGTCAAGACAAGTCCGCAGCCGCGGCTGTCGCCATCTGTCACCGGCTTTATTTTCATTATAAAGCGCGCCACGCAACGCGGCGTACTGCGTGGAATGCGACAAACGCTTCTCCGACGTGTATCGGTACAAATGGCATCTCCACAACAGCGTCAAGCATACACCCAAGAAGAAAAAGCGGTATGTATGTTTTTAAGGCTACAACGCACCATTTTAATTGTTGAAATTCAAATTAATTTAGTTTTTATGGAATTCAAACCTATAAATATTTCAATCGACTAGTTTCCTAAAAAAAATTTAATTGGTCCTTCAGTTGGATTAACAGAAAATATTGGACATGTATTTTTTCTTCTCTTAATCAAACAAAAAATTATGAAGATATGACATTTTTACGCAAGGCGTGACATCACGTGCTCCCATTCCCAATCTTCGTAATTTTGTTGTTTGATTGATAAAAGACAAAATATGGGTCCAATATTTTTTGTTATCTAACTGAGAGACTAAATAGAATAATATTTTTTTGACCTAGGAAACTAGCCTATTATTGTTGGTTTGTTAAGCGAATGGATTTAGGTTTTATTGTTTTATCTTTTTTTTTTTAAATATTGTAAGTACCTGTTATAGTAAGTACTATTCCCGCGACTACCCGTGTGATATTTACTGAACAGCGACATCTAATATAATTAGCTTTATCTATATTAAAATTAGAAAGAGTCTGTTGAAATTAGAAAGAGAATTTAGAAAGTCTCGGGCGTCTTCAGAATACTACAATAAAATTTCAATATGATTAATGGTTTAGGAACGCATGGAGGATAAATATAGTAACACTCACTTTTATTTATATAGATCCGTTCAAATCTTCAATTCGAACCGGCTAGCACTTAATTTTCAACGACATTTAGACCACCTACACGAGCGCCTCTAGCGGCGTCATTGGGAACTTCCTTGGGTTTTCTAAAGTCGGTTGAAAATCTTTCTTATATACGTTTAACGGTTGTTTCAGGATACCCTGTCCAGATTGTGAGAAGGTGTTCTCGAAGAACATTTACATGAAGGACCACCACAACCTAGTTCATCTCAAGAACTTCAAGTATAGGTGCGAAGAGTGTGATAAGGTAAAGTAATACGGAAATTGTTTATGAGCCCTATAACGATGCAATAAGGTCGAATTTCCATTACCGGTTGATTGGCGCTACTTACCGTTAGATGTCGCTGTTCAGTTGGCAAACATTTTTGAATGTGAAAAAAATTATGAAACACTCGCTGTTGCCTGCGATTTCATTCGCGTGGTCTTTGGTTTTGAGTAACTGTGGTTTTGCGAAGACCACGCAAAGTCACGGGCAACAGTTAGTTTTATAATAAAAACTAGCTGTCCCGACAGACATCGTCTGTCCAAAACAGTTGTCAGAAGATAAAAGATCCTAAAACCGGATTGCAGTGTCATCTACCGGGTCCAATTGTGTTCTCAAACCATCCAGGAAGCCGTTAAAGTTTACACACAAAATTTCATCCAAATCGGTCCAGCCGTTTAGAAGGAGTTAGGTGACAAACAGACGTACAGAAGAAGAGGTACTAATATTATAAAAGTTTGTGAGAATGGATGTGTGGATCTTTGTTACTCTTTCACGCAAAAACTACTGAACAGATTTTGATGAAATTTTGCTAACAGATAGACCATGGCCTGGATTAACACATAATATACTTTTGATCGGGTAAAGGTCAACGCAGACGAAGTCGCGGGCAAAAACAACAAAAACGAACAACAAAACAATAAAAATGTAACTTTAAAAAACAAAAACTATCTAATATACTATTTAAAGAAAGTTTAATGACAGCGCGTTGTTTACATAAATTGTTTATCCATCATCATGACCTGTTTAATGTGTTCCAAGAAGCTTGATGAGACGCGTGGGCGCCCCGGATGTTTGATGTTTGCTAAGAGGGTTCATGAGACGCGTGGACGCCCCGGAGTAGAGCTGATAGCCAAGTGCGTGTTCAGAGTCATCTTGCGGGCGGGCGACTGCCGGCGTGCAGCGGCTGCGCGCGCATCAGGGCTGCGGGGCCGCGAGGGGCGAGGGACGCGGGGCGGGGCGTCGGCGCGGGGGCACACCGCCGTGCGTTTTGTTCGTTCACGAACATGACCCAAATATACCTACAGTATGGGTATCTTTTTTATAGAATTTCGTCCGAAACGCGGATCTGGTGAAACACAGGCGCCGTATCCACGAGGGCGTGCTCCCGCCGAGGAACAAGATCTGCTACGTGTGCGGCCGCGGGTTCACTGTAACTATTTATTTATTTATTTATTGCAAACTTTACAGCATGTAAATTTAACATAAAAAACACTTTGTATTAAATGCTTACATAGCCAATTAAAAAGTTTGCCACATTAAAATTTACATTTAAGGACGGTTACATGAAAGGGCTATAGGGAGAAAATAACCAAGATGTTACAACAGAACAAAATAATTAATAACAAGAGTAAAAATACCTTTTCAAGGAATCTCGTATGTCCGGTGAAAGCGTGTGATGTGTGTGAGTATATGTTAGTGTGAATGTGAGTTAAGTGTGTACTATGCTTTATTACTGCCGTTTTTATGTGATGCGGATTTCAGCCCGCGTGCGAATCTGGCCCCCGATTATGGAGGGGATGATAGGTATGGGTAGGGTAAGGAGTACAATCTCTTAAAAAATATTTTCTAAAGTTGAAAAAGTGTCCAGCTAGTATTTATTGTAATTCCCAACCAGAAGCAGGCACCTCACTCACCTCACTGCTACTAAATATCTATATTTATAAAAATAAATCTATATTTCGCTTGATCATCGCATCACGAGTGAACGGATGGAAAAATTTCGCTAATTCTTTTTTTGTCGTGTTAATTGTTGTCAAGAAAAGGTTCTTAAGAAAGAAAAAATTAAGAAAGTTGCACAGATTCCTTTATAAATAAACTAAAGATCACGCGTACGAAGTCGCGGGCAACAGCTAATCATTACTAAAGCGCTGCCGCCACTGAGCCACAAGTACTTTTGAAGCTAATATAGGTGTGTTAAAATCAGTTTCACAACTATCAACTGGAGGGGGAAAGGTTCACTCTGCCAAATGTATAGAAACCCTATCGCTTTGCAATAAGGTTGATAATTGCATAACGCAGTTAGACGGACACTTTTTCCAACGAAGATAGTACTCCTCACCTTAACCCTCCATAATGCATACTTAACAGACGAACGAGATCCTAACGCACCACCTGCGCACGCACTCGGGCGAGCGGCCGCACCGCTGCGGCGCGTGCCCCGCCGCCTTCGCGCAGCCTGCCGCGCTCGCCGCGCACGCGCGCACCACGCACCCCAACCACAACCCCAACCCGAACCCCAGGCGCCACACGTAAACTACTGACACTGACGCAACAGACATCTGGTAACCCAGGCGCAATACAAACCACTCGTGCAACAGACATCTGGTACCCCAGGCGCAACACGTAAACTACTGACGCAACAGACATCTGTTACCCCAGGCGCAACACGTAAACTACTCAAGCAACAGACATCTGGTACCCCAGGCGCAACACGTAAACTACTCAAGCAACAGACATCTGGTACCCCAGGCGCAACACCTAAACTACTGACGCAACAGATATCTGGTACCCCAGGCGCAACACCTAAACTACTGACGCAACAGATATCTGGTACACCAGGCGCAACACGTAAACTACTGACGCAACAGACATCTGTTACCCCAGGCGCTACACCTAAACTACTGACACACCAGACATCTGGTACCCCAGGCGCAACACGTAAACTACTGACGCAACCGACATCTGTTACCCCAGGCGCAACACGTAAACTACTGACGCAACAGACACCTGTTACCTCAGGCGCTACACGTAAACTACTGACACAACAGACGCCTGGTACCCCAGGAGCATAACGTAAACTACTGACGCAACAGACATCTGTTACCCCAGGCGCGACATCTAAACTACTGACGCAACAGACATCTGTTACCCCAGGCGCGACATCTAAACTACTGACGCAACAGACATCTGTTACCCCAGGCGCGACACCTAAACTACTGACGCAACAGACATCTGTTACCCCAGGCGCGACACCTAAACTACTGACACAACAGACATCTGGTACCCCACGCGCAACACGTAAACTACTGACGCAACAGATATCTGTTCCTTCCTTTACAGCAGCGGAAGTTCCGTTTCTGTTTCGCAACTTTTAGGGGGCGTCCATAAATTACGTGAGGTGTTTAAGGGGGCGACGGGGTCGAGTCAAATCTCATCTAATCTTACGTTGGGGAGAGGGGGGTCTCGGCAAATATCACGCAATTTTTTTTCTGATTGAAACAAAAAAAAAATGCTATTTTGGTCCATTTAATCCAGATTGTACATGCTTAAGATTTAATCTTTATCCCGTTATTTGGCAAAAAATTTGCGTGCCATTAAGGTAGTCATGGCAGAGCACAGGCGAGCAGCCCACATTGCACCAACTAAGCAAGCGCTTATGTTCCGCAAAGTGCGACCCTCCCGGATTGTCACAAGACGAGCTAATGAGTTACTGTGCGCAAGCGCCAACGGCTTAGAGTGGCTAGATCAGAACGAAGTTGAAGGAGCAGATGATTTTACTGAAAGTCATATGGACATGTTGGTTCCAATAGTCTCTCTTGAGACTGTGCATGATTCTCCATGGACTGAATTAGAGTAGATAGTCTTTTTTTAATCACCGTAGTTACGATTTAAGTATTCTATTGTTAAATATTTATTATACTTATAATTAAACTCTCAGCAATATTGATTACTAGTCTTAACTAGTCGTAAATAAAAGCACGAAGCAATTTTTCTTTTTCTTTTTACAATAACAATCCAACGCGTTTACGTTTACCAGGAATTGACGGTATTAGGGCTATAGATGTAAAATCTTTATGTAGTAAAATCACAATTGCAATCACAAATTTCATAAATGCGAGCTTAAAGACAGGTAAATACCCAGACATACTCAAAACTGGTATAGTCAGACCAATCCATAAAAAGGGCAGTATGGCAGACTACGACAATTACAGGCCAATTACAATCCTCCCTACAATTGATAAAATAGCTGAAAAGTTTATATGCCAGCAAATATATGGTTTCTATGCTAAAAATAATATATTATCAGACAGACAATACGGTTTTCAACCTAAAAAAAACACTACACAGCTATTGTCAGCATTTAGTAACAGCATTTACAAACATTTAGATAATAAAAAGCACGTGATGGTCGTGTTTATTGACTACAGCAAGGCCTTCGATACGCTAAAACATGACATACTCGTTGAAAGTCTACAGAACAGTGGTATTAGAGGATCGTTGTTGGCATGGTGCAAAGAATACCTTGTGAACAGGAAATATCATGTAAGGGTTGGCGACGCGGAAAGCAACCCAACTTTAGTCAATATTGGTACGGCACAGGGCTCTGTGCTTGGCCCGTTACACTACATTACGTACGTGAACAACCTGGTAAACGCCATTAAAAACTGTGAAATATATCAATTTGCCGATGACACTTGCCTGGTTGCGGCTGGGAAAAATATCAATGATACATTACACCATCTACAACAAGATTTTGATACACTAACAAAATGGTCTCATGATGTTGGCTTGGTACTAAATGCCAGTAAAACAAAACTAATGTACATTAGCAGCAGTAAAAATAGGAGCAGCTACATACCAAGGCTGGTCGTACATGATCACGCATGCGCCCATAAAGATCAAGGTACCGGATGTGATTGCAACGCCATCGAGTTGGTGGAAAAGCAAACTTACCTGGGCCTTGTTATCGATAGTCGCCTTTGCTGGGATGATCATGTGAATCATGTATGTGACAGGCTAAGGGGTATGCTAGCTAAATTTACACTTATTAAGCATAAAATTCCATACAAAACTCGTCTTCTTCTGTATCAGTCGCTTGTGGAATCTAAGATATCATATGGACTATCCAGTTACGGCAGAACCTCCAAAACACACTTAGATCGCATTTTTAGTTTACAGCTTCGTATATTAAAAACAATAATACCTCAAAACAGATGCAATAAATTTGAAAATCCCGAGGACGTCTTTAGCTACTGTAAAATTGTACCAATACATGATGAAGTTAAGTATGCGCTTTTAGTAGAAGAATTTTTCAATGACCAGTTTCAATCTCCAGTCATCCATTACTTTAATTCCCGCAGAGCAATAAATCCGAAACTGACCTTACCTTCTTATACAAACCTCTATGGCAAACGTACTTTGGAATTCATGATCCCACAATATATTAACCAATTACCTAATATCCTAAAAGCTAACATAACTCTAAATAATACTAAGTATAAACTAAAAAAACACTTTTTAGAAAGCATTTAAATATTCATACAAATATAAATACTATAAATACAAAACTAAAGAAGCACATAATTTGGCAGCGCCCTGTATGTATGTGCTGGAAACTGGTCGGGCGCGGGCTCGGCGACCGGCTCGGCGTGCATGCATGGGAGGCGTGATCGTGCAAAATATTATATTGTTCTGTGTATTGCCATTTTTATTTTTCAATGTTTTTATTATGTCATATGTTGTGTACATCTATCATTATTTTTTAATCTATCTGCAACGGCACCGGTATGCGGTAAAGCCCTAAAGCTTATGTCATATCGTGTAAATTGTATATACTTATTAATATTGTTTGTTTTATAAATAAATAAATAAAATAAAATAAATAAGAAAAGAAACCCTCATTTTGAAAAATCTCACGTGAGATTGGGGGATGGGGGAGGGGGTTGAACAAAATCTCACGACATCTCACCAGGGGGGGAGAGAGGGACAGAAAATTTAAAAAAACACCTCACGTAATTTATGGACGTCCCCAAATTTATTTGTTGGAAGTTTACAACGGTTATGGCGGGGCGAGCAATTATTTAGCGGAGGTGGTCTTATGTGAAAACCCTGGAAGATTGTTATGTGTAAAAGCGGCCAAACTACTTTGAATAAATTACTGCTAACTTATTATGAATTTTATTTAATAACTATAAGGTATTTAAACTTCGAAGGCGCTCTTAATCTAGGTTTATGTCCAGGGGCGTGCATTCCATATAGGCTATTATGCAGAGCCTACCTTCATAAAAAACCGACTGTCTACGCGCGAGCGCTTCTCCGTATATCTAGTTTTTATATGTATAGATAGGTAGTTCCTAGCAAATTAATATTGTATAGCTTAAGCTTAGTAGTTGTACTTGTATCGAAAAATCACCTCATGCATCATACGATTGTTCTAGCCAACCACAGCTTTCCTTTCACCTTTAACCTTGAAGCCCACAAGTGGGATACTCTGAACTTCGTTTTTGCTTCTTATTCTAATTTATATAGGGTCTAAATTGGTTATTGCCTACAAACAGTAGTTAAGATTGAACTCTCGATGTTACACTTCACATTTAGTCGCTGATATGATATTTAAATACATTAAAAGGAGTATTTTAAAGTTTAAATAAGCTTTTATTCCTCCATTTGTTCGAGTAGCGAACACCGACAGCTAACCATAATTATTAATTACGTATTCAACAATATTCTGTAACCATTTTGCCGTCTACCTGTACTTATTCCTTACTAAAGCGCGCAACTTAGATCGTTACTGCAATTTAACCAATGTTAGGCTGCCGCGAGATCGCCTACTGTTTCACGCAAACTTACTCAATTTTCACACACAGTCTACCCCCATCTGAAACCAATGCACGCCCCTGGGTTTAACTCACCATAGCATAAATTGCTGGCAATCGTCATGCATTCTTTTAAACAATGAATAGAGATCTAGTTCACAATAATTGAATTATTATTTTTTCAACGTGTTGATGTAGCAAAGACGCTGTAATGGATATCAGTCTATTCATTCAACAATGCTTGTCATATCTAGTAAAAAATATTTCTAGTTTACCAGTCAACTGGAGCAGTAATAGAGAAGCACCCTGTACAGGATGGTAGGGCTGTTTAGAAAGAAACACCGTTTTCAACCGACTTCAAAAAAGGAGGAGGTTCTCAATTCGTCGGTATCTTTATTTTTTTTTATTTTTTTTTATGTATGTTCAGCGATCATTCGTTACTGCGTTGACCGATTTCGATAATTATTTTTTTGTTTGAAAGGTAATACTTTCAGCATGGTCCCATATAAATTTGGTTAAATTCTGATGATGGGATCTATAAGAAAATCATCAAACATTGCATAAACTCCGTACCACGCCAACTGATTTTAGTATCTATCTTACCTATATCTCTGCCAAATGTAGACCGATTTTGATGATTCTTTTTTTAATGAATAGCTTATACTTCAAAGATACTATAATAAAATTTTTTGGAAAAAATTTCACCCCTAAGGGTGGAAAAATAGGAAATGAAATCGGTGTTCAGCAGTTAAATTATGTTTGCACTCGTAAGATTTGTTTTGATTAGGATTTATCACTAAAATGGATGAAATAAGTTAATTTTATAAAAAAAATAAAAACCGACTTCAAAAAACTAAAACGCTAAAAATAATCTTAACACTTAAGTACCTAATCAGTTACTTTTGGAGTCGGTGCCAGTCATTGAGAGACCAATGTTTTCGTTTGCACCGACTCCAAAAGTAACTGATTAGGTACTTAAGTGTTAAGATTATTTTTAGCGTTTTAGTTTTTTGAAGTCGGTTTTTATTTGTTTTATAAAATTAATAAACATTAAGGGCATTACTACAAAAAAGATAGACTAGGTTTAAACACTGCCTAAAGATAATCCAACTAATTAAAAAGTATGGTAACATGACCGAGACATGTGTAATGTGTCAATATTAAAATTGTATGGCTATTCTTTAGACATGGTTTAAACCTAGTCTATCTTTTTTGTAGTAAGGCCATAACAATTTATTTTTACAATTTGCACAATTCATTTCGCACCGATATGTAGAAACATTTGAAACTTAAATTGTACATGGCATTTTACATAAAAAGTTATTTAAGATATAATATCTTGTAACTGCGTTTAGGATAAATCGGGTTCAAATTCAATGCGAACGACACCTTACGAGTGTGACGCTTCAGTCGAATGTGATGAAGGGATCTGATGGCTTAACCACGACTTCGTGTGCGAAAATGACTATTATATAAATACGCGCCAATGTGAAACCACATTGCACATTTATTTCGATAGGTGTCGCATTATTTTTGGTCTGCCCGTAGCATCGAGCACAAACCCTGTAGAGCAGCAATACAAACCATCTTTAACCGAAACTAGTTAGTGATTTTTCACTTACATTTAGTATGAAATTACGTGTCCTGTCAACAGCCAGACCCACCCCTTCCTGTTCCGAAACTGGCCATAATCGATTTTAGTGTTTGGTCCGAGTTTATATTCGCCTACAACACTCGAGTTTCAGTAAGCTAAAATCGGTGTATGCTTAATCCGGAACAAGAAGCGAAGAGTCGACGCTCAAAGCAATGTCAAGAGGAGGCCAGACTCCATTTGTCTGACATTTTTTAATTTGATTCGATAAAGTTTGACATTTGTGAATTGTACATGAAAATGAATGGTATTTATTCTAATCTTAACGATTTTAAAACTTGTATAAATTAATATAATAAAAGAAATCAAAAATCTTCACATTATCTGTAAGTATGGCCTCAACAATGTTTGAGTAATTTCAATATGTGTGTACCATAATGTAAATGAATATTATAATCAAGGTCATTGAGGTCAAAGTTCAGTATTGGCGTTTGGAAGTTAATCTTCATTCATAGACGATCATCATTATCATCACAATCATCTATCATTCTTAAAGTAGTCAAATATCAGGCATATTGACGCTCAGAGGTTAAAACTGGTGACAAACTGCGACGGACGCGGCTCCGGACTCGTCTTGACATTGTGAGGTCAAGCGCTGCCATTGGTCTATCCTTCAGACAACTTCCGCCAGCCCAAGGATCTATCTTGTTACTTTTTTGTTATTAATACCAGTTATTAGCTTGACGGCTTAAACCTTGGACTCACGAGTATACAAGGTAAAGCCGGTGACAGATGGAGGCGGACGCGGCTGCGGACTCGTCTTGACATTGAAAGGTCAAACGCTGCCATTGGTCGATCTTTGGGCTGGCGGAAGTTGACTGAAGGATAGACCAATGGCAGCGCTTGACCTCACAATGTCAAGACGAGTCCGGAGCCGCGTCCGCCGCAGTTTGTCACCAGTCTAAGATGCAAAAAAATTAAAACTATTGAGTTTTATTAAAAGCACATACAAACGGCGACAGACGCGGCTCCGGACGCGTCTTGACATTGTAAGGTCGAACGCTGCCATTGGTCTATCCTTCAGTCAACTTCCACCAGCCCAAGGATTACAATGTCAAGACGAGTCCGGAGCCGCATCAATCACCATCTGTCACCGGCTTTAGGGTCGCTTCCAATCTGTCTTTAGACATTTATAAATCTGTGTTTGCAATAGAAAAATGTTTTTTTCCTTTGTTTCACAATTTATTATAACGTATTTTTACTTGATCAGTGGTATATTATAAGGCAAGACTAGTTATACAGCGCACCAGCAGGTTTAGGCCCCTTAGGCTCGGAATACATAGACCCGGATTTTTTCAGAACCCTATACAAAATGGATTGAATCCGGGCTTGTCCGGAGTTGTTTTGTGTAGAGTTCTGAAAATTTTCGGGAATGTAGTCCGAGCCTTACTGTAAGATCTAAAAGCTGGCTTGCTTTTGAAAGTTTCAGAGCAGTTCAAAAGCAGGCCTACTGAAAGTAACAGCTCTAGGTAAGGGATAAGATCCTATACCTGCCTTCATGGGTTAGATAAATCATCCATCTAGCAGCGTGTGTTCGACGTCCAGGTAAGCAAAGTCAAGAGATATGCACTGCTTGCTTCGGACCAGTAGACGGACTGCTTTTGACATGGGGACAAAAAGTAAAAACGCTGGCATTGGATGATCCTTCCGTCAGCTTGCCAGCCAGAGCCCAGACTCCGCCCCCTTCTTGTTCCGAAATTGGCCGTAATCTATATTAGTTTTAAGCTTATATTCGCCTTAGATTAATTGCGAAGGGTACTAAATCCTTGAAATTCGCCTATAGCACTTGAGTTTCCGTAAGCTAAAATCGATGTATTCTCAATCCGGAACAAGAAGCAAAAAGTCGACGGTCAAGCAATGTCAAGAGGAGGCCAGCTTTCATTTGTCAGACCTATTATTTTAAGGAAATAAAAAGCCCTCCATTTGTAAAAAATTGACCTTCAACAATAATTATTAGCGATTAGAAACTTCGATTTGGCCATTCACAAAAGAAGAAGAAGAAGAACTTTTGGTGAAAGCAGCGCTTTGTGTGTACAGTGCACTGACATGAGAAAAAAAACATGTCAGTGTCAAGTGTCAGTCAGTGCCCAGTGGTACAATGCGATAGCAAAGCGTCAAGTTTGCGTTCCCCATTCAGTTTGTTTATTTATTGCAAATGAATGTTCCTTCTTCTTCATTGAACAACTAATACTACCTCTACTTCTTTGTTTTTGGTGATAAATTCATAGGTAGGTACATGTGTTTTGCCCTATGCCACCGCAGTTTAAACTGTTTCGTTTTTCACCACAGTCCTAATAATCCACTTAACGCACAAATGCTACAGCAAATGTATGGACATAAGTTACAAAGTTTTGAGTATTTATTTCAGTGTGTAGGTATTTCAGTCATGAAGTATTTCTTTTGATTATGCCACATGGCATGAAGTCATGAACTTCATGCCATGTGCCATAATCAAAGGATTTTCCTAAATTTTTCATGTTTTACATTTATTTTTAAACTGTGCCAATAAATGATATTCTAGGAGGAGTAATATTCAAAATGGATTTCACTTCTGTATGTATAGTGTGCCTAGCTAATAGAGAAAATACAGATTTATTGCCATTGGGTGAGTTTGAGGAACTGTATGAAATACTTGCTGGCAAGAATGAGCTTACAGGAAAGGTAAGTTTTTATAACAATCATGTTTTATGAATGTATTGAATTAATTAATAAGCCAGTGGTTACAGGTTCGAATCCCGCAAGGGGCAAATGTTTGTGTGATGAACATGATCATTTTTACCTAAGTCATGGATGTTTATAAACGTATTTAAGTATGTTTATCCGTTATCTAGTTGCCATAGTACAAGCTTTGCTTAGTTTGGGGCTAGATGATTAGTGTGATTGTGAAAACAATTTATTATTATCAAATTGTATTGATACAAAAATGAAGTTATGGGATATTTCAAACTGCTTCAAAATATATTGTAGATAATCGCACCATTTGTAGCTTAAAAATTATATGTTCTGATTACTTACTAAAATTGACTAGAAATTGAAATACTTAGTCATGAATAATAAAATATTATTTTTTATTCAAATTATTATAAATTAAAATAGGCTAGTTTCCTAAACCCATTCACCCAACTCATTCATATCAACATAGTATTAATTACAAAACTAGCCAAGGGCAAGGGGGTGTCACTCCGCAGTTTAGGTATATTCGGCCAGCGCGCCGCCCGAAGCGGCGTATGCCAGTGGGCTGTCGCTGGGCTCGCACGACAGTCGCGGTCACGCCGCGCGAGCGCATACTTGATAATATTTTTTTTGCTTTTGCAAATTGATTCGTAATGTCTTCTACTTAGCCTGAACGTCAATATAATGCATATAAAAGATGTTGTGGTTTAACGGTTGTCTGAATAAAACGAATAACGAATCAGAGCTAACATTTTGTTAAATTTCACACCATATTTAAATATTTATTCTTCTTTAATTCCATGTCCATAATAAGTAGTAATAGTTAAAATAAAAATCCTTAATTATTTATATTAGCCCAGAAACAATATTAAGTATAGGATAGGATAATGTTTGCAAAGGAATACCTACACCCGTAGGAATGGAACACACGACTGGGGCGCGCAAAGAAAATTCGTGGTTCGCGCGCGGTTATAAGTTTCAATTTTGCTTGCAGGCGGGTAGCTCTGGCGAGTCTAGGTATATTTTTATACCTAAACCTGACTTTTGTTAGGAAGTGAGTCTTCTGTACGGTAGTACTATTAGGTATTCTGTGCCAAGGGTTCCATGTGTATAATATTAGGTACTACTATTCATTATATGATTAATACAATAATTTGGCATTGATTAATTTCAGAAACTATTCATATGTTTAACCTGCTGTGATGTCTTCAACAAAATACTTGAGTTTCAGAAGAAAATACAATCGGCTCTGGTTGTACTGGCCTTAAATAACGACTTAAAGGTACCAAAAACTTAATTTATCTTTAAAAGATTTCACACTCACGTCGCCAAAGAGGGGCAGGGAGGGGCAGATGCGCCCCCCCCCCCCCCCCCGTAGACATAAAAAAAATTCCAAGACCAAGAAACTTTACACATTTAACTTTGTACCATTCTTATTACAATTTACTTAGAGATAAGAGCACTACAAGTGTGAAGCTTCATAGGCTCAAGACTGTACACAATTTATACTTTCCTCACCCCTCATTTTTAACAACCTCCTCCCTCTAGGCCTGGGCTGGCAACGCCCTTGGTTACACTTCAGATTTTTGTTTTATATTTATAAATATGTATGCGCCAAGAAACACACCAATTCTTATTTGTGTCTTGTCATTTTGTCTCTCATTGACTTTGATTGTGTTTGTGCCACAATCAAACATCTGTCTGCAGCACTAAACAACTACATTAATTGTCTCCATATGGATTCTTTCAGAATAATACAATCCCTGAAATAAAACATGAACCCGTAACAGAAAATGGTTTCGATGACAACTTTTACAATGATGATGAACCTTTGGAAGAGATATCAGAATTAAATGAATTTATTAAATCTGAAAATGATGAGAACAGTAACTCTTTGAATTCCAACAGACCAAATAATGTGAACTGTGTTGAAAGTGAGCGGAAGGTAGTAAAACCGTGCCGTAGCCGTGGCAAAAAAGTTTGGTCCGACAAAGATATTGATAATTTCATTATAAAACACCACTTACCATATAATCGTAAGTATGTACGGCAACTAATCGATGACAGAAATATGGAATACAAAGTTGTGATTGGAAAGAAATTGTACAAAACTAGATTTGATTTGGTGGTTGAGACACAAGTTTGCGTTGATGACAAAGAAGTAATGGAAGTTATGCAGCAGTCCCGGAATCAACATCGTTTTAATACAAAAATAAATAAATGTGAAAAATGCGTTCTAGCATTTAAAGGTAGAATCTCATTAAGGGAGCATATTAAGAAGAATCATGCAAAGGTATGTTTTACATGTTTTTATTTTCCAAATTACAGACTGCATAAAGTGTGTAATTTGTTCATAGAAGAATGTATTAAAGTGTAACGCACACAGAAGTCGTGAGCGGGACGACGGCGACGGGCCGGGTCGGGAGTACGGCGGAGTTTAATTATATAAGTTTAAAAAAGAGCACACAGACAACCGGCGTACGCGGGCCGCGATTTAACAAATTACCCCAGCTTATTGCTGAACTACTATGTCATGATGATTTGAATAAAAATACACTGTAAGTGACTAGGTATTTAAATGATAAAAATATGTAGAATTAAAAACTGCTCAAGTTCATACTTCATCATTATCATCATCATAATTTCAGCCATAGGACTTTGCTAATCAATCATAGTCCCCCCCAATGACTTCCAATATTATGTCAATATATATATAAAGACATAATATTGTCAATATTATGTCAATAAGTATGAAATTGTTATTCATACATACTAATATGTTTTTTTTTTTAAGATTTGTTATCTTCTTTACTGAGTTACTTTAAATGAGTAAATGATTGAAATCAGAAGTTAAAAAACGATTGAACACTTGAATCGAATGAGCCCAAACACGAAGGTTTTACTAGTAGTCATTGAAGAGTTCCACTACCCACCTCCTGACTCCATCATCAGATCAGCATGGTGGTGTCAAATTATTGTATTGTTATCCGGATGACAAATACATATGCCTTCGCGTTGCACTTACCTGTGGTAGACGGAAAAAAAATGGAACACAATAGGAATTTTTTTTTGTGGCACGCGAAGGGATAAGTTTTAAATCGATATAATAACTACGAAAAACTCAACAAAAACAGTAATAAAAGCCAAAACACGACCTTCGCGAAGCACAACGAAAACACCGCAACGCATACAAGGCAGACTTATCGTATTGACGTCAACGCTTAAGTTTTTACAAGACGACCGAACCGCGCACATCCATTCACCTTCCCTCTTATCTTGAAAGGACTATAGTTAGTTAGTTTCAAATGAAGCTAATATCATCATCATTATCATTCGCCTGCCCTGTTCCCAGGTCATCTGGGGTCGGCGCAGTATGTCTTTCTCTTCCATGCAATCCGGTCACTCGTCATTGAGTCATTCACTCCCTTCTCAGTCATATCTCTCCTCACACAATCCATCCATCTCTTCTTAGGATGTCTTCTACTTCTCCACCCGTCAATACTCATATCCATCACTCTTCTCGTTACGTGCTCCTCTTCCCTTCTCATCACATGTCCATACCAAATGAAGCTAATATAAGTGTGTTAAAAAGATACGCGTTTCAGGCTCGCGGTCGGTATGAGTGTGAATTCTGCGGAACCCGATCATCGACTAAGGAGTCACTGGCGACGCACATTCGGAGTCATTACAACAAATATATATGCAAGGTGTGCCAACACGTCGAATGCAATGAACAGCGGATATCGGAGCATATGCGATACAAGAACAAATTGTACCAGTGCCCGAAATGTGAACAGACTTTTGGGTGCGTAAAACTAAGGACAATCACATTAAACTATAGATCCTTACTAATGTTATAAGTGTTATAACCGGGAATGTTTGTATGTATGGATGTTTGTCACTATTTCACGCAAAACTAATCAACAGATTTTGATGAAATTATATTGACGTTTAGGCTTAGAAGACATTGCGGGTGTCTAAAAGCAAAAATAATAATTCAAGTATGCGCGAGCGCGACGTCACCGCGACTATCGTGCGAGCCGAGCGACATCCCTCTGCCATGCGCCGCTTCGGGCGGCGCGCTGGCCGAATATACCTAAACTGCGGAGTGACCCCCCTGGTTTAACTAGGTTTTGCAAATACCACTCGAAGTTGCGATCATCAGTTAGTGATACTTTTATTTTCTAACGATAAGAAGCGCAAATCTATAATGGCAGTTATCTTGCATTCCTCGGGACTCGTACATTTTACCGGGATAAAAAATATCCTATCTTTTATATTTTGACTACTATCTATTTCTGTGTTAAATTTCATCTAAATCCGGTCAGCCGTTTTGGCGTGATTAAGTAACCAACATCCATCCATCCAAACATTCACATTTATTTATCAATAAGAAGAAAGATAAGATATTAGTAAAATAAGATAGGATACGATTATGCACTTCGATATAGGTTCCCCTGTCAAAATTGACACATGATTTTCAGACATCCTGTATTGCTTACAGGGTTGTAGGCCAGTTCTACGAACACTACAAGGCAATTCACCAGAGTTTCACTTGCGACTACTGCCAGAGATCCTACAAAGACAGACTATGGTTCGAGAAACATATCATGTAAGTATGAGAAATATGTACTTACATATGTGCCGTGTGGGGACGGCCGTAAAGAATACACTTCCCCACCGCCAACAGGAGGCGTGTCGTAAGAGGCGACTAATTCCTGTAGCACGAGACGGGCAGCAGCGTCTGCGTGCGAAATCTTATAAAAAACTGCGCTCGCCAACCCGCCTGCCAAGCGTGGCGAGTATTGGCAATCCCCCCCGATGAAAATCATTGGGGGAGGCCTGTGTTCAGCAGTGGACGTCCTATGGCTGAGATGATGATGATGAGAAATATGCTCAAAGTCATCCAGCGTGCTCTGGAAAAACCTTTTCTTTGCGAGATAAGATCTAAAATAAGAATAATTGGTAACATAGTTTAAAAAACTATAAAACACACTAAATAAATAAAAACTATTTTGTAATAAATGTGGTACATTACATAGGTTCAGGTTCAGGTTTAGTTAGATCATTGCACATTTAGCTAAATGTTAGTATACAAATCTAAAGCTAGGGTATTGTAATTTAATTAATTATGACACAAAATATTTAAGAATCACATTAGGTATTATCCTATATTTTTAAATTTAAAAACTCATCAATCGTGTAAAAAGCTTTCAGCATTTACCTCAGAATCTAGTGTACGGGAGCTCTTTTATGCTAGCCGGAATTTTATTATAAACTAGCTGACCCAGCGAACTTCGTTCCGCCAATTCATTTGACAGGTACGAACAGTTTGCATGGGAAAATAAAATAGTTGTTTTACTATTTTCCTTGCATTTTTTTTATATTTTCTTACCTTTTAAATCTTCCCTGAACTTCCACAAATATTTCAAGATCAAAATTAGCCAAATCGGTCCAGCCATTCTCGAGTTTTAGCGAGACAAACGAACATATTTTTATATATATAGATTTTACTAATACATGTATGTACTGCTCTCGTCATAACAAATCGAATAAGCCCAAACACCAAGGTTTTACATGGGTTTTACTAGTAGTCATTGAAAAGTTCTACTACCCACCTCCTGGCTCCATCATCAGATCAGCACGATGGTGTCAAATTATTGCATTGTAATCCGAATGACAAATAAAATGTATCGATTAAAAACTTTGTAATAAAGTTTTAAATCGATACGTAAGTTAAAAGTAGTTATGTTAAAAACTACTTCCAAGATTTGATTACATAGTTATATGTGAAGCTAATATAATGCTCAGACTACATGCATCCAGAATTTTTCAGAACTCCATACAAAAAGGCTCCGGACAAGCCCGGATTCAATCCGTTTTGTATGGGATTCCGAAAAATTCCGGATGCATGTAGTCCGAGCCTAAGTGTGTTAAATAAAAACAAGTCACCGACCGAGTAAAAAGCGCCACCTCTAATTACAGTTATGTTGCATACCTCGGAAACCGTTCATTTTTACGGGTTAAAAAGTAACATATCTGCTATTTCGGGCTATAATCTAATTCTGTGCCAATTTTTATTCAGATCCGTTCAGCCGTTTTGGCTTGATTGAGTCACAAACATCCATCCGTTCAAACTTTCGCATTTATAGTATTAGTAAGATTAATAAGGGGGGGGGATCTGACAGTAAGGTTAAGTCACTGGCCTTACAACACCCCTCCACCGCGTGGTGGAATTTGGCCTGAACCACCAGGCCTGTGCCCTGCACTGGGACGTATATAAGAAGGCATACTTTTAATAAGAGGGTTAGACTTTACATAAGCAGTATCTTCCAGCGACAATCACTTGACCCACCGCTGCACGCAGTGCCCCAAAGTATACCCGAACTACACAAAACTTTTTAAACATGTGCAAGCCGCGCATGTGATAGAGGGCCAGTCGGAGAGGACTTACTGCGTGGAGTGCAACCGCTACTTTAAGAGCCGAATGCGCTACAGGCAGCATCTGTACCAGCGGCACAGACAGCTTAAGCGAACCAGGTCAGTACATACACACACGTGGCACACTGTCGGGTCAGTGGGGAACCACACTGCACATTTATCTCGATAGATGTCGCATTGTGTTTGGTCTTGATTATTTGATTACTGAATCAGTGGTTCTGCCTCTGATCAAATAATTACTACGTTATAAATTCTGCTAAGTTGTCAATTTTTTTCAAGTGTTTTTTAACTGACTTCAAAAAAGGAGGGGGGTTCTCAATTCGTCGGAATCTTTTTTTTTATGTATGTTCAGCGATCATTCGTTACTACGTTGACCGATTTCGATAATTATTTTTTCGTTTGAAACGTAATACTTTCAGAATGGTCCCATATAAATTTGGTTAAATTCTGATGATGGGATCTATAAGAAAATCATCAAACATTGCATAAACTCCGTACCACGCCAACTGATTTTAGTATCTATCTTACCTGATATCATTGCCAAATGTGGACCGATTTTGATGATTCTTTTTTTAATGAATAGCTTATACTTCAAAGATCCACCCCTAAGGGTGGATAGGAAATGCAATCGGTGTTCAGCAGTTAAATTATTTTTGCACTCGTAAGATTTGTTTTGATTAGGATTTATCACTAAAATATATGAAATAAGTTAATTTTATTTTAAAAAAATGCCAGCCGATGAGAGATTCAATGTATTTGTTTGCACCGACTCCAAAATTAACGGATTAGGTACTTAGTGTTAAGATTATTTTGAACGTTTTAGTTTTTTGAAGTCGGTTTTATTTAATAAAATTTACTTATATAGCATATAAAATTATATTATTTTCTATTCTGTAGTTTAGCTTACATTACAGGCACCCCTGCCCAGAATGCGGCTTAAGTTTCTTCTGCAATGCTTACTTGAACAGACACATCAACCACGTGCATAGGAACCGGAGCGCGAAATGCGATAAATGCTCTAAGGTATGTGACTACAGATATGATAGCGGTTTAATTATTTAAGAACTGATTTTTGTAATTTAGAAATATTCCAACAAATGAATAATCTAATTATAATTTAAACAATATGCTAAAAATGAATTAATAATATTATTACTTAATTTGTGTCGTAATTAGTTATTTTTACTATTTTAATTGATTGTACTATAAGGCGATCAAAACACCACCTGCAGTCGACCGATAAACAACACTGCACCTGCACCGACCCTCCCCTCGGACACTTGTTTTGATCGCCTTATAAAAAGGCCTGCCGTCTGTATTCTGATTCATTCGTGTTCGAACTTCGGTTGAATAAACATCGTCCTCAAATATTGTCGTATTTACTCATGGATCGCCTACGCACTCTAACATCAGAAGAAGCGGATGAACACGCCCCTAACCCAAACCCTGGAAGATGCTCTCCAACTTTACCATGTGAACCTTCACAACCATCATCATTATCTACAAATAATACCCGCATCATCAACAATGAAGAATCCAACGAGCTTACACTGTTACGACTTCAAGTTCAATTGCTACAACAACTTCTTGGCCAACATAGAACACCTCAGACCACGATTGCAAGCCAGAAATTAAGCGAGATCTACTTACCAGATTTTGACCCTGATGATTGTCGGATGACAGTAGAGGAATGGTGCAAACAAGTTGATTCATTAATCAATCTTCGAGGATTTTCTGTGACAACTGCAATGATGAAGGGATTGTCATGCCTACGAGGACGCGCTAAACTGTGGGCCGATACTAATGCACACAAATATGCAACATGGGCCGAAATAAAGAACGAGTTACACACACAGTTTATGGCGGAATCTCGTTATATCCATTTTGTCAACAAATTTCGTGAATATACATCTAATGACGCAAAAAATTACGCTGAGTACGTCTGCGAAGCTTGGCGTCTATTTTCAAGAATCTCTCCAAATGCTCCCGAAGATTTAATGGTTGAAGCCGTCATATCAGGGATCCGTCCGAAATTTATTCAAGCAGAACTGCTGCGATCAGCACCTAAATCACAAGCTGAACTGATTGCCAATCTACGTAACTATAGAAAAAGACCCGCTGAGTTTTCAGCGACTAGTGAACAAAACGCAAAACAACCACGAATTGAATTCACATGCATGAAATGTGGAAAACCAGGACACCGAGCACGAGACTGCAAATCCATCTACTGCGAATTCTGCAAGCGAGCCGGTCATCTCACGAAGGATTGTCGCTCCAAGCCAACTACCTGGAAGACATCTAATAAAGGAGAACCTCAAGCAAACCTGGTTCGGCGCGAATCACCTGGAAGCACGGAAATCAGCATTGGTAATGTACTCCTTTCTTGTTTAATTGACACTGGTGCCGAATGCTCCCTTATTTCACAAAAAGTGGCCGGATCTGTCCCTGGAAAACGTACTTTTGAAGTACTTAACTTGCGTAGTATTACGAATCAACCTTTGGTTTCCAACGAAGTTATTCATACTGTAGCTAATTTGAACGGAGTATTATTTGACGTCAGTTTACATGTTGTAGAAAAATTACCGTATTCTGTTATCCTTGGTATAGACACCTTAAAAACACCTGGTCTTAAAATTACTATTACTAATAATGGAATAGCTGTTGAGAGGGAACTAAACATTTGTTATTTCGCCTCTCAGAACTCTTTTGATTTTATTGACTCTGACTTGACTGACAATCACCGGACTCAACTTAATGAAATAATTGCACAACACCAAGATAGTTTTGGTATGAAAGAGGAAGTTCGTAAAATAACAACTGGAAGCCTGTCAATCCGTTTGAAAGACCCCACTCGCTTAGTTCAACGACGACCATATAGACTAGCCCCTATTGAACGAGAAAAGGTGAAAGAAATAATTCAGGATCTCAAAGATAAAGGCATTATCAGAGATAGCTGTTCCCCATACTCAAGCCCTATTCTGTTAGTTAAAAAGAAAAATGGCACAGACCGTCTGTGTGTCGATTATAGAGAATTAAACATGAATACAGTTAGAGACAATTACCCTCTACCTTTGATCCAAGACCAAATTGACAAATTAGGTAAAGCTAAGTACTTCACAAGTCTAGATATGGAATCTGGCTTTCATCAAATCCCCATTGACGAACAATCCATAGAAAAAACAGCTTTTGTGACGCCCGATGGGCAATTTGAGTATTTAACAATGCCCTTTGGGTTATGCAATGCCCCTTCTGTATATCAGCGAGCTATCAATAAGGCCCTGGGGGACTATAAAGATTCTATTGCCCTTGTGTATATGGACGATGTCCTTATTCCGTCCGAAACTGTGGAAGAAGGCCTGCACCGCTTAGATTTAGTTCTCAAAAGATTGTCCGAAGCAGGTTTCTCACTTAACATCACAAAATGCAAATTTTTGAAAAAATCCGTTGAATATTTAGGCAATATTATTTCAAATGGTGAAGTTAAGCCCAGCCCACACAAAACTCATGCTCTTAAAAACTCTCAACCTCCAACATGTGTTAAGCAGTTGCGACAATTTAATGGACTCGCTAGTTATTTCCGTCGTTTTATACCAAATTTCTCTCAGAAAATGGCGCCCCTCTATCAGTTAACAAAAAAAGATAGCACATGGCAATGGACCACAGCTCACGAAAATATTAGGCAAGAGATTATTACTTACCTTATATCGGAACCAATACTTTCTATATTTAATGATAATTTACCTATTGAGGTTCATACCGATGCCAGCTCTCTTGGTTACGGAGCAATGCTTATTCAAATCGAAAATTCCCGCCGCAAAGTCATTGGCTATTACAGCTTACGAACAACTGAACCAGAATCAAAATATCATTCCTACGAATTGGAAACTCTCGCTGTTGTAAAAGCTTTAAAACATTTTAGACATTTTCTTTTTGGTAGAAAATTCACGGTGGTTACTGATTGCAATGCCCTTAAGGCAAGTCGAACAAAAAAGGAACTAACACCACGAGTACATAGATGGTGGTCCTTTTTACAAAGTTTTGAATTTGATATTAAATACAGAAAAGGTGAGGATATGTCACATGTTGATTTTTTAAGCAGAAACCCTTTAATTAATATGTTGACAAAAGATTCATCTTGGATTATCGTAGAGCAAAAAAGAGATCTTAGTCTAAATAAAATCAGAGAATCCATTGTTAACAAAGAAGACCATGACAAAAAATACACATTAAAAAATGATATATTAGCTATCAAAATCCAAGATAATAAAGGCAGATCCTCTAGTAAAATTGTTATACCAAATGCTCTTGTATGTAATCTTATAAATGAATACCACCATACCCTTTTACACGCTGGGTGGGAACGAACTTTACACAAAATCAGAGAACAATTTTGGTTCAAAAACATGTCAAAGAGAGTCAGAAAATTTTGCGATAATTGCTTAAACTGTAAAGTCGGTAAAGAAGCATCAGGTAAAAAGCAAATCAACCTTCATCCAATTGACAAAACATATGGTCCTTTTCACACGATACATGTTGATTTGATAGGAAATCTAACGGGTAGTATGCAAAAAGCTTACGCATTTGTCGCGATTGATGCTTACACGAAATTTGTTATTATTTACCCACTAAAAGATAAAACCTCAAGTCTCATTCTTAAATCTTTCCATGAAATAATTAATCTCTTTGGTACCCCTCAACGCATAATCTCGGATAGAGAACCGGCAATAATGGGCAAAGAAATCCAAGACCTATTTATATCCGGGGGTATTGAACATCATGCTATCGCTAAAGGTGTACCAAGAGCAAATGGTCAAATTGAACGTCTAATGCGAACTATTAAAGATCACCTCAGTGCAGTAGCTCAAACTCAAAAAAGAGCTTGGGCTACAAAGCTAGGCGAACTTCAACTTTCTATCAATTGCACAAAATCTAAAGCAACTGGACACTCCCCTTTAGAATTATTGATTGGCAAAGTTGGCGCCCCCCCCGCTATTGCACAAATTACTCAATTAATAGAAACAAATACTGACCGTGACGAGATCCGTAAGGAAGCTGAAATCAGAATGACCGAACAGTCTCACAAAAATAGAGATCGATTTAATAAAAAATGCGCTGCAGTTATTCCTTTTAAATTAGACGACTTCGTTCTATGCAAAGATACCCAATGGTCAAACAACAAACTAGGCCCCAAATATTTAGGCCCGTATCAAATTACAAAAATACTAGAAAATGATCGCTATGAGGTAAAAAGTTTAAAAAATGATAGGAGCACTGTTGTGTCACATGAACAAGTAAGAGCAGTACCAACACCAAATTTAGATGACCGTGATAGCGTTACCGAAACAGATGATGAAAATTAGCCACTTGTCTGTACGGATCACTGTGTGATTTAGTCTGGCAACTGGGCAGAAACTAACAATTATTGTAACTTTGTTTGCCACTTGTCTGTACGGATCACATTAGTGATTTAGTCTGGCAACTGGGCAAAATAATAATAAAATGTGCTAGCCACTTGCCTGCATGGATCACGTAAGTGATTTAATCTGGCAACTGGGCAAAATAACTTAAACTTTGTTTGCCACTTATCTGCACGGATCACATTAGCGATTTAGTCTGATAACTGGGCAAACAAAACTGTTAAAAAATATGACGTGAGATTTATTCAAATGGTCTAATTCTTTAAATCATTAAAAATATTGAACTTACTAGAATCAACTAAAAATAAATAATAGTCTGCACAATTCTTTTATCTTTCCTTTCCAGATTGAATGAATCTCCGCTCAGAGCACGAGCTTTTCATCAGAATGGCCGTGATAGCGGTTTAATTATTTAAGAACTGATTTTTGTAATTTAGAAATATTCCAACAAATGAATAATCTAATTATAATTTAAACAATATGCTAAAAATGAATTAATAATATTATTACTTAATTTGTGTCGTAATTAGTTATTTTTACTATTTTAATTGATTGTACTATAAGGCGATCAAAACACCACCTGCAGTCGACCGATAAACAACACTGCACCTGCACCGACCCTCCCCTCGGACACTTGTTTTGATCGCCTTATAAAAAGGCCTGCCGTCTGTATTCTGATTCATTCGTGTTCGAACTTCGGTTGAATAAACATCGTCCTCAAATATTGTCGTATTTACTCATGGATCGCCTACGCACTCTAACAGATATGTATTTAAGATATTCCACAAGTTGATCTACTTAGCATGTCATCTAAGATATTATTTAGACGGAGTTAAGGCCGACTATAGTCCTTTCAAGATAAGAAGCTATTTATGACACATCGGATTTTCCGTTTCACCCATAATACTACTTAAGATAATATTTTCAAAAAAATAATTTATATTTGAAATTTATAACACTGCAAAAACACAATTTAACCTTTCTAAAATATAAGCAAAAATGTGTCTTTTCGCCCAGCATACTCACCACACCGTAGCGGTATTTCATGATGTCAATAATTGATTCCTAAATAGTTCTAAATTGTGCCCAAAGGAAATAAATAGTTCCCTTGAACTTACGAAATTATAGCCATAGTTTGGTGAGTACGCTAGGAGGTTCCGCCCAGCGTACTCACCTCTCGTGTGGGAAAACTATACAAGCAAATAATATAATTCATACATCAAAAAGCTCATAAGAAAGCTCAAGGTGGCACAGCGTGCTATGGCAGTCCATATTAGTTATTATGGCTATGCTCGGTGTTTCCTTGCGAGATCGAATCAGAAATGAGGAGATCCGTAAACGAACAAGTCGCCGACATAGCCCAACGGATTAGCAAGCTGAAGTGGCAGTGGGCGGGGCACATAGCACGTAGAACTGACGGCCGATGGGGCAGAAAGGTTTTATAATGAAGGCCGCGTACCAGCAAGCGCAGCGTAGGACGTCCAATTAGAAGGTGGTCAGACGACCTGGTAAGGGTCGCAGGAAGACGCTGGATGCGGGCCGCTTCCAACCAGCCAATCTGGAAGTCAATGGGGGAGGCCTTATGTTCAGCAGTGGACGTCCTATGGCTGAAATGATGATGATGATGATGATTAGACATCGGATTATATGCACTAACAAAATGCCAAAATATGCATGCAAATATGCAATAAAAAAGGCCGAAATATGCACTAAAAACGATTGATATGCCTAAAATATGCACAATACAAAACAGAAAAACCTTTATTATTTTTATATTTTAATCGAAAGAGTGTACAAAAAAGCGAAATTCTCTTAAAATTAAGTATAGTTTTGGTGGCAATATACAATTAAGTATTTTTACAAATTTTCGAGCGCAAATTTGTGACGTTTGTCACCCAGTATCGATTTGTACGCCGAGAATGACCTCTCCACATCAACTGTCATCATTGGGAAATATTTAAAAGTTGGCACCATTTTTGGAGATACCTGTTCAGGCAGGGTACGACCTGTGCCGTTGATGTAGCCATTAATGTTATACTTAACGAAATATGCACGGTTTAAAAAAAAAGCTAATATATGCACTAACGCCGTAATTAGGGAGTTTTATGCATTTGCATATGCAAACATGCAAATGCATATAATCCGATGTCTAATGATGATACATCAAAACGTTGTGTATAAATAATGCCTAAAGGACAGAAATAATTATCTTATATTTACGAAATTATAGCCATAGTCCGGTGAGTACCCTAGAAGAAGCTTCTACGCCTAGCGTACTCACCTCCGTGCGCACTAACCGAATAAGCTGTATATACAATTAATATCTTAACTTAATAAATAGTGGTTGGAATAGTTTCCCCAATGCGTAGTAATTTTTGCTTGATTATTGGCTCAGAAAGTAGTCAAATTATGATGAGTATGCTAGTCGAAGTGACTTTTTTTAAAAAAATGAAAATAAAATAAACAGTAAGTAGCTGTTGCCCGCGACGTCGTTCGTTGGTTTTTGCAAACCCATAGTTACTCAAAACTAAAGACCGCGCGAACGACGTCGCGGGCAACAGCTAGTTTGTAAATATGTTTGTTTGTCCTAGAGCTTCGTGGACAAGGCGCACCTGCATATGCACGTGTTGTCCGTCCATGACAAGGTGAGGCCGCCTAAGAACAAGATGTGCCAGTATTGTGACCGGGGATTCTCGGTAATAATATATAATTATTATTATTATAATTACAATAAATTGTATTGGACTCTGCCACCATTTCCAGCTACTAAAGTTTTAGACTCAGCTACCATTTCCGCCTAAACACTGGTGTTTAAACTCGGCCACGATTTCCGGCCAAAGGCTCGGTCACCATTTCTGGTCACTAGTGTTCATAGATAGTTAGTTAGAAGTGAAGCTAATTTAAGTGTGTTAAAAAACGACTTCGATTACATAAATAAATTTAAAAAACAAAACAATCTAAATACTTTTAGTTAGAATTATTTTTTTCGACTACCTGCCTAACAAGAGAACCAAAACACGATAATATGATATAGCGATATATCGACACAAACTGTAAAAATATGATAGATAAAGGGGCGCCTTTGTGTGTTGTGTATGTATGTGTATGTTGAATTTTTATCGAAACATGTCACGTCACCGGCACGTCGATTCAACATGGCGGCTATATCTATCATATCGTGTTTCGGTGCTCCTGCTAAGGGGGTTGAATAACTAATTGTTCAGTCACCCATCTACTGACAACCGCGGCGTGGATTCCTTAACTTTGGTAATCACTGCCAAAGCGCTGCCACCACTGAGCCACACTCAGGCTTGCTACTCTATAATATTGTAATTAAAAATGTATTGTGACCAGAGCACCCGAATATTAACGCACCACATCCGCACGCACACCGGCGAGAAGCCGCACCAGTGCCCGCTGTGCGACGCCGCGTTCGCGCAGAAGACCGCGATGCTTACGCACGTGAAGGCGCGACACAAAGACGCCCCTGAACAAACGAGCAAGCGCCCCAACTCGCCTGAATCAGGCCCCGTGAAACACACGCAACACAAGGACGCCCCGAACAAAAGAGCGGTCGCCCCGACCCGCCTGAATCCGGCCCCGTAAGGAGAAAGAAATAAACCGTTATTTGTGTAACAAAGTGTTTTATTTGACATCTTTTACAATGATGTGATTTGTTTCATAGTTAAAACAATAAAAAGCCATAGCAGTGCCCCCTTTTCGACGCTACGTTTGAGCAGAAGGCCGCGTTACGCACATTAAGGCGCGACTTAGATGCAGGGCCGGACTTAACTCTGTGAAGGCCCCAGAAAACAAACAAGCTTGCGCCCTGGGCCGCCTAAATCCGACCCCGTAAAGATGAAGGTACAGAAACAAACAAAACGTTATTAAATAACAAAAGTGTTTTTTGACATCTTTTACAATGTTCGGATATGTTTTTTTTTAGTTAAAGTAGATAGATAGATAGAAGACTCTTTATTGCACACCATACAAGTAAAATACACATGATTTTTACAGAAAGATGTACAATTTAGGCGGTCTTATCGCTAATAGCGATCTTTTCCAGACAACCTTTAGGTAGAGGACAACCATTAAAGAAAGGGGAAGGTGTTGCAGAGTTCTTAACGTACAAAGTACAATGTCTCTTATAATAAGTATCTATCTAAGCTGGGAAATGTTTAATGTTTGGTGCGTTGTAGGCTGTACCCTGGTACATACTTCACTCGTAGATATCTATCTAACCCCTTTATCCATAGCTATAATCTCTTGCACAGTCTTGTCCTTAGTTTCAGGGAGGTAATTTGTACAAAATCATCAAACAGACTGACACAGAAATACCGTATAATTAAAAATTTGAAATAATTTATTGAATTATCCAACATACAATATTACATATCAATTCACATTATGCATAATTAAAATAAAATTATATCAGCAATAAGCGTCGTCAAATGGTTAATGTGAATTGACCTTAAAAATCTTGTAAGTAGTTCGTTGTAACGTTGATCGATGTTTTAATAGTGTAAATTGCGGTTTACGATTTATGACGTATTAAAAAAAACTACTTGCTAGATCTCGTTCAAACCAATTTTCGGTGGAAGCTTGTATAGTAATTTACATCATATATATTTTTTTTATTTATCATTCTTATCTATTTGCGCAACTATTCAGTTTAGAAAAAAATATATTAGAAACCTCAATATCATTTTTGAAGACCTATCCATAGATATCAGACACGTATGGGTTGGATGAAAAAATCATTTTTGAGTTTCAGTTCTAAGTATGGGGAACCCCCAAAATTTATTGTTTTTTTTTTTCTATTTTTGTGTGAAAATCTTAATGCGGTTCACAGAATACATCTACTTACCAAGTTTCAACAGTATAGTTCTTATAGTTTCGGAAAAAAGTGGCTGTGACATACGGACGGACGGACAGACAGACAGAACATATCCATAATCCATAAGGGTTCCGAACGAACGAACAACTGAAAGATTTATATTTCATAGTTCTAGGTCAAAAGAAAGTACCCTAAAAATATTGATTCCCTTGAGTGTCGAAATATACGTTTTTTGGGGCATAAACTGCCGTATCTTTCTTTTTACGTTAACTTAGTAGTTTGATTATTTCACAGGTTCAAGGGACTGTAGACCTAAGTATATGGTTATAATTTCAACTCGATACCTCTACGCGTTCCCGAGATAAAGGCTCTTGACAGACATACGGACAGACGGATAACAAAGTGATTTGATAAAGTTTTTTTCCTTTTTAGTTACGGAACCCTAATTTTAAAAAAAAACTTTATTTTCTATCACTCGCGTGAGTGAATGAGTAATTTAGTAATTAGTCGTCTACGTCATGACGTAGAAAGAAATAAAACAATGAATTCTGTAGTCAATACATTTTATAACACAATTAAATAGAAATTATTCAGTCACAATTACTTATCATACTAAAATAAATATACAGAGTGTAACGAAAAGGTGAAATAAAACTTAAAGGGGTTATTCTACGGCTAAATTACACCAACTTTTTCTATGGGACCAACATCGAAATCTCAAAAAAAAAAATTGACGTTTCCATACAAACTGATGCCAGCTGGTCGCGTTTTAGTATGGGAGTGTTTTTTTTTTTGCGATTTCGATGTTGATGGTCCCATAGAAAAAGTTGATGTAATTTAGCCGTAGAATAACCCCTTAAAGTTTTATTTCACCTTTTCGTTACACTCTGTATAATAGGCATTTTAATATTATACTAAAACTTTACAGAATTCACTTGATCTTTATGTACATATAAATGCAAATTAAGTAACACATACATATTTAAATAAGTTTATTTTTAAGTTAAAATAAAATGCTATTTGAATATTCAGTCTTCATAATAATAGTAACATTATTCAATAAGTTTTTACGCAAAATTAAACATATTAAGTATGTAAAAGAATACTATTGAAATAATCCATAAAGCACATACCCTATAGAATTCATAGATAGAGTAAAAATGACATTTATTTTGTTCGGCAAATATTCCGCCATTTAATCTGCGTCTGTTTTGTTCTGTGTGTTTTATTTCCTTTACAGTGCCCGGCGGTAAATATTGCACATCGACCTTTGGAAAGAGACAATCGGCTAATTTCGGCTTCGTATAGCGTTATCTGTGTCGCACACTACCACGACGTTTGTTGACACTACATAGAGTTGCTAAAACCCCATTTATTTTGTTGATGTATATAATTTCGTTGACCGTGTACAGAAATGTTAGTTTTACGACTCTATATATTTCACGCGGGAATCGAAACAAAACAACAATGAAGTACTTAGTTCTGAATTCAAATTCTGATAAACGATAAATCTAATAATTGATGGACATAGAAATCAGCATTCGTTTGTATTTGGAAATGCGATAATAGCCGATGTGCAATATTTGCCGCCGAATACTGTACCTCTATTTTTTATTTATAAATACACCGTGTAAACTCGACACGTGATATTGGCGGAATTCAACGGTAAGGTGGTAGTGGACCATTGACCCAAGATTTAGCCATTAAATAAAAGAAGAAGAAAAAATATGGGCGAGAGTTGACAAGACTTGTCATTTCATACTAAATGTAAGTAAAAAAAAACTATCAAGTTTCGGAGAAAGAAGTTTCTCTATACGGTATGTGCTCGATCGAAAAGTTTAAAGTAAGCGTAGCTCAGAAACATAGACGCAAACTGCGTACGACTAGTTTCAGGGGGCACTCACTGCGTTCAGTGTTATTTTCTTAGTTATTCAGGTGTTCTCTAAACCTGATGTTTCCCGGAAAAAAATCTACCGGGCAAAACAGTATTTAGCTACTACAGGCGCTGTCGTTTGACAGCCGATTGTCAGATTCAGACAAGACATCAACGTCTGCCGCGACAGGTAATAATATATTAGAATAGAGATGTGCTAATACCACATGAGTGTAGAAAGAGATAAAGCTTCATACAATCGCGCTGTGATAGGTACACTACTACTGTACGCGCGCATGGGGCCAGTGTGCATGAGCACTGGCTGCCCGTCACGTACGCGTCGCGGTGGCTAATAACCGGTTTGCACCAGCTCAGCCAGTGCACCAACTGAGGGTTGACCGATCAAAATTGAAATCTATATTTTAATCACTTATTGACGTCCGATAACACTGACATTTGGTTACTATTAAGACTTGATGAAAGTTTACGATATTTTTTTAATTTACCACTTTTTTTAAAGTACTTATAAAAGTTGTAAAAACCTTTAGGTAGGTATATATCACTAATAGAAAGGTCAACGGAATATGAATATTAATGTATCTATTATGTCGTGACAACCCTACCAAAATAGGAACTACATATTTTGAACGCTCTTTAGAAGCTTTGCCTCTTCCTGCTTCTCTTTACAAATGTACTAATACTGTATATTAGTGCACAGCGCACTGGGCGAGTATTGTAGGATCGCGACCGGCCGGTACTGCTCTATGGGGGGGACTTCGATGATAATGTCTGCGGGTTTGTCTTCTTTCCGCTTCTTGCAGATGGGGTACCGCTTAGATTTTATATTTAAGTGTACCTGTAATAATTTATATTTTTATGTAGTTAGTAAGTACAGTCTTTTAACGTTTTTATAGCAATGGGATAGGACGAAGGGTATAAAATTTCTATTAAATAATAGCTGACCCTTTTAAATACGAATTTCGTTCCGCCAATTCGTTTGACAGGTACGAACAGTTTGTATGGGAAAATAAAATAGTTGTTTTACTACTTTCCTTGCATTAAAAAAAAATAATAGCCAAATCGTCTGGACAGACATAGATTTTTTTAGTTTTTGTTTCTCTTTTTATAAGACGTCAACAATACATTATGGACAAATATTAAAGAGTTAAATCTCGATTTTTGTTTAACATGCTATTTACACGTGTCTCTGGAGGTACAGCTTATCATTGTATGATAATATTATTATTATTATTTAAACCATCTTGTTATTGCTGTATTTCTGTTTTGTGTACTGAATAAATTAAATAAATTTACTTATTATGGGCAAAACCTGCATTCTACTAATTTTTATCCATATTCGGTAAATTCCTTGGGTAAATTCCCTTCACACATCGACCAACGCCACAGATAAAAACCAGAATCGGTATTATTTGAAAGACTACTTTACTAATACACATTCTTTATGTAGTATCAGAGTTTTTACATTTCTATACACGTTTCTATACAAAAAATTGACGTTTCCATACAAACTGATGCCAGCTGGTCGCGTTTTAGTATGATAGTGTTTTTTTTGCGATTTCGATGTTGGTCCCATAGAAAAAGTTGATATAATTTAGCCGTAGAATAACCCCTTAAGTTTTATTTCACCTTTTCGTTACACCCTGTATAAGTAGAGACTGAGGATTTCTTTTAAGCAAAAACACCTGTTAGAATCCCCCTTTTCCATTTTAACTACTATATTTTGTCTATGGTTTAAATACTGTCTGATAATAGAAGGTCCGCCCAGCCAGCCTGGCTTTATTATGTTTTTTAACCAACTTTATTGTATTTTTTTTTAATATAAAGTAGTCTAATAATCGAATAATTCTACATTATTTAAATTGAAATTTGAATTTTTTATAATTTGAAATCATTTATTGATAATTCGACATTGCAAATGCTATGCCGGAAAATTTTAATTTTAGAACTTACAATTTATTCTCACTCTTAATTCACGAGAAACACGATAAGTATATGTGTCTAAATAAATGCTGCCAGCCCGTGTGGCCTGAGTCAGGCCACGCGGTAGTTGACCTTGTCTAGGCCGCCTGACCTAGACAAGGTCAACTGGCAGGAACTCTCCGTGTGGTCACTAACGTAGTCGATGGTACTCACCTGCCGATTGTGTTTGTAGAGGTTGGACTGCTGCGTGAACGTGGTCGGGCAGAACTCGCAGATGAACGGCCGCTCGCCGGTGTGCGTCCGTATGTGCGACTCCAACTGGACTTTAGTCTGAAATGGATCTTATTTTGAAGGGACTTCAAAAAAGGAGGATTTCAATTCGTCTTTTTCTTTTTTTTTTATGTACGTTCACGCACAAATAACGTAACGCAAAACGGTTGTCGCAGTTTTTTAAAATTTCTTTAACACGCACTTACATTTGGCCCCCATTACCGTGACGTAATATGTGGACGACCTTTTTTGTTCAGAAATCAGAAAAAAATAATAGTACAACACCACCATCACAGGTGACAACATAAAATAGTTCGTTTTCTACATTGATCCGATTGGGAATCGAACCCGGAACCTCTCCTTTCGGTTACGGAGGTTGTCAAAAGTGCAAGTTTTGTTACAAGAAAAATAAATTATACTGGACATATCCATACTAATATTGTAATAGCTACTTCAAATCCGTTGTACCTCTTGCAGCCCTGGTACAACAAGCGGCACCGATCTTGAGTGAAAGATGCGCGGAAAACCATAACGATTACGTGATTGGCTAGCCAGTCGCGCGCTGCACCCGCACCGCCGGGATAGGTTTCTACTCCGCGTCTCTGATACGATGATCGTCTCGTAAGACAAAGCGATCCCCACTCTTTCCTCCAGCGCTCAAGATCCGTGCCGGGTATTGTAGCTAGAAAGTCGACAGTGTCACTACTCACAGGGAACGCTTTCCCGCAGTGGTGGCAGATCTTGTTGTTCGGCCGCCCTTTGTGCACGTTGCGGATGTGTTGGTCCAGACTTACGCGGTTTTTCGATTGCTGTAAGTGATATAAATCAATTTTGAGCGCAAGTTGATCGGTTTTATGTTTTATGTGGTAAGGTTGAAAATCATTCGCGCGTCATAGAACAACAGGATTGATTTTTCCATGCAAAATTATTCTGATAGCTACTAATTCTCTCTTTATCATATTATGTCAAAAAACCTTATCGCTTTTTAACTGACACATAAAATTTTGTCAAAACTTACCACTAGACCACTATCTTGGCCGTACCGTACACACCAATTATATAGCATAAACTAAGCATATTATGACTACAGAATGACGACTAGATATATGGAAATCTATACTATTATTATCAATGCAAAAGTAGATCTCTGAAGATTTTAGAGAAATCCGTCCCTGAAGTGGGATAGGCCATAGGCCTCACCTCAACTAAGAGGTGATTTGGGGCATACTATCCACCACGCGAGCCTAGTGCGGTGCGGTTGGGTTAGGCACATGCCTAAAACTTACGTTTAAAGCCTAAATCTAAATTTAAGGCTATCCATAATTGGTCAATGTACCTTAAGACAAATGTGGCACGAGTATGTCTTGTGAAGATGTTTCTCCTCGATATGGTCCCGTATCTTCGTCTTGTCAGCGAAGCGGCGGTTGCAATGATCACAGATAAATCTGGGGACAAAAACAATAAGGGTGATACTAACCCTTAGGGGTCGTCCATTAATAACGTGAGGGTCGAAAAGAGAAAAAAATACGAAATATCGCAATCCTCTGCTGGACGTAAGCCTTCCCCGTAGTGCGGCAAAGAGCACTTGGCACTTCATCATCATCATGTCAGCCTATTGCAGTCCACTGCTAGACGTAACCCCCCCCCCAAAGAGTGCCACAGACCACGATCTCCCGTTGTTTTCATCCAGCCACTGCCAGCCATCTTCCTAAGACCGTCGGTTCATCGAGCTGGAAGCCGTCCTAAACTACATTTTCCGCGCCTCGGTCTTCACTCGAGCACCCGTTTACTCCGCCTTTTATCGGTTCAGTGCCAGATGTGGCCGGCCCACTGCCACTTTAGCTTGCTATATTTTAGGACTATGTCCATTACTTTGGTCTTCTGCCCAAGGATCGAAACCGGTTAATATTTATTTCAGAATGTATAAGACCCATTTCTAATATTTGATAGTAGTTGTAAAGATTTGACCATAAAACTTAATTTGCCATAGTTTTAAGTCGATATTTGGAGTATATGATATTTAATTTAGCGAAAACCTTTGTTATTCCGGTTAAGGTTCCATAGTAAATTAACCGGTTTCCGATCCCTGCTTCTGCCGGATAACTGATCTTGGCACTCGGCCGGTATTAATGATCCGAGTCTCTTTTCCACGAGTATACTGACTTAAGTACTAAGTACTGACTTGAGCTGGTCCTGCGTGACGTGCTTGAGGCTGTTCTTGAGGTGGCGCTGGTACGAGCTCACGGACTGGAACGAGACGCCGCACTCGGCGCAGCTCGCCGCGCCGCACGCCGCCTTGTCCTGCACAGCGCGGCGCAGAGTCACACCTGCCCAGTGCCCCGATGGGGAACCACACCTACCCAGTGCCCCCCAATGGGGAACCAACGCGATACGTTGCAGAGTAAAACCAGCCCAATGGGAAACCACACCTGCTCAGTGCCCCTCGATGGGGAACCACAACTGCCCAGTGCCCCCAATGGGAAACCAACGCGACAGTCGCAGAGTAACACCTGCCCCCAATCAGGCCTTGGAATACCGGTATTTTCAAATACCTGTATCAGTGGCTTGGACAACAGGTATTATTTCCTGTATACCGCTATACCGGTATTTTACACCGCTAAAACGATATAGCGATTTATCGTCACCAACTGTAAAAATATGATAGATATAGCCACCATGTTGAATCGTCGTGCCGTTGACGTCACATGTTATGATCGCTGTTTTGATAAAAAAAAACAACATGGCGGCTATATCTACCATATTAAAAAAAAACAGTTATTGACGTTTCGAGCTCGTCTCATTTGTCAAGTGAGTTAGTGACCAAGATGGCAGAATATTTTTATCAAAATTGACATGGAAGGTAAGTATCAGTATTATTACTTGTATTATTGTGATACCTGTATTACAGGATCCGAAATAGAAAATACCGTTATTAGAACCCATAATACCCATATTTTCGATACCGGTTCTAAGCCTAGGGCAGGGCCTAACCACAAATTTATCCCGATAGTTGTCGCATTGTCTTGCCCATAGTGATTATTTGATTAATGGTTTGTAATGGTTGGTTTTGCTACTACTGCCACTGATCAAATAAAGGCTATATTAACTTGTAACACGTGTGTCAAATTTGCGTCAAACACATTAAGTAAAAAAATTCACTATGAATGGCGTCATCCTCTCTGTCCTATTACCTTATTGTTGTGCCAAACAGGGTCTATAACGATCTGTTGAATGTATCCATAAACAATTAAATAATAACATTGATGTCACTATGAATTAAACAAAATAATTGTATCTCAGTCAAAACGATGCGTTTTTGTTCTAGTTATAGCCATTACCCAATACATTTTGTGTTTATTTAACGAACACAAAAAAAAAAAAAAAAATTACGATGACATTTGTTGACAACAGTTGACAAGACCGAACACACTGGCTGCATCTGAAATTAGCTTTGCTTGTAGTTGCCAATTGACATAACTTTTATGAGTTGTCAAATCGTTCTATTTCTATAAATTTTGTATGAATATACGTGGTTGTGACTTCTGAGCAGTTTAATACTTTATTTGAAAGTGTGTGAGAAGAAACATTTTTTTAAGAAATAAAATACAATTAGTCAAAATTATCCGTGTGGCGCATGTATTTACCAAATGCTTTTCTAGATGTCTCTTGAGGCTATTCTTCCATCGAAACACCTTCTCGCATAATGTACACGGAAACTTGTTGCTCAACTCGTGCACAGACCTGTAAGGTTGAGCTCTTTATACAGGATGACTTTGGAATCGACTTTGTTTATTAAACAGTACGTCACAATTTTTTTAAGCCATTAAAGTCTCGCTCACTTCTATATACACCGTTCCGACCCGAGAAGCGGAGCTTTCTTTCTATCACACGACTCCTTTGGGTTGTAATTTGCAGACTCAGCAACAATCAAAACCATATGTACAGTCAACGGCAAGTCAACCTACCCAAAAAGTTACTTAAAGGTCACCGATTTTCAACTCTAACTCCGACACATAGAGATCAATATCAATTGAGAAAATATGACGTTTTGACGAGCTGTTGTCTGTACATTGGCAAAGTTTAAGTAACGCAAATACATTTTTAATAGTTTAAAAACTATGAAACACGCTTTAGGAGACTCGTACAACAAATCAAATGCATAGCCCAAACACGAAAGTTTTACTAGTACCCATCGAAGGGTTCCTCTGTATACCTCCTGGCTCCATCATCAGATCAGCACGATGGTGTCAAAATATTGTATTGTCACATGATCTCACATACATACGAAGTTTCAAATCAATACAACAATTAGAAGACATTTAAATCGACTTCCAAGATTTGATTACATAGTTAGTTAGTTACAGACGAAGCTAATAAAAGCCAGTTAGGTATACACTTAGAAACGATGGTTGTTAGTAGTAAGTTAAATCGATTTCTAAGATTTAAACACATTAGTTAGTTACATTTAAAGCTAAAAATGCGCATTAGGAATACGCCTACAAACGATGGTTGTTAGAAGTTATAATAGATTTCCAAGAATAATTAAATAGTTTAGTTTAGTTAGGGCTGATTTTCCAACCGCCAGATGTCTTTTATCCGACGAATAAAATAGACATTTCGACACTTCCAGACGAGAACAGACATGTCAAACTTATCTTACTGATATTATAAATGCAAAAGTTTGGATGAAAGGTTTGTTACTCAATCACGACAAAACAGCTGAACGGATCTTGAGTAAATTTTGCACAGAAATAGGTTATAGCCTAGAATAGCAGATAGGTTACTTTTTTCCTGAAAAAATTACGGTTCCAAGAGGATGCTTGTTAACTGTCATTATAGATGGCGTTTTTTACCGTTAATTGTAGCTGTTCAGTTGGAAAAAAATATGTGATAAAAATATGTAACATATCATATGTTTTTGTGCTGCTACGTAAAAAGCAGCTTCTCATGTGTGGCTGAAGATCAAATCAAATCAAATTTATTTATTGTGAATCACAGGTACAGAGAGGTGGCAATATAATAATAAGGTTAGAACAACTGTGTCCCGCCGCATGGGCATACAATAATAGGTATTAATGAATTGAATTAAATTAAATGTCAGATCAATTTCAGAACTATTTTACGTTATTAATAAATACACAATATAAAATACCTGTCTTACTTAATAAATCGGAATGTCATTTAAATAGTGCAATCTGTCATGAAATCACTAATTTTGTAGTAGCATTTCTCTATTAGAAAGTCGTAAAGTTTTCGTTTAAAATATGTCAGGTCATCAGTGCTCCGAATGGATTCTGGAATCTGGAATTCTGGAATTCTGGAAGAAAGATCTGGACTGACCGCGGCTGGAGGACGTACCCGAGCTCTGAAGGTTAGTGGCCCATCCGTTTTCGGTTTTAACGACGAAGCCAATTGATTTAATTGAGTAGGGTCGATTAAAATCGTAGGGTCGATTAAAATCGCCTCATATCTTTTCTTGCGTAATTAAGCTCCCTGCATGTTGCCGGCTATTTACACGCCGCTTCACTATAAAAATGATCGCGTGGTCTTTTGTTTAGACTTACTATGGTTTTACAAGGACCACGCGAACGAAGTCGCGGGCAACAGCTAGTTCATCATATAAAAGTTATCTGGCTATGGAAAGATCGGCCCTTAGTCAGTTAGTTAGTTAGTTACAAGTGAACCTATTAAACCGTACTTACAGACGATGATTGAGCAAGCCGGCTCTGTGAGTGAACGTCTTGTCGCACTCTGGGCACTGCACTCTCGCCTTGTGCGTGTCTTTGTGGTAGCGATGCGCGTCTATCGAACTAAACAATTAGGAAAAATTAGAACATCTATATAGGGTCACTGGTCTATGAGCCAAACGTCAAAAACGCAAAGAAATATCTGATGTTTCAAACATTATTCGAGGTGTATGACAACATGGTATGGATGGCAAAATATTCTTGAATTTGTTTAAATCTTACTTAATATTATAAATGCGTTTGTCCATCCATCCAGATGGATATTTGTTACTCCATCACGCCAGAACTAAACAGGCTAAACGGATCTAGATGAAATTCGCACAGAGATAGATTATAACCTAGAATACCATATAGACTTAAATTATCCCGCAAAAATGCACGGTTCCTGTGTCCAATGGAACTACATACGCTATTTTTTAACTAACCTCCTTAGGGGAATATAATAGAGGGTGACAAGCCATATTCCACGCAGGCGAGGCCGCGGGCACAGATAATAAAAGATAAATAGTTGCAACAATTTAACTATCTAGCCCCAAAATAAGCAAAATTTTTGCAACTATAAGACAACGGATAAACATATTAAAAATCCAAACTCATACTATAAATGCGTAAGTCACTAAAGCTATCTATTTCAGTGGTAATGCTTACTTGGATATCTTCCCACACAGGTCACACTTGTACTCCTTGAGCGATATTTCGTGCGTCGAATAATAGTGTTGCTGCATCACTTTGATGTCCATAGTGCGTTTTTTGCATATACTGCATTCGTACCTGTGGGAAAAATGTGTAGAGATGAGCCGACTACGACTTTAGCCGACTAGACGATTAGTCGGCTTAAAAAAGGCAAGGCTAGTCAGCCATGTCGATCACGGTTTCGGAAATTGCCGAATACCCACTCGGCAATTTCCGCTTCATTTACAGACGATTCGTGCGCAAGTCGCAACCGGCGCTTGTGATCGTGTTAAAACATGTTTTGTCTTGATATTTGCTCGGATAGAGCGGTGTTTTAGTGTAATAATAAAACAATACTGTGATCGGTAATATAGGTGAAATACTACAATAAAAAAAAAACGTCTAAAAAGTAAGAAGTCAGACCTTTTTGTCGATTAGTCGCCGACTAATCGCCGACTACAAGCGGCCGGATAGTCGGCTTATGTGCATCTGCATTGAGTGTTCTTTTTTTCAACTTTTAGTAAAAGAAGAGAGATTTATAGGAAATATAGTAAACAATAATAAAAACTTATAGCATGGGGTCACAAATTTATAAAACTTAAGTTAAAATTTTTATGACCAAAAAACGAGCGCTCCATCCAGACATGTGAATAAATTTGCATAGTCTAAATCTCAGAAAGTACTAACTCTGTGATAACAATTTTTATTTTAGAATATAACAAAGAATTTCTTAAATCTTTTAAGAAATTACCAATTTGCTAGGATGTCATATTTTGCAGATTAATCGCGGTTTAAACGGATCACTCAATTCATTACTTGTCTGAACGGAGTGGTCTACAAAATGTGCGTATGATCGAAGAATTACTTAAATATAACATTTTTATCTTGTAGTTTGACTCTTCCGCGAATTCGTAAAATAGAAATAATGGCTCAAAAGGCTTACCCTTGAAAAATAAACGAAAGGAGATTTTTTTTAAACGTTTGAACTGTTCCTTATATGCGGCTTTACAGATTGATATAAACCTCTTCCTTTGAAGCAATTTAGATCAATGTTTTTTACATTTTTTTTATTGAAACATGAAATATTGTCCGTTGTTCTAAACTTTATACTTTAAGAGAAAATCCATTTTTAAGACAGTAATATTAGACTTACAGGTCCAAACGTAATTTTGTTTCTCTAATTACTTTTAAACTTTCACATAAGAATTTCAATCGGGAAGATGGATTTAAACTTTCTGCGACATGGAATCCAGTGATTAAAATTACTCAATCTCATTTTTTCTGCGGCTTAGCTCAGAGACTCTTAGTACTATAGAAAGCCGTAATTTTGTATGAACTAAAATCGTAAGCGTATTGCGCTGCGCAAACTGGCAACGTATACAGTGTGAGTCTTCATAAAGTGCACATATTGAAATATGGCATTCTATGCTTAATTTTATCGACGGAAAACATATTAAAAAAATCTAAAAAAAATCGCAATTTTTTGTCATTTTTTTTTTTATTATTTTTTTTTACACAAGATTCTTTTGTCCTTTGACCGACCGGAAGACCCCGCACCCCAACCCGAGCGTATTTACATCTAAATTCCCAAAAAAGGGTCTCTACCTGCTAAACAATAGGGCATGGCAACGCACTAAACCCTTTTTTAACAATTCATTTGACGCGTGTTTATTAACTTAAAAATAAGTTATTTTTACTTCTCGATAGCTAATACGAAGTAGAATAATTTAAAATTATAAAACATGCAGGTAAAGCATAGGTTTTAATAAGAAATTTAGCAATTACTGAAAAGAATGATTAAAAAAAAGCAAATTTTTGCTCAAAAACCCATTTTATTTCTGTATTGTGGGCAGTTTTTTCACGGATTTAAATTTTATGAGGACGCCTGATCATCTCCGATCATTTTTAAGTTTAATTAATTGTTACAAATTAATTAATTTGAAAGAAACAAGGTTTTATTTACACGAAGGTCACAGTAGGGAACAAAAACTTTAAAAAATCCATTAAAATAATAGCGATTTTTTTTAGATTTTTTAAATATGTTTTCCGTCGATAAAATTAAGCATAAAATGCCATATTTCGATATGTGCACTTTATGAAGACTCACACTGTATAGACCCTGGCACCCTGTTGATAATTGCAACACTTTCAAAAAGGTAATTTTTCAGTCAAACTAGCCAACCCCTATAGTCAAATATCCCCGGTCTCTCTTAGTGTTTAAAAGATTAAAACATACCTTCTCAAATGCCTCTTATAATGCGCAGTAAACGAGTCCACAGACGATATTATTGTCTTGCAAATCGGGCAGATGTAGTTACCTAGTTCCTGCAACAAACGCAGACAATTCATGTTGACTAGTATTCAACTGTGGCTCCATCTGTGTTCCATGGTAGCTGTATGTATGATTACATTACAAATAAATACATTTTAAAAAAATATCCGACTTGCAATATTGGCCGCAGTCTTCTAAGCGAAGGCTACATTGGGAGCATACTGCGTAATCATGTCACCTAACTATGACAGCTCGAAGTTCGCATGATTCGCATCGCTATATGAAGACGCAGTAGCCACATGAGCGAAGCGAGACGAATATATATTTGCTTTGCTTTCAGTGTGGCCTGCGCTTTACGAGAAGTATTTTCCCGGCATTAAAAATACTTCAGAACATGATAATGATATAATATTCATGTCATATTTCATACAACATAGTACGCAGAACCGACAGCCGACAGGGCAGAAAGGTTTTGGAATGGAGGCCACGTACCGGCAAATGCAGCGTAGGACGTGTACAGATGACCTGGTAAAGGTTGCAGGAAACGGTTGGATGCGGGCCGCTTCCAACCGGCCAATCTGGAAATCACTGGGGGAGGCCTATGTTCAGCAGTGGACGTCCTATGGCTAAAATGATGATGATGATTTTTTACAAATCCATTCAGCTGTTTATTTTTATGGCTAGTAGTAAAACCTTCGTGTTTGGGCTCATTTGATTCATATGACGAGTCCAATACATATACAAGTATTTAATAGTTTTTTAAACTAGGATATTAGTTATTTCTGCATATCCCCAATTTGCTCGCTCACAACCTCGATATTGACAACGCATATGGTATTGACATAGGCACATATTTTTTTCAGGTAATTGGACAATTTGTCGAATTAATCGAATCAATTTATCGATAACTGTAAGTCAGCATGTGAACTGTGTTAATCTATAATATAAAAATGAATCGCTGAGCTAAGCGCAAATCTCAAATAAACTGAACCGATTTCGCTAATTCTTTTTTTATAAAATTCCTTGAAGTACGATGGCTCTTACGGAGAAAAATTTTAAAAATTGCCAGAAAAAGAAACGAAAATCAACACTTTTATATATTCCCAAACAAAAGATTCTTTTTTTTTTTAACAAAGGCGGTACGAAGATCGCCGGGACAACTAGTAATAAATAAATAATTGTTGCCATAGTAAAATTTGTTTATTTCGACAGGCAGAATATCTTGTTAAAGCGATTCGTCTCATCAGCAATGATCGGAACAGGGTGACTATAGTTACCTAATTCTGGTTACCCAATTCCAGTAACGGCTCATCAGTCTTCCTGTATAGTGGTAATAACCTGAAAACTCACCGGAGCGTGCTTGGTCGTGTTGTGGGCTTTATATGACTTGCTATAGTTGAATCCTATGATGCAGCTTTCGCACTTGAATTCGGCGGACTGGTAACTCTGCTTCTGAACTTCTTTCTCTCGTTCTAGAAGAAGTTCTTCGTACGATAGTTCTATTGTCAGGATCTTCTGGTCGTTTTGGGACTTTTTCGTGGACTGGAAAGATTGAAAGAAGTATAACCTCAGGTTGGAGCGCGATACTCATTATAGTCCGTTTTTATTTGCTTGTCGAATATTGTGATCAATCTTGACATTATTCATTTTAAAATAAGATAGACACAATATAATAAATTACTATTGTAATTTATCTTGAGTTACGAGACACCTCTGTATAGTGTTAATCAATATTATATTTAATGTCATGCCACAATGGCTTCTCATTTGGAGATGACTGGCGTCGACTGGGAAGACATACGTTAGGTCAACGATATTCCGTGGGGCCCTGGGGGAGACCTCTATGAGGGCTTCACCGATAATATAAATAACCGTCTAACTAAAGAACTAAACACATTAAGGGCCACTTTCACCACTTGCTGATAAGTTCCGGATAACTTATCTGGCACTTGTTTTGACAGATAACCCATACAATTAGCTGTCAAAAAAGTGTCAGATAGGTTATCTGGAACTTATCAGCAAGTGGTGAAAGAGGACCTAAGCCCTGTCAATTATTAGGCGACAAATTTAAGAGGCCCTTAATCGTGCCGCACTCAGAGACGTCAATTAATAGTTAAGTGTTGTATTAACATTTTTGTTTATTCAATAATTGTCTTTATTTATATTGACTTTAGAATCACAGATTTTTCTTAAGTAACCATTAATGTTAAGCGTGACGAAGGGGGGAGGGGTCCAAAATGACGATAATTTGTTGACGTAATATGAGTTGGCCTCCTATTAATTTCGCGACGAGACCGCTACGCTTTCGCCTCGCTTTGAATTATCGCAAATCGCTAGACCTTAAGGTGCAGGGCAAGGAGAATAACGTAAAAGAGGTGTTTTTGCACAAGTTTTCTGGCGAAAATACTGGATATAGGATGTGGAAATTAATATATCATGTAACTTGTATGTTCAAGTTTTTCCTAATGTAGATATCTAAATACTAGTTATTATTTCTTATAAACACTAAAAAATATTTCAAAGTACCGCGAATACCGCGGTCTTGTACACATTTATATTTTAAACGACGTTTTTGTTTAGTTTGAAAGTTGGTTTAGTTATTTATAGCATTCGTGCCTTTAGGTTGAAGAAATTTTGTTTTTCAAATAGTCAACAAATTAAGAAATTTACTGTTAGCGCCTACTTTTCCATGAGCGGATATTTTGCTTGCAATGATAATCTATTTGCACAGGAGCGCAACGGATGGATGTTTAGTCTGCGAGAAGCATTCGTACTATCTTAGGCACGTAATAGATGTCGCGCAAGTCGACGCTACATGCTCAAGGTCACTTGCCTTACCGTCGCCTTAACCTGACATCTTCATTCCTCCCATCAATCGTGTTAAATTGAAATAATACTAACGCGCACTAATGGGATACCGTATCACAGATGATGTCAGCCTCCTGTTGACAATGCTAGACCTTGCTTCCGGTATCGCATCCACACGAAAAGTCGTACTCTGGGGCTTCTTGATCCGGATTGAGATTACAACGATTTTGGATTACTGAAACTCGAGTGGTATGAGCTAATATAAACTCGGACCAAATTTGAAACTAATATCGGTTATGGCCAATTTCGAAATGGTTTTCATACAAGAAAGGGGCGTGGTCGGCTGGCGGGTTGACGGAAGGATCTTTCAACTGGCAGCGGGCGTTTGACGCCAAGGAAAACAGAGTGGAAGCAAAGTCAAGCAATATCGAGAGGAGTCCGTCATCCGTTTCATCATTTCAGCCATAGGACGTCCACTGCTGAACATAGGTCTTCCCCAATGACTTGTATTGGGCGGATTTCCAATACTCGCCACGCTTGGCAGGCGGGTTAACGAGCTCAGTTTTTTTTAAAGAATTCGCACGCAGACGCTGCTTCCGGTCTCGTGCAACAGGAATTAGTCGCCTCTTAAAACACTTGTTGCTGGCGGTAGGGAAGTGTATTCTTTACGGCCGTCCCCACACAGCACAAGCGTTCATCCGTTTAGCAAAAGCTTAAATTAGCGAGCTAAACACTCTATCTATTTATAACTAATCATACTGAAAGTAAAGTACCAAGGTAATCGGCCAACTATATATATAGTGGGTGGTACAACGGTATAATATAGTGGGTGTGCGACTCGGACTACAGACCCAGCGGTTGCGGATTCGAATCCCGCAAGGGAAATGATTGTAATGAGCGCGAGCATTTGTGTAGGTACAAATGCTTTTTATTTTATTTAATGAGAAAACCAACGGCGTAATATATATAACATTAAAGTGCTTATTAACTAGTAAGGCTAAATAAAGGTTTTCCTAAAATTAACTAAAAGTAAAAAAAAGTCGTGATACAGACCCGAGTTTCCGACTATAAGATAATTTGTGTTATTGTTGATAGAATTTACTTACTTTTACCCTGACCTGATTGTAGAATTCATATATATATTTTATTAAAGGTAAAATCAGAACAATGTTTTTAACAAGTATGTATTTATTATTATAATAAAATACACATTCATAATACAAAATACTTACATTTTTTTGTTATCTGCATGTAGTTATAAAAGTTAATTTAAAAAAAATCTTAACAAAAATAGTGATAAATAATAAAATTACTTTAGTGCAATTTTACACTATTTTTTTTTCATTCTTAGGCAGTAATTTCCTATTTAAGCTATATGTATACATACAACAATCAACAAGAATAATTGAAATAATGGAAAGTAAAACTAATGAAATATACATAACATAAAATTACTTTTACCTATTTTGGACTATGATGTTAACTTTTAAGATGCATGAGAATTTTCAGTCATCTTTTTTATTACGCAGATTTCTATTCGAGAGTTACGCAGATAGACTTAAAGCTTGACTTGGCCTAAAACTGCTTCTTAAACTCCTTTTTAAATGTCATTTCTATAAAAACAACTCTTCTCGTATGCTATGGTGAAAATTATTTACATTATTTGCCAACTTAGGAACAGACTAATTATCGTTGATAGCAAAAGTTTCATGCCACTCTTGGAAGCAGCCGGGGCACAGCGCTGGGGTGTCTGGGCACCCTTGGCACTTGAAGCACGTCTCTTTCCTCAGCTTTTTCTTGTAACACAGCTTACAATTACGATACGGAACCTTCTTTTTCTTCGGATCTGGATTTTGGACCTCCGTTTTTACGGGCCAATGAGAATGAGAAATTTTTGCAATAGGGTTTTCAATTTCATGTTTAAATCGTCTACTGTGATTTTTGTTCCGTTTCTCTAACTGCGTGCCTTTTAATTCGTCTAAATGCAAGAACTTTTTTACAATATCTTCCCTAAACATCACGTAGTCATACTTCGAGCCATTCATTGAGAATTTCTTGAATAATACAAACGAATTCCATACACAAATATCTAGGATGTGGAAGAGCACTTTCTTTTCCCACGTAATTTGTTTTCTCGGACACGAATAGTGGTGGATCATCAGATCTAAGCGACTGCTCCGTAAATTTGAAGTATTAGAGATAATTTCCTTAGGTTTCAACATTTTACCAAAAATTCGACTTCTAACTTGAACCAATTGAGGATAATCTTTAGTTGTGACAGCATAAACAGGCTTTTTGCATTGCCATTTGCTGACATACACCTTTTTCTTCCTAACCCAAACATGCTGGTTCTCTTTTAAAATCATGTTGCGGAGATTTTTTGGTATATCTTGATTATTAGACCTAATCACACCAGAAGAGTATGTCTTCAAGTCCAGAAGTTTCTGTGACATCCGAACAGAGTTGTAGGAGCTGCCTATATAAACATTATGTCCTTTATTCAAATATGGATTCAAAAGATTTAAAACCAAATTATCAACTTTTTCATCTGGATCTCTATAAGAATCTGTCAAATCATCGGTTTCCAAATTCAGCACATACCCATCACCATCTGTTAACGTATAAAATTGTACGCCATTACTTTTTTTCGCAGCTTCTACACTATTCCTCAAATGAAGACGACCGTTCACTTCAATCAAACATTCTTCGATAAATAAATCTATTCCAGGTCGACATTTATTCCGGAAAATTTGGGTGACGATGTCCAAAAAGTTCTTAACCTTTTCGTTGCCTTTACCACCGGGCTCTGCAGTGGAAAAACATTTAACTAGTTGATCGTAGCGCCTACCAGACATAGCGTGAGTGAATATCGGATGGTAGTACAATGGATCGTCGTATGAGAATAGTTTTCGCGAAACTGGAATTTTGATGTGACCATGTAATAGTGTTATAGCGATAAACTGCTTCGTTTCCTCCAAGTCAGTCGGTTTGAATTTCGCAAATCGACTGCATTTTGTTTTCGTTGAATGTTCTTCACTGCTCAACTTTGCACCATTCGCATTGATACAGTCAACTAAATAGTTTATTAGTTGTTCGTTAAGGATTTCATTTAACACATCCGCTGCCGTGGTGTTTTCATTTATTTCAAAAGTCGGTCCTTCAATGTCTTTAAAATTGAATAGTATTTCATCAGGCGTGTCTTCCCAATCGTTTTCTTCGTCATTTTTGTTTATATGTGCAATATTAATTTTATAATTTGTATTATAATGTACTATATCTTCAGCACTGTTGATATCATGAGTTACCACAACTAGGTGACTAGGCAAGTCCCCATATTCACTATGAGAAAGATCTCCTGGGAGTTGTTGATTTAATGTATCGATGTTATCTTTGCTTTCATAGCTATCATCAGACATACACTCTGTTTTTACGTTAATATGCAAAGGATCTTCAGTGGAGGCGTAGTCACACTCGACAGGATATTTCGTCTTCAACGCCATCTATAAAAGGGAAAGCCTATTTAGTCCCTCGCTGGGTAGACGCCTCCTTATTCTGGTTGCTATATCTATTTATTTATTATTATTATTAGAAATTGACTGTGTACGACGCTGTATCGTTAATCGCCTGTGCAACGTGAACGCCCCGCCGCCACACACAAGCAAACACACACACATATGTTAATAATGTAATAGCTACATGTACAATATCCTAATAACGTTATTAACTTGATAATGTTATAGTTTAAACGGAAAGACTGGTCATGATACAGGAAATCCAGAAAAGTGTAGAGTCCAACGAAACCGTTTGTCATGACAAAGTATCTTCCATGTTCAGTGGTAGTTTATTAAACCTATAACGTGTACCGCAACAGTAACTTTTTTGTAACTGTGTTTATTTAGACCGATAAAAAATTATATATCAATAAATTTTCATGTGCCAGCCAATCGTGGTAGGCGACAGTAATAACTATTTTTTAAAAATAAAAGAGTGTAAATAGCTTCCTTTGTAACTCACAAACTATGTAATATAATCTTGAATGTAGTTTTTAACCTACTTCTAACTGACGTCAGGGGGGTGTCACTCCGCAGTTTAGGTATATTCGACCAGCGCGCCGCCCGAAGCGGCGTATGCCAGTGGGCTGTCGCTCGGCTCGCACGACAGTCGCGGTCACGTCGGGCGAGCGCATACTTGATATTTTTTTTGCTTTTGCAAATTGACCCGCAATGTCTTCTACTCAGCCTAAACGTCAATATAATAATGCGTATAAAAGATGTTGTTGGTTTACCGGTTGTCTGAATAAAACGATTAGTGAATCAGAGCTAATATTTTGTTAAATTTCACACCATATTGAAATATTTGTTCTTCTTTAATTCCATGTCCATAATAAGTAGTAATAGTTAAAAATAAAAATCCTTAATTAGTTATATTAACCCAGAAACAATATTAAGAATAGGATAGGATAATGTTTACAAAGGAATACCTACACCCGTAGGAATCGAACACAGGACATTTAGATGGAATTTATTTGTATACAGAATGAACGTTTCTAATGCGTAATCTACTTATTTTAATCGTAAAACTAATAAATCAACTAGGTACAAAAACTTCTCAAGTGACAACCCCGTGCCGTCGTTCGCAGCTCGGTCATAAAACTGGGGCGCGCAAAGAAAATTCGTAGTTCGCGCGCGGTTTTAAGTTTCAATTTTGCTTGCAGGCGGGTAGCTCTGGCGAGTCTAGATATATTTTTATACCTAAACCTGACTTTTGTTAGGAAGTGAGTCTTCTGTACGGTAGTACTATTAGGTATTCTGTGCTGACGTATCAATTTAAAACTTTGTAAGTATTTGTCATTCGGATGACAATACAATAATTTGACACCATCGTGCTGATCTGATGATGGAGTCAGGAGGTGGATAGTGGAACTCTTTGACAACTACTAGTAAAACCTTTGTTTCATGGCTCATAAAAAGCGTGTTTTATAGTTTTTAAACTATGATTTTAATTATTATTAACAATAAGCACCTCTAAGTAGGTGAAAGGAGATAGGAGAGGAACCACTAGTTAGATTAGAAGATATAAAAGTATTTTTAAAATGTATTAATATTCACCTTAGCCCCATGCTGTAGCCTTTTCACCACTTTATCTGTCCTCTTCACTTTGCTATCCAACTTATTTTTCTTCTTCTTCTTCTTTTTCTTGCTATACGCTACTTCTGCGTCCAGCGCTTGGGTGTTGTCTAAATCTGACGGGACGTCATCTAAGGTCATTGGTTCATCATCTCTCTCTGAAAATATAATGACTATAATTCAGAAATGCTGGAAGAAGCCACTGGCAAAGTACATTGTCTGGTTTACGATTTGTGAACACAAGGATTTGTGTTACGAGAAATCAAAATAACAAATGGATCTGACTGACGACCTCCGTAGCCGAGTGGCGAGGTTACCGGACTTGGTGTCGCTATCTCTGAGGTCCCAGGTTCGATTACCGGTCGGTCAATGTAGAAAAAAATACTTTTCTATATTGTCTCGGGTCTGGGTGTTGTGGTAACGTCGTTGTTTCTGATTTCTGTAACACAAGTGATTAAGCTACTTACCATAGGATCAGAACAATGTATGTGATATTGTCCAATATTTATTTATTTATTTATACTGTAAAAGTTTCATTCTTAAATAAGTAACATTATTCTACAACAAAAACGCTAGCCACCATGACATGATGGTCGTCTGGAAAAGATGGCATGCTAAATTGTGCATGTATAAATGTTTTTTGTTGTAAATACTTTGTTTTGTATGGTATGCCGTATGCAATACTAAGCGTAGCTTTTGGATAAGTGATGCGGCGATGTGTTTTGTTAGTATTACGAATTTAAAATAAGTTGTGAGAATCATACGTATTTTAATCAAGGTAAAATAAAAAAATAAATAAATCAATCAATCGGTCTTTAATCGAGTAGGTTTCATTGTTTCTTACGATAAGAATAACTGTATTTTAAGCCATGTATCAATCTTTTACATAACAAAAGTAAATAAATGAATAATAATAAATATTGGACAACATCACATACATTGCTCTGATCCTGTGATAAGTAGCTTAAGCACTTGTGTTACAGAAATCAGAAACAACGACGGTACCACAACACCCAGACCCGAGACAATATAGAAAAGTTATTTTTCTACATTGACCGACCGGGAATCGAACCCGGGACCTCAGAGATAGCGACACCAAGTCCGGTATACTGTCCTCTCGGCTACGGAGGTCGTCAAAAAAGTATTTTATTTGATTTGATAACTATTTCTTTTTTATTGAATTTGTATTTCTGTCCACCAGAAACCGACTAACCTGCAGCAATCCCCTCATTCTTAAGTTCCTCTTTAAAGAACACGCACTGCTGGGTGTCCAGTCTATCGCGGCCAGGGCTACATATCTGCATCTCTGTTTGTGGTACGGGGTCGATAGAGACGACAGAGTTGAACTGCGGACCCAGGCGAGACGATCTGATGATGTCACTCACTAGGCATTCTTGGAGACTCTGTAAAAATAAAACAAAATCGGAAACATAATATGACGGCAGTATAACATGCTCATCGTCAAAAACCGGACAAGTACGAGTCGGACTCGCCCACCAAGGGTTCCGAACTTTGTATGTACATATTATAAATACGTGTAAACTCTTTATAACGAAACTCAAGGGACTGAGCATTTTTTGTCGTTATAGAGAGTTATCGTTATATGGAGTGAACAAAAAAACAACCAAATTAACAAGAATTTTTAATATGTATGTCTTAGATAATAAATGCTTATAAATTATTGTTTACACATATAGTCAAATAGCTTTATCTGACGTTTTTTGCTATGCCAGTACTTGTTTTGTATTATTTTATGTATTCTATTCATATCTAGATATGTGGTGGAATCGTCTTGATTAAACAACAAAAAAATTCTACCAACTTAGCGGCATCTAGGACTTGTTGAATTGTTGGTGGTGATTCGGCTTTGTAGGTTTAAGACTGATAATACGATAGGTATGCTTGGTCGAAGACCATCACTTCCAAGAAAACAATGCGTCATACTGCACGTGTTCAAGGCTATTAAGGATAACAAAAGCTAGACCGACGTCGGATGTTTCGGAGCTTCAAAGTCTTTTGTTACCTGATAACATAACATAAACAATAATACCGATAATAAATATTTACTGTCTAAAAATATGAACACATTTCTTCGTAATAGTGAATGACGTATCGCTATAAAGAGTGTTTCAATATGTGGGTTTTAACGCAAACCAACCAAGTTGGGCTCACTTCAACGTTATAGGGAGTTTATCGTTATAAAGGATAACGTTATAAAGAGTTTACACTATAGTTCAAATTCAAACTCAAATTGTTTATTGCAATCATGTTCAGAAATCGTCCTGAACTGACCGTCGTGTGCTCTGAGTTCGCGGCGCGGGCAGCCGCGGCCATCGACGGGCAGACGCGGTCAAAAAGACCGCCCCGCCCTGCCCTATCGTCTGCGCAGCGCCTTATGGCCACGTTCCGCCACAAAGCGGCGACACAAAGTGCAGCTTCTAGACTAAACTAGTAGTGGCATGATGGTGATATGTGTTTGGGTCTAGGCGCAATGGTCGACGTTTATGAACTTATGTGAGAGCAGAGAGAGGGACAAAAATTTACAACAAAAGACAAACAAGTAACAAACGAAGTAACAGACAAACGAAGTACATACCTCATTCGTATAAGCTTGGAGGATCCTATGGGAGTCCTGGACTTGTTCTTTGAAGGTAGCTGCCTTCTTCAGGGACGCCTTGCATTCCCAACACATGGTTGGGCATGACAATGGTAAGCCATTTGTCTGTAATACAAAAAGTTAATTTACAACAATTGTATAAAAATAAAATAAAATTGCTTTTAGTAACTAAATATAATTAGCATACTTTTATCTTGATTATAATTCTGATTATGACATTCAGATGACAATACAATAATTTGACACCAACATGTCCACTTCATGACTGATGATAGGCCAGGAGGTGTATGGTGGAACTCTCCAAAGACTTCTAGTAAAACCTTCGTGTTTGGGCTCATTTGATTCGTTTTGACGAGTCCATTGCACAATATAGTGTTTATAGTTTTTTAAATACAAGAAATTAGTTTGCTAGCAGTTACGGGACGTACACAGAAAATTGTGCAATGATTTATCAACTCAACAGCTAACATTTCTCATCATCACTGACATAGCTTCTTGCAATCTGACTGTAGCAGTTTACAACAAGCACAAGGATAACAGAATTTTTCAAAGTATAATTAGTATTATGTCTTGGAATGAAGTACAAATGCTTGCACACATCACTAGCAGTCTCTTATTTATTTAATATCGTACACATATTCATATCATATCATACACAAAATAAAATCGTACAAAAGGTGGACTTAATGCCATGTGGCATTCTCTACCAGTCGACCATTAGAATAAACAGAGAGAGTCTCTTGCAGTATTCAAACCAAAAGCCACTACTTTCTTATGATCACAGCAATTACTTGGCCCAATACTATGCAGTTAGTGTGACTAGATAACTGTTAAACATTCTCAAATTACAATCATAAGTATCCATGAATGACTCAGTTACAAATGCTTTTGCCTGGACCGTCAACATCAGGTCAAACTACCCAGAAAGTTAAGTCATTAAACAGATTTTCAACTTTAAGGCCCAGACATAGAGATCAATATCAGTTGAGAAAATTTGACGTTTTGTCGTAGATTGACTAGCTATTGTCTGTACTAATAAAGGATTTGTATTTTGGTATCTTCAGCCCCGCCCACACTACTAAGTTAATGGATTTTTAACTAGACTTGAGTATGAATATGAGAATGGACTCCCTTTTCCGCACTTAGACTCAAATTCGGTCCTTTGTGCGTAGGGGTATGATGGTTACGGATATAACCAGCCTAGCTCCGCCCAGAAGCGCAGAAGTTTCCTGGGTTTTTCACAGGCTTCGCGGAGTGACCTTGGGTTGTCAAGGATTTCATTACGTTGTGACGCAACCGCCTCACATTCCAGGACTACGTGGTTGGCAGTTTCGTCTGTAGTGAGACATGCCCTACAGAGAGGGCTGTCTGTGTTACCTATAGTGTAGAGGTGTTTGTTTAGGAGACAGTGACCGGTCACTGTGCCCACGATTATTCGCAGGTTTTGTCTTTCGAGGCTGAGTATACGTCGAGTCAATCTGGGCGTGACCTCTGGAAGACCTCTTGTTTTAACTAGACTTATTAGTGGCACTAGCATGTTGGACTGGTTTTAATAAACAGCATAAATAAGGATACCTAACAAGTGCATTAGTCAATAGCATGTCAACCGACCACAAAACGTCAATTTTTTTTTTACATTGATCTCTACGTGTCAGACTTAAGTTGAAAATCAATTCAAAGATCTTTAACTTTTTGGTTAGGTTGACCTGCTGTTGTCTGTACATTCAGTGCAAGTAATTTAGCAGAGTAAGTAGTCTGGCACACACTAGACTATGTGACGCACCAAACAAGCAAGACAGTACACCACATAATAATAATAATATTTGTGGCGAGCTGTGGTGAGTAGCGACACCACGGGGTCAGTTGTTAAGTTGTTGTTGTTAGTTATCAGTTGTCAGGGTTGTTGTTGCTCCCGAGAGTCGGCCAAGACCCTCGTCTTCGGCTTGCCGAAGTGGAACCCAAGGGGGTCTGCAGGACTCTCGCCTCTGGCTTGCCTTAACCGGCCGGCCAGAGTGGAGTCGCTAGAGCATAATGCTCGAAGGGTGGATGTGGTTCGTAAGTGGCAAGTGGGCACGTGATGCCGGACCCTCAGGGGGGAGCAAGTGATCGTCGTTTAAAGTCCAGAGCCACCTCTCCACTCTTAGCCGCCAACAACAGTGTTGCTCCTCAGTCCCGTCTTGCATGACCTACGACGCCAGGGGGGGCCCATTCAGTTGGCGGCGAGTCACCACCTGCCAATTTTTTCAGTCCGAGACTATGAACCAGGCAGGTGACCGGTAGTCTCCATCAATAGCCCAGAACCCAGTCCCTCCATCTTCTTTCAATAGCCCTAATTAAAATTAATTTGTCTTCAGCTGCAATAGTTCCTGTACACATGCTGGGTATAATCTCTGATTACATCCCATGATGTAGTCAGAGATTGGATCCAGCAGTATAACACTTCCAGGTTTGATTATTTGCGCTTAAAACGGCCTCTACGTGTTGGATCAGTATCCCCACGCAAGCCTTATAAAGGACCGGGTCACTTTTGGCCCGTGAACTCCTAGAGCGTACAAATAATAATATAATATAATATAATAATATAATGCTTTATTTGTCTCAAAAAAAACAATATTACAAAATTATACATGCATACAATTTTCTTGTGTGTCTTAATATAATAAATAATAAATAAGTAGCACATTATTTTAAATTAATGAGACAAATAGGTCTACGACTCAGCTAATGATGTTAGGAATAATCCTTACATCGCTGGTATTCTGCCGTAGCCTTCAACTAATAACAACAAGAACATAAAACTTTCTTAATAATTAAAGTAAAACATTAATTCATTTTTAGAAAAACTTGTGACGCACCAACACCCTAAACATGCATGTAAATAAAGAAAATATTATACCTATACCTATCTATTCCTTTCTCTTCTTCAATTTTTTTTTCATTCCTCCCCTGCTAGCATTCTTGGAAAGACCTATACCCTCCGCCTGTTTGGTTAACAAGACGTTCAAAAGTCGATTTCTGAAGGTTGTGATTGAAAAATACAGCACACTTGAGACCGGAGGCGGCAGATCATTCCATATTTTGGAAGCGGCATACTTAAAGCAACCCTTCGTGCTAGCAAGGGAATATTTTGGAAGCTTAAAAGATAGATGTCTTAGTCGCAAGCGTGACATATTAGCTCTAGGATTTAATTTTTCATATAGATATAGAGGACAGCGAGATTTGAACAATGACTGCACAAAACAGGCATATTTTAGTGTCCGTACGTTTTGCATGTTCAACAATCTATACCTGACCAGCACCGGAGAAATGTGGCTTCTCTTAGGTATGCTATAACAGAAGCACATACATGCATTCTAGACTTTCTGTATACGCAGTACAGTTTTTTTATATAAGCAGGGTCCATACACAATATCACAGTATTGAAGATGTGACAGTACAAGGCATTTACACAGAGAGAGCCTCACTTCTTTTGACAAGGGCCGAAGTTTATATAGAGTTCTTAAGGACGCAAAACACCACATAAACCTAATTTTGAAAAATAGATGTGCCTTTAATTGAGTTACATAGTAATGTAAGCCATGTATAACATGGGGGGACAGACGTAAAGAATACACTTCCCCACCGCCAACAGGAGGCGTGTCGTAAGAGGCGACAAATTCCTATAGCACGAGATGGGCAGCAGCGTCTGCGTGCGAAATGTTATAAAAAACTGCGCTCGCCAACCCGCCTGCCAAGCGTGGCGAGTATTGACAATCCCCCCCGAAGAAAGTCATTGGGGGAGGCCTGTGTTCAGCAGTGGACGTCTATGGCTAAAATGATGATAGTAATGTAAGTACCTGAGATGGTATTTCCTGTAGTGCGTTTAAGTAAAACCGGGCCAATTTCTCCTCCGTAATCTTGTGCAGCTTACGCCCGATGCACAGACAGCCATTGCATAGTAATTTACACGCAATATCATCCTTTTTTTCATCGATTTCTTCCATGTTTCAAGATACCTTACACCGTATGTTTATTCAACAGTTTTTCCAGATTTTATCTTAAGAAATACTTTTATAGGGCGTCAATAACATTGTAAAGTGATTAAATAAACTAGTTTTAGAACAAAATCAAACAATAATGTGGCAACCAGTATATATAATAATAATATTTAATAATGTGCAATCAAGACCAGAAAATATACTTTCTCTTGGACAAACTTTTTGTATAGAAAATATTATGATTTCTCACACAGATGATCAATAATAAAGAAGGTAATATATACTGTCCTTAAAAAGAATTGCAACGTCGATATTCAGGTTAAATATTAACAAATTCAGTCACAAAACGGACAAAACAATCGCCAAACAAATCACATTTTTATTATTGACATTTTGGAGTAGTGATGTGAATCAATGTGAATGATATGATCACAGAAAAAAAAACATTAACATGACATTATTTAAAAGCGATGAAAATGGTGCCCGTTTTCTAGTCGATTTGGAACATTATACTAATTTTATATAAAAATGTACGCATAATAAATGAATTCCATAAATTAAAAATTTATGAATCAAGTTGTTCAGGTAGGTAAATGATGTTCTATAAGTAAAAAACGAAAACTCTTTAGACATTTTACATTTTACTTAACTTGCAACACTAAGCAAAGCAGCCATTTTGTGGTGTCGTAGTCGGGTTGAGTGTTCTTCATCAATTTTCGTCTATTTTACATGGAAGTATTACTTTTTGTTGTGATTTGAAAAGTATTCAATACAATTATAATTTTTCAAAGTTGTTTAATTAGTCCTTAAAAATGGAGCAAGACGTAGATAATGGCTACAGGTCGGTGTGCAGTACTTGCCTGAGTAGCGACCGGGATATATTTTCGTTAAATGATATGCCTCAAGTGTATCATGTATTTTGTTTGCTCATGAACGATTTCGCGGGCGACAGAGTAAGTTTAAAACTTTATTACGACTTTCTTAAGCTTACATGTAATTAAACAAAGTTACGTAAATCTTAGGTCAACGAACCTTTGGTTGTGAAGGTAACAGTACTTCTGAAAATAATGTTAAATTAATATAAGTGGCCACATTTGATTCTCTATTCCTCTATATTTTTCTCTGCATGAATAAACATTAGTTTCCCTCTTTCTTGCTAATGTATTTACTAAAAATAATTAATATAATTACTTGATTTGTCTACTAACATTTGCAGTATGGAGACCCAACTTTAGAAGTCAGTCAATTTGTGTGTTGGGAATGTGTTGCACTCATGAAGCGTTTCGCCAAGTTCAAGAACCAAGTGCAGAACGCTCAAGACCACCTCCGAGTACTTGCAATGAGTAGATCTCAAGAGGTAACTAGGACATGTTTCATACTACAGCATAGATATTTAAATAATATGCACCAGATGCTAATGCCTTAAATTGCTTATTTTAAATCCTATAATGTAATGAATTTTGTTGACAGTATAGTATCATATTAGTAACAATGAAATAATAGTGATGAGAATTATAAAGGCTTTTTTATTTTTATTTTTTTATCTATTATTTTATTTTATTCACCAGACGGCTACACACTTAAATCTTGGAGTAAAGAGTTAATTACCATTCTCTGTTATGTCATGAGATACTTAAAGATATGTATTGTGATAAGAGCCTCTTGAAGATCAAGAGCAAGAAATCTTGTTTTTTAATTGACCTGAAATAGGAATAGAAGTTAGGATCCTCTGCTTTCATAGCAAATCACCTCACCGATATACCAACTGAGTCATCCTAAAGACCTCTTTACTTTTTTTTTCACAAAAAAAGAATTAGAGAAATTGTTCCATCTGTTCACACGTTACGCGATGACCAAGGGAAATCGAGATTCATTTTTATATATATAGATAGGAAAGCTCTTCAATGCACACCAAACTTTGTGTATTCTTGGTCGAAGACACCATACAAAGAAGTTATAGAATGATGCACAATGTGTTATTTTTTTTGTCCTTGATACCTTAGTATCAAATTTCATCACAATAGTTTCAGGATTTATCCTACTTTACTAAATTGAACCAATTTTTCAGAGCATCCTGGACCACACATACATGTCCCAATCTTTATCCGGTTTGGAAGTCAGCAAAAAATTGGATTATGACAAGATATACTTTGACTACGCTCAGGAGACATGGCCGCATGAGTACATCCTGCCTATCACGGAAGACGTTAAGAGTGAACAGCATGATGCAATACGGAATAGCATCAGTCTAGACATTGATTCACAGATACTGGAAGGTGAGATATCTTTCCTCCTCACTCTTGCTTAAAATCGTAAAACCCTTGTTTACATTTTATCATTTCCAATGTAAAATCAGATTTTTATTTTATTTAACACAGATTATTTTGTTGCCCTTGCCAATACATGCCCTTCATTCTACAACCTTTCATTCTGACAGTGGACAGATGACCTGGTAAAGGTTACAAAAAGCTGCTGGATGCATGCAGCTTCCAACTGGCTTCTGAAACTTCTGGAAGTCATTGGGGAAGGCCTATGTTCAGCAGTGAAAGTCCTATGGCTGTAATGATGATGATGTTTTTTTTTGTTGTAGTACCTCAAATAGTCCTTGGGAACCCTGTGACTGGGGTCATGTCGCATATTGTAGTAAACACTGATGCGCTTATCACGCCGGCAGCTACATACACGCAGGTTAAAGATATCGCGTAAGTATACAACCCTGTAAAAGTACAGATTTAATTTGCCTCTTGCGGGATTCAAACTCGCGCACCGCCAGAGCAACTATTAAACAGATTATTTTTCCACAGGACAATAGGCACTCCACAAATTGACGTCAAAAAGAAAAACGACCCGAAATGCAGTTACACAACTGAATACATGTCCGAGGCAGAAATGCTTCAAGTAAGAGAGGAAATGAAAGAAAAAGTACAGTACGCAAGCTCTGTATACAAATGCGAGTTGTGTATCATTGGTTTCTACACCCAACAGCAAGTCGAAGATCATTTTGTATCGGACCACAGAGAAAAACCTGGAAAAACCTGTTGTAAAGTGTGCTACGTTTACGTGGATGATTCCACATTAGCAGACCACACTATGTCGCATTACGTCCGACACGTGTGTAAGTTGTGTGGGCATCTCAGCCACAGCACAAAGCAAATGACGTTGCACGCCAATAAACATGTTAATAAGACTCTTAAAGGAGTCATTGGCATCACCAAATCCAAGGTTAGTTGCTTTTCTGTACTCCATCATTACATTTGTCTGCTCTGCACCCAGGCTGCAGGTTTTGTAATGTTAAAAGATACCTTAATATGATGTCTGTCTGGTCTGGAAAAACAAAGAACACCGCTACGTTTCGCGGCCCGCCTGTTGCCGTAGTCCTATACATCAGGCAGTGCGACACTGCTTCACACAGCGATGACCAAAACTGACTCCAACCAAGGTCAGTTTTGGACAGTCGTGTGTCAATTTTGTATCGTAGTATCGTTTTTGGACACAAATATCCATTGTGTTACTTTTATATATTTAAGAAAGTATTTATTTTGGACATTTGTGTCCCGTTTTTTACATAAAGTTATTTCAAGTGCCGACTGGATTTGATTTGAAGATTTTACTATTTTAAATAAATCTCACCTCTTTCTTTTTTCTTGTAAATAAAAAGAGACAGCATACTACTACAGTCTTCAGACGTCAAACGGACAAAAAGTGATACTTCAAGAGTTCTATTATTTCCTGTTGAAGTTCAGAACCCAAGAAAACAAAATGTAAGGATTTAGCCTGTAGAAGAAAGGCGTGTGTTGCCAGTCAGAATTAAAAAAAAACATTTCCTTCTATTATTATTAGGAGAAAAAGGGCAAAACGGAAGAGAACAAGCCGCCTCCAAAAGCGGGGGACCTACGGAAGCTTCTCTCCAAGACTACGATCGAGGGCTACCAGTGCCTTGAGTGCGATATGTTCTTCAAGTGAGTACAGTACATCTGATTATGACATTTTAGGCCTAAAACTGCATCAACTGGTATACCGCTAGAGGCGCTGATGTCGCTTTGTTTTGTGATGCATCATGGCGGCGGACAATTGGCTGTTAAAAAAATGCGTGGCATTAGTGTCACGTGACTTACCGGTTGTCTTTTCGTTATCGAAAGGTTCTGATTCGATATCTATATTATTAAAGAAATGAATTACTTTTCCCTTGATCACGCCATAACTTGAGAACGACTTTATTATAGTATTAGAAAACTTTAAAACAGAACTGTTCTGGTTCTTACGGGAAAAAATAAGAAAATTACGCAGAAAGTGATGAAAAAACTAAAAAACACGCGAACAAACTCGCTGGCAACAGCTAGTATCATATATTAATAGATGAATAAAGTGAATAAGTGGTCAGACGACCTGGTAAAGGTCGCAGGAAGACGCTGGATGCAGGCCGCTTCCAACCGGCCAATCTGGAAGTCAATGGGGGAGGCCCATGTTCAGCAGTGGACGTCCTATGGCTGAAATGATGATGATGATGATGAAAGTGAATTAGCAGTGGGCGGGGCACATAGCACGTAGAACTGACGGCCGATGGGGCCGAAAGGTTCTGGAATGGAGGTCGCGTACCGGGAAGCGCAGCGTAGGACGCGGACGTCCACCCATAAGGTGGACTGACAACCTGGTAGAGGTTGCGGGAAGCCGCTGAATGCAGGCCGTTTTTAACCGGCCAATCTGGAAGTCGTTAGGGAAGGTCTATGTTCAACAGTGGACGTCCTATGGCTGAAATGATGATGGTGATCAATGTATTCAACTTTTTTTATAACTAATCTATGACTTGTGTTTGTCACAGGAATTCGAGGGCAAGAAAGAACCACGTAGCACGGTTCCACAGGGAAGGGTTACAGTGCGACCACTGCAAGAAGAGATTCGTCAACAGGACCACGCTTACGACGCATCTTAAGTAAGTCACGGTAGTCAAGAATTCGGTTTTTCTGAAAAGCAAAGGAGACGGAAAAGGTTTTTTGCGATGCGATGCGATGCGGCCCGCTCTTATATAAGCAAGCCTTTATAGGTCACTTACGTATATTAATCTGTCAAGCTCAAACTACCCACATGTGGCCATGTAACAAAATAATTTTGATTGTCTCGTTTTTGTGGCCTAGACAGGTGAAAAGAAACCGGCCAAGTATTATTCCGAATCGCACACGAAGGGATCCATACTACTGTACAACATTACCATTGTAAAGATCCAGCAAAAGCACTTTTAAAATCCTTTTTCTATTACAAGGCGTTATTACATTTGGCGTGGTTTTTTTATTTTAGAATTATTATTGTAATTGAACTCTAGCGTTCTGGATCGATGGTTTGATTCGCCCTTGGCTGCCTCGCTAAAATAAAATACATAGCTACGCCACAGAATAAATGATATAGGGCAACGCCAGTTTTAATTATGGACGGACCTATCGCTGAGTGCCTTTGAGGAAGACATTCGTCAGCTTAACCCGGGCAGTTGTGGCGTAGCCTAGGTCCGCCCCGCTAGCGGTCGCCGCGACCCGGCCGAGTGTGAGGCTCAGACTCGTACGTGTCGAGCCCCATACTAGCAGGCGTGATCGGGCCAATGTGGAGTGCAAAAGGCACCCTACCAAGCGGCGAACCCGCTAGTGGTGGCGCCGACGGGACCGGAACTGCCGAAACAGGCCGGACCGCTGCCGGGCTCCGCACTAGCGGGCCCGATCTGGGGGTGAGTCGGACTCTGGCCTCAAGGGCGCCTCTGTAGGCTCGGACCTCGGCTTGGGCCGTCGTCCGTAGGGTGGGCAGGGGAAAAACGGCCAGGCACATGTCTGTGTCGGCCGAAATGAAATACGGGACCCTTCGGCGGGTGCGGTGATGCGAACTAAAATGTTGTGCAGTACTTGAAGTGCTGGCAACGCCAGTGATTTATTCCTTGACTCTTAAAAACATGTCCACGACGACCGTCTGGTGTAGTGGTTCGCGCTCTAGACTACAAAGCCAGCGGTTTCGGGTTTGAATCCCGCTAGGGGCAAATGTTTGTGTGATGAGCACGTGCATTTGTATAAGTCATGGACATTTATAAATGTATTTATCTAGTCGTTATCTATACCCCTTTCAGGATAAGAAGAAACTTATGACACATCACGTGACTTCCCTGTTGACACATATAGTGATGTGCCCTAACGAAATCCAACCGATTCTTTTTGAAAATCGAGAAAGATTATAAAGAAAGTGTAATCGATTTTTATTTAAATGAATTTATTTGAAATAAGAGATAAACTGCAATGTTCTACTGCCAGAGTGCCCTATACAGATTTTTGAGAAGTCTTTTTTCCTTTTTTGGAATTTTACCAAATAAAAGCAAAACAATAACGAAAACTTTACAAAAACCGTAACAAAAGTCAAAATAGGAACTATGCGAAAAATAACGAAAACACAAATCGCATACAAGCCGACGCTCTTGTACTTCTGACGTCACCGCATAGGTTTTCACAAGACGACCGAACCGATTCGTCGATTTAGTTCCGAATATGTATTGTCAATCCCTATAAGTAAACGTTCCGTTTTACGCATTAAGTATTTGAAGGAAATCCTATTAATTTATTTGTTAAATCATTAAGATATATTATTGGTTTGCAATTTTTGCTTAGGTTTTTAAAGGCAAAGATTATTGTGTTTACGCAATGATATAAATTTAAAATTTAAAATGTATTTCATAAAATATCATCGTAAATAGTATGGGTGAAACGGAAAATGCCAAGTGTCATAAGTATCTTCTTATCTTGAAAGGACTATAGTCGCCATAGTACAAGCTTTGCTTAGTTTGAGTTTAGCTAATTGGTGTGATCGGGGAAACAATTTATTATTTAAATAATAATAATAAATAAATAAATATGGACAACATTACATACATTGCTCTGATCCTGTGATAAGTAGCTTAAGCACTTGTGATACAGAAATCAGAAACAACGACAGTACCACAACACCCAGACCCGAGACAATATAGAAAAGTTATTTTTCTACGTTGACCGACCGGGAATCGAACCCGGGACCTCAGAGATAGCGTCACCAAGTCCGGTATACTCGCCTCTCGGCTACGGAGGTCGTCAAATTATTACTATTATTATTATTTACTTATTAATAGACTCCACGAGGGCCCGCTGCCGCGCAAGGAGTGCCCCGTCTGCCACAAGATGGTGCGCGTGATCCAGCTCAAGTACCACGTGCAGCGGCACGAGAACCAGCACCGCTACGAGTGCGCCGACTGCAACAAGATCTTCTCGCACCTCGCCACCTACCAGGCGCACCTCAAGTACAGCAGGGCGCACGCTTCTGATGAAGTCTTCAAGTGAGTCACTTGAACCGTGTTAAGTACTTTTTAACATTCATATATTAGCTTCATTTTTTAAGCCATAGAATGTCCACTGGTGAACACAGGCCTCCCCCAATGACTCTCTTGGGTAGGGGGGGATTGCCAATACTCACCATGCTTGGCAGGCGAGTTGGCGAACGCAGTTTTTTATAATATTTCGCACGCAGACGCTGCTGCCCGTCTTGTGCTACAGGCATTAGTCGCCTCTTACGACACGCCTGTTGGCGGTAGGGAACTCTATTCTTTACGGCCTTTAGTGCGGCTTTAGTTTTGGGACTCCTTGTATATGTGACGTGTGGGGACCACACGTCACATATACAAGGTGTCCCAAAACTCGGCGTCAACCCGAAACCGGGTGAAAAGGCAAGTCATGCTGGTTGTCAGAAAAATGTACAAAAAAAAATCTAGTTGTATGTTTTCAAAATTATAGGCATTAAATAAAAATCGAAAAATTTCACACCCTCTGACAATCTTTTATTCTTATTGCCACAAATCTCTTCTTTTTCCAACTTTTTTTTATTGTTGTGTAACCCTTCTCTAAACGGTTATCAAAATTTCCAAACCAGCTGACTTGTTTCCTAAAAAAAATTTCTAAGTAAAAAATCGCCTAGTTTTAACTTCATCATCATCATCATCATTTCAGCCATAGCACGTCCACTGCTGAACATATGCCTCCCCCATTGACTTCCAGATTGGTCGGTTGGAAAAAAAAACTTACTGTATTGAAAAAAAATTGTAGTACGCGAGTTTGGCAAGTAGCGTCAAAAGTTAGCGCATTTAGTAAGGATTCCAAAATGGTATGACACTCGATAAATTGTAAGCTTTTTTCCGTAAAAACCCATTTTTTAACAAGTTTTGTCTTCTAATTGTGTTGAAAATTTTTTTTGTGCCCATGGATTTTCTCAGGGTAATCACTAAGATTCTAGCTTGAGTAAGACGAAGGACTCATTTTCACGGTCAAATCACTCATTATTTACTTTTTGCTTTTGACATTGGAGCCGAATTGCATTGCATGAATGGCTTATAGAGAACCCTCATTTAATGAGGCAGGACCGGTTCAAAGTAAACATGTAGACCGGATTTTTAAATGGTCAAATAATTAGTCCTTTTGAGCTGCCTGATGTGTTGAATGGCGAGGTCTACTTGGACGTTGTACAGAAGCATCTACCAAGTTTACTAGAAGACGTGCCACTAAACATTTACTGAGAAATGTGGTTCCAGCAAGATGGGTACCATGGCCCAGCGCACTATGTTCGCTCCGTTCGAGAATATCTCGACGAAGAGTTTTCCGGAACATGGATCTGTACAATGGTCTTGTACAATCTCGTGGCCGGCCCGGTCACCAAACTTGAATCTATTAGACTTTTTTTTACTGGGGAGCAGTCAAAGAAAAAGTGTATCTGAAGTCAGTAGAAAGGGAATTCGAACTACGGCAAAGAATAGCTGAAGCAGCTGAATTCGTCAACAATGGACGATTCGCTCGACTAATAGCTCGATCTCTTTTAAAGAGATGTCGGGCTGGTATTGCCGCGGAAGGCAATTCGAACATTTAATGTAGTAAAATAAGTTGTATGTTCATTCATCAAACAAACAAAATTTATTCGATAAAATTTTTGTTTTAATCTAAGAGTACACTGTTGTCAGATTCCCGTGCCCCATGTGCAATAAGGGGTACCCTACCAAAGAGTCGATGCAGGACCACTTCAACTACCAGCACCTTGGGAAGACTGCGCATAAGTGCCCTGTCTGCGAAAAGGTGAGCGTACAATCACAGTAATAATGTTTCTTGCGCTGCTTCGTCTCGGCGCCAGCCCACAATATAGCTCGAAGCAGTAGGGTAAAAAAACGGACAATGGCGAGTCGGACTCGCCCACCGAGGGTTCCGTAAAAATTTGTAGGTAGGACAGCTCGTCAACCTATCACAAAACGTCAAATTTGTATAAGTTTATATTTGAGTTGATTGAATGAAAGGTAAATTGCGGTTTACGAATAATGACGTATTAAAAAAAACTACTTACTAGATCTCGTTCAAACCAGTTTTCGGTGGAAGTTTGCATGGTGATGTACATCATATATATTTATTTCTTTTATCATTCTCTTATTTTAGAAGTTACAGAGGGGGGGGGGGGACGACACACATTTTACCTTTCACTTTGGAAGTGTCTCTCGCGCAAACTATTCAGTTTAGAAAAAATATATATGAGAAACCTCAATATCATTTTTAAAGACCTATCCATAGATACCCCATGATTGTTGAAAAACAACTTTTGAGTTTTAGTTCCAAGTATGGGGAAACCCCAAAATTTTTTGTTTTTTTTTTATTATTTTTCTGTGAAAATCTTAATGCGGTAAGATCAATCACAGAATACATCTACTTACCAAGTTATTATTCTATATGATTATATTTTCCAATAATGTTCGATCCTTTACATTTTAGCCTCTGGCGTCCCGGGCCAACGTGGAGAAGCACATGATGCGAGTCCACGGCAAGAAGAAGGAGAAGCCACGGAACCACGTCTGTCTTGTTTGTAGGAAGGCCTTCACGGTACGTAACAATGGTAATTTTAAAAAATACGTTCCGTTTTTGCGAGTGATATTTTGGTCACCTTAATAAATATGGCAAGGATTGAAATCAACATTCTGTATATATTTCAAACTTGGCGCGACACCGCACTGTTACACTTCTAAAACGACTGAAAAACGTCACATATGTTGTGTGCGACACAGATAAAGTCATGGAACATCTGGTTACAAGGTTATCTCTTAGTTGCGGGATACATGTTGCTGTATAGAGATAACTATAAAAGTTATTAAACTGATATTTTACTCATTTCCTTTATTCCAGGATAAGAAAGCCCTTAACCAGCACTTAGTAATCCACTCCGGAGAGAGACCGCTCTCCTGCGACGTCTGCCAACAGACGTTCAAGCATAAAGCATCACTATACACACATAGGTAAAAAATCTAAATAAATATAAAATTTGCCAGGCAACACAAGAGGGGGTTTCGTTTCACCTAACGATCGCCAGTTGGAGCCACTTGCGTTGGAGTCCTGTCAGTCCTGTTAATATTCACTATATTTAAGTCAGCAAACAGTTTCCAACGTTACACTGCTAGGCTGTAAAAAATAGAAGCCAATAATATATAATAGAAGTAAACCAAAATCATCTTATGGTTCTTTATCTTGTGTATCTAACAAAAAAAGACCATCAGTCTAAGTTTGTGTTTCCGCTAGTGTTGCCGAAAAATCGATAGTTTTGCAATCGATAGTTCAACGCCAAATTCATCTATACGATCGATAGGACAATCGATAGTATCGATAGTTTCGATATCTCTTACTATACAATACTATCGATAGTTTCGATCGTTGCCAACTACTGAACTATCGATACTATCGATATTAGTATTGCTCTTCAATATGGAGAAGATTATCGATAGTATCGATACTATCGATAGTTTTGTACTATCGATAGTGAGCTTCAATTTAATAGTATTCCCACCTGAGAATTCAAACAATTGCCATCTTTATTTTAAAAAAAAACTAAACGTACGTTTAAATAAAGTCAAATACACTAGTTAATTAATTTGATTTCGTTGAATATACCACTAATTATGCCTGCATATTAAATGCAATACTATTGAAATAAATATCACTATCGATAGTATAAAACTATAAATAGTATCGATACTATCGTTAGTCTATTAGATATTGAAGAGCAATACTATCGATAGTATCGATACTATCGATAGTTCATTGGTTGGCAGCGATCGAAACTATCGATAGTATTGCTGTTTACCGATAGTATTGCAGTAAGAGATATCGATACTATCGATAGAATCGATAGACTATCGATAGTATCGTTTTCCTTCAACTATCGATAGGCTATCGATAGACAATCGATATTGACCTATCGAGTGGTAACACTAGTTTCCGCTAAATATCACTCGCCCCGTCCTCAACCGTCGGCGTCGTTGAAAAGTTGCGAAAACAAAACAGAAGCGGATGTAAAAAAGCGTGCGGAACTTCCGCATTTGCGGAATCAGAAGCAGAGGTCTATTGCATCACTAATTAAAATCACTCACAAAATAAATACATTATTTCAGAAAACGAGTTCACAAAGTGTTCCCTACGCGGCCGTCGATCGAGTACATGGAGACTAAGCCTCAGCAGCCTACATGACGCTCCTGATCTCGGTACAGTTATATAGATGTCTTCTAAAAGGGTGATCAAGTCGCTCAGCAGCCATCACATCATAAACATGTAACTGAATTAGGCACAGCCACTTTACGCTTGGGTCTGTCTATATATTTACTACATTTTGAACCTTATGCACTTACCATAAGGTCGAAAAGCAATTAATTTTTCAACGTGTTGTACCCTATACGACGACCTGGTAAAGGTTGCAGGAAGCCGCTGGATGCAGGCCGCTGTGAACCAGCCAATTTTGTAGTCACTGGGGGGGGGGAGGCATTTGTTCATCAGTGGACGTTCTATGGCTGAAATGATGATGATCAGGTACCCTATTAAGGGTCTACTCTGATGTTCAAATACAACGACTTTTTGAATGGGACCAAAACATTTAATAAAAAAAATATTATAGTTAAAAAAACAGCACACTTCCATATGTGACTCATCAAAACGAATCGAATGAGCCCAAACACGAAGGTTTTACTAGAAGCCATTGAAGAGTTCCACTACCCACCTCCTGGCTCCATCATCAGATCAGCACGATGCTGTCAAATTATTCTAGTCACCCAAATGTCAGATACTTACAAAGTTTCGAATCGATACGTTAGAAGTAGGTTAAAAACTACTTCCAAGATTTTAACCCTTCGCGTTTCACTTACCCATGGTAGACTGAAAAAACAAAAGGGATTTTTTTATAGTGACACGCGAAGTTATTTACATATACAACTTACAAGAGCGTGTTAAAAATCTTTTCAATACAAATCAGTATGAGATAATTAGACAGTGTGGAGAAGTTATTTAAGATTTCGGTGTTGCTCTCATACAAAAAGTTGTTGTATCGGAGAACTACAATCAATTCTTACGAGAATGAGCACTTTGCGTTATTTGGTTACACTATTTTTATGATCCAGAACACAGTGTAATTTTGTGCCAAATATTATCGAGATCCGTTCAGCTGTGTTTGATTGAGTAACAACCCAAAACTGTCAGATTTATAGTTGATAAGGTTTATGATTTCACAATGAAGATATTTGCAAATAAACACGCTTCAAAAACGGCTGAACGAATTTGGATGTAAAATTGTGATTGGTTTCACAGTTTTCTGACCCATATGGGCGGAGCCCGTGCAAAGTTGTTGTATCTTAGATAATAAATAAAAAACTGAAAGAGAATATTTAGCGTCTATACTATACCTCACCCACTCATTCTGTATAGTATACGAGTGAGACGGATTTACTTAAATGGACAGATGGCTTAGTGGGAGTTTTATTGGGTAGCTTTTAATTAGAATGTAAACGCCGATTTGTATAGAAAAGCATGGCTTCGTTAATGTGCCGCTAGGCGGCGCTATTCCGAAGTCCATACAAATTCGAGTTTACTTTTCAATCAATGTAACGTTAAAAATGTACCTATATATTTTTTTTGTATACCTGTTGAAGAATCGTAAACCTTAGTGTTCTTAAAATAAATCTATATAATAATCTCGTGTCAAAGTGTTTGTGGTCGCCCTCCTCCGAAACGGCTCGACCGATTTTGATGTAGGTATGAGAATAAGTTGTAAATTATATTTCATACCGCTAGGACCTAGCGGTTAAACTAAAGACCACGTAAGCGAAGTCGCGGGCAACAGGTAGTAAATGAATTATAAACTCACTAGGCCCTCAGGTACGTGTTAGATCTTGGATAGTCTTGATCGACCTTTAACGATAATGAGGATGACGGTTATGTTATGTGAGGATGATAGTTTTATCAATTAGATTAGGTCCTATTTTAAACGTTAACTTCTTTATAGGAGACGATTATACTTATTTAATACAACTACTTTTATTATACAGGGTCACTTTGCAAAATGATACCATTTTTTTTAAATAACGTCCATATTATAGAACAATATAAAAATAAGACTCGTAATTAATTTTAATCTTCATATTTCCGAATAAAAGAAAATGCTCGAGTGCTCTTTCATTTATCAAAGATCAGAGGCGTACGCCGACGTCGCTCCAACAAGGACCTTATTCGGTGCATATACGGTACAATTTAATCGACTAATCGTAACATTTACGCAAGTTCTTTTTTTTACGCAGATAGAAATTTAAAAAAATTACGTACCGATTCAGTTACTGTTTCTGACTCTGAGTCACCTCCGAAAATTTGGCACTATGTTGCAATATGGGTATCGAAATCGCAAAAATACAATTCTCCAAACTAAATCAGCTGCTGATCAGCTGTTGTATGGGAACAGAGTTTATTTTGAGATTTCGAAGTTGGCTCCGTAGTAAGTTTTTGTGGTTATATCTTATTCTATTATATGTTATATCTTATTCTATGTGCCGTGTGAGGACGGCCGTAAAGAATACACTTCCCCACCGCCAACAGGAAGTGTGTCGTAAAAGCCGACTAATTCCTGTAGCACGAGACGGGCAGCAGCGTCTTCGTGCGAAATCTTATAAAAAAACTGCGCTCGCCAACCCGCCTGCCAAGCGTGGCGAGTATTGGCAGTCCCCCCCGATGATCAGTCATTGGGGGAGGCCTTTGTTCAGCAGTGGACCTCCTATGGCTGAAATGATGATGATAATGATGATCTTATTCTATGAGAAAGTTATAAAATAGGGCCTTATATTTCGTTAGCAATACAGTATTTTTGTGTAACCAATTCAAGTTCTTGTATTCATTCAATAAATAAACTGAAGGCCTTCTACGAAAGTGTTCGTTCGAACGTATAAACCGAACAAATTAGAAAGAAAGAAAGAAAAGACATTTATTATACATTGGACATCACACACAGACAGTAAAAGACACAATACATTATTTAAATTAAAAGAAAAAAAGAGTAACAAAATAAAATTATAATAGAAAAACGAGTAAACCAAGCGGTGCCACTATGTGCCTGTGATGTCCGGGATAATTAACCATTTGTGTCAAACCTAGAGTTGTAAATTGACGGTCATATGCTATAAGCGTCCGTCATTTATGATAAATGCTTGGTCACATTGGACATTTATTGTCACGATGGTCACATACTTTTCTTTAGTATAAATTAAAAAAAGGAGAATTCCACTAAATTAAGTCATAAATGTTAAGTATTTGACAATAAAACATGTAATTGGATCTGGATCGAACTAAAAAAAACTCGCGCGTAAAGATACGACACTTTTTAGCTTGTTCGTGCGGAAAGATTTTAGAAATTTCATTTCTTTATAGATCATCACTACTAAAGCCTGTCTCTCTTATAATAATGCACTTATTTGTGACCAAATGTTTTTTTTCATAGTTTGTCAATAGAATTGAATGTGACGTTAGTGATAATAAATGGCCAAAATATCCACACACACATTGAGAAAATGTCCCATTTGCTCGGTCATATTGGTCAGACATTTATAACGTGACGGACACTTTACAACTCTAGTCAAACCTAAGTAGAGGTGCTCAGTACAAAACCGCCCGGGGTGAGTTATCCTATTATATATTCTGTGCCGGGGTGCCAATCTACCCTACGCCGCCACTGCAAACCTTTGACTATTTATTAACAATTGAAACCGGTTGGGTTTTTGTACCTGCCGCCCTAAACACGATATGATATAGCGATATATCTACACAAACTCTAAAAATGTGATAGATATAACCCGCCATGTTGAATTTTTTCCAAAACAGCGATCATAACATGTGACTCCACCGGCACGGGCCACCGGAAAAAGCCACCGCTTTTTCTATCATATTTTTAGTTGGTGTCGGTATATCGTGTTATGTTGCTCGTGCTAGGGGAGCTGGCTAGTTTCAGATGTTTATATTTTTTAAAGAATTTACAAATGAATGGTTTTATATTTTAATTCTAATGAGTTTATACGTCTGAACGAATGACACATTTTCGGAGAAGATTTTACTGTTACTCAATGACTAGTTCTAGTATCCTTCAACTCCCGCCGGGTTGCTGGCTCAATATTGACGTATTTTTAAGACATTTTCGATTATTGTCTGGTTTTGATGTTACACTACAGGAGAATAAATTAAGTTTCATCTGCTAGAATGTGTAGAATTTATTGTTATTTTGTGTAACATACTGATTTGCAATTTTTCTCTTTTGTCTCGAATACAAATGTGTAATTGAAATAATATACAAATTATTTAAAAATATTGTAAAAAATCTTGAGGTTATGTAGTGAATGGTGATGAATGTATTAATTAATATACATAGTAATATTTTACATTAAATACCGAAATTTTTAAATATTTTCTTGTTTTATTTTATTAATTTTAGATCCCTTTTTGTGAAGTAGCCACCAGCTCCGGATTCGGACAGGTATAAATTTATACGACATATTATTATATAATATTTAACTATATAACTATACTACGGTTACAAAAATTATACAGACCCAAATATATTTTTTACGGCAGTCAAAAGATAGGGCATCCCTAGAAGTACGCAAGTATTGTACCAAATTATTTTAGTAACTTATGTCTCTGAGACCAATAATGTCTCGAAAATCAAATTCGTTTGAAAAAAATACAAAAAAATCTCAACTTCTGCTAGACACGATTTTTAAAACACCCTGTATTATTTATTTATAACCATAGATACCTGTACGAAGCCAAAAAGTGTCAGCTAGTTCTTTATAAGAGCGAGATCTGAGTGCCAAGCCACACAATTTCTTCGTGAATTAGTCTATCAAAATCGCTACAGTAGTTTTGAAGAGCCGATGGTTATGAGGTTTTAATAAAACCACTATTAAATTAATAATGTCCATATATTAAAACATGTTAAATATCGATCATACTTAGAAATATACACGCATTGACGACAAACGTATTTAATGTGACATAGCACCCATATTTTAGTAATAGTTTTGCTTTTAATATTATGAGTCTAGTTGCAGCAACTTCAATGGGGTAAAACTTGCTTGACCTTGCTTCTTATCGCCTTGCCGTAAGGTTGTTTTTTGTTAATACATATTAAATTTAACTTGAAAATTATCCGCCCTTTCAAATTTTATTAATTAAATTCAACCTTATCACAAAGCACTAAAAATCAAAAACCTTTGCCAAAGCACCTTGTTGAACACAGTCGTATGTAAAGACACTTAGTTTAGCGTTACCTCTTTCGGATACATATAAACTATGGTTTGATTTTTTTGGTAAATTATCCAATAATAATTACTTTACAAATAAACTACGTAAGATCTATTTTAAACTGAATTTCCCTCTAATAAATTTTAAGATTGTCTTATTACCCTGTAAGATATTAAAAGAGAAGGTACTACAGTATAGATTCGTTGAATAGTGTAATTTATCTTATAACGAATTAAACTAAAAACGGTCCTAAATTTTTTAACTTTAATACATATATTTAATCTTAGCATTAACCATTACTTAACGGGAATTAACGCGATATTCCTATTACTTACATCAAACCTGCCTGTCTGACCTTTGATCACAATGGGTGCAACCCGTGTTAGGTAGGTTCGTCAGCAGAGTGGGCTACGCTTTTTACAATCCCCGGCATGGATCTTGGACGCTGGAAAAAAGAGTGGGGATCGCTTTGCGCATCTTACGAGACGATCATCGTATCAGAGGCGTAAGTGCGCGGGGCGAGCAACCAATCCCGGCCGGCGGTGAGGGCGCGACACGCGACTAGCCAATCTCGTAATCGTAATGGTCTTCTGCGCATCTTTCGCCCGAAGCTCAAGATCCGTGCCGCTAGTTGTATTAGAATGCACGGGCCATGTGGCAGCAAATTACCCCGGAGCAAACTCTAAATGTCAGGCGAACAAGATAGTTCTTTAGTTACGTGGATAATGTATCATCCTTTAAAGACAAATTTAGTTTAATTATTAAATACGTATTATCCAAGATCTAAGTAGGTATATTCTTTATTTATGAACAATATTTATATCAGAGACCCTTGATGCTGAATAATATTATGATTTATGAGTGACACAATCTCTTCTTAACATTATTATTTATTTTAGTGTACCATGTAGGCACCATGAACTTTATTTCTCCGTTTACACTTTTACATTTCAGTTTGTTGGCTAATAACACATTCTAATACATAAGTTTTTATAGCACCTCTGAGTTAATATTGTTACTGTGGTTGGTTTTATAATAAATATAAAATTCAATACCTAAGCATTATCATGATAATCCCCGTTTAATAATCATAATAATCATATACCACGCAAGCTTAAAAGTAATTAACAAATTACATGATAAAGCTTTAATTAGGTGGATCCATTAACAAATTAAACAATTTAGGTATTTTTCTTTTGTTTTTACAATTTGTATAATTATTATCGAAAAATACCTATGATTCGACTATGAAATCCAATTTTCGAGACACTTAAATCCTATCTTATCTTACAGTTCTGGTCTAAATCATAATTAACTTTGTAATAGGTTAATTATTCTTTAATAAAGACATATTCTAAATTTGAACACACAATAACAGTTTGTTTGAATAAAAATTGATCTGCCAAGATGTAAATCAAATCCTATCTATTCCTTCTCTACAATCCTTAATGATACCTAATAAATGGTTGATAATAAATGCAATGTAATGCTACAAATATTTCATACTTTTGAACTTAAACCTAATGATTTAAAAATGCTCCTAGTTGCCATTCAATAATTATTTAGAATAACATTATAATTTTAATACATTTTCATATCACAAAAAGTTGAACATTTTATATTTATAGTAACATAGTTTTTATTTTGTATAAATATTGATATTAATCAAGATCAAGAATGTTGACACCGTTCACAAATAGATAGATAGAAGACACTATATTGCACAAAAAACATTAAAGGTTATACAAACAGGACTCAAATAATTCCGAGACATCATATCTTTGAAAAAACACTTCAATCAAGTCTTCTTTCATTTATTGTTTAATTTATTCGTAAAAAAAAAACGATTATTTTTAATCAATAAATATTTAGTAATGTGACTGTTTTAAACTATTTAGAAGTGACGTAATTTAATAACTATGTATTGTCATATGAAATAAACAATTTATTGGTGGTGTCATCATCTCTATGATCTTAATCCAAATTAGTCCATTTGGACTAAATTTGGATTCACAAGTCACTGAACATACTAAATTAAAAAAATTCAGTGAACAAATCACACCAAATGTTTTAATGCAACATTATATCATTGGGCAAAGCTAAACACTAACTTTGTATTGTGTTTCAATAACTTTTATATTAAATCATATTATATTTGTTTAGTTTTGTTTACTTTGAACGTTTAAGGCCACACAATACTAAAATATGTAATACACATTTACATACAATTGACATTATTATTTGTACATGCTGAGCAACTTTTCGATTGGGATTCCAACTGGGTCACTCTCTTCTGTAAATGCATAATTGTTGCATCTTTCTGCTTTAGTTGCATTTTCAATGCTGTTATCGAGTCTTCTAAAGCTCCATACACTGCCTGCACTTCAGGCTGATAACTGAATACTTGAGGAGGTTCATCCAAGCAGAAAAACTCCCTAACAACAGGGTGATTGGGCAACTTACTCAATATCGCATTAACAAACACTTGCAACCCTCTTACTCTTTCCTCAAGAAATGCTGGCTCAAAATTGTCCCTAAACCAACGCTTTCCAGGCAAAGGTAATATTATATTCGGCAGTTCAGCCTTTATCCTGGAGTATAATCGCACAAAATCTGTGTAGCGACGGAAAACTAACCAGGATTGGTCTCTTTTGTCATCTTCAACTTTAAGCTTGTAAATTGTGAATCGTGCCCGCTCTTCCATGACCTCATAGCCAACAATTGGTACTTGTAACGATTCGAATTTCTTTATTTCCTCACTGTGGAGGCTTAGATCTACAGTGCTTACACTATTTTGTACTCTATTCACGTGTTTGTCCATTCTATAGCCTTCATGTATATTTCCCATGCTTTTATGGTGGTTCCGATGTTGGACACGTCTCGGTTCCAATTCATTATCAGATGCTGCATCTGTGTACCTGGTTTTATAGAAGTTGTTGAACTTGGATGAGGTTTCGTTGCGTGTACCATTCTTGCTGGACGTAGAAGACACTTCGTTGTTCAAGTCATCTCTGCTTTGTGTGCCATTATTTGTTCTGCTTGACTGAGGATTATGTATGACTTCCATTTTTTACTATCTGTAATTAAAACAGGAGTTGCTTGAGCAAAGATATTGGGCGACATTTAGGAGTCTCATGCAAATTCAGTCAAAAATTAGAACCTACTACAAAATGGGTACAAAGTAACAAGAATGATTCAAATCAATTTACCGGCTTAATAAAGCAACACAGAGTATTGTTGACCTATTTGAATACCTCATACAATCACAACACACGTCAACGGAATAAGCTACATAACTGAATGAGGCAACAACCTTCAAAGCTAATTAAATAGACATTGCAACAATAACGCCATTAATCTTACCTTTGTAGGCTTGAATTAGATAATGCGGAACCCTTTGTGTGATCAGTTAGGTGTCTATCAGTGCCTCAGAGCATTGTGAAAGGAATACAAACTCAAAATATTAACAACAAACCATAACAAATATGGTAAACCTAAGTATCTTTTTGCGACTTAATTCACAACTTGTAGATGTTTTATTATTAGTTAGTTTAGTTTTAGTACCATAAAAGGCAGTGATTTAAATGTAATGAGTAAAATCAGCATAAAAACGAGTTAACATTAGGAGAACAGTAAAATTTTGTAAAAAGAAACAACAACGTTGACAAAACTGTTTGACATTTTTGACAATGACATATGATGATAGATGAGCGAGCGGAAAAAGTAAACTTGTCTGACCCACAAGCACAGATTAGACAACTGATCAAGTAAATCTGAGAGAAAACATTGAGTAGGCTAGGCTTGGAAGTACCTACATGTTCGGTTCGATCCGATAATTAAAAGTGGATCGAAAAATTTGTGGAATATAATCATGAACACCTGTCCTGTCCTGTCCAACCCCACTGAGACCGAAACAATGGAATCAGTGCCATTACCGCAACGTAGCGGTATCCCTCGACCGAGATTTCGTGTCATCCCAGCCCGGCCGTAGTTCGCTCCAAGCTAGAGCTCCGGGTGACTGATAACACAGATACCAACCCAGAGACGACTGACAGACCGGCCAGACCGTCGCGAGACACTCGTGCCAAGCATCGGTCAGGCCGTAAAAAATTTTAACAACCGTGCTACAAACTAGCAGCTGCAATCGCGGCGACCAATCACCAGTAGTGTCAGTGGACACCCTGAGAAGACGCCCGGGTAAAGGGCAATCGCCCGTGTCCCGCACCAGCCAGAGGCTGAAGAAATCCGACGACAACGACGACGATAATCACGAACACGATCAACTCGATTTTTTTATCGATACAATAGCATTCTATCCGTTGGTGGTATACCAATCAAAACACATGCGCGAAATATCGGATCAATCTTAGGCAGTATTGACCAATATTATGTAAGTAATCTTTAAGCAGAATAACGTAGTGGTTAATTTAACTTAACAAGTGAACCACTCTTGGTGGAACACGTATTACTTGTTCTGTGACCAGCACCACTACCAACACTGACATAAAATAAGTCATTTAGACGTCAGTGTATAAATGTGAACACATTTGTTACCAAAATATTCACTTGTTAATCGTTTATTGTAACTAAATGAGTCTGAATAATGGAGGCTAGCCGCCTCTTAAAATTGCTTTGATCGTCGACTCTTCGCTTCTTGTTCCGGAAGGATCGTCCAATCAGCAGCGTTTGTCCCCACATTAAAAAGAGCTCGGACAACATCAATCCGGAATTTTTCAGAACTCTATACAAAACGGACAAGCCCGGATTCAATGCGTTTTGTTTGAATTTCTGAAAAATTCTGGGTGCATGTAGTCTGAGCCTAAAGCCGATGACAAATGGCGACGGACGCGGCTCCGGACTAGTGTTGACATTATATCTATCCTGTCCTGTCTATCCTCCAGTCAACTGCCGACCCAAGGCAAGGATCGATCAATGGCAGCGTTTTACCTTACAATGTCAAGACGAGTCCGGAGCCGCATCCGTCGCCATCTCTCACCGGCTTTAAACTATAAAACTGGTGACAAACTGCGACGGACGCGGCTGCGGACTCGTCTTGACATTGTGAGGTCAAGCGCTGCCATTGGTCTATCCTTCAGACAACTTCCGTTCCTTGTACAAAGAACACAACGGCAGCGCGATTCGATCGTAAGCCAACGTGACATGCGCCTGCGCCTGCGCAACCTGCTGCGCCTAGTGCTGACTGACTCCTCTCCGCGCCACTGCTGCTGCGACGCCATGTGCGCCCGCCGGCAGGGGGTTCCAGGTGGTGGTTAGGTGGGAGGGAGTGATTTAAGCTAGCTAAGTAGTTAATAGCAGGTACAGTCAACGGCAGGTCAACCTACTCAAAAATTTAAGTCATTCAACCGATTTTTAACTTTATATCTGACAAGAGATTATATCAATTGAGAAAATTTGACATTTTGTGGTAGATTGACAGACTGTTGTCTGTACATTAATGCCAGTGGCGCCCATGTGCAACGCGCTCCTGCTGACACTTTTAGACTATGGTGTGGATGGACCTTTACATCAAGGATCGAAACCGGTTTATATTTATTTCAGAATGTGTAAGACCCATTTCTAATACTTGATAGTGGTTGTAAAGATTAGACCATGAAACTAAATTTGCCATAGCTTTTAAGTCGGTAGTTGGAGCATACTCCAACTACCGATATCACATATGATAATAGGCTAGTTTCCTGAGTCAACAAATGATTATTCTATTTAGTCCGTCAGTTGGATTATTAAAAAATATTGGACCCATATATTTTTTTTTTGTCAATCAACCAAAAAAGACGAAGATAAAGCGCATCAAAGTTTAGGAGTGACGTCACGTCTTGCTTAAAAGTGCCGCAAGGCGTGACGTTACGCGGAACTTTAACGGGCTATATCTTTATAATTTTTTGTACGATTTAGAAAAGAAAAAATATGTGTCCAATATTTTCTGTTGATCCAACTGACGGACTAATTAGTTTTTTTTAGGAAACTAGCCCATTAATTTTGCGATAACCTTTATTATTCCGGTTAAGGTTCCATAGAAAAATAACCGGTTTCCGATCCCTGCTTAACATAGACATGATTTTTAAGATTTGAAAAGGATGTATAAATTGTAATAAATACCAGTAAAACAATTAAGTAACTTAATAATACTTATTACTCAATTCATATTCTAAGATTACTCTTCTGCAGGTTTATCTCCCCATAACTTGATCTCATCTTCACAAGCTGTTATCAAGTAATTCTCAGTTGGGTGGTGACTCAAAGACACCACTGGTTTGTTTCTTGTGTGCACTAACTTATTTGTACAGTTACTACTGATCAAATCCCAAAAGAATACCTCTCCAGTGGCCGAACCAGATATAATATGCGTGTCCTTTTCACTCACAGCATTTTCAAGCATGTAATCTTTACACTCATGGCCTGTGAATGTGTTGAGCAACTCTCCAGAATCTTTATCGAACAACTTTATGCTACCATCTGCACAGCTGAGTACATAACATTGTCCATCATGTGTCATACTGCCATATGTAACAATATGTCCTATATAGTCCGAAATCATCTTTCCAACGCGTATATCATATAGGCGGACGTGGCAATCAACAGAACAAGTCAAAATCTCATGATCTGTCACTCTTATAGAGGTTATAGTATCTTTAGCATCTTTAAGGACTTGTACAGGCTCTTGACGCCTGCTGATGACATCCCAGAAGGCTACAGTATTGTCTACAGACCCTGATATAGCCATACTAGACTCTTCGTTGTAAGTTACGCAGGTCACCGAGCTAGCGTGACCGCGGTAACGTCGTATAGGCTGGCCTGTGGTCACGTCCCAGAGTATTACAGATTTATCCACACTACACGACACTATCTGGCTACTATCACAAGATCCAGCCGCATCTAGTACTTCATTTGCGTGTCCGCCGTAAGTTTTTAGCAATAGCTGTCTCTGTGGATTCCAGAGCTTTATTTTCTTGTCGGCACCACATGTAAGGCAGTAAGTACCGTCAACGTTAAATCGAACGGCCCTTACTACTTGTTGCTTGCATTGTAAACTCGTAATCGTTATTAGTTCAGTCATTTTTCACATTGTTTGTAAATATTAACAGCGTAAACCATTTTGTAAATAATTAGTCACCTCAAAATCGTGGTGTGTACAAAGTGATGTCACTTTCCCATAAATAATTTCCTCTTTGGATGTCACTGTCATATAAAACGTAGTATTACTTGTTCAGTGGTCATAAAAGTATTATTTTACTCTTTGGGTATTTAATCATCACAGTGTCACCCACAGATTAATATATGTATAAAGACCAAGTGTCACCAAAGAGAAAGGCAATCACTCCAATTCAATGAATATGTGTCTAGCATAGACTTGCTTATTAGACTTAAAAAACAAAACGCTACATCTATGGTGCGGTGTGAAAGAAACTCTGTCTAATCTGTGGTTTTACCTGATCCAGTGCCTCAGTGGTGCTGCGTGAGTTGCGTCTGTGATGAAGAATTTAAGAAGTAAACTGTCAAAGTGCGTCACTTTACTCAAAAATTAACAAAATATACTATAATTCCTGATTTTTTTCGTTAACTCTTGAGAAAATATTTATTTAATTTTTAAAATACAACATTCTGATCTAAAAAAATGGGTGCCAAAGATTCAGTAAAGTTCAAGTTACGGCGGCCTTCATTTAAATGTGACATGTGTCCGAAGAAATTTTTAAGTTCCTCAGCGGTGGCAAGCCACATTAATATTGTTCATAAAATCAAATCCAAAGGTAAAGTTCAGCAGCCTAAGGAACTGAATACCCTTTTGGGCAAACCTGTGAAGTCTATAGAGGCGAAGAAAAGTTTAGAGGAAACCGATATGGTGTCAGAAGTGGTGCCCGCCCAAATATCCGACGTTCGCAAGATTGAGTACGAGTGTCCGCAGTGTTGTCAATGCTTCGCGGTGTATTTCTCTGCGTTCAGACACATTCAGAAGAATCACTGCATAAATAGTAATGGAGATAAAGTGTAAGTACATAACGTAAATTCTTAGAGAAAGATAAAGCTTAGGGTGGATATACACTTCGTGGTACCCTATAAACAAGCATGCATATATTGCATACCTATTTAATTATGCTCTCGAACTGAAGGCGCGCTTAATGCGGTCAGAAGCGAGTACTTTGCGCATTTTGCTGTGATGACTATTCATTAGAAAAAATGGATGATGTGTCGTTTTTAAAAGCGGTGCGATATCTTGGATAAATAATGGTCAGCAGACAGGCTACTCAAAAGAAAGGGCTCGCTGGAAATGGCACCCTAACTTGTCACAACCTTACATCTCATCTGCTTTTAATCAACATGATGACTGATCACACGAAATACCCAAGAGAAAAAATAAGTTGCACCTTTGTTTGTAAATAATACAGCTAGTCACCTCCTATTTTACTGGACCCACTAAATCCTGTTATTTCCAATGGCTCCAGCTTTTTATATACCAAATTGCATTAAAGCTGGTTTTGTGTTTTTTTTTTTTAGATGATGTTTTTGACAAATTATGACTTAATTTATTATAGAGTGGTCTTCCTCATAATTCCCTCCCTTTATCGTCATAACCATGCAAATTGCATAAAATGTGACTGACGGCCGATGGGGCAGAAAGGTTCTGAAATGGAGAACACGTACCGGCAAGCGCAGCGTAGGACGTCCACCTATAAGGTGGACAGACGACCTGGTAAAGGTTGCAGGAAGCCGCTGGATGCGAGCCTCTTTCAACCGGCCAATCTGGAAGTCACTGGGGGAGGCCTATGTTCAGCAGTGGATGTCCTATGGCTGAAATGATGAAACGAAATGTGCGGATACTAGATAAAAAATTATCGTAAAAAAATCGAAAAAAATATTTATTATGTAAACTATTTAAAAAATAAAGGCATTTTAATTTTTGTTTTTGGTAAAATACCCATCTTTCGGTTTTATATTTTTTTCTCTTTAAGTAAACGGTGTAATTTTTTCAAAGTAGTTTTATTTGAAAGCTAGAAAGATTAGCTAGCAATAAAAATTAAAAAAGACCTACGATTCACAGTAGAAAATTTGTTAAAAAAATAAAAAGAATGTTTTTGTTAAAAAAATGCTTTTATTTATGGTCTGTAACTTCAAAACTAGCACATTGAGGTAACTTTTTTAGCATGTTTTATTAAACTGCATGATTTAATCTACAAGTTCTCCAAAATAACATGGGTTCTATCTCTTTTAGTTTTTAAAATAATAATAATCATCAAAGAATGCAACTAATACATGCAACTGTATGTATGAATGAAAATGGTGGTCTTTTTGAAAATTTAATAAATTAAAATCATTTTTCTACGCCTATTTTTTGTTTTATTCCATAATTTATGTCAATTAAATCATTATTACCTACCTTATTTGTAGTGATTATCTTAACAACGAGAAGAGATAGAACCCATGTTATTTTGAAGAACTTGTAAAACCGAAAGATGGGAATTTTACCAAAAAAAAAATTTTATGCCTTTATTTTTGAAATAGTTTAATTATTTTTTTTTTTTTTCGATTTTTTTACTATAATTTTTTATCTAGTATCCGCACATTTCATTTGATCAAGTGTAAAATTAGCACATTGTATATAAGGTCATTTTAGTAAGTGCAAATATTTACAGGATAAGTTCAATAAATTTAATAAATGATTTCTATGCAAAAATTATAATTTTTATACGCTAGTTTTCAAGGAAAACACCAAAATAGATTTTGTCTTCGGTAGTTATTAATGGACCCGACAAAACGGCCGCGGCGCGAAGCTTGCACGTTGCCAGCCCGCCACTACCGCGCCCCGCCCCGCCGCCTCGGAGGCCGGCGCGGGGGCGGTTTATCAGTTCGCTAAAAACATTTCGTCGTGCTGTACGCGTGAACGCGTAGTAGGTACTCGTATGCACATCCAACATGCCGTATCATAAATATGACTATCTGCTGCTATCATGACGCAGGTGAAATTATGTTGCGATCACAAGAACTGTACGTCGTGAGATTTGGACGCGTCGTTATCATTTACACGTCTCGACTCGGGCAGGCCCGCCAAGGCCACGACACCTAGAAGATAACGTGCTGGATTTCTTTCACCGGCATCCAGTTGCAAGCACAGCAGACGCTGAACGTCTTTTTGGAGTAAGCCACTATGTGTGGCGGCTTCTGCGCAGCGTGGTTACCATCCCTTTCCTCTTCTCCTGAGTCAAGTTCGGGAGACTTGGGCGAGGTAGCATTATTCGCTGGCCGGCACGTTTACCTGCTGACCTGACGCCGATGGACTTTCATGTGTGGGTGGGGTAGGGCTAAAGACCTTGTGTATGAGAACGACAGCCATACAAGTCGTACAGTGAAACAATTACGTGCGCGAATCGCAAGTGCATTTGACGTGATGTCTAGTGAACAATAAGTGCTTAATGCAGTGCATAGGCATTCCTGGATCGTGGCGACAGTGCGTACTGCGAGAAAAAGGGCGCTGTCGTCACTTAATTTGATAGGTGAAAATAAGAATCTGTAAAAATGTCTAAATAAATGCGTAATATCGATTAGTTTCGACGGCTATGTTTACATTTTGTTTGTTGTGCAAAGCTTAAAAAGTGTGCAGAAAGTCATAAGCAGCAGATGATAGCATGATAGCCAGCCATATTTATGATACGGCATTTTGGATGCGCATACGAGTAGGTACCTACAACGCGATACGCGTACAGCACGACGAAATGTTTTTAGCGAACTGATGAACCGCTCCCGCGCCGGCCTCCAAGGCGGCGGGTTGGGGCGGGGCGCGGTAGTGTCGGGCTGGCAACGTGCGAGCTTCGCGCTGCTCGCCGCGGCCGCTTTGTCGGGTCCATTGATAACTACCGAAAGTTCGGAAGCGAGAATTCTTTACCATACACGGGATGTTTTATTTTACTTTTTTGACAAAATCTATTTTGGTGTTTTCCTTGAAAACTAGCGTATAAAAAAATATAATTTTTGCATAGGAATCATTTATTAAATTTATTGAACTTATCCTGTAAATATTAGCACTTACTAAAATATGACCTTTGTAAAGTGCAATAAAGCACACCATTTAAAGAATTTACAGTTGATTTTTACAGAAAGATATAAAATTTAGGCAGCCTTATCGTTAAGAGAGATCACTTTAGACAACCTTTAGGTAGAGGACAAATAAAGAAAGGAGAAAGTGGTGCAGAGTGCTTATTGCGAAATTTTATATAGTTTTACATAGTTAAGGGTGAAACTTGATATTTGTGGGGTGCCAAATGTGAAATTGAATTACTAATGTTAAGTTTCGAATACATAATATCCGTCACTAATCTCATAACTTATCAGAAGAAATGAAAATTTGTAGAATTCGACATTTGTGCAGAAGTCCTAGGAAATCGCTAGTTCAGACAGATAAACTTATTGATGACATTATTTCTTTCTAGGCCTCTTAACTCCATGGACATAATCAAACCAGTTCGGATAGAAGTCTGCATGAAATGCAACCAACGTTTGCGGTCAAAGGATCCTCACTCCTGCTCCGACATGTGTAGCAACATCGATCCTAGGGCCGCGTACATATGTACAGGTTGTAAGCAGCAGTTCAACAGCCTTAAACTATTTAATATGCACGTAATGGGTTTGCATTGCGATGAAGTGGAGACTCTCTTTTTTCCTTCTAGGGATGGTAAGTAAAAAACTACTATGTACGACAGATTTCTCACCGATTGTATTATCCGCCGATGACCGAGTAGGCTCACTGTCAGCAACAGTGTGAACGTGAACTCGACTGCATTTTTTATTTGTGTCGGGTCCCAACCGTCATTACGATTTACGCTATACAAAGCGCTGCGGTAACAAAGGAGTTAGTTAGCTTGTATACGTTCACACTGGATGCGTACGATAAGCGGCCGACTATCTACACATATAGAAGAGTGCATAAAGAGTGCATACTTAGTACATCAGTCGGCCGTTGATAGTCAATGACTAGCTTGTTGTCGTTTCGGTGTAAACTAAAAGTGTAAAAAGTAAAAAGCAGTAAACTGCGTAACGTCCGCTCATTGTCAGCGGCCGACAGTAAATTTGTTGTGAACATTGCCTTAGCGTGACTATCCATACAGGAGTAGCTTAATAGACTTCAAAATACATCGTGCATCTTACGCAGCCTAGTGCTATAGTTCGTCCACAAAGCCTATCGCAAGCATACATTTTTAAGTGAATGATAAAGACTATAACAGTGAGATTACTTAAAGACAGCCACAGATATTTTACCGCTATTTAGAACAAATCCCCTCCCGCCATAAGAGATAGGTAATACACCACCTTAATAAATATGGCGAGATTTTATACAAATTCGCGTTTACGTTGGTTGTCATCAAAGCTATTTTATTTTTATTTATTAGGGACGACAAACAATTGCACATATTGATAAAATAAGAACTTAATTACAAAAAAATATATAAATGTGTAAACCAGCACCGTTATCCACAGAAATAATGAAAAACATACGGTTACTTAGATTGTACACATTAGTTAAATTTATAGTAAAAATGCTGACCCCTCCCACCATGCAGCAGGCACCAGGAATTGTAAACAAAACATTGAAGCATTGAAGGCGGTTTACATTATAGTTTTATAGGCATACAAAATTGAAATGATTTCTCATAATATAAATTATCTTTCGATCTGTATAGTTTGTATATTGAAACAAGGTTTTTTATCTTAAAACATTTAGCAAAAACTAATATTTGTTCTTATTTCAGCATTTACTTCGTGGAAAGAAGATGCAGAGTCACAGGCTAAAGTGAAATATCTAATTTTTGACAAAATTAGTAGTCAAAAACAAATATATCACTGCACATACTTAGCCTCATCTGACAACGATGAAGATAATGTCGTCCATTTCTGTCCTTCCAGCATATTTGTCAGGGATTTTACTAAGAGTATACAAGTGCACTTTTATAAACAGCACTTCGGTCACGACTCCAAATATAAGTTACCGGACAGATTCAATAAATATAAAATCAAACAATTGTTAAAAGTACCTACACCAATCACGGAGCCTTTCGAACTAAAAAGTCTGCACATGGATTTTAAGACGCTCATGAATTTTCTCGTATTGGAATCGATGAAATGTGACAAAACCACTCTTGAAGTCCTGCATAAAAAGGCTCAGGAGATGTTGACCGTTGTAAATAATTGGGATGAACCGACAAAGACGAACAAAAGAAATATGACAGATGACCAGATATCTGAAACACTGGAATCATTCGATGCTAAGAAAAAGAAGAAAGTCGATAGTCCAGTGGTGGAGGCAAAGACAAATCCGGACACTAAACCGGGTGCGCCAGTTATTGTAAATGCATTTTCTTTGGCATCAAATTTAAATGCTGATAAACAATCTAAAAGAAATCTGAGAGTTAAACAAAACAAGGAAACACCACCGGTTGGTTTTGTCATGAGTAGCTCTCCGTGTTCTTCGAAGTCATCGTTCAATGATTCCTATAGGGAGTTTGTTGATAAAAACTTCAAACCCAAATCAGAAAAAGAGGAAATAAAACAAAAAATTGAACCGGTGGTCAAAAGTAACGAAAACCAATCAAAGCTTAGTCCGCCTGCACAAAAGATTATTAGTAAACCTATTAGTAAACCGAACATCATTAAAAACAAAAAGAAAATAGTTAAAACTAAGATAGGTCAGTTCAAACCAAGCCTCTCACCTAAAAAAGCTGACGAAGTCGATGTCAATGTCAATGTAAAAGATCGAAGGAGCAGTATAGGCAAAGTAGACTTCGAGTATGAAGTGCGAGAGCAAGAAAACGACTGTAATATACTTATTTTAAAATTTTGAAATACATTTTTGTTTTTAAAATAGTGCTGTATCATAATAAGTAAGTAGCATTGAAGGAGTCTCCTGAGTTACATTAGGAACCTCAATGGAAAAACTGCCAAGTGGACCGATTTTGTCATGTTACCAAAGTAAAGAACTGACATCCTTGTATTACTTTGTGGTACTTCTTTACTGACTTTTCTCTCAAAAGTCAAAAGTCAAAAATCATTTATTCAGTTTAGGGCAGAAAACTGCCACTTATGAACGTCAATAATAACATTATTGGCCCATATGGGGCAGAACATGTCTCCTTATTTTTTGGGCCCTACTAGCGCTTCGAGACAAGACACTGACAATCTGGCAAGTGCTGAGAAGAAACGCCGGAACAAACTCAGTCACCACTAGCTGCCACAAAAAAAAGGAAAAGAAAATAATGTATACCTGTGCGAGCAGGGCAGTATTTAATTTCAGACATTTTTGTCATTTAAATAGTCATTAACAGTATAATAACCCTTTTTCATCAAAATAATCTTAACATGCGATTTAAACTCAAACATGGGTAGTTCAACAATAGACTGTGGATAGATAGGATAGACTTCAGAACAAACACGTGAGCCAAGTAAAAAAAATCGTTTCGTCAACCGGGTCGTCAATTGTTATCATTGACAAAAGTGTAACGTAGTCGCTAGCGAGTATCGACTCAAACACGAATGAATTCATGATAGGCTCATTGAAACTGCTTTGACCTAATCTGTAGTTGTGTTAGGAGAAAAAATCCCCAAAAAAAACGACCAAATGAAGATCTAGAACCTAAGAGATTTCCACGGTTTCACAGTAAAAGTTGTTGTCAAAACCAGTAAAATCACGCCCTAAATAAAAAAACCGGCTAAGTGCGAGTCGAACTCTTCCATACCAACTTAAAGGTATGTAAATAATTTTGTCCGTAACGGAAATCGAGTCTCGAAGATATTTAGCGCTTTTCCGTGGTTGTTAAAAAATACTGTTTTTTTTTTTTTTTTTGAATAAACGACAAATTTATAGGTTTTTGACTTTTGCCTGTACTTGCGATATAAGACATTGCTTCTAGCTAAATTTCATGATTCTAGGTCAACGGGAAGAACCCTATAAATTGAAATACACGTTTTTTGCGGCAATAAAGGACGTATCTTAGAAGTTTTGTTCTTAGAAATCTTTCACAGCTCCAGGGGACTGGTAGACCTATGGTTTAAGTTTCAACTCGATACCTCTACGCGGTCCCGAGATATACAATATTTTTAGTAAACGATTATGTAAATTGAACCGGTGATTTATGATGGTTTATTCAACAAGAACTTGTATACCGGTATGAATATAGGTACAGGCAACAGATCGTCAACCTACCACAAAACAAAATTTTCTCAATGGGCTAGTTTCCTAAAAAAATCTAATTAGTCCGTCAGTTGGATCAACAAAAAATATTGTACACGTATTTTTTCTTTTCTAAATCAAACAAAAAATTATGAAGATATAGCCCGTTACAGTTCCGCGTAACGTCACGTCTTGCGACACTTTTTAGCAAGACGTGACGTCACTCCTAAACTTTGATGCGCTTTATCTTCGTCATTTTTTGTTTGATTGACATAAGACAAAATATGGGTCCAATATTTTTTGATAATCTAACTGACGGACTAAACAGAATAATCATTTTTTGACCCAGGAAACTAGCCTATTGATATTAATTTCTACGTGTCTGACTTAAAAGTAAAAAATCCGTTAAATCCGTAAAAACCTTCATCTTTGTGGGTAGGTTAGCAGGTCACTACCGTTGTCTGTACAAGTAATGAAATGAAATTTTGTCTGTAATGTCTACATTTGCTCGCCGTGCCCTCCTGCTCGGTTTCCTGCACCCGCTAGCGCCCTTTCGCACCCTGCGCTCAGGCAACTGTAGAAAGGGATAATATCGGTACAGAAATATTTTAACTGGTACTATAGTATAATATTAAAACAAAAAATACAGTAAGAAGTCCACGTTGAATCAAATTATCCTGCCGAAAATTTAGTTTGGTATGTTTAGAACTATGAATTATTATAAGTACTCATTTATTATTTTAACTTTTATTTATTAAATGGAATTTATGTACTCGGCGCATCTTATTGAGTACATTCCCTATTATTTTGAAGTTTGTAAAATATCCCTAAGATTTTAGACTAGGCAAGAAAGACATCATGGCTTCCGGTTTCGCGGATAAAATAAACGTAATTTTTTAATAGACAGTATTGTTTGATTTGAAGATATATTAAGATAATCTTTGATACATTTTTTAACCAGTGAAATTCGTTTATATTATTTTGTTATTTTTTAATTCATAAATAAATTAAGACTCGTACTAAGGACATTATTGAGTTATAACCAACCAGAGAGCCTAGATTGAGAGCCATAAAACAATTGTTTCGCTTACTTCGTTCGTAAAGTAAATGTAATTTATTATGTATGTGTTTATGGACCAATAAAAAAATTATATTCTATTCTATCTAACGGTTTTTTGTGACCGTCAGGACAGTAAATTTTTGCCAGAGGTGTCTCCCAGCTACAGATGTTTCGTTGCATGGGAAATGTTACCGGGAACGGTACATTTTTTTTACTCCCAGCGCAACCTAGAGTGTAGCCAAATTTAAAAATATTTTTTCTTAATTGACCTGAACAGGGAATCCAATCTGGGGCTCATAGCGTTCACGGTGAAAGACAAACGAGTAAACAAAGTTATGTAATCGAAATTAATTTTATAATTAAAATATTGCTGAGACCAATAAAGTACCTACATTATTTAATAACAACGTAAGTAATACATTACAAACTTGTGTGCATTTGTAAATAAAAAGTATTTTTACTATAGTAACCACAACCAGTGAGTGGCTGTAGCAGTCTGAAAACAACGGTCGACGAAATCATAAGTTTGCAAAAACGAAACCGAATTTGGCGCCAAGCGAGTGTGCTGACCTTCGGCTGACTGTTCCATTTGACCTTGTTCAACTTTGCTGCCATATGTTTACCGATCACAAGTCAAAACATTTAAAACTACAAATAAAACCCGAAAATAATCTGTTTCAGTAAAGCTGGATTCAAACGGCAACGGACGCGGCTCCGGACTCGACATTGTAAGGTCAAACGTTGCCATTGGTCGATCCTTGGGCTGGCGGAAGTTGACTGAAGAATTGACCAATGGCAGCGTTTGACCTTACAATGTCAAGAAGAGTCCGGAGCCGTGTCCGTCGCCATCTGTCACCGGCTTAAGGGATGTTTAGTAGATGTAATGGCAGCCTAGGTCATACAAGGTCAATAAACCGCCGTGTTTCACCCTAGTAAGTAAATTGTAAAAAGTCATTATGTACCAAATCCCTATAAAATAGAAACAATAAATATGTAGTTAAAATTGACATTAAAACATTTTTATTTAATAAGTAGTACCTTCGCTTTACAGGCTAGACGTGAAGTTAAGGTGAAGTCCAGTGATCAAGTAATAATAGGAGTGAAGTCGGCGACAGTCGTAAAGCTGGTGACAGATGGCGACGGACGCGGCTGCAAATTCGTCTTGACATTGTAAGGTCAAACGCTACTATTGGTCGATCTTTGGGCTGGCAGAAGTTGACTGAAGGATAGACCAATGGCAGCGCTTAAACCTCACAATGTCAAGAAGCGTCCGTCGCGGTTTGTCACCAGTATAAAGCCCTTGTTAAACGAAAGACGCACTCGTGACATTGTGGGGACAAACGCTGCCACTGGACTATCCTTCCGTCAGCCCGCCCCTTTTCTGTTCGGAAACTGGCCATAATCAATATTACTGTTTTCAAACTATGATATAACGCCTACACACTCGAGTCGACTCAGTAAGCTAAAATCGATGTATGCTCAATCTGGAACAAGTAGCGAAGAGTCGACGATCAACATTGCTTTGACCGTCAACTTCGCTTCTTTTTCCGGAAGTGGGCAGAAGGATCGTCCAATCAGCAGTGTTTGTCCCCACAATGTCAAGAAGCGTTCGTCCTCCGTTTAATAAAACCGGTGACACACGGCTCCCGGACGCCAGTTTCAGAACAGGAAGGGGCGGAGTCTTGCCTACGGGCTGGCGAAGTTGACGAAAGGATCGACCAGTGACAGCGTTTCACCTCACAATGTCAAGAGTCAAGACACGTCCGTCGCCGTTTGTCGCCAGCTTAAGGGCTTAAACTGGATACAAACGGGGACGGACGCGTTTGACATTGTAAGGTTAAATGCTGCCATTGGTCGAGGCTTGCGGAAGTTGACTGAAGAATAGACCAATGGCAGCGCTTGACCTCGCAATGTCAAGACGCGTCCGTCCTCGTTTGTATCCAGTTTTAAAGCTGGTGACAAACTGCGGCGGATGCAGCTCCGGACTCGTCTTGCTATTGTGAGGTCAAGCGCTGCCATTGGTCTATCCTTCAGACAACTTCCGCCAGCCCAAGGATCGACCAATGGCAGCGTTTGATCTTACAATGTCACGACGAGTCCAGGGGCCCAATTCCCGTAATTTAAAAGTAGTAATAATCCGGTGTCGATCCGGTCCCAATCGCATCAACTTCCCAAACGGTATTCACGTACCCTAAAATTATGACATTAAATTGCCAAACTATGAAAAGCGATCGTGATGTTACTGAAAATGGAAAATGCCAAAATGGTATTCTACTAAATTTAATTTGCACTTGATTTGTCAAAATCGGTATTCTCGTCGCTATTTATACGTCAAATTTGTGTATGAAAAGTGATTATAAGCGGACTGATATGTGATTGTGATGAGACTACTCAAAGTCAGTCCTGTCAACAGTATTTTTATAACTTTTTCATTAATTATGAGTAATTACGGTCTCCGCTGGCTTTATTTATATGCTGCGTATTGTGCCGACGCAGAAGCAGCAGGCGGCTTACCCAAATTACCCTAAAAATAGATGGGCAAGCCATTGTTCTAATAGTCTAAGATCTCATTGCGAGCTTTTACAAAGTACCTAACACAATGTCTTATCACGGAGATCAAGCCCTTCATAAGGTCTGAGAAGATAAAAGGTGCCCTAAATGTAACTTGCAAGGTATGTACTTATTTATTACTACTTAGTTAAAATCATAAAAATACTCCTCCTTTCGTTACATTACCCACGAATTCTCTTTTCTCATTCATTTTAAAATCTTATTTCCAGTTTCAGGTTTTAATTAGATTACCTACCTACTCTTGCATTTTTTGCAAGCGGGTCGTACCCACCAAACTATTGTATACAAATCCTGTTTTGTCCTATGGGACACCTTAATGTGGAGGGCTGTCCACTTATTTAACCATCACCTAATGAAATTATATGACGATGGACAATATTTATTTAAATTGGGCAATGGGCATACACACTTATACATATTTTTCTGTATTAACTTATTAATGTATAAAATAAAAATATATCAATAAATTAAAGCTTGTAAATACAATATTTTTTACCATAATTTTATTGTTATTATTGATACAGGAGAAAAAGGATATCATTTAAGGAAAAATGTTATAATACCTACTAAATGTGTCAGAATGGAACTCCATAAGCTTATTATTATCAGGAACATAGTTATAAAGGCTCTGTTGTCAGAGGCTATAGGTGTCCTCAAATCAAGATTTAGGTAGGTTGTTATTTCTTAGTTTATTAAAACACAGTTGCAGTATAAATAATAATTTAATCTTTTATTGAGCACAGTCACAGTATGTGTATAACATGGAACTGTTTACGCTTATCTCATCTTAACTAATATCTATTAGAACATTGATACACTTGCGATTTGCTGGCGAGTTCAAAGAGAGGCTTTCCTACAAAAATGAAAATTAACCTGTTATAAAAGTCAAATTACTTTACAGGTGCCTCTCCCCTACAAACCGAAAATAGCAGCCCAAACTGTAAACGTATGCTGTGTGCTTCACAATATCGCAAAATGTTTCCGCCTTCGTGCACCCGAGCTGCCTGTCCAGTCCACAAGCGCTTGAGCGCAAGTGACCACTAGCGGGCGCCGCGCCTCCGCTACAACGCACCGCTCCAACAGGGCAGAGCCGTAAAGAACGCGTTAGTTGCAAATCTGTGGGCAATCGCGATGTTTAATTTAAAGCTTTGTTTAATTTAAAAAAGGACGTTATATTAAAGCATTTTATAAATTTCACACTATACAATTATTATTTAAGTACCTTTGTATTCCTCCAAAAACCTATCACTCCCAGTCCCAGATTCAGGGCTAAAATGATAATGGAACAACAAATAACTCTTCCTATGTCGCAAAGTAGCCCTTTCTGCAGTAACTGGGGATGCAACTTGGATTTGTTGCTCATAGAGGTGTGCCTATACACGTCCACAGAGCAGGGCACAGGCTTTATCTCAACTATGAGGTGGTTTGGGCCATACTCTACCAAGCGGGCCCGTTAGAAAAACAATGTAATATGTCAATACTAACCGCAAGTAGAGGATTCTGTCTGATAGGCAGAGGTGAGCTGCAGCGTCCAAGAATAGCAAAAAGCCTTTCCTCGAGAGTTTTGGGGGTAGTAAGTTCTGTAGGGCCTCCACCGGGCCCCTTTATTTCTTCTTTCACAGCACTTGCCCTACATTTAACACGATTTTTGTAATGGTTGTAATACTGGAAAGAAATTAAAGCGGTTAACATTGGTCATTTTTTTAAATGAATAATTATAGAAAAGTAGGTAAGTACTTACTTTTTACAAATCTTTTAATAACCAAGAAACTCGCAATACCTATATCTTAATAATTAAAAACTTTGAAACATAATATTCAAATAAACGACGAAACCAATGTTTGTTTACTTTATTGACAACTGTAATTGACAATGACTTTGACAGTCCTTTTTTTCTTAGAATTTTAGCACTCGGGTTTAGTTTAGTGGCCAAATAAACAACAATAATTATGGTTTTCTAATCTGTGACAGTTGCTTTTATTTAAGGTAGTCTGTGGCAACACCTGACACAGAAATACGAACCAATGCGAACGAAAAGTTACTACAAAAGGAATTTAATGCGATGCGATTGGGAAGGGAATGCGATGTTAACGAAACTTTCAAGGACGGGAATACCGATTGTTAGTAACATCAGAATCGCATCACATGCCAATCCACTTAAGTTCCCATTGAGAGATAATTACGGGAATTGGCCTTCAGAGCTGCGTCCGCCGCCCTCTGTCACCGGTTTAATGCTGAGTTAAATGCACAGATTAGACAGAGTATGTCCAAGGACAGATTGGCAACGGCCCTATGATTGGTTTGACGATAGTGAAATGTCAAAATAAGTTCGATTATGAGACGCTCACAAGAGTGGCGCTGTATAAAAAAAAATTAAAGGGGCGTCATTAACACAGATAATGTAACTTTTTTTGCGTCCACAGAATATTACCCATATTGTTTTACCGGTAACCGTTACTTTATATAACGTTATTGTTACTACCAACGGTATCGCTTAACGGTATTTCAGGAAACAATTATTTTTTATATTTTAAAATGAAACGCACATAATCGATCATGTACAGGTTTTAATTAACATAAAATAACTACAATAATAATAGCTTCATTTTTCCCGCCGTTGTCCGACTGCCTTGTCTCGTACCAAAACCTGAAACAATATATACAATATTTTAAAAAATGTTCCGTCATGCCACTAAGGTCCTACGCTAAAACGAGCAAGCGCACGCGGCTGTCGATAAAGCTTAAATATATTTAGCGCTACTCATTTAAACATTTATGTATCTATTTATAACACCTGTGTAACATTATAGAATGTAATAAATATATTGAATTGAATTGAATTGACGTACATTTAAACGTTCGCGCAACCGTGCGCCTGCCGCATCTGTCTGCCCGTGTGTACGCGGAGGCCCTAAATTTGAATTCTAATTGAATTTGAAAATCGTCCGCCCTTGTAGTAACTGCCATCAGAACCTGAAACATTATACACAATATTAAGAACTTGATTCGGCTAGGACTAAATCAACTGTAGGAGCGGAAAGATGGCTACGAAGCCACCTTCCCGTTCTCTGCCGTTTGCCTTTGGAGTTACACCCACCAGTACCTGAAACAATATACACAATTTTAACAACTTAATTCGGCTAGGACTAAATCAACTGTAGGAGCGGAAAGGTGGCTACGAAGCCACCTTCCCGCTCTCTTCTGTCTGCCTTGATTGTCTCCCACCAGAACCTGAAAGAGAAAATATTTTATTATCCAAAACTATTTCCTTTTTTTCGTAGCCTAGAAGACTTATACTTATTAAGTGCCATGGCTTGCATAGGTGACTTTAAACGCGATGCAAGTTTTTCGATGAATGAACCGCGAAGTATTTTATTTATACTATTACACTAGTTATGAATCTGAACTCGACAAACGATTATTACAAAGTAATCAACCAATTGAGAGTGATGCTGTATGCATCCTAGGGAACTTGTGTTTGCGGAAGTCAAAAAATCATTACGAATATGTTTAACTACTTCGAGTTTATGGGCAAAATTATCTAAATAAATGTTAATAAATTTAACCAAATCGCGAAATATTTGAACAAATTTGGGAGTAGGATACTGAAGGTTCCTTCCCTTTAATTGGCTACGCTCTCTATGGGTAATCCAGGAATGGATCGAGGAAACATCCTTCGTTATTATTGTTTTATTGCAGGCGTGGCACTTAAAAGCCTTTTTAAGCCTTCCGGCTACATAGCCTGCAGTAAAAGCTGATGAATGTACGTTCAGCTTTTCCATGCGGACTTGCTGAAGCAGCGGAATGGCTTCCGCTGCTTCAGAGAGTGCGCTCGTCCCTGGACCTGGAACACTAGCAGAGGCACCGCCTGTAACAGAAGAGCCAACAGGAGTATCATCTTCACATTGATCATCAGTAAAAAGTTAAAAGTCAAAAAGCGCTTCGCCTACATCTGATTCGCAATTAGTATTGCGGGACTGAGGGCCCAGCAGGTTTGTGATCAATAGGGATTTAAATGAACTTTGGAATGAATAGGGACTGGGGTTGTTATTTCTATGGTTGAAAGCTCTTTGACTGAGACTCTGAGAGAGAAAAAAGTTTTCAAGAGGATCTTGATTTAAATTACGAGTATAAAATAGACGCACTCCCTCAAGTTTTAATTCCGACCAAATCGAAATAAAACTTTTAAGGGTGATGATCCAGTTTTGAATACTTGGAACATACTTTCTCTGTGTCGTATTAGGCTCAAGAAAGTAAATATTATGTAATGTACGAATGGCTTCTTGCCAAAATTCGACATGTCGTGATACATTCTCAACCTCTTTTACCGGTCCTCGCATTTTGCCAGGGGCAGAGCCCCCGCGTGACCCGTTGACGCTGTCGAACAGCCTGTCGAAGAACAGCACTGCCTCCGATGTGGTCCCCATAGTGCTGCTCACTGGTGTCCCGTCTGCAAGGTTTCCTGGCAAATAAATATAAATAATTGTAAATACAGTAAGAAATTGTTTGCAGTCGGCCTTTGATATATTATAGTATTATAGGTAGGAGTAATAGAACCCAGGACAATATGTCACCTGGGAGAACGTAAGGATTCTGTGAGCAGTCGTTATCGTGAAAAAAAGAAACTCACTTGCATACATGAACCCCTTAAAACATGACACTCCATTTTAGGAAGTCGTGTAAAAAGATTATGTTGTAATAAATTGAAATAAAGTTATTTACCAAATTTGGAACTGTAGCTTAGCATTGCAGCAGTCCTTTCACTCAGGGTTTGAGTGCAGTTCTTCACCTTCATCTTCTTAATCTTCTCTGGTATCACGTGCTCATCAGTCAGCTTATGCAGCATCCGGATATCTCCAACCTATTAAAAATGCACGGCTTGTATTTATTTACCCGACTGGAAAAAGGGAATAATAATTTTACACATACAGGGTGAAAAAACAAACGCTACATAGAGGAAACCCTTACAGAAAGTATTATGATTAGTAACATTTTTAGCCTTAAGAAAGTAATTCTCTTCAACTATATGGTTTGTTTGTTTCACCCAGGCACACAGGCATTTTTTTAAATGTTTAATGAGATTTGTCTTCTTCTCCAGAGGGAGAGAATTAGGGTGCGTTTTCACCAACTTTAGTAAATTTAGCGCGGCAGGACAAATTAAACTAATACGACAGCCTACTTTATTTACATACAATTATGTATTGAGAAAAAATTAGTTTCTTAACCTATTGGTGGATATCATTCCTTTCCATGGTAAGCGGTTCACTTACATTACTCGCACAAATATGGTAAAAATGCATTATCAGACTTTATAGTAATATAATATCGTGCCCGATGTCTGTTGGTCTTACGAATCTGACTTGTTATATTTAAAACATCAAACAGTCATATTTTTAAGAGTTTACCTCACAGTCGGCTTTGTAAACCTCAACAATATCACTCCACTTGGCCAGTTTTCCACGAAACATTAGATCTTTAGTCAAGAAATTGTTTCGGATTCCTTTAATCAGATGAGGAGGATCAAAGACGATGTTCAATATATGTCCGTTAATTTGGACTTGGTGATCTGATAACAAAGTTAATAATATTAGATTTACCTGAAATGTATTGAAGGTATTATAATAATAAAAATGATTATAATAATAATTCACTGTACCTGACAGCCTTAGCTGTTCCTGAGTACTCCTCACATCAGCCTTAAAAAGGTTAAGGCAGGCTCGAAATGTGGAGCCCTGATCACAAACCAGGGCTTTAAGTTTCAAGCCAATACCTGTGATGGCATCTACCACCTCCTAAAAGCAGAAAATATTTATTTATGCAACAAGAAACTCCAAATACGCAAAACATTTTAGGGGATGATTCAGCTGTTGCCCAAACACAACAACTTTTTCTACGGGATCAATATCGGAAAAAATATAATGTTCCGCCAGACAAATGATATCACGTGACCAATAATTTATTATGGGTGATCTTTATTTTTCGATGTTAACCCCGTATTAAAATAATCTTTAAGTAAATAAGCTTAAACAACAATTACATCTCACCCTTAGTATGTTCTTCAGCTTTAAAGCCGGTGTAGTGCCTTCACAAAAGTAGTACGCAAAAGATTGTCTCCATGACCCGACTATTCCACGAACCATGAACACCAATGCGTGATCACACAATCTTTTGTCAGTTTGGCCAAAATCAACAAAACCGTCAATTCTATCCTCTGACTCAGCAAATGTAAGCTGCGAAAAGAAGATTTTGGTAATGGTTGAATTTATTTCAGTAAAATTTAATTGTTTTTATTATTATATGTATTTGTAAGTGCACAATTAATAATTATATTTTAAAGTATATAGGATGAATTGTGTTAGTGTAAAATAGTTAAAAGGGTTTGTTTGACCTCATGATAACAAACAACTTTGCCTAAGAAACATCATCTAATCTAACTCAACTACTTAACCTCCTATCTTAACTTAATTTTTTATTGTACGAAACAATTTCTGAACAAAAACGCGGACGGCAAACATACACTAACAAAATCATGTTGAGATAGGTTAGGTTGAGTAGTTGTAATAATAAGTTTCTTAAAAAAAGTTGTTTGTTATCATGAGTTTAAAACTTTTAAAAATTTACTGTATAATTTTAACTACAAAATTTTTACTTGCGGAGTTAGAGCTACTTCATCGAAGACAAGAGCACTGAGTCGCTTCTTATCGTCCCAAGAAGTGATGAGGGTCTTTAGCTGTTGGAGCAAATTTTTGTTCAGGCCAGGCCTGAACTTAACGTGCCGCGTGAATGAATTTAATGTCCTCCGACTAGGCAGTATGAAAATGTTTCGAAGTAAGTTATAACCTTTCGGGCTTCCTTTTAATAAAACCAAGGAATCGACTTTTTCAGAAGACATATAACGCCTCTGTTTAATATGTTTGTTCGCAAGCCGTACCTGCAATAGAAAATAAATACCTATAATTCATAATTTGTTACACATAGCTATAAGTAGACTGTATTGTAATTTATAATTTATACTATCGCATTAGGTATTGAACCTGTGATGATAGTTATAAGCTTGGCAAATAAATAAATAAATAAATATACTTAGTCTTGCCATGGTTGTTTATATGGCATTGAAGGGAGTCACATCAATATTGATGTTTTGCTACATAAATTAAATATTTTATCAATGTTTTTGTTTGAAGTTTGTTCCTAGTTGCCCTGTTCCAATACCAAAGCAGGGGTGCAAATAACAGTGAAAAAGACTAGCCCTAGACCTTAATAAATGTTATCCATTCGCTTAGGCCCTCCGCCAACGAGTTTATTTTACAGTACAATGGTCTGGGTATTCATTTTATGTTTAATTAAATAAACTTAATTTACTTTACTTACTTGCATCATTAAAAATGCCTTTGCCCGAGGCGTTAAGTTTTTAATCATTTCCTTGAAGGAAACATCTTCGCTCATGTGTGTCGCCTTTTTAAGTCTTTCTTCATAAGAAAATAAAAGTCGTCGTTTTGATGTAATTATATTTCGACACTTTAAGTACATTTTTTTGCACTTAGGGGATAAGTTTTCAATGCTTTTAACAATTCTATCCCGGGACAAACCTGGTTTTGAGCCTGCAAAATAATATCTTAATATAATAAAATACATAATGCTAATTTTTGTATTTTTGTAACTAAATCACGCTTTAACGGAAACATAAAAATGTTATTTTAATCCTGTGGGACACTTATAAATTTATTTTCGGCTTAATGCTGAAGTATTAGCATTCAAAGTCACGAGCAGGACCTGATTTTTAATATAAAAATAATACTGAATCATTGAGTATTCGCAGACAACCCAGTATAGAGCATCATGGCGCCTAAAAACGAGGAGGGCTGACCCCAAATAATGGGAAAAGGCAAGGAAGAAGAAGAAGACTGAATCATTGAGTATGCAATTATAAATTCATACCTTGGATGGAACCCTGGCTGCTTGGTTTAGTATCTGAAGTAGTTGAGATGTCTCGACTCGATGTGCTTGCAATGGCTTCACTAGATGGAATGACTCGACACGGTGAACATCCTAGAACATATTATTACAATTACAGATTACACATACAAATTTTATACAAGTTACATAATACCTAAATAGTCTTACTAAACCTATCTAACCATATAAAATTATTATTTGTTTCACATTGTGGGCTTATTTTATAAGTAAAAGTAAAGTTGGCTATAGGAATCATTGCAGAGTATTCGCTGTGTGCGCGATGACAGTGCCCCTAGTGACCACAATTATTGGGACTTGAGTCTCTCAAATTATGGCAACTGGATGGTTTGAGAATGATTTTCGGATTGTTTTTCTTCGAAATTAGATGAAAATATCTAATAAGTTTGCGCATTTTATAATAAGTGATTTTCTTACTTGAACTAAAATACGAATTTTTTAATACCTACGAGATTTTAATCAATACAACATGATGTAACTTTCCAACCTCAAAATGTGCAAAAAGGGAAAAAATTGTATTAGCACAGCGTGTGAGAGATTTTGAAGAGCTCAGAACCAACGGACGAAGCTACATAATAAGAGCGTGATCATAAGACAAACATTTGTAACACACATTCCCTACAAACTTTTTTCCGGTCACAGCTGCAGCTATCCATTTATTTCGTTGCTCCAATTTCCATCTTGATGTTGGAAACGAATTAAAATTAAACGAATGTACGTAATATTTTTTCCATTGTTTCTACACTTTATAACAGAACACGTATGACCCATACCGCCAATTTTAACGTTTTCACTTAAAAATACGTAATAACGTTAGTATGGAATTCTATGAAAATGTAGCAATTTGACACATTACAGTCCAGCGTTTTTTCACATTTCTGCTACATTGCGTGCTGCGATCGATTTGACGGCCCCCACCACCCATTTTGCTCATAGCGAATAGGCCTCGACCTACCTGCTGCGATCCCACTGCACGGCCGTTGCGCTTGACCCGACAGGCACTTAGCCAGTTTTTTTGTTATTAAAATTTATTTGCAATTTTAATCCTTACCTTTCGTTGCACCCGTTGTACTGGGGACATTTCCTGAAGTGCTTGGAATGCTGACACTCGACAATTCTGAAACTAAAAATAACTATTTAAACACTAAACATAACAAACACACTATAATCTTTCTCTTTGTGCTATGTGCCATTCATAGTCACGGGATGCTTAACTATGATCCTAGATGTGGACGACCTCTGTAGCCGAGAGGCGAGCATACCTGACTTAGTGTCCTATCTCTGAGGTTCCGGGTTCGATTCCCGATGGGTCAATGTAGGAAAATAACTATATCGTCTTGGGTCTGGGTGTTGTAGTACCGTCGTTATTTCTGATTTCTGTAACACAAGTGCTTAAGCTACTTATCATAGGATCAGAGCAATGTATGTGATGTCCAATATTTATTTATTTATAAGGCAACTCTAGTTTTACATTTGAAGTACTACGAGACCTCTGTAACCCTTAGATAGGGAAACCAGACCATTTCCATCTGAATTTGGAAGCCATCGCCAAGTACGATCATCATCATCATTTACCGTCGTTTCATTGATTTACATGTCAAGCATGTGAATCAATGAAATGACCATCACTGTTTCCCACCGTGCACTGTTTGTTACTAACATAGTTTATAAGTTAATTGATACTAACAGTAACATAGTCCAATCTACTAACATAGTATATAAGATCAAATTGTTACTAACAAAATTATGGACTTGGTTTGAAAATAAATGTTTTAAAAAATAAAAAAAAATGCCTGCCCTGTTCCCAGGTCATCTGGGGTCGGCGCAGTATGTCTTTCTCTTCCAAGTACGATGCAGGGCTCGAAAAATGCACATTATATTACAGATAACTGAATTCAAGGGAGACGACCATCTGGTGTAGGGGTTCGCGCTCTGGACTAAAAAGCCAGCGGTTGCGGGTTCGGAACCCGCAACCGCTTGTAATTTAATTAATTAAAGTAATTTGTATGTAAGTCATGAATGTTTATAAAAGTATTAAAGTACTTGTCATGTTCACCCTTTATCTAGTCGCTATAGTACAAGCTTTGCTTAGTTTGGGGTTTAGTAATTGTAAAATATATTTTTTACTTACCTTCAGTTGAAGTTGCATTAACGGTGTCATTACTCATGGGGACCTTGCTTGGCTCATTGCAAGAAACAAGTTCTGAAAAAAAGAAACATTAATACATCAATTAATCAATTTTCTACAGGTCTACAAATTTTAATTCAGGCTATCATTCATCCGTATGCTGAATTTCACCAGAAACCCACCCTTCAGTACTAAATAATTGCCTGAGTTTATTGGTCCTATCTTATTAGCTAACTATCTTTTAGGAAGTGATTCTACTACACAAAATACTTTTTTAGATTTCGATGTTGCTCCCAAGGTTAAAGTTGTTGTATTAAAAGGAAGTTAAATGATAAATCAGATCTTATTATATTTAGCAAGTCTAATTTATCAATTAATTAGCAAGTTAATTGACAAACAAAACCAAAAGTCAATTATTTTTAACTAAGCTAAAAGATAAACAAATTCCTGTGGTTTTTTGTACACTGATGACTTTAATCAGTATTTATCAACTGAAAAGAGCACTATGTGAGTTCAGTTTTTTTATACTAGAAGGTAGGAAGGACAGCTAAGCACCAATAACTCCTCCTCTCTACCATTAATTACTACTACTTTTCACTGGCGACATTATGTAGATAATAGATATAAGTTTTTAACAAAGAAGTTCCATCTTTTAAATGTTGGTAGTGAAGTTTGAAGGTATTTTGTCTTAACTGTCGATATTATAAGTCAATAGATTATAATTCCAAAAATTCTAACTACCAAAAATTCTAAAATGAACTATATAAACTACTTTTACAAAAATTGCATTGTTGTGATTGTGTCTAGTACTTAACTTTTACTTTTATTTTTTAATTAGAACTACTGACTACCTAGTTTTTAGAATAAAATACAGATAAACATATTATTTTCTACAACATTTAGGCTAAATATCAAAAAGGTATGTAAACTACACTACTTCAATTTGATAATCCTAAACTACATAATTTTAATAGTATTTTACCGATTTGCTCATTAGTAATTTTTATTTTGTCACTTGGACAGTAGTTATGATCATGGTTGATCAGAATCAGCCTTCTGATCACATCATCAACTGCAAGACATAATGTTACTTAACACAAGTTTATTTAAACAATGGCATATATTTGTCTCAGGTATAATAAAAAAGAACAATTATCAGCAAATTTACTGTTTTGCCCTGTTTACAGAAATGAATGAAATACATTTATTTAATAATATAAAATATAAAGAAAAGATTTGCATACTCGATAAAATGTCACAATATTTTAACATACCTTCTGTGTTAGTATTGTCCGGCTTCGACAGTGAATATGAATGATCATCAGCTATAACAAATAACATTCAAAATTTAATAACATGTTAAAAAATAAGTACATATTTGTAATCCTAACATCAGCGTAGCCATCAATCATGAGAGCCCAAGGATAGAGATTAAACATAAATAAACAATGATTATAAGACTAAAAAAAGTTTCTAGACGCAATCAAACTAAGCCACAAATCCGGTAAAAAAGACGCATCTTACTGCAACTTTATCCTGGAACTACCATCAGACCTCAGAAAACTTCTAATTGAGCAGGAAAGGGTATTCATCAATTGGACTTCATGCCGAGTAAGAGACTACACCCTTGTAACTAGATGTTACAAGTGTCAACAATATGGCCACTCAGCAAAATATTGTCGGGAGGCTGACTCTACCTGTGGGCACTGCGGCTGCGTTGGCCATTCAATTAAAGAATGCTCAAAGCAACTTGAACAAGCAAACTGTGCTACATGCCGGCGATTCAATAAACCTAGCCATCACAAAACAGGAGATCAGCAATGCCCCGCCAGAAAAATCGCAGAATCTAGATATATAAGTTCAATTAATTACGAGAGCGCCTGAAGCGCCGTAGAATTAATTTTTAGGCATAAGTTATTACATAATTAAGACTAAGGTAAAAACTGTTAAACAAGTAAATCTTGATCTACTTATTTATTATTTAATAGTGAGTAATTGTTTTGTGTATAACACTTACATTATTGTTGAATAAGCACTAACCCACTTTTATGATATAAATACCTAAGATACAAGCAATTTGCTTAGTTTAGGTATAAACATCGTAATATTTGTGTACTAACCGATATTTCTAACTTAAGTTTTATGTATCTAGACTAAGTTTTTATACAGAAATGAAAATTTATTTATTTATTTATATAATATGACAAATTTTATGCCGTGACCGCAATATTATTTTTAGCATTTTATTATAACAAAATAAGCTGTTTAAACAGTTGAAGAAAAGCAAAGTTTTTAAGGTAAGAGTAAAATTTTAGTAAGTTTCATAATTTCATCCCATTTTTTTTTGTCCCAAATGCCTTGCACACCCATTATTACACTAATTGTTTCAACTTTACTCATGGACTGACATATTATAAAAGAAATACAGAAATGTAGGTACTTACCTCGTGACTTGACCAAGAGAGGTGTGGATGGCTGTCTCGATGTAATTTCATCAGGAGTAAATAAAGTTGGACAGCCATTGTACACCCTTCTATTGTTAAGGATGTACTTCTCTTCAAAATGAAGATGGCAGACCTGGAAACAAATACAAATAATTAGACTATGTACTCTTTCAGTAAAACTGTACGAATAAATCGTGAACACGAAACAGCGGGTTGTTGTTGTATTGATATCGCATGAAACGACAAAACATTTACGAGAACTAACCATTCGGTTTACGAGCTGTTTTTTGGAAAGGGATCCTAAAGCTGGATTTCTTGGTAGAAGATACTGCATCCATACAGCCCGGAGAGCATCATCACGCGGCAGGTAGTGAAGCCTTGCAGTGGAAGAAGTAGACGAGCAGCCGCTCACGATGCATCTGGTGATGGGCATAATATCTGTAACAGAACCTAAACAAACGATATATCAATATGACACGTGAATAAAAAGGAGCAATAAAAATTGCTGTTTAAAGGAAGAAATGTCGGAAAATTTGGAAAATACTGTTTTAACTCCAAGCAAGAGAAAAAACAGTAACCGTAATTTTCGAAATTGACAGTGACATTATTTTATTTTTCAACGTAAATAAGTAGGCAGTTCGAATTAAGCATATATCAGTTTTAGCGTGCTCCAACTCATTTCGAATGGATAAAGGCTTAGCATTTTCCGAATACCAATGTGCTAAAATTGGTGTTAGCCACCTCCGGAACAATGAGCATGTAAATAATCAGAAACTATTTAAAAAAAAAAAGAGAAACATTAAAAAAAAAAAGAGCCATGAAGCGTTACCCACTGAGCGAGAAAGCGCCATACGACTGAAAGGGATGCACTATTAACTAACGTCCTCTCAGACTCTATGGCGTTTCCACCCCGTGGTTAAATGGAACATTTTAGTGTCTTTTATAAAAAAAAATTTTATTTTTTAAATCAGGCGGTAAGAAATATTAAGCCATTGATTATGTTTCTTCGTTTCTTAGTATGAAAAGTGCGCTTTAACGAATCGGAAGTCCTGTACTTGTTATTTTTTTAAATAAATTAATCTAAATATCTTTTGGCGCTCTCTTTGATTATTTTTTTGCATCTGTTGCGCCTAATTAAACGCAGTTTGACGGACATTTTTTCATAGTGCTGCTCTAAAGGAACCATCTTGCTCCAAAACTAGTAAGTGATTTTTCACTTACATTTAGTATGAAATGACAAGTCCTGTCAACTCTCGCCCATACAAAAAAGTACAGATACAGATTTAAAAATGGCAGAAAATTTCATCGAACAAATCATATGACATTTCTACTATAAAGGGTTATGTGCTATAAGCGCGGACTCTACCTTGTCTTTACCCTCCATAGCTGTTGCATGCACGTCTGTGCATTGTGGTTTGTGACTCCCCGTAATATAACTTCTTGGAACGCAGTTAAAAATAACTCATTGACACTATTGAAAAAGCTACTTTAGTCACATGCGGTTAAGACCTATTTTACTAGAACACAAATAAGAGATATGCAATGGATATAATTTAACAACGGAAATTGCACTAGAGATGCGAACTTTAGATTTTTGACTAGTCAGAATATCGATAGTTAAATAATCTATATATAAAAACAAAGTCGGGTTAGTTTCACCATTTATAAGTCAAGAACGGCTGGACCGATTTTTATGATATTTGATTTGTTAAATTTGTCTCCGCCCCGAATAGCAGAATAAAAAAGCGGAACAATTCACAAAAAAAATATGAAGGTGCGGTTCGAAGTTCGCCGGGAGAGCTAGTTTACAATATTGATAACATCGATGTGTAAATTTAGGAACAAAACCAATAAAACATCGGAGGCTGGCCAGCTGTGATTTTACGGTTCAGAAGTTGTGTTTTCCGTGTTTCCATCTTGTAGTCTACAACAAAGCTTAATTTACCCCTATCATCAAACTGTAAACCAATGCATCGGCTCTCTAATAAAGTAGTAAGTATTATTTCCATAATAAAAATATAGTAAAATATGTATGTATAATAAAAATATAGTAAAATATGTATATATATAAAATACTGCTAAAACAAGCTCTGCAGAGGCGAGTATTGTGTTTATTGATACCTTGAGAAGTCACCCAAGCAAATACCAGCACCCGTCAAGTAGAAATCTGACGACGAACTGTAGCTATATGATATAATTACAACAATATTAGATTATTGAATATTATGCCTTACGCGTTTTATTTTGTAGTCTCTTCGCATTTATTAGATCTCAAAATATAATTTATCGATAGGTATACTATCGACATGGCTAACATTTTCGTCTTTGGTCAATCAAAGTTCAACGTTCAAACTCACTTTGCGTTTGTGTTGCGCGGTTGCGCGAGTTACTCGTGCATTGTACTACGCGATAAATTATAAGTTTAGTGTTTCTTTCTAGTGATAGGAAAAATGTCTAAACCGTCCCAAAGCTGGCGTGACAACGAAAATGTAAATGACCATGACGTTAGAAACAAAAACTTTATAGTTGTAAACGGTTTGGAAAAATTTTATCGTTCCAAAAAGTACGCCGATTGCAAGTTTTTAGTTGGAAAGGATAAAAAGGAGACTTTTGAAGCGCATAAATTGGTACTTGCAATCGCTTCAGAGGAATTTGAGAAACTGGTATATTCACATACTTCGGCTGAACCCATTTTGGTTCCTGATGTCAATCCGTATGTATTCCAAATGATATTAGGGTGAGTGCACAAGTACATACCTACTTACTTACACTGTCCTTGTTTTTAAGCTTCATCTTTTTAGACATAATTATCTATTTATATTTTAAGACTACAACTCCTTTGGGGGCCATCCACTTAATTAATTACGTTGGTGAGCAAAATATTGAAATTTTTAACCCTTTCCCCCCTATATGTATATCGCACTAGGACCAAGTATCAAATGGACTGGACAAGCAAATAATAATACCACGTGCAAACGGGATAACTACATACAGAAACCTCTAAGAGTGACAGAGACATGAACTATGTTTTTTGTCCTTGTCAGAGTTTCACTTTTTTGTGTTGGGCACAATCATCATTGTGCCCAGCAGAGTTAGTTGCGTCTTCTAATAACGTGAATAATTGTGATAAATTGTGGATTTTGAATGGTCTACTGTGGTTACAACTGAGTGATACGTGTTTTAGAACCTTAACACAATGGTGCATTGTTGTATATTAGGCTGTAATAGCCGCAGTGAGCAAAAAACTGAAAACATAACCTTTCATACGTAAGTACGATATTTCGATCATATTTCGCTTGATTCGTGAAAGTATAACTAAAACACAAGTAATGGCGTGCTATAGTCGTATCAAAACATACTAAATTTGTTTAATTTTGTAATTTTTAGTGATTGATTACTTGATTTATAGTAATAACCACCCAAATTCAGTAGTGAGGCGATTACACGGAGGAGATGGTAATTCACATAAGTCCACCATTTTCTACTACTTTTTAATTTGACTGGGTTATACAGATGTCAGGGATACCAGCACTGATAAGGGTAAAGTACCCAAAATTGATGGAATTTTACATTAATTAAACTTGTACGTTTTAGGTTCTCAAAAAATGACTTGGCAACGCGTCAACCATGGATACTTGCGACTGACCGAAAAAACTGGGAACCGACCAAATTTACTCGCAAGTGGTCTAGACATTTCCAAGAAAATTTCTTTAGAAAGACTCAACATATAACCTACCTAAATGCATTTGCTGTTCCAATGCTACACGTTGTTAAGCTGGTGAGTTAACCTGTTCTTAATTTCTAATAGTTTGTTTAGAAATAAATAAAGTTTTTTAATACCTTCCTCCTCTAGTCAACAGACGCGAAATAGCCGACATTATCTATTTGATGAAAATTGTTACAGCCGAGATTGATTGTTCTGACCTATTAGCCAAGATTTATTTTAACGCTCCTAAGAAGAACTTGCGTCGTAACGCTCCACTTTATCTCCCAATAGTTAAGGCAAAATATAGGCAAAATAGTTATCTCTGGCGTGCTGGTCGCAGGTTGAATGAAGTGGTTCTAGATGGCAAGTTTGACCTTCACCACACTACTGTTGGTGCGGCGAGGCGGCAGTTAAGCGAGCGCTTTTTTAAAAAATAAATAGTTTTTTTTATTATTATAATATATTAATAAGTTTTGTGCGTCTGTTCATTCTTGAACTTTTTGGTTATGTTTCGATATGATTTTTAATTTCTAGCTCGTCACTACTTGTGAAGACCTATAAGTGGTTTAATAGTTGCTATTTTGTTATATTTTTTATAATGTGTAAACCCTGGTTTTCCTGTAATAAATAAATAAATAAAATAAATAAATACTTTGGAGCAGGCGAACGGAGTCGCGGAAATCATCTAGTTATTCAAAGTATTCAAAGTATTTATTTGCAAAGAATAGGTTTACAAAATAGATGTTATAAGTATAATATTACATTTCAGTTCTCTATTCTGCTAACATACATTAACATGCAAAATGTGTGCTAAGAAACTCCTGGACACTGTAGAAGCAGGAGGTTGTCAGCCATTCCCTTAATTTATGGATCATCAATTCTGTAGGACCAATGTTAAATTTAAAGGGAATTGTGTTATACACCTTTACGCACATACAGTAACAACCTTTTTTGACAAAGTGATAATTTTGGGCAAAAGTCTAATACGAGTCTATCAGATGACCTTTTGTTCCTTGGATACAACTGAGCAGCAGTCTTAAACAACTTTGGGTGTTGTTTTACAAACTTAAATACTTCCAGGATATACATGCCGTAAACAGTAGGTATGCCTAATTTAATAAATAAGGGTTTACATGTCTCAAACGGACCCTTACAACATAAGGCTCGCACACACTTCTTCTGGGCTACAAAAACTCTGTGTGCTTAAGGGCCACTTACCAGTTGCTGATATGTTCCAGATAACCTATCTGGCAATTTTTTGACAGCTAATCGTATGGATTATCTGTCAAAAGAAGTGCCAGATAGGTTATCCGGAACTTATCAGCAAGTGGTGAAAGAGGCCCGTAAGTCTTATAACATATTATAGTAGTGCTTTAACTAAATTTTTAGGATCCTGCTATTAATGATGACAGTACTGCCACAGATATCCAAGAGCTGGAAAAACCTTTTACATTTAGAGAAGCAATGGATTGGAGATAAGTTCTGTGAGTATTAGTTACGCAAAACAATAGGTCAATCAATAAATACATAATTTTATTATGTAAGACTTCAATACCTCTAGTCGCTGATTCTGATTCATGATGTTGATTTTTCTCTTTACTTCAGGATAAAAACCTAACCCCGATTGGACAAGCAAATTCTACGACGGCTGAAACAATAACACCGCGAAAACAGAAACTTGTCAAACAATTAAGTCGTCAAACACTTCTAGCTTAGACACGTAGAAAAAAGATAGCTGCACTAAGATCTAAATATCGCCGCCTTGAAAAGAAAAATGCTGAACTGTCTGCCATCATCCAAAAATTACAAACGAAACCTTACATAAATCAAGAAGTTGCTGATTTACTGTCTTCTGTTAATCCAAACGACACACACTATTTAAAATCAAACAGAAGTAAATTCTCACCGGAAGTTCGTAGATTTGCATTAAATTTGCATGTTATTAGTCCACATGCTTACAATTTTGTAAGAAAAACACGGAATTTGCTCAGCATGTAATAATATATATAGCAGGTTTTGTCGTAAAAGCATTGGAAGGGCAAATGTGAACAGTGCTTGACGTCATTACTTTCGTCTGAAAAATTGGAGAATACACTTCAATATAAAAAAGGCAAGGGTGGACTGCGTTATCCCTCTAAAGCGGTTATAAAACTGTGTGAAATTGCGGAAAAAGTGTACGAAAGTAATAAAATGTCAAATAAAAAAAATCCAATGCATTATATTTTGCAGGAATGTCTAAAAAAATGTATTGGCCTCGAATTATTTTCTGATGATCACGATTTTTCAGATCGATCTGTTTTTGACAGTCATTATTCTCTTTTAATCTATTTGTAAAAAATACCTGAATGTGCGAATTCACTATGCCACAAAAACGATGTTTAATAAAGAAGACAATGTCCGGAATATGTATACCAAATTGAATTTGTTCAAAGGACAGTAATCAAATTAAACATATGTAATATTGATAAAATTGTTTTATTTTTTAATACTAAAAAATGAGGGGTAATATTTGGATGACCTGGTAACCCTGTTTATGCCATGTACTCTGTTTCTGTCCCTTACGGGTGTACGCTCGTGACTAGTCCATTAGATACTTGGTAGTAGATATCGCATTATTCCCTATCTCTTTAATTATGTATTGGGTATACATATATCTAGACAGACAGTCGAGGCAGCAAACGCTTTAACAAAAATTTTACCAGTCGTTGGGTGATAAATCTCTTTCTAGCATGTAGTTTCAATAGGCTATTTGCCGCTTGTAATAATATTTATTTAAATAATTTAGTTTGATAGTTTTCACCATATGGAACCGGAACATATCGGTAGTTACTAAAAATAGTACATGATTACTGTAAAAAATGCATTTTCAAATGTTATATTTTTGTCGGTATTTTACATTGTCAAAAACGCCGGCCACAATGACAGGCACGTCACCATTGAGTAACTTTTTTCTAGAACTGACATCGCAAAGCGAGATTTTGCGCTACGCTCGCACAAGGTATAAGTAGAGTAGCAGAGAGCGACTGTCGACGACCAACGGTTATCGTTTGTACCGCGCGCACACACACATTACGCGCGTTCTCAAGCGAGCGAAGTTCTACGCCCACCGACTATACCACCTTGTCGGTAGCAAGAGTAAAATGTCGCTTAGAAATAAGTTGACAATTTACAAAACTTGCATCCGCCCCGTGATGACATACGCCAGTCCGGTGTTTGCTCACGCTTCTTCTAACAGCATTAAGAAAATGCAAAGTTTCCAAAACAATTTCTTGCTTAGAGCCTCGGGTCAACCGTGGTTCATACGCCGCAAGAATCTCCATAGAGATTTCGACATGCCCTCAGTAGCCCAATATATGAAAGAAGCGTCTGAGCGCTTCTTTGATAAGGCAAAAAACCACTCCAATCCGCTAATAGTCAAAGCCGCCACGTACACGCCCCAGGAGGATGTCGCTGCCCGACTCCGTCGGCCTCTGCACGTTCTGGACGACCCTGACGATTCCTACACCGCGTACTGTAGAACAACAGCAACCACCGCCTTAAGCACTTCAAGTACTGCACAACATTTTAGTTCGCATCACCGCACCCGCCGAAGGGAGCGAGGTCCCGTATTTCATTTCGGCCGACACAGACATGTGCCTGGCCGTTTTTCCCCTGCCCACCCTACGGACGACGGCCCAAGCCGAGGTCCGAGCCTATAGAGGCGCCCTTGAGGCCAGAGTCCGACTCACCCCCAGATCGGGCCCGCTAGAAAGGAGCCCGGCAGCGGTCTGTTTCGGCAGTTCCGGTCCCGTCGGCGCCACCACTAGCGGGTTCGCCGCTTGGTAGGGTGCCTTTTGCACTCCACATTGGCCCGATCACGCCTGCTAGTATGGGGCTCGACACGTACGAGTCTGAGCCTCACACTCGACCGGGTCGCGGCGACCGCTAGCGGGGCGGACCTGGGCTGTGCGCCTTCAGCGCACGCCACAACTGCCCGGGTTAAGCTGACGAATGTCTTCCTCAAAGGCACTCAGCGATAGGTCCGTCCATAATAAAAAAATTAAAAAAAAGACTGTCGACGAAGGTTTTTTAACATGCCCGTTCTAGTACTTTAACTCAATGGATATTTAAAGGTTTGTGACGTCACAAACAAATACATCATGGCCGACGGCGTTTTCGCAGGATTTTGAAAACGTAAAAAATAAATTACTATTTTTTAATTATATTCAAAGGTTTAAAATTGAAATAAAATTATTGACGCTTTATTTGAATATAATACCAACATAATAACTCTATTTCAGAAAACAGTCAAATAGCCTATTGTGCCATCACTGGAGACGTAGGTATGTCGCTAGGCAAAATTGAGGTATCTGAAATGGCGATTTGTCCTAATAAAGTGTAAAGAAATTTTAAGCAAAGACCTAAGAAAAATAAAAATGTACCGTACCATCGCTAAGTACCTAATTTTCGTACAATTCTTCAGGTCCGCCATTTTTGACATTTTATGACGTAGCTGTCACGCACGAAAGTTGGCCTTGGCCTGATTTATTTAGTACGATTCAAGCAGTATGCTCTATCTAGACCATAATAACATCATTGATGCTGTCACGTTTGGTATGATGAGAATTCTGCATCAACAATAGCTAAGTAGATAATTAGATTAAGGCGAATGTGTGAAGCAAATTTTCATCAACTTGAACGTAAAACGTAACTATTTATGAATCATGCGAATTCCAATCCGAACTCGAAACGCAAGATTCGCATGCGAATTCCCAAAATCTCTCTGCAACGACCACTCTTTTTCTTTTTCTATTACTAGAAAGAAATTTTTACGGAAGAATGACATTGACAGACAAGTAAACATGATTGACAAAAATTTGTCATAATAACTTTTTATTTGTTCTCTTTTAAGCGAATCACTACCGGTTTTTAAAAAATCAAGAGTTTTTGCTGTTTCATAGTATTTTCTGCGTAAAACGAATATATGTAGTTACGAATTATTCAAAAATGCGTAAAATCTTAAATCGTGAGCAATTTCGTGTTCGAATTCGAATTTCATTTCTAGTGCTTCAAAAATACGTCTCCAGAGCATAAACTTCTAATATAAATCGATAGTAAGCCGTTGTACTATTTAGAAAATATTTGATAACATTCATGAAATAACAGGAATGGTTGTCACAGTGGCACTATTTCCGCACTGATCGCAGTATTCCGTTTAAGCTCGAACCGCACTGTAGCATTGCGGCGCGACGCGCCTCTAGAGAATATTCGAACGTGCCGCGCCCCGTCGCTATTGTGCGGTTCGAGCTTTAATTCCCTGCCTGCTTTGTTCCTTTCGACTTGCTTCCGACTATCACGTCTTGATATTTTACATTTCAGGTACATTTACTTGAATGATTCTCCATTAGACTCTTTAGCCTTTATCGAGCTATTTGAAAAGAAGAAAGAAAATGATGAACTCATAATCAAGCTGTGGTATGCCACAAAAAAATTTGGATTACACAATCTAAACAAGGAATTAAACAACAATATTAAAGTGAATCTAACTAATTGGGTTCACGTCAATGCTGCATCGAAAAGGCTTTTACATCAAGGCCAAGGTCACGATGACAGAAATGTACAGTTATTGATTTCTAAATGTCACAAGGTAAGTGAATGAACCGCGTTTAAATTTTTTGCCGCCATTTGATTTTAACCGTAACATATTAACCGATAAATTACTTATTTAACTAATACAGGTGTACAAAAGAATAGGACAACTGATTTAATAGGGTTATATTATGTATCGGAAATACAACAAATTTATAATATAAATAGAGAAATTGTAAGTAAATAATGAAAAATCTAAAAATGTTTGCTTTGAGTTCCTGTAAGCCAATGACCCGATCGAACAGTACAAAACTACAGATAAGTAAGTAGTATTCAAAGTTAGGTAGTTTGTGTGTCGCGGCGATTTGGGTGTGATCTGTGATGCGTGTTCTAACATTGGGTAACATAGACAATCCCACCGAAAAAAACATAGGTAACTTATTAAAAAAAAGAAGTCTCGCAACTCAGTTCTTCTACGGCAATGTATCCAGTCCCTTCCCTACTGAAGGGGCATTCTGCCTTATGTTATTACGTAATGAGCTAACCTAACAACATCTTATAGTGACCATATCAATATTAAAAATCTTTTATGTTTTAAATAAATAGATTGACTCCGGATAGGTCGGAGCTCGCCGCGCGGCAATGATTACTCACGTTTTAATAAGCAATTTTATTCTTTTCGCGGAAATACCGCTACCTGCGCTCGTTCTAATAACTTAGCCTTAGTTAAAAATCGGTGGAGTTTTTGTTATATTGTGATACGTAGTTATACTTTTGATTGTTGACTCTGTTCCGGACGTTTTATAGTTTTATAGTTCGATTATTGTTAATTACTTTTGTAAATAAAGATTGGCAATCATAACACTTAGATATAGGTACACAACCCCGCTGGGGACATAGGTGTATATATATAGTATAGGTACTTACCCTCTAAAAGAGGTTTTTATGTAAAATAGAACGGCTCTCATTAAGGTATTGCCTTTTACGAGTAGATATCATGATGCTATCTCACTCACACTATAGCTTTCGCTCGCACCTCGCTCCGTCCTTGTCGTGACTCGGACCTCTCTTTCATAAGGAAAATTACGCGCGGTAGTCACTATTTCGGAGCAGGGAAATGTTATATAAGTAGCGCCAAAACAGGCTAGATCACTGTACTGAACACAGTCCAGTCGTTAGTATACAGTCCACTCAAGAACTCAAGAACAGCAACAAATAGCAGACTAGTGCAGGAACACCTTCAAACTGAGAACATAGTGCAGGAAGACCAACACATAGGAAAAATAGACAGCTTTAGGAAAGATTGCCAAATTGGAACCTCCTAACCTGTTTCATTTCAACACGTCCTCCTCGTACAACATAGAATTCTCAACATAACAACGAGCGATCAGTAACAACATAGAAGTCTAGGCGCAATCCAGCGATAGGTGCACAAGGGATAGTTGAACCGATAGAACATCCCGCACATTTTGGTCCTTCGAGCCGGATAACCGCCGAAGCGATCGAAAGTGCCGCACATTTTGGTCCTTCGAGCCGGATTTCGCCAGACATAGAAATAGAAAAGAAAAATGCCCGTTACAAGATCGCAAAGTGGAGGTTCCAGAGCCCGCGCAACACCAATAGAAGAAAGTACTTCGTCAGGAACGGAGTATACAGCGTCCACGGCTCCGGATACATCAAGGACTAGTCAAGAAACAGAAATGTCCTCGGCGCAGCACCCTGCGTCAGTGGACAAGGGAGAGCGCACACAGGCGCCCCAACAGCCCACGTCGGAACAACCACCGCCGTCTGAACAGCATGCAAGAGCTGACGAGCGGCCATTGTCGACGTCGGAACCGAGACCGCTGCCACCAACTCGACAGGAGCAGCGGCCGGTTGAACTACAGAAGCCACAGTACTCGCATCGGAAGACAGCACCGCCCAAATCTAGAGTATCCACTACTGCGTCAAAACGCAACTCTCGACTCCTGAAAGCAAAAGAAGAACTACTCCAACTACAAGTCAAGCTTGCCGCCGTGAAGATAGCAGCTATAGAAGCCGAAACAGATTCAGAAGAAGACCTGGACACAGTCATGGAAGATACGGATCACCACAGGAAAGTCAACACCTGGCTGAACAACAGTATACCGCCGCCGTTAGCCATCACCAACGAGCCACATCATCAGCCAGAAGCCTCGCCGCTACCTGAGAAGCAAATAGAAGATAAAAGGCCTACAGCCATAGAAGCATCTCAAGTACCGGCGGGAGTCAACGTGACCACAACAACACCGAACAACTCCATCAACTTGTCTGACCTAGCCGCCGCCATCACTCAAGCAGCTAGATCCGGTCAACACACTTCAAGAATGTTCAGCGAGCTACCGTACTTCGGAGGAAACCATCAGGACTGGCTTTCATTCAGGGCTGCCTACGTCGAGTCACAAAGCAGGTTCAGCAACCTCGAGAACTTGACCCGCCTACGTAAGAGTCTCAAAGGAAAAGCCAAAGAAGCCGTTGAAAGTTTGCTGATCTACAATGCAAATCCAGAAGACGTCATAAAGATCCTAGAAGCAAGATTTGGAAGACCAGATGCGATTGCCATAGCGGAAATAGAAAAGATCAGAGGCCTGTCTCGCTTGACAGATGCCCCACGTGACCTATGCATCTTTGCCAGCAAGGTCGCCAATATAGTGGCAACATTGAAGACCATCGGAAAACAGCAGTACCTTCTCAACCCTGAATTAGCCAAACTCACCATCGAGAAGCTGCCGCCTGCCCTCAAGTACCGATGGTATGACTTTGCGGCTGAACAGTCAACAGAAGAAGCGGACATAGTGAAACTGGCGCGCTTCCTTAATAGCCAAGCCGAAATCTGCGGCCCTTACGCGCAGCCAGAGGGAGTTCAGGAGGCCACAAATAGAAAAACACAGAAGACCTTCAACACCCAGAAGTCCAACGAACAGCGAGAACAGTCACAAAGTCGACAAGAACCAACGCAGAAAACAGTAAGTACCTGCCTAATATGTGATAAAACGGGGCACAGTACAGCGGAATGCGAAGACTTCAGGAAAGCTGACTCTTCGACTAGATGGGATATAGCAAAAACGAAGAGACTATGCTTTCGCTGCCTTCGGTACCGCAACAGGACACATAGCTGCCGAGTAACCAAGTGCGGAATCGACGCCTGCAACAGTTGGCACCACCGAATGCTTCATTTCAAACGAGAAGAAAAGAATGAAGTTGTCGGTTCCACTTGGACAGGAAAAGGAACACAAGCATTCCTAAAGATAGTTCCTGTGCAGATCTATGGTCCTAGAAAGAAGATAGACACATACGCTCTACTAGATGACGGGTCAACAATCACCTTGATCGACGAGGACCTGACACAACAAGCCGGCCTACGAGGACCCAGAGAGCCACTACACATAGAGGCAATAGGAGAAGCCAAGGTAGAAACATCCTCATCAAGACGGCTCAACATCCTCCTCGGCGGGTCTGACAACAAGAAACACAGAATACAGGCGCGTACGATCAAGAGTCTGAAGTTGTCACCACAAACCATCAAGAGTGAAGATATAGACAAATGTGAACATCTTTACGACATAGCCGAAAACATCGTAAACCAAGGGGCAAGACCGCAAATGTTAATAGGCCAGGACAATTGGCAACTGCTCCTTGCTGCAGAACAAAGAATAGGAAAGAAGCATCAACCCATCGCATCACTAACACCGCTCGGCTGGGTACTGCACGGTGCATGCAGCCGCGCCATAGGACATCGAGTGCATTTCGTACAACGGACAGAAGACGTCGACCACCTCGACTCGGAGCTGAAGAACTTCTTCTCGCTGGAGGCTCTCACCATAACCCCAAAACAGCCTCGCAACGACCCTGAAGCCCGAGCACTGAAGATGCTGGAAGATAAGACTACGAAGCTGGAAGACGGAAGATTTCAAACTGCACTCCTATGGAAGAATGAAGATGTGAAGATGCCGGACAACAGAGAATACGCCTTGAAGAGGCTGGAAGCAACAGAAAAAAGAATAGAGAAGAATCCAGAAATAAAAGCAAAGGTCATAGAACCAATGGAAGCATTAATAGAAAAGGGGTACGCCGAGCCTGCGTCAGAAGATAGAAAACAGAATAGAACATGGTACCTGCCGTGTTTTCCGGTATTCAACCCTCAGAAGCCAGGAAAAATACGGATGGTGCACGACGCGGCAGCTACGACCCAAGGAATGTCGCTCAACGACGCGCTACTCACCGGACCAGACCTTCTCCAATCTCTTCCCGGCGTACTGATGAAGATGAGACAGCACAAGATAGCGCTTTCGGCAGACATAGCCGCGATGTTCCTACAAATCAAGATCGACCCGGAGGATAGAGATGCAATTCGATACCTTTGGCGAAACTGTGACAGAAAAACACCACCAAAGGAATTTAGAATGACGTCGCTAATATTCGGCGCGACGTCATCTCCGGCAACAGCGATCTACGTCAAGAATAGGAATGCTGAAGATTACAAGAAACAATACCCAACTGCATCTTCAGCCATAAAAACAAACCACTACATGGATGACTACATACAGAGTTTTGAAGATGAAGATTCCGCCATCGAGACAGCAAGTCAAGTTCGTCATATCCACAGCCAGGCGCACTTCCACTTAAGAAAATGGGCGTCTAATTCAGCAAGAATCCTGAGTGAATTGGAAGAAGAAACAGAAAAGGCCGAACTCTCTATCGGCCCGAAAACAGAAAAAGTCCTCGGGATGATTTGGCAGACCTCAACGGACACCCTGAAGTACAACCTGGACCTCTCCAGACTGCCGGAAGATATCCTGCAACAGAAGCCTACCAAGAGGCAGGCCCTACAGATTGTCATGTCACTCTTCGATCCGTTGGGGCTCGTCTCTCCAGTAACAGTAAAGGCTAAGCAGATACTACAGGAGATCTGGAAGAGAAGTACCGGGTGGGATAGCCATTTAGATGAAGATCTCGCAAAACAATGGGAAAAATGGATACAGCAGCTGGAAGCTCTCAAGAACATCGCAATACCAAGATGTTATCCGAACTACAGCCGAGGTAAGAATCTACAACTTCATGTATTCGTCGATGCAAGTGAAGTCGCCTACGCTGCAGCCCTCTACTGGCGAGTTGAAGATGAAAATGGAGAGATACATACCTCCCTGATTCTTGCCAAGAGCCGGGTTGCACCATTGAAGACCACCTCAATCCCCCGCCTGGAACTGCAAGCGGCAGTCATGGGCGCCAGAATGGCAAGGTGTGTCATAGAAGAACACGACAGAAAGCCAGAGTTACGGATGTTTTGGACAGACAGCAAGACAGTCCTGACCTGGCTAAGAACAGGCGCGCGGTCTTACAAACCCTTCGTCGCGCACAGAATAGCTGAACTAGAAGAAAACACAAAAACAGAAGAATGGCGCTGGGTCCCTACTAAAATCAACGTAGCTGATGACGGAACTCGGGACGTGCCAAAGGACTTCAACGAAAACCATCGTTGGTTCAGCGGTCCCAGTTTCCTTAAAGAAGATCCAGCAGCATGGCCAACAGAAACCGTGACACCGAAATTAGCCTCGGGAGAAGAAAGAACGCTGAAGATAGAAGAAAAGAAAACCTCACTCCTGTCAGCAATCCCCGACCCCAACAGATTCTCCAGATGGGAAAGGTTCGTGAGAACCACAGCCAGAGTTCTGCAATTTATAGAACAATGCAGATCAATGAAATGTAAATCAGCATACGCAAGAACAAAGGCGAACAAAATAGCGGATCCCACCTGGGGAAAACAGCAAGAAAAGAAGACGGGTCGCTGCAAGAAAATAGAAGAAATAAAAGACAGATTTAGAGGAATACCAGCAGAACTCCTTCTACGAGCCGAAGACATCATCGTCCGAGCAATTCAAAAAGAAAGATTCACGGACGAGATTGAATGTTTGTCACACAGTCGCCGCGTCAACAACAACAGTAAGCTGAAGAAAATAGCTGCAGAAATAGTCAACGGAGTCATCGTAGTGAAATCCAGAATAGAGGCAGCAACAGGCATCCCGGAAACAGTGAAGCGACCCCCCATCTTAGATGGCCGCCACCACATTGCTCGGCTATACATCGAGCACATTCATCGCGTCGGTCATCACCAGGGAGTGGAAGCGACTATCAACCAGTGTCGCCAGAGGTTCCACATCCTGGGACTAAGAACAACGGCACGCAGCATCATCCACCGATGTGTACCGTGCAGAAGAAGAAGATGGGCGCCCCCTGAGCCACCGACCGGCAACCACCCTGCTGGTCGGCTAGCTCATCACCAACGAGCCTTCACCAACACAGGAATAGACTACTTCGGACCATTGCTCACTACAATAGGACGAGCAACCAAGAAGACCTACGTAGCCCTGTTTACATGCCTTACCACAAGAGCAGTTCACCTGGAAATGGCAGCATCACTCACTACGGACTCTGCAGTCATGGCCCTGAGAAGATTCATTGCTCGACGCGGATGCCCCAAGACCATCTGGTCCGACAACGGGACCAACTTGCGTGGCGCCGAAAAGGAACTTCGACTAGCAATGAACGCAGCAACAGAAACTGAAGCGGCGAATAGAAGAATTACGTGGCGCTTTATACCTCCTGGGGCCCCGTTCATGGGTGGTGCCTGGGAGCGCCTCGTAAGAACAGTAAAAACAGCCCTAGCAGCCGTGATGAACAGCAAGCCAACATCGGAGGAAACCCTCGCCACCTTACTCGCCGAGGTCGAAATGACCGTCAACAGCCGCCCCCTCAGTTATGTCTCTGTTGACCCCGAAGACCCGGAGACGCTGACCCCCAATCATTTCCTTATGTTGGGACCAGCCTTCGAACCACCGATGGGCGAATCAACACCGCAAGACCTCCAAGGAAGACAAAGTTGGCGGACGGCGCAAAGGCTGGCAGATATGTTTTGGGCAAGATGGGTGAAAGAATACTTGCCGGAACTACAGTACCGGCGGGAGCCCCACGGCAAGGGACCATCACTTCAGCTCAGAGACGTCGTCCTGATAGCAGACAACACCCTGCCTCGCAACACTTGGCCGCTGGGAAGAATCATAGCCACATACCCCGGCCTTGATGACATTGTGCGGGCAGTGGACGTACAGACCAAAGGCGGCGTCCTACGAAGACCAACCAAGAAGCTGGTGGTACTACAGACAGCAGAACCGGAAACAAACGTCCTACCCACGGAATAATGCGTCGTGACTTCGGCACTACATCATGACGCACGGCGGGAGAATGTTCCGGACGTTTTATAGTTTTATAGTTCGATTATTGTTAATTACTTTTGTAAATAAAGATTGGCAATCATAACACTTAGATATAGGTACACAACCCCGCTGGGGACATAGGTGTATATATATAGTATAGGTACTTACCCTCTAAAAGAGGTTTTTATGTAAAATAGAACGGCTCTCATTAAGGTATTGCCTTTTACGAGTAGATATCATGATGCTATCTCACTCACACTATAGCTTTCGCTCGCACCTCGCTCCGTCCTTGTCGTGACTCGGACCTCTCTTTCATAAGGAAAATTACGCGCGGTAGTCACTATTTCGGAGCAGGGAAATGTTATATAAGTAGCGCCAAAACAGGCTAGATCACTGTACTGAACACAGTCCAGTCGTTAGTATACAGTCCACTCAAGAACTCAAGAACAGCAACAAATAGCAGACTAGTGCAGGAACACCTTCAAACTGAGAACATAGTGCAGGAAGACCAACACATAGGAAAAATAGACAGCTTTAGGAAAGATTGCCAAATTGGAACCTCCTAACCTGTTTCATTTCAACACGTCCTCCTCGTACAACATAGAATTCTCAACATAACAACGAGCGATCAGTAACAACATAGAAGTCTAGGCGCAATCCAGCGATAGGTGCACAAGGGATAGTTGAACCGATAGAACATCCCGCACATTTTGGTCCTTCGAGCCGGATAACCGCCGAAGCGATCGAAAGTGCCGCACAGACTCCTTGGTACTGTAAATACAAGTAACATGTCTCTTTACAGGTGTTTTCAGTAAAAACTCCAGAAGTTTTAGGAGCTAATGATTTTGCGAAACTAACTCCTGCAATCACATTAGTAGAACTTTTTTCACTCGAACATCTGAATATAGAAAGTGAGCTTGTATTGTTTCAAGCTTTGGTAAAATATGCAAATGAAAGAGACTGGATACCTCAAGATCAATATTTATTAGAAAAGGTAAAATTTTATCTACCGGAAACACTTCATACCCGATAAGTCGATTCATTTATGTGTAAAAGAGTTTTAGGCCTATTTGCAAAAATAAATTCGTTTTGTTGGTTTTTATCTAAACTTACTATAAAATAATGTTTGTCTTGTACCTTCCGATTGCGATGAAACTATATGGTAATTGTTTGTTGTGCGCCCGACGGGGAAGGAAATTAAGATTGGTGAATAAGCTTAAGCCTTAAGAGTTAAGCACACAGCCGACGGGGCGCGACGCCAGTTTTTGTTGAACTGAAGTCTATAGAACGAACGACACACAGGACTGCTGCGCTCGGCGCGACGGGACCGGTCTCCGTCCCGCTGGGCCTACCTATTACAATACAAACGGGCGCGACGGGACGCTGCCGTCGGGTGTGAGCGGAACGGTTAGGTGCTTGTTGTTTGTTTGATTGTAAACGTACTTAGTAGGCATTCTCTATTTGTATATTTTTACAACTTTATAGTGTTTTAATAAAGGATAGTGGAAAAATCGAATGTCTTATTAGGAACGTCAACGAAACCGTCACGCCTGCAGTGTGCAGTCGCCCGCGCGCCCCACCCGCTGTGTGCCAAAGGCTTAAGGAGGGAAAGTTTAACTATGAAATTTTGTTTAAACTAGTTAGGAGACAAACATACGGAACCCACACCTCGGTGGCGAGCCCTAGGCACAAAGAAGGTCCTGTTTTACGGTTTTTTGTTTACATCTGCATTATGAAAGCTGATAAAATTCTCTACAAGTTTTCTAAGTCTGAACACTTTTTACCTATTCTCGGAATACGAAATAATTCAGCGGCTAGACGAATATCATAATTTTTTAAGTAGAGTTTACAGAAACTTTGCTTCTCCGAACTGCAGCAGAATGTAATAATGTTATTGAATGTGGACCAACAATCTAAGTATCACAGTGTCCCCGTGATGCGGGTAAATTTAGATAAATATAATTATTTAAATTATTAATAAATCTGCCTGTTAATAAAAAAAATCTTTAACTGCAGGATGAAAATGGAACAAAGCTATCACTACTGCAAAGTAAGTCTTTTTTTTTCAATTATTCGTATCCTCAGCGCCCAGTAACTAAGATACTCAAAAATATCCTTTAACTACACGCTTCCACACTATTTTCCCATGGAAACCATAATAATACGTAAAAACATCTATTAAATGCACTTCCCACCTTCTACAATGCAACCTATAGCCTGTATTTAGGTAAGTAGGTCACTTTTCTTGGGGATATTAAGTGCAAGTTTTTGTAATGTCTTCTTTTTTTTCTTTTTAAATATCTTAATTTCTACCTATAATAAAATTCTAAATTGCATTCCTTTATTAATTTATTTAGTTCTTATTAGCTCTTTCAGCAAGCCTCGGTGTCTAAGGTTGTAAATAGCCTGTTAAAGCCTTTTTTTAATACTTGCAAGAAGGCATTATTGACATTTGTCAAAGGGTATTTTTATATTTTAGCCACACTTTTATTAGATTTACTTGTAACTAACTAACAATACTATGTAATCAAATCTTGGAAGTAGTTTTTAGCCTACTTAGTTCTACTAACTGACGTATCGATTTAAAACTTTGTAAGTTTTTGTCAAACAGATGACAATACAATAATTTGACACCATCATGCTGATCTGATGACGAACTCAGTAGGTGGAAAGAAGAACTCTTTAATAACTACTAGTAAAACATTCGTGTTTGGGTTCATTTGATTCGTTTTGACGAGTTTAATACATTTAAAAATGTGTTTGATAGTTTTTTAAAGTATAATATTAATTATTAAAATCATCCTTAAAATGATGTGTATTATTTATTATTTCATCGGCAAATAATACCATCTTACATGTCTTTTGTAAAGATAGGATGGTCGTTCATTTAAATGAGAAACAACACGGATCCTAATATTGATCCCTGCAGTACACCCGTCCGTAGTGCCGTGGTGCGATCCTGAATAATCGCTTCTTTTTGCGTTCTACATGTGAGATTAGAGTTAATTCTAAAGACTTGAAACCCCGAAATGTATTTTTTTTAACTTTGTTTAATAATGATCCACTATACTTACTCTACATAATCGAAAGCCTTAGAAAGATCACAAAAAACACGCAAAGCATCTTGCTAACTCTCGCAAGCATCAAACATATGTTTTAAGATGGCAATCAGCATCAATAGTTCCTACTTATTTAAACTTACCTTACCGTACCTTTTGTGAAACCATTTTGTTTATTAACTTAATATTTTGATGAGATAGTAATTTTATTACAAAGCGAGATTAAACATTATTATAGTATTGTTAATTATTGTTCAAAGATAATTGACAATTTATTGAGAAGACAGTAAGATAAAGTTCCAGGCAAGGTAAAATGAAATACATGTCACCCTCATCTCTCTAACTAATCTTAGCAGTTTAAACGTGATACGTGCAAATAGTTTTCTAGCCTTCGCAGTACCTACTTGATCGCAGTGAATACCGTATTTAGTTGAGATTTACAAATTTTACAGAATATATACGTAAAGCTTTGAAACAGATAAGGTTTCTAGCCATGACTCTGAAGGAGTTTGACAGTATACCATCGAAGTCTGGATTTTTAACTGAATTCGAAGTGGAGCTAATTCGTAACAGAATAGCAGATGTCAGTTCACAGTGTGTATCAATCGCTGGATTTTCAAAACACACTGCTAAGAAGAGATACGAGCTTATTCGTCTCAAAAATACTAAAAACGTAAGTTTCTTTTTATATTATAGGGTGCCGTGTGGGAACGGCGGTAAAGAATACACTTCCCCACCGCCAACAGGAGGCGTGTCGTAAGAGGCGACTAATTCCTGTGTAGCACGAGACGGGCAGCAGCGTCTGCGTGCGAAATGTTATAAAAACAGCGCTCGCCAACCCGCTTGCCAAGCGTGGCGAGTATTGCCGTTCCCCTGCGATGAAAATCATTAGTGGAGGCCTGTGTTCAGCAGTGGACGTCCTATGGCTGAAATGATGATGATACAGAGTGACTGACTAGTAAGAAGGGAAGGGAATCACTTAAGACGAATGGTACAATCTATTAAAATTATCAACTTTTACTATGGCACCAAGAATAACCTATAAATAAATAAAATTTAATTAAATAATTGTGCTTAGTAAGAAGGTTGCAAACAATTTTAGCAATTAGGTTTTTGGTAAGTCCTTTCCCTAGCTGCTTTTGTACGGCTAGATATTTTTTATCCAAACCTCGAGCCGCTGATATCTCAGCGTTCAGTCTTGGCGCCTGCAATAGTGTGCAGTTGGGTATCAAGTGTTCTCTTAACAGTGTCTCTTTTATCCGTATCTAAACTAGGACAAGACCTTGCAAGTTGCAATCTTAGACGGCAGTGATTCCTCTTATTGCAATTTGTAACATTATAAATGTTGAGATCGGAACAAAAACAGTTTATCTCTCCATACTAAATAGTATGAAGTAGAAATGGAATGCGTTTGCGTAATTACCACACAGAGCACACTAAATGTTGGTAGTTAACATATTTTGGGGTTTCCGTACCCAAATAGTAAAAACGGGACTCCACTGTCCGTCTGTTTGTCTGTCTGTCACCAGACCGTATTTTATGAACCGTGGCAGTTCAATTTACAGGATATTATAGATAATGATACGGAACCCTTCGTGCGCAAGTCCGACTCGCACTTGGCCGGTTTTATTTATTTTCTGACGCAGTTGTCATGCAATTTTCTTCCTTCAAAATGGTATCAAATTTCTGTCTTCGCCATAGTATTTTATGAAAATATGCCTTTTTAGGCTTTATACTGGATCTCATTTTTTACCGTTAGGAAAAAATTACTGTGTATTTTGTACCTAAAACAATTTCTATACGAGAGTGTGTTTATAAAATACAACTGGGTAAAACTGTACATTAGCGGTCAACGAATTTAAGGGTTTTAAGGGGCGGGGGGGTTGAGGGGGAGCTACCTCCTTCTTCCCAAACCCTCCCTTTGTCACAGCAAACCCATAGTTTTGGAGATATTTAAAATAGAAGTCTAATTTAGTACATAAATGTGTTCAGTAGTTGATAAAAACACAACTTTTGAGTGAGAATTAGAATCTTGCGCTCGCTCCGCTCACTCGGCTTCGCGCTGTATGTGGTCACTGTTCTAACCTAACCTAGATGAGGTTTTTGGCAAATTATGACTTAAATTATTTTTTTTAATAACATACAAGAGTGGTCTTTCTCATAATTCCCTCCCTGTATCCTCATAACCACGCAAAAGTGCATAAAATCTGACTATTTGCATAGTTATAACCTCAAACTTTTATCTTAAATATTTCCAAAACTAATAAACTATAAGTTGCTTTGAGAGGAAGGGATCAGACCCCCATCTCTCCTTCAGCTTTCAAAATCTTTAAATTCGTGGACCGTTATACCGGTGACGGTGACAGATGGCGGCGGACGCGGCTCCGGACTCGTCTTGACATTGTAAGGTCTAACGCTGCCTTTGCCGATCCTTGGGCTGGCGAAAGTTGCCTGAAGGATAGACCAATGGCAGCGCATGACCTCTCAATGTCAAGACGAGTCCGGAGCTGCGTCCACCGCAGTTTGACATCAGGTTTAATGTACAGTATAGCCTACAACTGATTTTATAAATTCTGTGAACCTCGCGTGTGACTGAATGAATTGAATGTCGTTTATTTTGATTCCTTGCTGAGCCAGCGAGACAAAACTTCGCGAATGTATTTCGTCTTATTCATTAAATAAATAAAAATCTAGCGGCATTAATTCCGGTGAACGCTAGGTATCCCACATTTGAATATTCGTAAGCCACTATAACATACGTCTACGTAATTACGGCAAGCGGTACTTCCGATACGTTCACGCCGGGTCACGCGCAAATGCTGACTGATCGAAAAAAGAAAGGGGCCGCCTGGCCAGCGCGGGCGCGCGGCGGTGAAATAGATTTAATATTATCAAATGTGCGTTGCGCATTTAATCTATGGCGCTGCGCTACTCGGGCGAATTCATTGATGTTTAGCGCGTTCGGAGTAGGATGAATATGCGTTTGAGTTTTGGTCGGTTTCGTTTTTTTATTATTATTTTTCCAATATTCTTTTTTAAATGTTATGTTAGTCAAAATTAACTTAGAATTAGATGGTTATGAGGATAGGTAATTTAAAAAAAAATAGGTATATAAAACTTTTTTAAAAGTGATCGTGCTATCGTCACCTATATCATTTACCTATCTCACACGTTTATTTTCCTGACGGTAAAAAATGACATACAGTAGGGTCTTAATAACCAAACCTGATCTTACGTATTTGCTACCACTTTGTAATAAATAATAAAATTTTATTTAAATCTTTCTAGATAGAACAACACGAGAAAGATAAAGATATCGAGAAACTGGCATTTAGTGTCGAATTTTCAAAACAGCCGTTATGCATAACAGAACCTATCACCCTCGCTGGATTGACATGGAGAATTATAATTTATCAGAGAAAAGTACCGATATTTCGAAGCGAGTATACTATATATTTAAAATGTGACGTACCAGAGGCTAAAGATTGGAAGTGTTATGCACAACTTGACTTGGAAATTGAATTAGACGAAAAAAGGAAATGGTTTGAAAACATCCCGTGGTACTGCTTTAAACGGTAAGACATACTTGTTGAATAATTATCAAAATACTAGCTGTTGCCCACGACTTCGTTCGCGTGGTCTTTGCAAAACCATTAGTTAGTCTTAAACTAAAGACCACGCAAAGTCGAAGGCAACAGCTTACATAATTATTACACATTCAAAAAATTTCGCCAACTGAATAGACATAAGTAACGGTTAGAAGCGCTATCTAAACCTAATGAAATGCGGTCTTCCAATAATCTCCGACTCACCTTTCCCCTAAATTCTTCACACACCTATTCACAGTCCTTTACTGTTCAATCCATCTGCCTGTGGAACTTACCGATGTCTATTCGGCAGTCTGAAACACTACAAATTTTTATACTAGACTTAAAACATATCTCCTTGGACTTTAGTTTTCTCCTATGTTTTCTTTGATGTACTTCTTTCTTTACTTTTCCTAACACTTTTGGTATCAAAATCCATATTCATATTATTAGGGTTATTATTTAGTGTAAGTACTTATATGTATTTATATTATGTATGATCATTATTTATAACAATGTGTAAGTATGTAATTATTTTATTTTTTAGTATCTATGTAATAAATATATAAATATTATGTAATTATTAAATATATAAATTACTTTTCCTTCTTATTTTCTAAACTCTTCACCGCCTCCCCTCATAACTTTTTTTTTTTTCAAACTTTCCTCTACCTGGAAGAGATCGCTCTTAGCGATAAGACCGCCTAAATTGTACCATTCTAAATGTATTGTGTCTCTGTACTGGTTTTTTTGTGTGGTGTGCAATAAAGAGTATCTATCTATCTAATGACAGTTTAATTCAATCAATATATTTATTGCATTCTATAATGTTCCCGCATTCTTCGGGAACTATATAAAAATTCCGGGATAAAAAGTATTCTGCTATTCCAGGCTATACTATTTCTATGCTAAATTATATCTAGATCCGTTAAGCCGTTCTGGCGTGATTGAGTAACAAACATCCATCCATCCAAGCTTTCGCATTTACAATATTGTTAAGATAAACCAAATTTGATGTTATAAAGACTTTGATTTTTAAAGGAGTCAAAAGGGGCTTCAAGTGGTTCGTGTAATATTATATTACACACGGTGCAGCTCGCCAGTTCTCTTTGGTTTGAACTTGACTTGACACGCTTCCAATGACCGTCTGTTCTGGATCGCGCTCCGGACTATGCTAGACTAGCGGTTGCGGGTTCGAGTCCGGCAAGACCCCAAGGGGCAAATCTTTGTGTGATGAACATGAGCATTTGTAAATGTATTTATCCATCATCTCTTTAGTCACCATAGTACACAAGCTTTGTTTAGTTTCTGCTGGATCTTAATTGGTGTTATTGTTGGAACAATTTATTTATATAAATACATGTACTAAGTAGGTACTTAAAAGTGTTTTCCTTTTTATCACGCTTTTATTAGCTCAACTTGCTAATTAACAAACTGAGTAACTACATATTCTAGGTTAAAAATCTTCGAGGTCAATTATAACCTACTTCTATTGTCGTACCTAATTGAAACTTTGTAAAAGAATGTGACATTCGGATGGCAATACAATAATTTGATACCACCGAGTTAGGTAATCTGATGATGGAGCCAGGAGGTTTATAGTGGAACTATTTATTAGCAATTAGTTAAGCCTTCTAGGTTGTGATTCGTTAAAAAAAAACACGGAAGTGTACCGTAAATAAATAAATTTTGTACGAATTATCTACTGCCTAAATTTGAAAAAAAAAGTACAGAAAAATAGTTCTTTACTAAGCGATCATTAAGGAACTCTTTTCGCGCGAGTTCGACTCGTTCGGGTTTTTTATGTGTAAGTAGTTAAAAAAAAATTATTCAAGCATGTCCATGTCAGACTGTGTCGTTGTGTTTCAGTGATAATAACTACGGTCAGACGAAGCCATTCGATTTCTTTAACGTGGGTATATGTCATATGGAACTCGCCATATCCCCGCGCCACGTGTCTTATAAAAACAAGATGTCGAATGTCTCCGCGACATATGGAGAAGATGCGCGTGACTACGAGTAGCTAACAATTTGACTGCGGCCAGGCTAGCACTATCATTACGTACGAACCAAGGACCGACAAGGTTACCCGTATCCCTAAACGGGTAACCTTTAACGGGGTTTAAACAGTTTAATTTTAACGATTTGGCTAAAAACCGGAATCCATAAATACAGGTTAACCCAATCCTACAGTCCACCGGTTCCGGCCTAAGGTTCAGTTTCGTTAAATTTTTTCAACCTTCCATACAATCTACTACTATTTCTATCTCGGTCTTTCCGATAATCAGCGATATTATACGGATTACCCGATTTGGATAGGTACGGGTTACCCTAAGCTAATACGGCATAAGCGGAACACCTCCACTTCTTCCTGACGGGTGGGACAAAGATATATTAAGTAATAATTGTTCTTTGGGTCTTCACGGGCCGTATAATCTATAACAAGTTTCCATAAGTACTCTTACGTCAAGAATTTTATAATAAAGATTGCCTCATGCATGACAATTGATTAGTCGTTTAAAAACGATTCTAAATTTGTGTAGCCTACTTACTAATTTAAGACCAATATCTTATATAATTATCTTTCAATAAATTAAAAAAAAAAAAAAAATTTTAAAAGGTTCCTTAGCATAGAATCTCTCTAAAATTAAAAAAAAACATTTTGTATGTCGTTTTAAGTATTCCCTTCTGATTAAAATATGTATCATTTGAATTGTATTTTTATTTGACATGGACCCTATACACCCTTGATATTAAAATGAATTTTTGTATGTTTGTTTGTCCTATATGCGTTCCTAAACCATTGATCAGATTGTAATGAACCTTTGGTAGGGTCTTCGGAGGATATATGCGACGCCCAACGACGTTCATAACCATAACTACGCAAACGAAGTTATTAGTATAAACAACAAGACATATATATGTAAATCATAGGGGCTCTCATACTAACTTTAATTAGTGACTGACGATCTCCGTAGCCGAAAGGCGAGCATACCGGACTTGGTGTCGCTATCTCTGAGGTTCCGGGTTCGATTCTCTGTCGGTCAATGTAGAAAAATAACTTTTCTATATTGTCTCGGGTCTGGGTGTTGTGGTACCGTCGTTGTTTCTGATTTCTGTAACACAAGTGCTTAAGCTACTCATCATAGGATCAGAGCAATGTCACATACATTGCTCCATGTTGTCCAATATTTATTGTTTATTATTTTTTATTTAAGTCCAAAATCGATGCGATATTAGTCTTAAGGAGTAGGAGATAACATCTTCGAAATATCTCTAAAGATATTTAAGGTCACATTTTAGTAAGTGCAAATATTTTAACAGCATCTAATTATATTAAACAAATATGGCCCTAGCATTTATTTTTTAATATTCAAGCTAGTTTTTTTTTTAACTTTTCCTAACAAAATAATTGTAATATTTTGAAGAGCGCCCTGAGTACGAGAATAACCTGACATGACCTTACTTTTCGGCTTCCACTCATCACCTCTCTCTTTCATTTCACTCTATCTACACTCTTCCTCATTCATAAGTTGTGTCAAATGTGGCGGCCGCGCATCGCGCAAATCAGTGGCTAAGCGCTACACTTATGAATAGACTCCACACCACAAGCTACGTTACCTTACCCAAAGCTATCACACCACACAAGAAGTGACACTGAGCGACATATTATTATTACTTCACATATGTAAAACAAAATCTACCTATGCGCTAATTTTTCATATTTTTTAATCAGTAATTAGAGTAATTTCCAACGAATCAGAGCGACTCTACTTAAAGCTTGAAATTAATCAACAATTAAAATTAATTTACAATGTTTCTACTGACCAAAGGAATCAGACAGACATGTATGTAATGCAGTGAGCAAAACAAAAAAATCGCACACGGGTAAGGCAATAAATACTGCTTCGCTTCGTTTCGGTGGAAATGCACCCTAATATTGGATGTGAGTACCTAGTACGTATTTGTGAATAAGTAAAACTCATAGATAATGTAACTTTGTTTTATTTGAACACTTCGACTGATTGCAACGAATTATGACTTTCTAACACACTTTTTAGGCTTTGCACAACAAACAAAATGTAAACATAGCCAAGTCTAAATTAATCGATATTACGCATTTATTTAGACATTTTTACAGATTCTTATTTTCACCTATCAAATTAAGTGTTGGACGTGACGACCGCGCCCTTTTTCTCGCAGCACGCAGTACGCACTGTCACCATCACGATTGAGGAATGCGTATCGTCAACCGTAATATGAATTGCTGTAACCGCCAAAATGGCGATATTGAGTTTTAAATACAGTTCGACTGCAAATTTTCCGCTCTATCGATTGGTGTATTTAAAATCTTGATATCTTGAAAAAAATGTCGAGTACGTTAACAAAATCTACTACGTTTTTTTTTCACATATACTTATTTTGTGACGTATGATGCATTTTTTATAAATATGCAATCTATAGTTTACCGTAAGGACAGATTTAGACATTTTTTTAAATGTAATTACTCAATGAAAGACGATATCTACAATGTAAGTCATGTGTAAAAAATTGACGCTTACATTATTCATTTTATTGTACATTATAATTTTCTGACTGTTACGTCAACCTCACCACTGCTGCAACTGCAACGGCAAATTAAAATGACTTTTACGTTATACGCAGCTATACTAGTTTATTCTATCATTGTTTTTAAATTTATGATCCAATTCAGCTAATACTTACTTCCACAAATTACTTAAATATTTAAATATTATTGTCCTATAATATTCAAATATTTAGGGTCAAAAAACATTTTAAAATTTCTCGCTAAATGCATAATATTCGACGTTTATTTTAGTCAAAGTCAAAGTCAAAAATCATTTATTCAATTCAGGACAAAATTGACACTTATGAACGTCAATAACAACATTATAGGCCCCTATGGGGCCAGAACATGTCTCCTTATTTTTTGGGCCCTACTAGCGCTTCGAGACAAGACACAGACAATCTGGCAAGTGCTGAGAAGAAACGCCGGAACAAACTCAGTCACCACTAGCTGCCACACAAAAAATATAAATCAAAATAAACAGGTAGGTACATCAGTTTAGTGCAGGCTGGACTGACCATACATTCTTGTCATCAAGATAGTCTTGAATTTTATAATACCCCGTAAACATCAGTGTAGTTTTGACATGTGACTTAAATTTATTAATAGGAAGTTTGGTAACATTGTGAGGTATATTATTGAAAAATTTAATACAATTTCCCAAGAATGAATTACTTGTTTTGGCCAATCTAAAGTTTGGGACCACAAGTTTGTTTTTGTTTCTGGTGTTATATGAATGAATATCACTTTTCTTTAAAAAAAGATCTAAATTTTTGCCTACGTACATGATATTATCAAATATGTATTGAGAGGCCACAGTGAGTATGTTAATTTCTTTAAAGAAATCTCTTAGGGATTCACGCGGACTAAGTTTGTATATAGCACGAATAGCTCTTTTCTGTAAAATAAAGATGATATCGATGTCTGCAGCAGAACCCCACAAGAGAAGACCATAAGACATAATACTATGAAAGTAACTGAAATACACCAGCCTTGCCGTTACAACGTCAGTTAGATGTCTAATTTTTCTAACCGCAAAGGCAGCTGAAGCAAGTCTCCCAGCCAGAGTGTCAACATGTGGTCCCCATTGCAACTTAGAATCCAATGTAATGCCCAGAAAAACAGTGGAGTTTGATAGATCAAGTTTTTCACCATTTAGTAAAATTACTGTGTTAGCTTGTTTCACGTTAGGCATAGTAAATTTAATACATTTGGTTTTTTTTGTATTAAGAAGTAAGTTGTTACTTGTGAACCAATTTAATACCTTAGAGAGAGCTCCGCTTACATCGTCAAATACCTCTTCGCCTCTTTTTAATTTGAAGATTAAAGAAGTATCATCAGCAAACAGAACTATCTCACAGGAGTCTTTAGAATAGAAAGGGAGATCGTTAATATAGATCAAAAATAGCAACGGTCCCAATATTGAGCCCTGGGGCACTCCCATTTGAAGCGGGGCGCCAGAAGAGTTAGTACCATTAACGTTTACTGTTTGTAATCTGCCTGAGAGGTAAGAATTTAACAATTTTGATGCGTTATTAGATACACCGTAATGTTTTAGCTTCATAATAAGTGTTTGGTGATCGACACAATCAAACGCCTTCGATAAATCACAGAACACACCTATCGCATCATGCTTATCTTCATACGCATCCAAAATGTGTTTGACAAGTGCCACCCCAGCATCTGTTGTATTTCTACCTTTAGAAAAACCAAACTGTTTCTCGTGCAGTAAATTGTTAAGTTTAAAGTGGGAGAGTAGTTGACTAAATATAACTTTTTCAAAAATTTTACTAAAAGCAGGTAGAATGGAAATTGGTCTGAAATTGCTTGGGTCACTTTTTTCTCCTGATTTGAACAAAGGTATAATCTTACTATATTTCATAAAAGTAGGGAATTGACCTTGATCAATACATTCATTGAATAAATGTGCTAAGTGAGATGCCACGAGAGGTATAATGGGTTTTATTGTGTCAGTTGATATGCCCCACATATCCTCAGTTTTTTTCTGTTTCAATTCCATAAAAGTTTTGACTACCATTACAGGATTAATATGAGTGAAATCAAATAAGGAGTTGCACCCGTCAACACTGGACACAAGCAGTGATTTTGCATGCAGAGCAGATGAATTAAGTTGTTTTGTGGTTTCGACAGGTATATTACAGAAGTAATTTTCGAAAGCGCCTGCTACCTCATCATCGGATTTAATTTGCTTATTATCAATTTTTAGTGTAAATGTGTGATCGCGATGTTGTGTTTTACAAGTTTCTTTGTTTATAATATTCCAAGTCTCTTTAATTTTATTACTCGATTTATTAATTTTTTCACGTATATAATTAGATTTAGCTACCATACAGACCTTTTTAAATAACTTTGAGTATTTTTTAACATATTCTACAAATATTAGGTCATTATTCCTATACACTTTTTGATTATATAAGGTCTAACAAAATCAACTACATTCCTTTTAATGGGGGTATCTGTACATCGAGCTGAGCAGGCTCACCAAATTTGAGCCAAAAATTCAGGCTAGTTACGGAGATATTGATCTTAACAATCTCATTCCGTAACTACGAAAATCTACACCCTTTACAGCTGTTTACTACTACATTGACACACTACGCACGCACACAAGCAAACGTGACCCACACATGCACACACTCAAGATAACAGCGCGGTGCCACAGAATACCTAATAGTACTACCGGCGGTGCGGCGACGGTGACTCAGAAATACCAACATGAAAGAATTACCCTGATTTTAGGGTAAAATAAAGTTTGTGGGTTTTCTTTTATAAGGACTTTTTTCACTACGGATTGGAGTAGAATTATGTGTTTCGCAATTAGAGAATTAGGAATTAGGGGTTTTAATTGGTTGTTGATTTTTGCGGTCACGTAACCGAACCGACATCGAGAGAATCAAAAGTTGGCGGTACTTCATAATCGATCAAGATACTACGAACAGCTGACCGCAGAGTGCATTGTTCGCGAACTGACCGGAGAGTGTGACTGTGTTGTTGTGACCTAATTTACGTAACAAAACTTCAACGACTCACTAGTTTTCGTAGTAACCAAGGCCGTATTCACATATCATTTTGAAAGAACGAAGATGACGCGGAGACAACGACAATTTCGATCAATGCTCTCGTCTATTCAGCTTCAATAAAAATGACTGTACGACGTTACGTCTAACCGTTCCCAACTTCCCACCACGGCTGTAAACTCGTCGTGTAATGTGCTATTAAATTAAATTTTACAAATAAAACTACAATCGAGTTGTTTAAACTGAAAATAACAAGGTCATTAAAGTCTAATTTCTCGCCTTCTTTAATTCTACTTTATTTTTTAATTAATTTTGGGGGTAACATTATTTTGGAGTTAGCAAGACCAAGTTTCAAAGGTGGCCCCGACAAAAGTACCCCGCCGTGTTTGTCGGTATCTTGGATAGGGTGACAAGCATTTTGTTTAGCTAAGATAAGATCGTAGGTATTCGTAAGGAAATAAAACATTTTGCAATTTTAGGAACTGAAATACATTTTACTTATTATTTAAGTTTCAACATTTGAGATATTACTATTGTTTATAAGGAAAATTGTTGGAATAAAAAGGTTTTGCTATTTTGTAATTAATTCTTGACTAGTCGTCTAGATAATGAAATCGACACCGTAAAAGTTGATATTAACTTGACAAACCACGGGACAAACTCATTTCAAAAAATGCTTTAAAAGTTACCTAGAATTTAACTCTTAACCGGTCGCAATATTACAATAAGAAAAGTATTAAAATGTGATATTTGGTTCAATTAAACACGATTATAATTGTTTTGCTAAAAATAATTAAATAAAAAATGATATGGATTGTTTTAATAAACCTACTCAAACATTCGTGTAAAATCGTAATCCTAGTCCTAGATATTTATTTAACGTGGGAGCCCTACCGTACTCGCAAACTGCAGACTATGCCGCTCGAGCCGAAAGGCCGGTGTCGGGCACGTGTCGGGGTCAATCAAAGTGTGCATGCGGATAGATAGGGATGTGCCACATTTGTTCTGATTTCTAGGCTCATAGTTTTTTACGAGATCAGATCATTCATTCATTACATTACTAATTAAGATTTTATTTTTGTTTAAACTAAAATTTGATTTTATTTGATTTTAACTAAGTTATTGAGACGATAACAATGTTTTATGAGTTTCGAAAAATAGTCTTATCAGCGCATATTTCATATTAAGTAAGTAAAACATGTTATTAGTGTTTTGATTTCTCTCGAAGTTGTTTCCTTTTTGCCACTTACAGTAACTCAAGTAAGTAGTTATGTGAATAAGCATTTTAAAAATACATTTTGGTAATTTTGCGACTGCCAGTTAAGAAATAACTGCTAGATAAAGTACGATATGTCCGAGTTTAAATGCTATGGCCTAGTTAGTTCGTTAAAAATAATTCTTAGTGACTTTTTAAATTCAGTCGTTGTATGTTTTATCAGTCTTTGTCTGTCTTAAACTGACACTTTAGAACATTTATTACTGGTTTGGACAAAATAATTTTACTCTAAAAACAAGAGTTACACTTAACTAGATTGGCGAGTTGAAAGCTAAGGTACAAAAAAAACTTGTGTCGCACTCACGATTTCGTTTAAGTAGTAGGTTACCTCGCCATAATACTTAATTAAATGCGAGGTGTCAGTTCCCAATTCACGATCAGTTATCCGGTATGTTTTAGTTTTTAGTATCCTTTAAATTATGATCCCATCTTAGGCGCATCCCTAGCTTGAGCCTTTTCGGCTTTTGCAGGACGACCGCCCGGGCGCCCGCGCCGCGCACTATCTAATTCGCTTCCGTGCGGCGTGCGTGTGCGACGGCGCAACGGTGTCAGTCCAGGGTTATGTGCTACCAGGATCGCAACTTTAATTTGTGCTAAAGCAGCGCGCCTTTACGCTGATATTAAGGGCGTTTTCGTGAGCGGTTCAGGGAATGGAGTGAGATTGTTTATGACCGTCGGGGACCAGGGAAGGCCACGCCAGCCTGTTCAATAAGAAGACAGTGTGATGCAGATTTTTGATCGGCAACCCAATCGCAAGCGCGACTGATGCAGCGTCCGTCTTCGCCAAACGCTCATGGGCGCAGGCGTCATTATTGCGAATTCTGCGGCGAGACGCAAGACGAGGGGCAGGCGCCTGTATCATTTTACACTAGTTCAAGAGCTGAAGCCGCATGACTTCACACTACGAGTCCAGTTTTGCAGAATTCGCAGAAGCTGCAACATTCTCTGGACGGACGAGAGAAGCTTCACCAGTGGTTGGATGTTTAATCTCTACGCCGCGGCGCCTACTATTGGGCTGAACAGAACCCCCACCTAGTTCGGCCCGATCATTTTCAGACTAGATGTAGCAGTAGCCTGAACATTTGGGCTTCCATGTGTGGGGCTGAGTGTAGAACTTAGTGTATTGTGAAGGTGATTATAACATTGAAAGTGCGACACAACTACGACAGCGAATTTTATTGCAAACCGTGTGAACGCTTTAAAACATAAAAAGTGACAGAGACTGTTATTTCGCGTAAAAGTGCACGTCGCATTGCTGTGCAATGTTTTTTTGTAATGTGATTATGATCAATGTAATTTGTTGTAAAGATTGTAAACCTCTTAATGAACTTAAACACGCCAAGTAAGCGTAGATTGAGAGTAAGTGGTACCTACTTGATTGATTTGTTTGTTAATTTTTTTTGTTAGCCAGATAAATTATTTACCCGGCAGATAAATTATTTACTACGCTAACCTATTTGTTAGTCCAAAGCCTGTGAAAGTGTGATAGAGTCAGTCAGAGTCAGAATTAAATTAATAAATGTTTTAAAACCGCTTTATTTCCCTTTATTTCTATCCACCTTGCCATTCTGCTAGGAGTGATTCTAAAGAGCTTCGAGAGGTAAATAACGAATTACGTACAACAACAATTACAAGAAAGTAAGTAAATACCTACCTAGTTCCTACAACTAAGATTTAATCTAACTCATAAAACATAGAAATTATCTTTCCTTAGAGCCTTGAAGTAACAAAAAAACGATGTTGGTTATTAATTTAGTTGACATTGTTTGTTTTGTTTGTTATCGAAAACATTATTATCATGAAAGTGCATTCTACACACACTAGTGTACTAACATGTGTGTATGAAGCTATTCTTCGTTGCAATTGATCTGTGATTGGTCGAAAAAGCCTAGCTGTGCCACTCGACCAATCGCAGATCAGCTGGTTTGACAAGGGTGATGCACACAACGATCTTTGGTAATAAAATGCTGGTGTGCGCTGTGTACGTACACACCATAAACGTGACGAGAGATAGTTATTTTGTCAATAATTATCTCAAAAGACAAATAGCGTTATCGCTATCATATTGTTTAGATTGTTTAGCCAAGAACTTGGCTACCAAGTCTGCTTTTATTGAGCAGACAATTGACATGAATATTCGAACTTTGGAATCCGTTCCAATTAATAATTATTTAAATTAGACATTCAGACAATAGAGGAAAACTCTTGCTTACAAAACCTAGCGAGCATAGCAGATTCAAATCATTTAAACATAGTGCACCAAAATATAGAAGGCTTATCTGGAAAAGACTTAGAAATTGAACTATTTGTACACGTTTAGGCGCGATTGGGCCAATTCGCGATTGGTCCAATCGTGAAAAAATTACAAATTCGCGATTAGTCCAATTCGCGATTGGTCCAATTCGCTATTGGACAGATAAATCTTATTTTTAAAATAATTATTTATGTCAATAACATGGAATTTATATTCATTATAAGATGTCAATTTATGAATGTTCAGGTTAATTTTATACCTTAAATTATTTTCTTCATCTGGCAAACCGCTACTATAAGGTAAGGTGAACCAAATAATTTTACTTATTTCTAACAGTTGCAAACTCTCAAAATAATGTAATAATTTATTTTTGTTAACATTACCTCTATTACCTATAAAAATTATTAGGGTAGAATTTTCACTAAATTTAAAAGAGAGTATTTTATTAACAATTTCCTCATAGGATGCTCCGGGCATGCAGTGATTAATCACACTTTGTCCCGTATAATGTGCAAGTAGGTGCCCCATGTTCTTACCGATCTCGTCACTAAACATAACTATATTATTTGCTGATTTATGGGGAGTTTCATTAGGCAGGAAACAGTTGGATTGTACATCAGATAGATTGAGAGGGCTGGTAGTCATTTGAGTGAGTGATGATGACTCACACCCTGACTGAACAAGTTAAGTTTACGAGTATGTAGATGATTGTTGATACTTTATATTCTACTAATTGCATTGAGGTACAATATCGCCTTTGTGCTCTGCTCCTGTACTCGAACCCACATGGTGGCGTTTTTGTATAAACACTTCAGCACCTCGATGTACCGATAGTCAATACGGCACAGCTGGAGAGACTGTAGAACTGCCCAGGTCTCGATTTAATGAAAGGCTTTCTTATAATCTAAGGTATATAATAACTGCCCATAGAATTTCTCGATCTGCCGTCCTCCGTCTACAGCTTCGTCAGCTGGCTTTGCCCAACAAGTCTCTTGCGAAGACTTTGATTTGGTTACGTTCTATTGCCTCTTTAATACTGTTTGTATTAAAGTCGCGGATATGCCTTAGCGTCAACGGAGGTCAGCAGTGCCATTGAACGTCGTACTTCCATGAGGTTGAGGGTGTGGTCGGTAAGCTTTTACGGCTTGTCTTTACATCGGACAGTTTCTATGAACTTGTTGTTAATCTCGTCCGATGATTCGCAGTCCTCCTTCGCATTCAAAGCAATTAGACAACTCGAACTGAAAGCTCTTGGGGCAGTAAATATGGGCATTTAAGGGTCGGAGCGTAGGCTTCATCAAACGGGACCTTTGCAGCTTGAAGTTGATGTTCAATGTGCCTTTGACCCTTCGGTGATCACTGCCTGTTTTTACCCTGTTAATCACGGAGACATCATTGACTATTCGTCGCTTTGTGGTCATCATGATGAAGTCAATCACATTTTTCGTGAAACCGTCGGCACTCATCCAGGTCCACTTCCTGTGAGGCGGCTTCTGAAAAAAGGAACTCATCCCAAAAAAGTCCTTCTCCAGAAATTCGGCCAGCCTAGAATTCCTTGGCCCATACACAAATTGCCCCACTCTCAACTGACTATCGCCTCGCATGCCTAGTTTTGCGTTAAAGTCCCCCATAACAACATTGGAGTAAGTTTTATTAGTACATGTGGCCCTACTTACGTCCTCATACATAGCCTCTCCTTCCTCATCTGGGTGTGTAGAGGTCGGTGCATATACCTGTATAACCTTCAGCGAGTACCTATTGGATACTCTGTATCAGGTACACAATTTAACCCTGCTCGACACACTTTCGATGTTAATAATGCTGTTGTTAGTGAGGGAATTGTGGACGAGAAATCCGACACCACCTTGACAGTTGGTCGCCCTCCCGGTAGTAGAGTAGGTGCCGGTTTTCAGGGTCTTTTCTGTACATTAGGGGATTGCCAATACTCGCCACGCTTGGCAGAATTCTCGTGCTACAGGAATTAGTCACCTCTTACGACACGCCTCCTGTTGGCGGTGGGAATATGTCTTCTTTACGGCCGATCCCACACGGCACGGCAACTGAGATTAATATTTCATTTTTTCTCGCTTTTTGATGGTTTTATATAAACTAAAGGTCTCTTTTCTTGTCAAGTCAGAAAAGTAGAGACTATTCTATATTGGACCTTAGTATAAGTAAATAAGTATGGAAATTGTACAATCGACCTGCCACAACGTAAGTCCACTCCCTAAAAACTGTGTTACATACGTTACAAAATTATTCTTTTTTCGTAACATACGTTAAACTATGGTTGTATGTAATGTGAGTTACATCACATCTGTAAATATTTTATTCTACAAAAATTAGGGTAACGCAATATTTTTTCAAAAATAATGATGTAAGCACCATGTCATCTTCGAAACTATAATAGTGAGCTTCGTATGGTTTATTTAGGTTAAAAGATCTCCACATTTTGTTAAAATTGCTAAAATCAGCATTGCATTCGGATTAGTACAAACAAAGTTACAATTGGTTTTGTAAATGTAATTTTGTTTTTTGGCTCTCCTGTAAAGTCGGCATTTGGCGGTTACCGCAATTCATATTACGGTTGACGCTATGCACTGCACTGAGCATTTAGTGTTCACTAGACATCACGTCAAATGCACTAGCGATTCGCGCACGTAATTGTTTCACTGTACGACTTGTATGGCTGTCGTTCTCATACACAAGGTCTTTAACCCTACCCCACACATGAAAGTCCATCGGCATCAGGTCAGGTGAACGTGGCGGCCAGCGAATAATGCTACCGCGCCCAAGTCTCCCGAACTCGACTCAGGAGAAGAGGAAAGGGATGGTAACCACGCTGCGCAGAAGCCGCCACACATAGTGGCTTACTCCAAAAATACGTGCAGCGTCTGCGGTGCTTGCCACTGGATGCCGGTGAAAGAAATCCAGCATGTTATTTTCCAGGTGTCGTGGCCTTGGCGAGCCTGCCCGAGTCGAGACGTGCGAATGATAACGACGCGTCCAAATCTCACGGCGTACAGTTCTTGTGATCATAATTTCCCTTCCCACCAACATTAGGAAATCCAAGTCCAAATTTACTTTTAAGAAAGCTCTACGCATTTACATCAAAAATCGCTGACCTAATAATTTATCTTTCATTTGCTCTGTGTACTATATTATGTATGTGTATGTATATGTATATAATTGATAATCATATATATTTATACCTATTTATTAAGTATGTAATGTTGGTGTGTATATATATATATAAATATGTTTTTTTTTCTTGCTGCACCGCCTGTATTTCTCTGTTTGATCACTGGTTGACTGGTAGAGAATGCTTCTTGGCATTAAGTCCGCCATTTGTACAATTATTTTTAAATGTGCAATAAAGTATAAATAAAAAAAATAAAAAAATTTCACCTACGTCAAGATAGCAGCAGATAGCCATATTTATGACATGGCATTTTGGTTGGATGCGCATACGAGTAGGTACCTACAACGCGTGCCATAAACGGGATGTTGTATTTTACTTTTTTGACAAATTCTGTTTCGGTGTTTTCCTTGAAAAGTAGCGTAAAATTAAAATTTTTGCATAGAAATCATTTATTATTCTGTAAATATTTGCACTTACTAAAATGTGACCTTATATAAAAGTACCTACTTATGATTATCTGTTAAGTACACAGAAAAAGTTAAAATCTCTCTTAATTAAAATTGAACGTGAGCTCGACTTATCTGCTTTGTTCATGTATGTCTAATGAAATAAAAAACTTACCCAAGGCACTGCAAAAAGTTAACACTCTAATGAAATATTCACGGAATTTACTACACTCCACTGCTTAACTTAAAGCAATTAAATGAAAATAGTTATTAACCGTTTAATAATTAATTGCTTCCGTAAGAACACAGGCTAGAAAAGATGCACTCGCCTGCTACTTTGACGTTTCCCGCGCTTTTTCAGTAAGTATTAGTGATAATTAGTGTATTAAAAAATGTTACAAGGGCAATGGTACAGAGCAATACAGCCAAATCTTTTTTTATGTCTGGCTTGAGTATATTATACCGGTGACAGATGGCGTCGGACGCGGCAGCGGACTCTTCTTGACATTGTAAGGTCAAACGCTGCAATTGGTCGATCCTTGGGCTGGTGGAAGTTGACTGAAGGATAGACCAATAGCAGCGTTTGACCTTACAATGTCAAGACGAGTCCGCAGCCGCGTCCGTCGCCATCTGTCACCGGCTCATGTCGCTAATTCGTGAAACTATTTTTTTTATTTCTATTAAATTAATTAAACACTCACGCACGAACTCACGTCACAACCGTAGTAAAAATAAGAAACGAGCATGCCGATAATAATTAATACCGGTGACAGATGGCGGCGGAGGCGACGCTGCCATTGGTCGATCCTTGGGCTGGTGGAAGTTGTCTGAAGGATAGACCAATGGCAGCGCTTGACCTCACAATGTCAAGACGAGTCCAGAGCTGCGTCCGCCGCAGTTTGTCACCAGCTTAAGTCACCCGTCCGTCACACGTTCACGTTCAACAGTATGATTGGTCAAATGATTTAAAAAGTAAAAACTCTATGCCTTTGCAGTAAAATTCAGCTTTCACTTACAAGAATTAAATGATTCTGGCCAATTCCAACTTACTAGTCTTACTACAATGAATTAACTTTAACAAAAATCAACCTTCTAACAAGGCAATAAGAGGAAAAATGCAAAGAAGATAAAATGGACGACAGCAGCTTTCTTCTGTCGTTGGCCTTATTCCTCTAGGCTGCCGAGTCAAGCAAGATTGACATTGCTCGAATTTTCCCTAGGCCCCGCGCCCCCGTCTTGTATGAAAACCATTCAGAAATTGGCCGTAAAATAATATTAGTATATTCGCCTACACTAGTTTCAGTCAGCCCAGTCGATGTGTGCTTGCTTAATCCGGCATAAAAAGCGAAGAGGACGAATGATAATAAACCGGAAGAGGAGGCTGTCTTCCATGTGTCGTACTCATTATTGTGTAATTTTGGGTCTGGGAGCATCAAGTAAAACTACGTTATTAAAGTGTGTTTGTAGTGAATCGAGTTTCGATCGAGAATCACGCATCGCGTCGAAGCACCACAGATTTAAGACTCCTTTTTCATGTTATCTGTGGTCAAAAGTCAAAACTATATTATGTCTAATCTGTGGTCAAATCTTCAAAACAATTTGCTTTCAACGGACGACAATCATTTATTTTGGTTGTTATTACTTTGTTTTGCATTTTAAATTTGATTATAATGCCCGTATGTCATACTAGTAATTTGTGTTCATCAGACTAAAAAACCAGCAGTATCGTTTCTTACATTAAGTTTCAACTTATGTAGTTAATAGTTGTTTGATACATAGACATTGTATTAAAAAATATTGTATACTTTCACGCCTAAATCGAGACATCTGCTTCTGGTTTATTAATGTTTTTGAGTTACATTATCTTTCAAAATGCAAGCTGCTTCAAAAGCCAGTAAGTACTTCTCTGTATAACCTGTCATTAATAAATAATAAGTAATCATTTCAGCTAACCTTAGTGCAAACAACACTGCACTTTTCTTTGCACTAGCTGGTACTTTTCATCATGAATGAACCTTACCTTACAAACCTGACTTATATACATTCACATACATAAGTTGCTATAATAATTAAGTTTGATGCTTTTATGTAACACCACCTTTATGGTAGACGAGTCCAAAAACACCGTTTTTGTATGATCCTCAAAACTGTCAATTTCATTCCTAATATTTATCCACAATACTAACGAAAAGTTAAACTTGTCTATTAAGGTTCAAAAGCAACAAAGTCATAGCTCATTGGAACATAGCATAGGCCAACCAAAGCCTAGAATGTTTCTAAAATATCTAGTAGTTTGTTTTTGTTTTGTATTTTTTTTAGTATAACCTCTAATAAAAACGGAGTTTTTAACCGGTTCTAATAGAAATTGAAAAGAGAACAGTAGGAATTAGGTAGCTATTTGTTGTGTCAATTGCCTGCTAATATAATAATAAATTAAACGCCTTATTCAGAAAAAAAATCTAACTTAAAACTTGTCTTACTTCAACAACCCTGACTGTGCCCGCCCGCATAATTTCTTCATCCGGCCGGTGACAACATCAATAGATATTGCGCAATATCAGTTAATTCGATCATCTACTTATCTATCGACATTTCTTTTGGCCTGCTACAGTTACAAAAATACTAAACCTGGCCCTCCACAAAATTATGTTGGACACCCCTGGTCTATTCCAACTGTGACCAATTGTCTCGAACACAAGCTGCTCTTGTCCTATACACTAAATAATATTTCAGAAATCAGTGAGCTGCAAGCGATCATGACAAAAATGACTCTAGAAGTCTGCTGCGTAACTGCTTTGCCTGAATTTGGTGTAAGTATTATAATATAATAATAAAACCTTTATTTCCGAAAATTGGTTTTACATTTTTACATTCAAGGGTAAGTAATTTATCAGGGTTATTTATAGGATGCCCCGCAGGTCGGGGTGCCTTTTGGCATAGGCCTCCTCCAGCTCTCTCCATTGATTTCTGTCTTCCGCAACTCTGCTCCAATATGGCCCCAAGGTTAGACAGATGTCGTCTTTCCATCTGGTTTTTGGCCATCCCTGGACTCTAGTCCCATCTCTTGGGTGCCATAGGGTGACTTGTTTGCTCCATTTGTCTTTGCCCCTTAGCATAAGTCCTGTCCAGTTCCACTTCAAATGGTCTATATATAGTACTATAATAACATGGATGTTAAGAAAAAGAAGCATGTTGATTCACCCTGAACGCAGATTTCCAGGTATGGTTCCTGGTTCTGGTCAATTCGTAGAACAAACTTTTAAAAATATTCTTTTGTATGGGTGTGCTGGGACAATTCTTCAAAATTTATGGTCTGGTACCTCAAAACACAAAGATATTATTTCTTCATCTAACTCGGAGAGCATGACAATAATCATATAATTAGTGTGCTGCATGTTTATTATATCTGCAATCAGAATTTAAATGCCTAGAGAACTGCGAGTCAGTGGACGAGATTAACAACAGGTTCGTAAAAACTGTCCAAGCGGTCGGGCCGAAATTTTTTAGACCCCGTCGTAAAGACAAGCCGCAAAAGCTTACCGACCATACCCTCAATCTCATGGCAGAACGACGTTCAATGGCACTGCAGACCTCCGTTGATGCTGAGGCATATCGGCAGCTCAATAGACGGATATGGAATGGTCCTTGCGACATGATATCCGCAACTTTAATACAAACAGTATTAGAGAGGCGATAGAGCGGAACCAAGGCTCCAAAGTTTTCGCAAGAGACATGTCTATTGGGCAAAGCCAGCTGGCGAAGCTGAAGACGGAGGACGGCAGTATAACGTCGACGAAAGCCGAAGTTTTGAGGGAGATCGAGAAGTTCTATGGGCAGTTATATACCTCGGTTACCAAACCTGTTAGTAGCTCAGCCGAATACCCAAGAGCTAAGCTGACCCGACACTATACCGAAGATATCCCGGACATCAGCCTATACGAGATTAGGATGGCCCTCAAACAACTCAGAAACAACAAGGCACCGGGTGATGACGGAATCACATCAGAGCTTCTGAATGCGGGTGGAACACCGATACTGAAAGTCCTTCAGAAGCTCATTAACTCCGTCTAGCTCGAGGGAATAACGCCGGAGGCATGGAACAGAAGCTTGGTGGTGCTCTTCTTCAAGAAAGGGGATAACGCCTTAATAAAGAATTACAGACCCATCTCGCTTTTGAGCCATGTCTACAAGTTGTTTTCGAGGGTCATTACGAATCGTCTCGCGCGTAGGTTCGATGACTTCCAGCCTCCCGAACAAGCCGGCTTCCGAAAAGGCTATAGTACCATAGACCACATCCATACGCTGCGGCAAATTATACAGAAGACCGAGGAGTATAACTTGCCACTATGCTTGGCGTTCCTTGGCCTTTGATTCGATCGAGACCTGGGCAGTGCTACAGTCTCTTCAGCGGTGCCATATTGACTATCGGTACATCGAGGTGCTGAAGTGTTTATACAAAAACGCCACCATGTCGGTCCGAGTACAGGAGCAGAGCACGAAGGCCATTCCTCTGCAGCGCGGCGTAAGGCAGGGAGATGTTATATCTCCGAAACTGTTCACCGCTGCATTGGAAGACGCCTTCAAGCTCCTGGAATGGAAAGGATTCGGCATCAACATTAACGGCGAGTACATCACTCACCTTCGGTTTGCCGACGATATCGTGGTCATGGCAGAATCGCTTGAAGACCTTGGCACAATGCTCGATGGCCTTAGTCGAGTTTCCCAACAAGTAGGCCTTCGGATGAACATGGACAAAACAAAGATCATGTCCAATGCCCATGTTGCGCCCTACCCAGTATCAGTTGGGAGCTCTACTCTCGAAATTGTTAACAAATATGTCTACCTGGGACAAGTGATCCAGTTGGGTAGGTCAAATTTTGAGAAGGAGGTCAATCGTCGAATCCAACTCGGCTGGGCAGCATTCGGAAAACTACGTAACGTCTTCTCATCCAAAATACCTCAGTGCCTAAAGACGAAAGTCTACAATCAGTGTGTGTTACCAGTGATGACATATGGAACTGAAACGTGGCCTCTCACTATGGGCCTCATAAGAAAGCTCAAGGTTGCACAGCGTGCTATGGAAAGAGCTATGCTCGGCGTTTCTTTGCGGGATCGAATCAGGAATGAGGAGATTCGTAAACGAACAAAAGTTGCTGACATAGCCCAAAGGATAAGCAAGCTGAAGTGGCAGTGGGCGGGGCAAATAGCACGTAGAACTGACGGCCGATGGGGCAGAAAGGTTCTGGAATGGAGGCCACGTACCGGCAAGCGCAGCGTAGGACGTCCACCTACAAGGTGGACAGACGACCTGGTAAAGGTTGCAGGAAGCCGCTGGATGCGAGCCGCTTTCAACCGGCCAATCTGGAAGTCACTTGGGAAGGCCTATGTTCAGCAGTGGACGTCCTATGGCTGAAATGATGATGATGATGATGAATCAGATTTTATGAAACCCTTCGCATCGCACTGGTTTCGTGTCCAACTCTGTTTTCTTTTATTCCACACGGCTCTGGAAATTTATATTAATGCTGCTCCCACTATTGGGAGTGTCTATACACTCTTTTAAAATACTTGCACGCACTCATTTTCTAGGTAAAATGAAATCCTCATTATGAACCCTTGCTTCTCTACTTTCCAGTAGTCATCATAATATTTATGTATGTATTTTGTCTATGTAGTCTATTATATTAATACTGTGTGTAGTGTATCCTATGATTTTATGTTCATGTTTGTTTTTCAAAAACGTTATGACGCACCGCCCACTAAACATCTCTGTTCAGCCTAATTGTCGACTGGCAGAGAATGCCACATGGCATTGAGTCCACCTTTTGTACGATTTTTATTTGACCAATAAAGTTTAAATTAATAAATAAATACTTTAACAGGTGCGATGGCGCGAGGTCTCCCGGGCCGTCCGGAACGCAAGGCTTCCGATGACGTCGGCGAGTGTTGCCAGAATTTTGTGCCGGCACGTTGCCAAGTCGTTGCCTGCCGAGGACGTCGCGGACATCGTCGCAACTCTGCAACTGAAGCGTATGTTACCTCTACAACATTTTTGGCCAACAACGCAATGGGATTTATGTTAACAATGAGATTTCAATTGAAAAATATTTGCCGCATGTTGCCAAGAGGCGAGCACGCCGGACTTGACGTCGCTATATCTGAGGTACCGAGTTGGATTCCCGTTCGGGTCAATGTAAAAAACGAACATTTCTATATTGTCTCGGGTCTGGTTCTTAAACACAACTGCTTTTTTGGCTACTTAATATAGAATGAAAGCCATATATGTGATGTTGTCCAGTAATTATATATATTTTTTGTATTTTACTATGGTTTATAAGTAATTGTTCTGCATGCATGTGGTTTTCAACATGCATACGTTAAAGATAGAGGTATATGAATTGAATTGAAGGCTATGCTATAAAAAATCGTGGGCAACAGCTAGTTTCAAACCTGGAACAAATTCATGTCTTATTTCATTTCAAAAATTAGCTCCAGCCTGATACACGATATAAAACACGATATGATATGATATAGCGATATATCAATACCAACTGTAAAAATATGATTGATATAGCCGCCATATTGAATCGCCGTGCCGGTGACATCAAATATTATGATCACTGTTTCGATAAAAATTTGAAATGGCGGCTATATTATCATATTTTTACAATTGATGTCGATATTTTGTTATACCATATCGTCTTTTAGTGCTCATGCTGGGCAGGCTGGGATTAATGATTTTTGGTGCGTGCTATGTGCCCCGCCGGTTGCCGCTTTAGCTTGCTAATTTAGGCAAACGAATGTAAACAAAGTTTTTGTTGTAGTTGTGGCAACCCAGACTCGCACTTGGCACTTGTTGCGACTGCAAGGCCAGCAGTCCGACGAGCCGGTGTCCGTGCTGGCGCGCACTCTGCCGGGCCGCATCCGCGCCGCGCTGAACACCGGCCGCACGCGACACATGAGGCCCGAGGTAAGATAAGATAAGATTTTATTCATAATATTCATTACATGTCAAGAAATAGTAAATTACATCATTAATTTAAATCAATTAGTAACAATTAAATGTCAAATATAATATTTAATAAAATTAGGTGTTAAATAAAGTTACAATAAAAAGGTAAGGAATATGATACATTTATTTCTGTTAAGCCAGTCACTCATTAGGGGCTATCCATAAATTACACACACACAACTTGTCACAGCTAGACACATTTGTATGAACAATTTTACTACTTAGATATATACCTCTCCCACCCCTTGTGACACAATTGCATGTATTTCTGTTAAGCCAGTCACTCATTAAGGAACTAGGGTATGTGCTCCATGATTTTTTTGTCAATTATTATCAGAACCATGGAAAAAACAGCCGTATCATATCATCTGCAATCATTAAACGTCTGATTGTGGGATTTTAAGCTTCAGAATGTCATTCATATCTTTAAACAAAGCCGTACTCAATACACTGCCCTGCAGGACACCAAAACTAATCAATAGGATTCTTCCGGTACTGTTTACCAATTTTAACATATTACTGTGTTTGTAAGGTACCTAATAAACCAGGCTAGTTGGGTACCATTATACACAAATGCTTTATATCTTTTTTAGCCGTGTGTATACCAAATACAGTGTCGAATGCCGTGGCTAAGTCGAGAAAAACAGCGATAAAAAAATAGTTTTTTGAAGTTGGTTTTTATTTTTTTCTGTACCCAATCAGTTACTTCGGGAGTCGGTGCAAACGAAAACATAGAATCTCTCATCGACTGGCACCGACTCCAAAAGAAACTGATTAGGTACTTAAATGTTAAGATTATTTTTAGCGTTTTAGTTTTTTGAAGTTATTTTTTTTTTAAATAAAATTAACTTATTTCATCTATTTTAGTAGTAAATCCTAATCAAAACAAATTTTACGAGTGCAAACATAATTTAGCTGCTGAACACCGATTTCATTCCCTATTTTTCCACCCTTAGGGGTGTATTTTTTTTTACGAAACTGTTTTATTATAGTATCTTTGAAGTTTAGGCTATTCATCAAAAAAAATAATCATCAAAATCGGTCCACATTTGGCAAAGATATTAGGTAAGATAGATACTAAAATCAATTGGCGTGGTATGGAGTTCATGCAATGTTTGATGATTTTCTTATAGATCCCATCATTTGAATTTAACCAAATTTATATGGGACCATTCTGAAAGTATTACCTTTCAAACAAAAAAAATATTATCGAAATCGGTCAACGTAGTAACGAATGATCGCTGAACATACATAAAAAATAAAAATAAACCGACGAATTGAGAACCTCCTCCTTTTTTGAAGTCGGTTAAAAAACGAGTGGTTCAGTTTAAAACATTTCGCGTCAATTAACGATGTAACTTCAAACGCCTTAAATGTGTATCCACACTGTCTTTCCGGTGTCCAGGAGGGGAGGGGTAGGAGAGTTTTTTTAACGTGTTCCTACTTCAATATTGAAGCATATAGATAAAAGCTACATGTTTGCCAAGTTTCATGCTTTCTGCCGGATGGGACCGTACTTTAATGGCCGGTGGGACCGGTTAACAAGCGGTACTACAAGGCTTATGTTGTGGTTTACATTTGTGATTTATGCGGACTTTTACGGACGGATTTATTTATGTTATTTATGTGGACTGACAGTCCATATAATTAACAAAAATGCATTAAGAAATCGCAAGAATCGGCTACAATTTTCAAAGAATTCCTTTAAGAACTTACGTTTTCCTACACGAATTATAATCCGGTCTTCAACACAGTCTTCGATTAAAATGATATTAACCGTGTTATGTGCCTCGCCCACTACCACTTCAGTTTGCTAATCCGTTGGAGTATGTGATATGTCAGCGACTTTTGTTCGTTTACGGATCTCGTCATTTCTGATTCGATCTCGCAAGGAAGTCAATGGGGGAGGCCTATGTTCAGCAGTGGACGTCTTAATTGATGATGAAACTGTGTACTCAGGTGCAAACGGCTAAGATGGGTGACCTCATATACATAAGCCTGCGGCTGGTCTCCGGCAGCAAGGAGGGCACTCTGCTGTACCTGGCGCTGCCGCCGGGGCAGCACGTGTTGCTGGCCAGCTCGCTCGCTGGGAGCGCGCTACTGAAGGCTGCTGTCACAGGTAGTCTTATTATCTTACTAATATTTTTGACGACCTCCGTAGCCGAGAGGCGAGCATACCGGACTCGGTGTCGGTATCTGAGGTCCCGGGTTCGATTCCCGGTCAGTGAATGTTGAAATAAAACTTTTCTATATTGTATCGTGTCTGGGTGTTGTGGTACCGTCGTTGTTTCTGTAAAAGTGCTTTGGCTACTTATCATAGGATCAGAGCAATGTATGTTATGTTTTCCATTATTTACATATATTTAATTATTTGTCTAAATAAAAATGAATCTCTATTTCCCTTGGTCATCGCATCACGCGTGAACGGATGGCATTTATAAGAACCTTCTTCCGAATGAAAGAAAATCCTTTACGAATAAACTAAAGACCACACGAATGAAGTCGCGGGCAACAGCTAGTTAGCTGTATTAATTAGTAAATGGAATAGTACTTTGTAGAGAAATAACTTTTTAGGTCCAGACAGTAATTATGACTTATCATTTATAGGGCTATATTTATGAATTATAACATTTTTAACTTATTCTAAGGTCGAACACTAATAAAAAGTTTCAACGTATTGTGCCCGAGCTATAATATCTGTAACGGAAAAACGTATCAACGGTACTGATAACTAGAGTACATATAAAGAGATAAACCTTCCCTACTCGACTATTGTGGCCATAGCAACGCCGCTCCGTTACATCAATATTGTTATATTGTTAAAACTGGCAGTCACACTGACAGCGGCGCGTGCGCAGACGAGGCTTGTATTAACCGCGCATGCGTTCAAGGCGTTACGCTGAAAGCAGACGTAACCTGCCGCGCCGCTACTACCGCTGGTTTTGTCTGCTCAGCCCCCCCAGCATGACCACCAAAACACGATATGATGTAGCGATTTATCGACACCAAATGTCTTTTTTTATATGATAGATATAGGCGCTATGTAAATTTTTTATCGTAACAGCGATCATAACGTCGTCATCATGTGACGTCACCGGCACGGTTTTTCAACATGGCGGCTATATCTTTTATATTTTAAAAATTGGTGTACAGTTGCTATAAATGCCAGATTCGTCGATAAAATCTAATTTATATCTGTTGTATTATTAGGTCTCGGCTACAAAGAGTACGTGAACGCGAACCTCCACGGTCGCGACATTCATTCGTTGCTGCGAATCAACGATCGTGGATGGAACGAGAACGTCGATCATCTTGCACAACCTCCAGAATACCTCCCCATGCCGACTGTAACGAAAAACGGCATAGACTACACAAACAAAGCATACGACGAGCAATACGTCGAGTCCTTAATAGGACCCGATCCGCCGTTATTGACTGACTTAAACATAACGACAACTAAGTCCTTTTTTGATCCGACAAGGTTGAACAAGCAAATGAATTTGACGATACGTTTGAAGAGTGAGGATATAGCGAAGAGTTTGAAGGCATGGGTGAGTCGAGGCGCGTTAGCCCCCACGTCGGACTTTTTCCAGATTTATCATAAGATAAAATCGAATAAAATCACGTATACCAGAGAAGATTCGGATTGACGTGTGTTGAATTTAAATAAATGGATTATGATATTTACTGGGTTTTTTGTTTTTTTAACCTAACTAGATAATAATATTAAGATATACTAAAGGAGTGTCTAGACAGCTGTTCATTCTTGTTGACCTTTGTTGACCTTATCTTGCTTTAGAGCGTTTTTACAATGGGTGATTTAGTCGCCCACATGATCAGTGTTCAACAGAGTGTTCGAGCAAATCTTTTTGAACACTAATGCTTTGCAATAAAGTTCACTTTACAATGAATTACATTTAACGAAAATCAACCTTATGACAGGGCAGTAAGAGGAAAAGTTCAAGCAAGATAAATAGTGCTCGTGTATAGTTAATTAAGTTGTATCATTACGCGACTGTAATTTTTATATGGACTAAAATTAGCCACGCGGCCAAGTCGCGTAGTTTAATGTAACGTATATAACGACCAACAAATTTTTGTCTACAGTTTTGGAATTGACTTCTGATCTTTGTGTATAAAATGCTAGCCAGGACGGTCACACAAGGTCAATTGGAATAGTCTCTCCGTGTGTCGCCCCAGTAAGAGTAGTCTGATCTTTTTTCTCTGAATTGATTATGACGGAATAAACAAAGGACTTTTAAATTTGTAAATTGCGACAGATTAAAACAAGAAACATTCCCATAAATCGCATTTTATTTTCGATCACAAAAATTGGGTTTTAGAACCACTGTACCTCTTAACAACTTTAGGGCTTGGCCAAATATTCTTATGAATAGGTTTTGCAAGTTATAAATAGAGAATTGTTTTGTGTATTACTAAAACTTTTATTTGCGACTATTTGTCGAATTTATAAAAACAGTTTAGTTCCCGGATTCAAATTATTCAATAGGGTAGTTGACACTTCCAATCAATTAACATACTTTTTATGAGCTGTCAAAACGTACCTCTTCCTTAGAATTTGTATGGTAATATCGGACAGTGTGACTGTTGACCAAACTCAACTGACTATCTATTTATTAGTTTTCAAGCAATTAAAAATCTATTTCAAGAAACAATTAAAAATTATAACTGAACAAATTAATTAAATTAGGGGGTATTAAAAAAATGTGTCTCGGAATTAAATATGAATGGTGTCAACATCCCAATTGGACTAGTAATTTAAATATGATCATAGACTAAAAGTAACCAATATGAGTTGAGCGCTCTGAAACTTTTTGGGGATACATAGCTTTGACATCACTTCCATACAGCGTAAAATGAAGCTAAATGTTTTAAAATTTATTGAACTAACTAACTAAATTAAAGCTAAATTAAACTTTAAAAAAAACTAAAATTATTAATGAATGACTTAAATAAACTGTTATTTAAAAAGCGTCTTTGAATTATTCGTAAACATTGACATTTCTCTATTTATAACCCGTTTCTTATCCAACCTTACATATTCTAAAATATTAAAGTCGGCAAGTGAATTATCTATTTTAAAAATGTACCTATCTAATGCCTTATTTAAAGACGCCGCAAACATAGGTTTTAAATTATTAGGAACAATTTTGCGCTTACAAATCAGAATGGACAGATCGCATAGAAATCGTTGTCATACAATTGCAATGACAAAAAAACAACAACTATAAATTATATAGTTTTTTTGAAGCAACGTACCAGACACATTAAAATATTAAGTTATTTGAATGTTTAAAAAACTTTCTGAACGATAAAAATAAATTATTTATATTGAAATAGCGATATTTTAAGATATCTGGGACAACCCTGTGTCCGAAAGTAATAAACAGATCAAATTATAACTAAGCCCAGGCCCCACTGAGAGCGAAGCGCAACGAAGTTAAAGGACATGGGTGTCAGCTTCCTCTTGACATTGCTAGACCTTGCCCCCACCCTTGCTTTCGGTACCGCATCCACACAGATGGTTGTCGACTCTTTGCTTCTTGTTCCGGATTGAGTCTACATTGAATTTAGCTTACTGAAACTCGAGTGGTGTGGGCGATAAAATCGCTCGCATAAATCTATCTAAAAATAATACAAATAACGTTTACTTCTCGATCAATTAGTGCAAAGTAGTTATTTGTGGAAATACCATAATGTTATGATAAAGCTTGTAAAAAGGCGGGAACGATATGAGCGAAAAAAAGCGAACCTGTTTTCGTTTAGCTTCGCTCCCAGTGAGGCCTTCGCTTTATACTAGCAACGGAACATTTTATTCACGACTGCACTTACAAAATATAATATTATACAATCAGTAATCACATTAACATAATAATTATATAACTAAGAACATATTTTAGACTAGAATACAATAACTGAACATAGTAACCAATTATATTGCAATTTTAACTGCATTTTTTTTATAATAACATAATATACGTCAATTCCATAACAAGAAAAAATATAATTCTTATTTATCTAAAGCATAATGTTACGTCTTTGACCGGTATCAATATTCTACTTGTCATAATAACTACGACTCGTTGTGTATCTGTCTCTATCTTGATATAAAAGACTTTCTTCAATTCAATTATTTGTTAAATAATTAAAATATAATATCCTCTACCTGAAGGTTGTCTGGAAGAGATCGCTATTTGCGATAAGACCGCCTAAATTGTACGTCTTTATGTAAAAATCATGTGTAATTTACTTGTATGGTGTGCTATAAAGAATATCTATCTTATACTAGCTGTCCCGGCGAACTTCGTACCGCCAATAAAAGTTAAACTGAACGCATCCTGTTTGACTGGTACTAACAGTTTGTATGGCAAATAAAATAGTTGTTTTTACTACTTTCCTTGCAATTTCTATATATTTTCTCACCTTTTAAACCTTCCCTGAACTTCCACAAATATTTTAAGATCAAAGTTAGCCAAATCGGTCCAGCCGTTCTCGAGTTTTAGCGAGACAAACGAACAGCAATTCATTTTTCTATATATAGAGATAGAGATTATTAAATTGCATGACGACAAATGTTTGCACATCGTTATGTAAGTAAACGTTTATTTTGATTACGGAACAGATAGACAACGAGTTGTAGAGGCGATTCTCTTTGTTGAACATTGAAATCGGACAACAAATGTAACGTCAAATATCAGAATCAATTATTACATGAAATTATCACTAAAACAATAATAATTTTATCACAAATTTGATGTTACAGTGACGTAGTATAACAGTATGTCAATTTTTTCCTATTATTATATAAAAAACAATGTTATATCGAGGAACAAAAATAAAGATCGCAAATCAATAATAATTATAGCACGAATTGTGTTTGAAGTTGAAAACTTTGAAATGGTTTAACGAATTTGTTTCTAACTAAACAATAAAATGTGGTTTTAGTAGAATTTTTCTACCTGACATACTAATTAGGCTGCTATTATCGCTGCACGGCATTTCATACAACCTCCCAAGCATGACCCACAAATAGATTTTAAATTGACGGTCATAAGCGTCTGTCATTTATGATAAATGCTTGGTCACATTGGACATTTATTGTCACGATGGTCACATATTTTTTTATAAATTAAAAAAAGAAGAATTCCACTAAAGTAAGTCTTAAATCATAGGGCGGTCTTAAATGACGGGCAGCAGCGTCTTCGTGCGAAATTTTATAAAAAAAACTGCGCTCGCCAACCCGCCTGCCAAGGGTGGCGAGTATTGGCAATCCCCCCCGATGATCAGTCATTGGGGGAGGCCTTTGTTCAGCAGTGGACCTTCTAATGCTGAAATGATGAAGTCTTAAATGTTAAGGATATGACAATGAAACATGTAATTGGATCTGGTACGAACAAGCTAAAAAGTGTCGTATCGTTACGCGCAAGTTTTTTTTTAGTTCGTACCAGATCCAATTACATGTTTTATTGTATGTTTTTATTGTCTTATCTATTATACTTAACATTTAAGACTTACTTTAGTGGAATTCTTCTTTTTTTTAATTTATCTTATAAAGAAAAATATGTGACAATCGTGACAATAAATGTCCAATGTGACCGAGCATTTATCATAAATGACGGACGCTTATAGCATATGACCGTCAATTTACAACTCTAACTGTACTTAATACATTTTTTAGTCAATAATCTTCGAATCGAATTAAACTAATTTCATGAAACTTACTACGCGTATTATACAAGAATACACGTCTAAAAAAAAAGTTATTCGGGAAAACTTTCAAAATTTAAAACTTAACAAAATTTTTACTGGAAAATTTTACCAAAAACCATTTATCTAATTCAATGGGTTAAATGTATGGTGTTTCTATTTTTCAACTTTAGACTTGTATACTAATTATATGGATCATGTTTTATCAGAATTGGTTCATTCGTTTCGAAAATTACTTAAAAGTTTGTATGAAATGCTGACCTCGTTTAGCACGTTCTTAACAGAAAATAATAAAACACATTTAATTCTCAAACTTCAAACTTTCAAGGAAGCATTCACTAAAATAGGAAGAATTAAAAATAGCGACTATTTAAAATATCTATGGCAACGCGTAGTATAATTGCACCGAATAAATGACACGCATTAGAGATCTTTGCGTCCAAGTAAACAGGAAATCCGTAAAATACGAAAAAATACAATAAAGAAATGTCGTCCTTGAGTTGGCATAACAGTAAAATGATTTACAAAGAAAAATCCAAACGTAAAAGTCCGGAATTTTCCGATAAAGATATCCGTTATTTTCCGATCATATAAGGGTGTTCAAAACTTTCCGATAAAGGTGTTTGAAACTTTCCCTAAAAACTGTTTCAAAATACAGCTCTAATGACACTCACCGGAAACGCTGTCCAAGTGGTTAAGTATTTTATTTATCAGTTTTCTTTAAGGGGTTGATTCTAGTGCTCAAATACAACAACTTTAATGGGACCAACATCACAATAGCCTAGCTACTATGCTGAATGCTATACCACTCACAATGGTAAATAAGACAGGCTAGCATGTGCTAAAGAAACACCCTTTGACACACTCTTTGAAAACACTCTGTTCAGTAAGACAATTTGGTCAATAACATTCGTACACTATGGACGTACTAAACACATTTTTCATTGGCAAGCATTAAGCATTGAAAATATAGATTGAAAAATTTCAACATTATGTGAAAATAAATTATTTTATCTTGAATCTATTTTTTAATAATACGCCTGTAACTAATGGAGCGACCAGACGGCTGGCTGTTGAGTTGACCTTCTTCAGACATGCCAAGGTCAACGGACCTGGGTTCACCTCGCTCTTTGGGCCCTGCCAACTGCGATCAGAACTAACAACACCACAGATATAAACCAGAACCATTGACAATTCATTTACAAATTTAAACTGTTATTTGTCTATGGTTTTCGATATTAAACTGTGTTTCATAGGCGGCGTTTCCGAGTGTATGCGACCAAAGGCATAATTTTCTAACAAAAATAGTCAAAATCCAGTTTGGTCCGGTTCCAGTCTATTGTTGGTTCATTTTCAGTCGCATTACAAACTTTTTGACAATTTAATGTAACACTAAGTTTACGGGAATACCGTTTTTGATAGTGGGAATGTTACTGGGACCGGCAAGAAACTGTTTTTGACTATTTTAAATCACGTTAATAAGGTCTCTGATGTCACGCCAGCGTACGAGGTCACACAAGGTCAAATAGAATAAGCCTACCGTGTGTCGCTCTAGTTACTTTTACTAACAAACCAAGAGTTATTTTCACAATAATGTTAAAAATATTCAAAACAACGTTCCGCCAAAACTAATGAACAATTTCATTGATATGTTTTGGACATTTAACAGATTAATTCTATACAAACTTCGATCAAAAATAAAAATTAATTAATTAACAGTATTGAAAGTTTCATACACCCAGATCTACCACTGAAGGATAAAAATACATAAACATCGCGTTTGAGTAGCCTAGTGTGAAACAGGCTGACATTAAATAAATATTGGACAACATCACATACATTGCTCTGATCCTGTGGTAAGTAGCCAAAGCACTTGTGTTACAGAAATCAGAAACAACGACGGTACCACAACACCCAGACCCGAGACAATATAGAAAAGTTATTTTCCTACATTGACCCGACCGGGAATCGAACCCGGAACCTCAGAGATAGCGACACCAAGTCCGGTATGCTCGCCTCTCGGCTACGGAGGTCGTCAAAAAAAACTAGTAGAGTTTCTGCGCCGATTCTTTCGCCTCACATTTATATTGATGTCACTGGGACCGAATTTAATGGACACGAAGCAGTGATAGGTAAAAAAATGGGATCTACAAAATAATATATTTTTATAATGAAATTATCTTTAAGACTGTTACTTTACCAGTTTAATATTTCTGATCGAAGTTTAAAAGAAGAGAAATTTAATCAACAACTTTTGACTAGCTTAATTATAATGGCTAAAATCATTATTTATACAGTATATAAATAAAAGTAATATACTACACAAACGTGTACATTACAATATGTCGCCTTGGACACAAAATATATAAAATCTATATTATACTAATTCTTAGAACGATATAATAAAATTCATATTTTTTTTCAAACTGAGCACCTTTTAAACACAAAATAAAGCACTAGCAAATATCCAAACCTTTTCAAAGATAGCAACTTTGCATAACCATAGACTAACTAACATTTCTCAAATCATAGACAACACAATCGAAACTTTTAACCCTTACTAACTAGAAGAGAACTACCTATTCCTTTTATTTTTTATAAAAAATTTTAAGTGACTAAATCGAATTTTGTACTCAAAAAATGTCCGAAACAACCTCTTATACTTTCATGACGAAATAGACAATATTTTCTAGTTTCAAACTTGAAAATTGTATCTATGGTATGACTTCCGGTTTTCGATATAACCTACATCACATTTCCTTCTCAACAGATCACAGAATTTTGACCCTGCCACAATCAAGTATTTCTACTGTCATATTGTATTCCAACAAATATTTTTGGTAAAACGAAACAGATTCCAATAATATTAATGGAACTTTTTAAAATTCTTTTATTTTTATAACTATCTAACTAAGTAACTGTGTAATCAAATTTTGAAAGTAGTTTTTAACATTCTTTCAACCGTCTTATCGATTTCAAACTGTAAGTTTGTGACATTGAAAAATGACAATACAATATTGTGTTAAGAAAATGGTGGCATTCTTAAATAGCCTCTAGTAAATCTTCCATGTTTGGTCTCATTTGATTCCTTTTGACGAATCCAATACATAAATAAGTATGTTTTATAGTTTTTCAAACTATGATATTAAAATTATCCAACTAAATACAAATATGACAGTAGATAATATCCAAACATCACACTAAGCTTTTACACACTCCCATGCAATCCGCAACTACGTTCCATACAAAACATTTTTCCTTAACACCATACAACAAAGATCAACAGACCCATGGATGTCAATTTTGTTTTACGCTAGTTATTTCACTTTATAATATAAATTATTTTTGGTTGCAATCAATTATCTTGATAAGCTTATAAAGCTGACCACAAATGACCCTTTCTTCTTGTTTTTATGTCAACACTAAAGGGGCGGTCAGACGGTTGGCCATACCTGTTGACCCTCAAATAACCCCCCCTTCTTCATCTATACGGTCAATCCCAGTTGCGTCCAAAGCCATTGCTTTGGAGCCCAGGGTCCGCTTTCCTTGATTTACTCCTCCACTTCGCACGGTCTTGAGCGTCTCTACTTGTGAGATCATTGGCACGCATGTCAGCCCTTACGACGTCAAGCCAACATTTCTTGGGTCTACCCTCAAATTCTGTTTTAGGTCGACACTAAAGGCCGTGCACATAAGCTTACGCACTGCAATGCATTGCAATAATCCTCTGACATCTCATGTATTTCTAAAAAGCGAAAGAGACGTAAGAGGATTCTTGCGATACGTTGCTGTGGCCTGCCCTGCCATGCTAGTAAAATATAAATATAGTTTCACTAAAATCATTAATTTCAATTTGTGTGATTGTATATTTATCAAGATAATTGCGTCCAACCCAGTTAACCTAGTAAAAAAAGAGAAGATATGGTGCTGCATGTATAAATTTAGATGCAGTGGGCTCACTGACGTATGTAAACGATTACTTAACATGACCATTACTTGATGTATTAAGTAAGCGACGGAAAGCACAAGATACGACGCTTATTACGATAAAACATTTTATGTCAGTTCGCCTCTAAATCTACGCGACAACGTACGCTATGTTAGGCATAGCTGCTCTTTTATATATTCGTAACGTGTCGCGTCGCATCGCATCGTGTTGCCGCGTTCGTCGCTCATTGAGACAATGTCTTATAAAACGACTATTAAGTTTTTAAGTAGAGACGTAGGATGCTCAAGTTTAACGCAAAATGATTCTATATTAACTACTAAACAATCACAATCTCCAAAACCACAGATAAAAACCAGAACCATAGACTATTTTAAAGATTTTAACATTTTGTCTATGATTTCGAATAATATCTGTTCTTTATGGTACTTGGATGACCAATGGAGAGACTGAATTCAGCCAGCAGCAGTTTCTTACTTCGACAACAATAGAGTGCCAGCACAAATGTTTTAGCAGGTTGCAATAAGGTTGATACATTAATAACAATTAATTAAGGCGGGGAAGACTTATGAATTAAATTTATCAAAAAATAACCTTAAGACAAGGCAATATGATACAAGTTGTATCAACGCCATACAACCACTCCTAACTCGTTCAACCAAGTTCCTTTGAGATCCTCTGATTTTGCTTTTACTTAATTGCGTACGTCGTTTGTTGAGTTAGTAGTGAGCTCGCTACATCTAAATACAGTCAACAGCTAAAACCTGCTACAAAATGTCAAGTTTCATCAACAGATTTTTAACTTAAAATAGAACAAAAAATTGTTTATATCAATGGCGAACCACAGGCAAAGCTAATGTAAATAAATAGATGGCGCCAGCGAGTTTGGTCTTGTAAACCATTGTCCAGGTAAATGTCAATGTCTGACTTATTTGTGCTCGCTAGATAAACGCAAAATGAATCTGCTAATGAATATTGATACAAATTATTGTGTTTACTTACTTAGTATTGTAATGTGTTTGACGCAAGTTTGACAATCGATAACCTATTACGTAGTGTTCATTTGATCAATGGCGAGAACCACTGAATCAGTGAACAAATGAACACTACGGGCAAGACCAAACACAATACGACAACTATCGGGATAAATATGCAGTGTGGTTCCTCATTGATAATTTGACATTTCTACTAAGAAACCTACTGAGGTTGGTGAGCCATCGAGCATAAATCAAATATTAACGATACCCATTTAAGCTGGTTTTGAATCCTTTGTTTTGACAGTAGACGACGTTATGTGAGACATGGTCATGTGTCGTCTGAAACAATAATTTAATATGCATTTCTTCTATCAAGGATAATATTTGTGCTTGAATTTTTTTTGCTACCATCCCTGGTTGGATTCGTAACTACGACTTTTTGCTAGACTTCGCTTCTATGGAAAACATAGTTATGTTGAATCGTATGAATTTCTTTAAGTGTCTATTGCAGTTAGTAAGCCAGTATTGTTACATCAATGTTTTGGGTTTTAAATGTACATTGTTTGTATTCTAATTAAATCTTATATTATTATTTGTTACTAGGCGCAACAGGGCAATCAGTTAACTTGCATTTTCTGTACTAAAATATTTGGTACTAAAATTTATTATTGTACTAGCTGTCACGGCGAACTTCGTACCGCTTCTTCATAATTTATTTTTTATACATGTAAATTTTTTAATAGTCATTCTGCTATTCGGGCGGAGACGATTTCAACAAATCAAAGATCATAAAAATCTGTCTAGTTGAAGACTTATAAATGGTGTAACTAACCCGACTTTGTTTTAGAAATATAAGATCTGCATCTGCATTGAAATTTAATTAGAAACATTTTATATATCCGATAGAAATATTATTGCATATATTTTAAAACGCCGTTAAGACGTATCATTCACAATATTGCTAGGTTTTATTACTTGAAAAAATTCACCATCAATTTTTTTTATTTATTTATTTGCTATGCTATTCCTACTTCTTCCCGCGACTACATATTTGTAGATTTCAGAATTATGCCGCAGAGGAATTAAGAGGAATTAATAATCTTTCCAAGAGACCACAAAAATGGGACATAAAATGTACATAAAAATACATACCTCAATCCCCTCTCTCCTCTAAATGACAGACTACACATGCTACAATTTTTAAAATCGATTTTTTTGTCTTCTTTTCCCGCCAAATCCTTTTTCTCTATGGTCACTTGTATCTTCTCTATGATCGGATCTGTCTTCTCTATGGTCGGATCTGCTGTCTCTATCTCTGAACACTTCTCCGTCTCGCTCTGCACCTTGTTCTGGTCCACAGTTGATGACTTCGTTGATTTCTTATCAGGCAGTTGGTTTTTTGGTTTTATCAAGTCTGAAAAAAATACCATGAAAATGCATTTATAATAATTACTATCACTATAATGTGAATAATTTAAAATAATATTTTAGTAATATTGGACTTGTAATAAAGAATTTGACCATGGTGTATTCTGTATTCTGTGCTTCGAATGTGGGACTAACCTTTACTGAGTATGAGTACATGCGGCACCCCCATCACGCGGTCAGGCGACTCGCTCTTCGAGTCCCCCCCCTTCGCCGCCAGCTCCTTCGCGCCGTCCACTATCCGGCTCAGGGGCAGCGCCTCATCACTGGACCCGTCAGATTCGCTCCGCTGCTGCGACTGCCGTTTCTTTACTCGTTTGCGAAATCTGGAAGTAGAATAGCAACATCATCACAGCTCATGTCAGTGTACTACTAGACATAGGCCTCTCCCAATGCACTGAGTCAGATCGCCGGTTATACTTTTTCATACGCTGCCAGCAGTTTTGCGGCATCCATATTTTTTTCTATTCTTTACATCATTTTCTTTTTCTCTATGGTCACATCTATCATTTCTATGATCGAATCTATCTTCTTTATGGTCGGATCTATCATCTCTATCGTCGGATCTGCTGTCTCTATCTCAAAACACTTCTCTGTCTCGCTCTAAGCCTTGTTTTGGTCCACAGTTGATGACTGCATTGATTTCTTTTTCATACGCTGCCAGCGGTTTTGCGTAAATAAGCGTTCACCTAGTCGTTGGGCGCCCTACGCTGCATTTTCCAAGTCGTGGTCATTACTTAGGAACACGTCTACCTCATTGATATATTAAATAGGTACTAACCGTTTTCTTGGCCTCTTGTATACCACAACAGGTTTCTTAGGCTTCTCTTCATTGTTGTTGATATTAACAAACTTGGCGGTCGGCTTCTCTGGTTCCGTACTACTTGATATACTTGTCTTGTCGCATGCAAACAGGTCCGTTTCGTTGCTCAGTTCGTTGCTGTCGATTTGCTCACTGTGTGTTATCATTGAAGTTGTTAATATACAGGAAAAAAATTGGATAAAAATATGGCTGGAATTGTAATGAGGTAGGTCCCCAAGAGTAAAATCTGACTAAAACTCTTAATCTATTGTAACCACAGATAATCCTCCACTGTCGATAGACACAGTAGCGATACTACTGCACCTGTCTGGTGGATATTTTTTTGTACGAGTAACAAGAAATAAGACTAAAAATTACTAATTGAATATGATAATTCAATTTTGTAAGCATTTATGAAATATTAATGCATCTTTTTATTACTAGATGTAGTGAAAAACAAAAATATATTCGTAAGCTATAACATCTCCATTTCTTAATGAACTAAACACAACATTAAAACATTTAGCTTAACAGTTTAAGTTCTATAGAAGTTTGGTCCAAATGAAAGGCTGTGAGGTTAAAAACATATAATTCAAAAAAATAGTTGCTTTGGAACTCAAAGCAACTGCCACTAAAGATAACAAAACCTATGGCCTTGAAGCTGTTGTTACACGATTGGAACAGTGTAAAGCCTCATTATACTTTAAAATCATAATAAATTGACTGTTAATAGAGAATAGCACTTACCTCTGGTCCGACACATCGCTTAGGGCTGCAGTTTCTAGCTGTTTAATTTGAAATGTTATATTTATTCGTTTATAAATCTCCTCAGTTATATTTCGACATTTTTCATACTTTGAATCAATTGTATCCTTCACTGACCACACTGCCTGCTGATTCTGAACAGACATTTTCGAATAAGATTCTTATTGGATCGCCAAGATTCCATTTTTGGCCAGTATACACCGATTTGTTTGAAAAATATTGAGTAAGACCGCCATTTCCACAACCACTCCAAATATACGAATTTCGAAATAGTAATCTTGGTCTTTGTCTGACTCACAACTGCTTTATGAGTTTAAATCGTAAACAGTATCACTTGAACGAGTTTTTAGCTGATTTTACCACACAGAACAGCAGTCTAAACCTCGAGGAAACAAGACTTCAGGAACAAAGACTCATCAAATGTATATTTTATGGCACAATAAAAGTCATTGCAGCAGATTGTGAGCGGACTAAATTACAGGACTAGACATTACTATGGTTCCAGCACACACCTACTGTTTGTAACAATAATTAAAAGCTAATAACAATAAAAACAAATTAAAACTACAGTCGCCGATGCGGCTTTTTTTGTTTTTTTGACGTTTCTAATTTAGTGTTGCTTTGCTTTGCTTCGCTAATTGCCCATAATAATTCACATTGAAAAGTACTTATTTTCATAGACAAGCAACTTTCCCTATTCTCCACGAAATGGCACGTGAATCGTGATTTAAGGGGAAGTCGCAGCATTATCCGAATTCCAAACTTTTGGTTTTACAGGGTTGTTGGTTAATTCATTGCTGACGATGACGAGAATATCGATCATCATCAGTGATCGGAATAGGTAGATTGATTTGATGTACTTTGGCAGTGCTAGAATAATATGGATATGTCGTTTTTTTTAAAACTGATACAAAGAAATTCCGAAATCCGGGAGGCATGTCCATATTAACATCAATGTTTGAGATCATTAACCCCAAATAAATCTACCTATTCCGATCACTGATCATCATTATGATATATTTTTTCTTTTGTAATTCCATGCCATGTATGCTAGTTATATCTAACGACAATGGGTAAGGTAAGCTAACGTTCTCGATAGCATAATTGGAAAAGCACTAGCCCAGCATGCATGCGATGAGCGTGGGTTCGATTTCCACCTGAAGCTAGTCGATTTTTTTCAAGTGATATTAACGTCAAGTTAAAATTTGAATAAACCCACAGCTCATAAAGAGGATTAACTATCACAAAAGCTACTGAATACTAGCGGTGTGTAGTGTAATCATCTCTGTTCTGTCAGTTCTGTGGTATTACTAATGATCATTGAGGTAAAAACAGGTAAAAATACTAAAGAAAATTACCAAGTTGTTTATTCTTCCCTGCCTTTTGTTGATAATATCCGAATCGACATCACTATGGTATGAAGGGTATGGGTATGGGTATGGTATGGGTTCACACTATGGTATGGGTTCCATGTAGGAAGAGAAAAAAAAAGAGGAGGTTCAAGTTCCCGCTATTTTTTGACAGCAAAGTTTGTTTTGACGTTGTGGTATTTGTTGCATCTTTTTAGTAATTTTACAGATTTTTAACTAATTATTTAACATAATACAATGTGAATGCATGTAATTTAGAATTATAGTCACCAGTGTGGCTATAAACAGGGTGAGTGTTAAGTGATTTGAGTGCAAAAAATGGCTAAGATAGGTAAAGAAAAGAAACTGTTAGCCAAACTTGTGACTGAAACTGATAATAAAAAGCCGTGTGCGTTTTGTCAGAGGGAAATAGATGACGAGATAACGTACGGGAAGCTGTATTCAATCGGCAACATACAGTGCCATTATTTTTGTGTGGTAAGTACTCTTCATCTTCTCTTCACCTGATTTGTCGAATACAGTACAGTATAGCTTCCTATCAGCGTAAAGTGATTCGTTTTACATGGATTTATGTGTCTCAATCGGCGTTCACACAAAAACTAGAAGCTGCTGCACACAGCAGCTTCAAGGTTTTCATGTGTACCCAAATCGCACACTATTTGAACTTAAATAGCTTCCTAGTATCATACTTGAAGTCCTTTTTCAAAAGCACTCAAAAGGGCCTAATGGGAGGCAAGGCAGTTGCTGTAGCTAGGTTCTGCTCCAACACTCTGAAAGCAATTTGTCTAAAACACAGAAATAAACTATATTCTTTAGCCATACAATGTATCCTCAGTCTATAGATCTTACTATTGTTAGATGAATAGATAAGACACTTTACTGCACAAAAAACATTAAAGGTTAATACAAACAAAACACAGTTATTTACAATCATGCGGCCTTATCGCCAAAAATGATCTCTTCCAGACAGCCTTTGGGCAGAGGACCAGAGCATGTAGACAGCATTATCGCGATAGGAAAAAAGCTTTGACTCTAGCCTTGAAAATGGGAAGAAACTCCAGACTGCCTAACGAATAAGGGTTAGATTATGGAGCAGTAAAACTATAAACAATAATACAAATCGTCTAGTGCTCAGCAAAGCACAACTTTTACTTTGTTAACTAGATAACGGATACAAATTTAACTTATTAACATCCAAGCGGTCTCATGAGACCTCATAACAATGGAATTTTTATTGTGTCTTGGTTACATATGCTTGATGAGTTAAATTAAATTTTGCAGTTGCTATCCTGCTGTCTGATACAAAAGGGGAAGGATGAGGAAGGCCTGTTTGGGTTCTTATACCCAGACATATTGGCGGAGCTGGAAAGAAGCAAGAAACATGTAAGTTGTAGAACCTATAATTTTTCTAATTTATAGTTATTGCATCAAAATCCATGTAGTTCTATGTTTTGCAACTTGTGGTCCCCGGAACCTAGGGGTCAATAAAAGTAATAGTAAAAGAGCTTATTAATACTGCCAAGTGTTTTAGAGAGGAAGAATCATTTAGAAGAACCCTTGAAAAAGGATGAAACAGACTGATCTAGTTCATCCAAAAAGTTTCAACTTAAACAGAGTAGTGGTGTACCCTGGAACAGAAACTTTATCAGATGTGTCTCCCTGCACTCCCAGATCCTTGAGCCATCCAGATTGTTTAAGCCTCTATTCACTAGTGGTCTCGCGTGTCGCTAGAGATGCCTGGTGACGTTGACCAACCAGCCTCAGACATCTTGGCTCAATACCTTTTAAGTGAGAATGATAAAGAAATAATATATTAGACAAAGTTGCTTACATGTAGCTTTAAGTGAGTATTCTATGATATCGACTATCGTCATCTACTCACTTTGCCAATACACAATATAAAATTTTAACAATGAAGGGCATAAATTATCAAACAAATGAAACCGCTGTTTGCGTCTACACTGTGGTTCCTAGGCCGAGTATTCAATTATTCCTATGTGGCCTCACCTGCCTGCAGGCCTGGGTAGCGAGCGAGCCTAAAGCACGGGTAGGGGGTGTATCGAACCAATTCTGCCTTATGGCTCAGCCTATGTGTATTTTTAAGAGAGATAATGACAGTAAGTCCAGTATACTCGCCTCTCGGCTACGGAGGTCGTCGGTAAATAGGCACTTTTACAATATTATGGGCATACACTAACAAATAAATTATTAATAAATTAAATGATAATAAATATGTAATGTATGGAATTAAATACTGACATACTCGGTACTATTTAACTTGTACTCGTAATGTAAACACACTATTTAAAAAGAGGCTGACAATAGTGACCAAGTTTCTTGTGCTGCTTCTTCTCGGCACTAGCCCACAATATTGTCCCGAAGCAGTGGTAGGGTATAAAATATTGGGACGTGTAAAAGAGTTTAATTTAGGCCTATTTACAAAAACAAATTGGTTTTAATAATTTGATGGTAATTGTCCTCTTTGTAACGGAGGAGGCCTATGTTCAGCAGTGGACGTCCTATGGCTGAAATGATGATGATGAATTGTCCTCTTCGCCAGCGATGTTCGTACTGCGGCCGAGGAGGTGCCACACTGGGCTGCTCCCTCAGCCAGTGCCGTAAGCAGTTCCACCTGCCTTGTGGCCGCGAGAGGAATTCAGTCTCGCTATTCTACGGAAACTTCAAGTAAGTGTTCTGGTTACCCTCGGCGCCACGGAGCGGCAATGATTTGCGTGGTTTTGCTGTGTAACATCTCACCCCTGCCGCCGCGTCCAATTGAGAACTCAGTCCTTCGTGAGAACTCTTGAGGTTGGTTAAAATTAATAAATAATAAATATAAATGAATCTCTATTTCTAATTTCGTTGTGTTAATTACTGTCAGGAGAAGGTTCTTTTGAAAGAAAAAATTAAGAATGTTGCCCAGAAATTCCTATATGAATAAACTAAAGACGACGCGAACGAAGTCGCGGGCAATAGCTAGTAATAAATAAACATTGGACAACATCACATACATTGCTCTGATCCTATGATAAGTAGCTAAAAAGCACTTGTGTTATAGAAGTCAGAAACAACCTTCAACATTTAAGCTACATGAATATTAATTTCCACATCCTATATCCAGTATTTTCGCCAGAAAACGTATGAAAAAACACGTCTTTTATATGTATTCTCCTTAAGGCGGGTACAGACTGCTGTAATGTAACATGCAATGTAACATGAAATGAGCATTTCATAAGTGTGGACGCAGCGCGTGCACGAACCGAGCATGGTACCTATTCGCGTGTTTCCGGCATGCGCGCGACGAACATAGCTCAGTCTGCCGAGAACACGCGAAGAGAATGAATCGTTTAATAGTTAATCATGTGATAAAAAAAACGCCGAAGACTTTGACGTTGATGGGGTTACAGAATTGTACAGTCAGAGAGCTAGTGCAAAATTAATATCTTTAAGACCACATAAGATTAAACGGACAATTGCAAATTTTAAATTTACTGTCTTCTTTCTCCATTGTTCACGCGCGTTTCGCAGTAGGTACAAGACACACTCAACCCGGCCACACTGGCGCTCCGTGCACACTGCGCGCTCCTTTGTGTTCGGCACAAAAACCGACAAATCACGGTTCGTGCGCGCAAGGCGTCGACACTATGGGAATTCTGTTACATTGCATGATACATTGCGACAATGTGGACGGCAAATTCTTTCATTGCGTGTTACATATTTTTTGTATTTATGTTTATTATTATTTTCTATTTAAAGTATTGTTTAAGTTTAGGTTAATATAATATTGTAATCCTTGCTTTATAAATAAATATGTACTATTTATTTTAAGACCAAATAAAAATATCATATTCCCTATTGGTGTGAGTGTGAAAACAATTTATATTTATTAAATTAAATTCCCTCTACAGATCGTACTGCGTGAGCCACGCTCCAAAGCAGAAGGTAGCTGACGATGTTATGGCTAAAGCGAAGTTGCGGATGCAGGCGGACAGAAAGAAGTCCAAAGGTTTATTGCCCAAGCCTGTTGAGAATCATGTCGAAGATGGTAAGAAGTATTTCAAAATATGGTAATGAAACGAGTAATTTGTAAATAAAATTACAGAAAACTGGCCTGTGTAAGTAATTTGTTTGAATCTGTATGGTCTAGAACTGTCAATTTTAATCGCAAACGTATATTTATACTGGGTGTTCCGACAGACGTTGTAGGACACCTTCATGCGTTGTTTGTTCAAATCAGTCGTCAGAAGATAAAACATTTCTAAAACCCGATTACAGCGCCACCTACCGGGTCGAATTGTGTTTTCAAAGCATCCAGTAACCCATTGAAATATAAACACAAAATTTTATTCAAATTAGCCCAGCTGCTTAGGAGAAGTTAAGTGTCAAACACGTACAGAAGAATTATATCTATTAAGGCGTCAACTACAAATTATAAATTTTTGGATTCATTGATATGATATGATATTCTTTATTTCATAGATAAAGTACAATTTTCTCTCAATAAGAACAGCACAGTAAGTATCACGCATGCAAATATTTAATTAATAGAGATAATGACAACTGTTGCCTATGGTAGGATAAACCTGTGTTGCATGCAACAGGGTGGGTCCTTCCTCCTCTCTTCGGTACAGTCTTAACAGTCTTAATTTACGCTAATTTTAAAATTATAAAGATATGGAATAAATAAAATAAAATAATTTATTTGCCAGAATATGGTTGCACAGTGTTCTTAAAGTAATATTTACCAACATATTCTATCGCCAGCGACGTGCAAATTTTGATAAGGAGATCTCTACATCATTTTTAATGACCATTAATTTACTTTAATTTTAAAGAAGAAAGATCTCATCGTCCTTGGTTACAGAGTTCAAAATCCAAAAAAAATAATAGAATACTTAAATAGTTTACAATGTCAACATAGTATTATATTGCAAATGTCAAATCTTATCATCAGAGAAGAGAATGATGCTTATGCCTGCTGTGTGTGTGTACGCGACAAGGAGTAGCTATCAACAATCTCGCGTCTTGTGTGTATGTTCGTGTAAGTGTGTGCGTGCGTGTCAGATGGCAACACTGAATAATTTTATTTTCGCAAACGAAAACATTCAAACTCTCATTCGATGGCACCGACTCCAAAAGTAATTGACTAGGAACTTGTGTTTATATTAGTTTTTAGTTCTTTGAAGTCGGTTTACTTTTTTTAAAATAAAATTTATTTTGTCCACAGATTGCCTCACAGAAGACTCCCTGTGTGTGATTTGCTATGAAAAGGTACAATGCTATCCCACTCCGCTGACATTCTGGCCGCCTTGCTGTGCGAGGGACAAATGGTTCCACAGGTCTTGTCTACAGGTAAAAAATATAAGGTGCTTTAAAAATATCTGCCACGGCCCACGGCTGAAATGGGTGAAAGTATTGCTTATGTAGATTACGATAGTAAAGGAATCACGTGCTCCGGATCGGTTATAATTGTTTGAGAAAAGACAGTAAAAGACAGCAACGTTAGCATTTTGGCGGTAACATGAACGAATATGTAACCGCAGCGCGTGGGCGTAGTACAAGCGGGCTGGTTAGATGAGTGTGGACGGTTTGAGACTAAATAAAGCCTAGTCATTAATTAATACTATTTTTAATGAAAAAAAATAATGATGTTCTAGACTTAAAATTTCTTTACTATCGTAATCTATATAAGGAATACTTTCACCCATTTCAGCCGTGGCAGATATTTTTAAAGCACCTTATATATAATAACAATAGCCCTTTATTCTGTAAAAAAAATAGTACAGTAAATAAACTTTTATTTTACAAAATGTCTCTTATTACAGTGTGCATTTCGACATAGGCCTCCTCTAACGCTCGCTATTGTTGTCGGTCGGCCGCCACCCTGGTCCAATGTGGACCCAGTGTCCGTCGAATTTCATCCTCCCATCTTCTTGGTTGTCGCCCTCTTTTTCTGCTGTCATCTCTTGGGTACCAATTGGACACCTGCTTGCTCCATTTTTCCGTGTAGTTCTGCAAACTAGATGTTATACCAAATAAAATTAATGAGGAAATGAAGTTATTTCTACAAATAAAAATTAGGGTCTTGTCCGGCGCATATTTTCTCGTATTTATTTATATTGAAACGTATTAACTTCCAGAGAATGGCCCTAAGTGCGGGTATGCACTACCTGAAGTGTCCACTCTGCAACGACAAGGATAGCTTCTACCAAGCAGTCATCAGCCAGGGATATTACGTCCCAGACAGGTTAGCTATTTATGGATTCACTAGTTATACCCCATCGAGCACATTTAGAGTAGCAATAAGAACCATGTTTCTCCGAAACATTTATGTAAGTGATTTTTCACTTACATTTAGCTTATACTTTTTTGGACTCAATCCCACTCTTTATGAAGAGCAGTAATTCTGCCAATCTCGAGTATTTTCTTGAATAGTGTTTACAATAAATAACGGATGTTTAGTTTTTATTGCTTTTCATGGATTCCGTGGAGGCTACTCTTCCCGTAGAGGCAGGTTTCAAGACGCTATCGGGTCTAAAGCGAGTTGTCTTGAGACAAGTCATTTGACACTCGATGCGGCGTTACAATGATATTTCAATAGTTTCAGATCTTTATCACTTCACCAAACATTAGAACACAAACTACATCAAACTTGCACTCTGAAGCTCTTGAAATGATAAATAAAATCCATTAAAATAGATCGATCACCAAATCTCTGTACTTTATGGAATCTCCTTACATTTAGTATGAACTTTCGCACGCCACGCCTAGGTACAATTTTGACTTAGAAGTGACGTCACGAGCAAACTCTCGAACTTTAACACTCTTTATCTTTGTAATTTTTTGCTTGAAACAAAACAAAACAAAAGAAAAAAAAAGTCTCCATTTTTTTTGATAATCTAACTGACGGACTAAATACAATTTAATTTTGTTTACCCAGTCGTCATCCCTATTACTGTTTATATTTGACAACTTAGCAGAACCTATAACGCAGTGCTCATTTGATCAGTGGCAGAACCACTCAATCAAATAACCACTCCGGGTAAAACCAAACACAATACACACCTAGCGGGATAAATGTGCAGTCTGGTTCCGCATCGGTGATTATTTATATACAGGGTTATGTTAAAAACATCAACAACCCCCTAGGGCTGACTCTGGTGCTCAACGATAAAAAAAATTCTATGGGAACAACATTGAAATAACAAAAAAAACCCTTCCCCATACTAAGCCGCCACCAGCTGACATCAGTTTGTATGAAGCAGTTTTTTTTTTTAAATTACTATTTTGGTCTCTTAGAAAAAGTTATTGTATTTAAGCACCAGAATCAGCCCCTAAGAGTTTGTTGATGTTTTAAAAATAACCCTGTATATTTTCAAAGGAAAACAAACAGCGTAAAAGTAACAACGTTGGTTAAAACACTAATTATGTGAACTATTTCCAGAGACGCAGCGTGGGAGTTGGAACAGAACGCTTTCGCGGAGATATACGAACGCGAGCTGACCTGCAGTCTGGCGGAGTGTCTGTGCCCTTTGGGCAGAGACCACGATTCAGATAATGGGTGACTATCATTTTATTTATCTACCAGCTGTCCGACTAACGCTGAGCGGGGGACCCTTGTTGGGACATTTTAAATTTACCAATGACTTGTAACCTGTTACGTGCCAAATAAATGAAAAAAATATATTTTTTTGTCCCGGCGAACTTTTATTTATTTAAACTTTATTGCACAAGTAAGTACAATTGGCGGACTTAATGCTATACAACATTCTCTACCAGTCAACCTTGAGGTAATGCAGATAATGTAGTCAGTGGCGGAGTATAAAGTATCCGTCATATTTTTTAAGACGAGTAAAATACATACACATACATATCAATTTAGACAATAATAAATACATACTATATAATATATTAGGGAAGTCGATGATTATTAATCGAAAGTGTGAAAAAGAAGAGAAAGAAACATACAACTTTGTACCTCCTCTTCATTTTTTTTCGTAAATTTCCCTATGTTTTAAAAGTTATTCTGCTATTCGGGACGGAGACAAATCCAAAAAATCATAAAATTCGGTCCAGCCGTTCTTGACTTATAAATGGTGTAACTAACCCGACTTTGTTTTACAAAACTAGCTGTCCCGGCATTTTCGTACCGCCTTTTCATTTTTTTAAATATTTTTTTCCGATTTATTCATTGTTATTCAAATCAAATCAAATTAAAATCGGTCCAGCCGTTCTTGATTTATATGTTGTAACTAACCCAAATTTGTTGTATATAACTTCGTCTCAATTAATACCTTATTACTATAGCCCTTGGGACATCAAACTGTGCCTGCTCTGCGGCAGCGTATGCGCGCACGCACAGTGCCTGGTCGCGGCTGGGTGTGCTGGGCAGCGGTACGTGTGCGCCACGTGCAACCCCGCCGCGCCGGACGACTTGGAGGAACTAGCCGCTTCGGTGGAGAAAGGTAGAATAGATAGATAGATAGATACTCTTTATTGCACACCATACAAGTAAAATACACATGATTTTTACAGAAAGAATAATATGTAATATAGTGATAAAGTAACGGCAGTCATCACTGAACCGATTTTGATGTGTCATACGAATATCAAATTAGTCCAAAAATTCACATTAATTATCTGTTGATTGTCCTTTAAACACTATCGCAGGAATATATTAATATAAGAAATAAAATTTACCCGCATTGTATCATAACCTCAGATTTTTGTCTCGTACCCTTCGATTATATGTGTAAACAGCCCATTAGATTTTTTAATTTCATTATGCTTACAACTACTTTTATTGGTAAAAATTTTTTTTTTTTGTAGTGGGTAGATGACTCTCTCTACCTCAATGGTTTCCACAAAAAACAAAATCAAAATCATTTATTTTTGCAAATAGGCCATTAAAAGCAAGCTTTTTGCCCTACCACTGCTTCGGGACAATTTGTGGGCTAACCAGCGTCATGGCAACCTTTGCCATTGCTAAATAGCTAAGCGGCAAACATTTTGGTATCAAATCACAGTTTCTTTGTGCATTTATTAATTTATTGGAGTAATTATTTGTATTATGTGTACAAAATAAATATTTTGCTTTCTTTCTAACCACTTGCTTTAGCCCAGGATTTTTCAACCTGAACAAAGTCTCGGGCAACAGCTAGTTTTAATATAAAAACTGATTTCAGTGGTCCTGGCGTCGCAAGTGAGCAACACCAGACGTGGGCCTTTAATGCCCAGTCGTATGTCGCTGAGGCGGACGAAACAACGGCAAGCTTACTATAGGTATTTTTACTTTTGTTTCACCACTTAAATAACCTATCTGGCACTTTTTTTGACAGCTAATTGTATGGGTTATCTGTCAAAACAAGTGCCAGATAGGTTATCCGAGACTGGCCCTAAGCACAGTTTATATATGGATATATTTACTGTGTCCTAAGGGCTGATTTTTCAATCGCCAGATAACTTTATTCGACGAATAACATCAACGTTTTGACACAAGTTCTATACAAAAACTGTCAAATGTCAAATGTATTCTTCAAATAGAAGTTGTTTGACTATTGAAAAATCGTTCACTTGTAAATGACTAATAAGACCGGATACGACCAAGCTGGTGTAAGTTTTAACTTGAGAGTATACCACTGCTTAAGCTCTCTAGAGTAAGCTGATTTTTCATTCTACCAACCACTAATCTATGAAAAATAATAAAACGGGCGATTTTGACAGTGTATAAATTAAACTGAGAATAAGTAAATGTCAAAGTTGTCACTTGTCAAATCCAATCGTGTCACCTCGAAACTGACATGTTGTCAACATCTAGCATTGACACTCTATTATCCTACAAAATTTAAATGTTGTGGCATTTCGAATCAACCTAGAAAAAATGGATTACATGGATTTCGGTAGGTTTATCAATTCGTTGATCGTTCACTCTTGAACTACAGAATAACAATACCGAGTATAGTGTATTGCTCGAAAAACGTAATCGAAGTTATCCAAGGGTAAACTCAAGGTGTAAAATTATACCCGTAATAGTTCTTCTGGTATAGCTTTGTGTTTGGTCGAATCGGCCCTAAATATGTAATTAAATCTTGGAGGTAGTTGTTAACCTACTTCTAACTGACGTATCGATTTGAAACTTTGTAAGTATTTGTCATTCGGATGACAATACAATAATTTGACGCCATCGTGCTGATCTGATGATGGAGTCAGGAGGAGTAGAACTCTTCATTGACTACTAGTAAAACCTTCGTGTTTGGGCTCATTCGATTCGTTCAGACGGGTCTAGTACATATATAAAAGTGTGTTATTGCTACTTATTATGTATACTTGTTATTTTTGTAATTTTTTTTTAAATCTTGTTTTTCAGTAACTCAAGCTCAACATCACAAATCAACTTAGGAACTGAATCTGCACCTAACACACAAGGTATTTTATGTTAATTAATTATTTTTTTAAATATACCGCGTGCAATTGAGAACTTACCACTGAGGTCGGTTAAAATTAATAATTCTTGCGCTGCTTCTTCTCGGCACTAGCCCACAATATTGTTCCGAAGCAGTGGTAGGGTAAAAAAAAAAATTGGGACGTGGAGCTTAATTTAGGCTTATTTACAGAAATAAATTGGTTTTATTTTATTGGTTTTAAATAATAACAAATAAATATTGGACAACATCACGTACATTGCTCAGATCCTAAGGTAAGTAGCCAAAGCACTTGTGTTACAGAAATCAGAAACAACGACGGTACCACAACACCCAGACCCACGACAATATGGAAAAGTTATTTTACTACATTGACCGACCGGGAATCGAACCCGGGACCTCATATATCGAGACACCAAGTCTGGCATGCTTGCCTCTCAGTTAAGGAGGTCGTCGAATTATTTAGATTATTATAGATTTTTAATGCTTATTTATGTACGTTAATATTTAAATTATGATCGATTTTAATTAACCTTTGGTATGCAAATCTGACCCCGTCGTCTGTGGACAAATGGCGCGATTAGAGAGCGCACTGGATAGGGTGCGGAATTCATGGAATATTTCCGATAAATATTACAATACATTTTTTTTTGGGTTTTTAGGGATTTTTTAGTTCCTGACAAGGAACCCTTATCGTTTCGTCATGTCCGTCTGTCTGTCTGTCCGAGGTTTTGCTAAGAGACCGTTAGTACTGGATAGCTGTAATTTTGTAGGTGTGTGTAGTATACCAATTACGCCGACAAAGTGGTAGAATATTTTCGAAAAAATTTATTTAGGGTAGTTCCCCTACATGTGAAGTGGGGATGATTTTTTTTCTTGTCGTCTACCCGACATATCGTGTGGATTATCGTTGAGTAGGTCTATTAAAATGACTTAGGGGTTGCTAAGACTATTTTTCTATTTAATGCTCCATTTACGAATAATGGTCTACTACGGAACCCTACGCTGCGCGTGGCCCAACACGCACTTTCCTGGTTTTTTTTTATACATAAATAAGTTGTAATTTTTTGCAGCCATATCGAACAATCTTGTAAGTAGCCGTCAAGACCTGAACTTGAAAACGCCAAGAAGATTCCCCAAAGATCCTGAAGGAACCATTTTGAGAGACATAGAGAATACACTGCTCTCTCCCATGAAACTCATAGAGCAAGGGTTGAAAGAGAAAATGAAAAATATGATCGGAGAAGCAGACAATTTTGTTATTGAACCGAGCATTCTGGAGAAAGCAAGGCATAAGTTTAGAAAACCTAAGCCGTGGAGTGAGAAGAAGAAGATTGTGGAGTGAGTATGGTTATTTTTTAACCCCTGACGAAAAAGAGGGGTGTTATAAGCAGATAGACCGATTTTGATGTAGTTTTTTTTGTTTTAAAGCTGATATTGCAGAGATGGACCTTAGCTATATTTTATGAAGATCTGTTCAGCCGTTTGAAGGTTATCAGCTCATTTCCTACTTGACAAAAGCTTATCGCAAACTTTCACATGTCCAACTGATTTGAAATGATGCACTGTTACCTTAGTAGTATTCCCAAGACATGACCACCTTGAACTGATGCTGCAGCATCAAGGAATCTGTGGGATTTCCAACTCCTAAGCAAATTACTGCAGATACAGCATGTTTGAGCTCATAATAATAGTCTCAATGACTAGTCATGCTAGGGGGGCAGGTGTTAGATAAATAGTGACCGAGGCCTTGAGCTTATGCTGCACATTCGTGCCGGGGGTTTTTTAATTTTAAATTCAATTTTTATTTTCCTAAGTTTACCTGTACCGGGTCTAGGTCACGAGAAATACAATAGAAACACTCAAGATTCAAATCGCTAAGTTCAACGTCATCGGTTTTATTATTTATTCTAGCCATGAATCAGCCCCCAGGAGGTGGTTAATGTTTTACAAATAACCCTGTATACGGGATACAGGGTTATTTGTAAAACATTAACAACCGCCTGGGGGTTGATTCTGGTGCTTAAATACAACAACTTTTTCTATGAGACCAACATCTTCTTCATCTATACGGTCAATCCCGGTTGCGTCCAAAGCCATCGCTTTGGAGCACAGGGTCCGCTTTCCTTGATTTACTCCTCCACTTCGCGCGGTCTTCAGCGTCTCTAGTTGTGAGATCATTGGCACGCATGTCAGCCCTCACGACGTCAAGCCAGCATTTCTTGGGTCTACCCCTTCTGCCAGGACCTATGAGACCAACATCATGATCGATAAAAAAAAATCACTGCTTCATACACACTGATGTCAGCTGGTCGGCGGCTAAGTATGAGGAAGTGAATTTATTTGCGGTCCGGTGCGGTGGAGGGGTGCTGGAAGGCCAGTAACTAAACCTTACTGTCAGATGTTATTAAGTCTTAAGGCCTCTGAGGCTTCACGACTAGTATCGAGCGATATTAGCCGGGACCAACTTTTAATGTGCCTGCCAAAGTACGGAGATGCTTTGATGAATGTCACTTAATATGGTTGGAATGGTCACCCATCCACTGACAACCGTGGCGTAGGCAGTTTAACTTTTTACTACTTAACCACTGATCCACAAGCACATCTTAATTTATAACATTTAATATTTCAGTTGTATTTTAGAAGATTTGGTAAGCGATATAGAAAAACGGAGAAAACCGAAGACCAATGAGCCAGGGTGCGAATGGTTCTCTCCTACAAAGAAACCTGCTAATATCAGTGAAGAAGTTCAGGTAACTACTGCATTCAGTCAGATTTATCAACCTTTCTCCCCCAACAAACCCATACCGAAGCTAATCCATACAATTCCATACTAATATATTATATTATACAGAGTGTAACGAAAAGGTGAAATAAAACTTTAAGGGGTTATTCTACGGCTAAATTACATCAACTTTTTCTATGGGACCAACATCAAATTCGCAAAAAAAAAAACACTTTCCCATACTAAAACGCGACCAGCTGGCATCAGTTTGTATGGAAACGTCAATTTTTTTTTGAGATTTCGATGTTGGTCCCATAGAAAAAGTTGATGTAATTTAGCCGTAGAATAACCCCTTAAAGTTTTATTTCACCTTTTCGTTACACCTTGTATATTTATTTATATAAGAAATGCGAAAGTAATTTTGTCTGTCTGTCTGTTACGTTTTCACGCCTGATCCGCTGAACTGTTTCGATGATTTATGGTAAAAAGATAGATGGGACTTTAGATAGATAGGACATAGGCTACGTTTTGTCTTGAAAGCTAAACCGATTTTGATGAAATGCTGTACAAAAAACTTTAACCCTAGGGAATAACACAGGCTACTATTTTTATTCCACCTCCTAAGCAAGTAAAATACGGTGTGACAAATCGTATTCCACGCAAGCAAAGCCGCGAGCACAGCTAGTTTAGAGTAATTTGTTTTCAAAATTAAAATAAACTTTTCATTTCAGGTACCCCAACTCGAAGCAGCCCTTCTTAACGTTCAAGAAACAAAACCAGAAGACATCACAGGCCCTTACGAAGCTAAAACCAGTTCACCACAGAAAACTGCAAACAACTTACTAATAGATACAAACCCCATCGCCAACACAGAAACTACAAGCAACACCCCACCGAAGAACACTCAAACTGTTGCTGTAGATGATGAAGACACCACTAGTACCTTCGAACTACCCCCAGAATTCATCGCTGAAGATAGTAACAGCATACCAATATTTGACACACCAAAAAAACTTAAAACCGTCGAGATACAGAAGGATTCAAGCATGGAGATATCCGAAAACAATGATGTCGTCAACGTAAACGTGGTCAAAATTGAGAACGCAAACAATTTTGTCCTTAAATTTTCTGACACAGTGACTGAAGTCAAAGCTGAAAAATGTGCATTCAAATTCAGCCCCAAAGATAAAGAGTCGTTAGAGAAAAATAAGATTGATATTGATTTAGAGAGCTTCAAGGATCAGTACCTGAATGAGGTGGACCGTGATTTTAAATGTACTTTTAGTCATAAGCATAGTGACTCGAAGAAATCACTTAAATTGCAGACTGCTATAGATTTTGCTGTTGACGCTGCATCTAAAGAAAGAAAACGTAAAATGAAGTCTAAAAAAAAGGCGAGTAAGAGACTTAGATTGGAAGAGAACGGAGAAAGAAAATCTATGAAAAAGGATAAGACTCGCAAAAAAAAAGTGAAGCTTGTATATGTGTGGAAATCCCGTTCTCCATTAAACTTAACCCCATCAAATTCTGATGCACACAAGACATTAAAACAGTATGTTTTGAAATATGCGGATAATATATTTGGAGATGTTATCGGTAAGCCGGAGAAAGATGTGACTCCGATCAAAAAGAAGCATTTCAAAAACGAACGGTCTCCGGATAATTTGATTCAGACGTCAATACAAAACTTTTTTAAATCAAAATCTTCTAAAGAGTAAGAGAATTTCAGTTTCTTGACTTCTTACGTCTGACCCAGCCTGGCCAACTGTAAAAAAACGACGTTTAAATTCACTGCCATAGGATTATTTAAACCTGTTATACCTATGAATAATTTTGATTAATTTTTAATTTTAAAAAACAATAAATCCCATTGATGTGTATTGGACTTAAGGTCGAGCGCAAGGACCAGTTTAAATACCTTGGATCTGTACTTCACGCGTCCGGAGACATCGATTGCGACGTCAAAGCACGCATTGCTGCTGCGTGGGCCAAATGGCGAGAGGTGACTGGTGTCATTTGTGACCCCAGAATGCCGGTTAAGCTGAAAGGACAGATCTATAAGTCCATCATTAGGCCTGTCCTTTTATATGGCAGCGAAGCATGGCCGCTACTTGAGCGACACAAGCAGGAGCTGCGTGTCACGGAGATGAATATGCTGCGGTGGATGTGCGGAGTCACGCGTAAGGACCGTACCGCGGATGTGCGAGTTCCTCACACAGTGTGAGGAACTCGCGCATCCGCGGTAGCCTTCGTGTCCGTGATATTGCAGACAAACTGCAGGAGAGTCGCCTACGCTGGTACGGCCATGTTTTGCGGAAACCGGCAAGCTACGTAGGAAACAAATGTCTGGCCATGCCGCCACCGCCAGGTCCTGGCAAAAGGGGTAGACCCAAGAAATGCTGGCTTGACGTTGTGAGGGCTGACATGCGTGCCAATGATCTCACAAGTAGAGACGCTGAAGACCGCGCGAAGTGAAGGAGCAAATCAAGGAAAGCGGACCCTGGGCTCCAAAGCAATGGCTTTGGACGCAACCGGGATTGACCGTATAGATGATGATGATGATGTGTATTGGACTTGTCATTAAGTTGAAGTTATCTTGGATGTAAGTAATATGTCCATGGAAGTTATCTTATGGCAGATGTTAGAAACGACACAAGGTCGAAAACCAAGGAACATTTCTAACATTGCGTCATTTCAATCATCTAACATCTGTGTGAATAAGTGAATATTTTTTATAAATGGTGTCCTATTTATGTACGAATTATTGAGATTTTCCATTGTTTAGAGCTGTCCTACGAAATCGGGGGTAGTTGTATATTGTAGGCAATATACACGGTGTACAAAAGAAGACATGCCCCATAATATAAGTTGTAGTATAATATGAACTGATTACGTGGTTATTAGGTATTTCTATTCTTCTGTACTCTCTGTATATGTATTAACTTTGATATACTTTTTTTGTCTTTACAACCTCACTCAGATGACATTTATCTATTTATACAATCATAGTTCGCACAACGGAAAACAATAGAATATCTTTAGTCAGATTGGGTACCCCAGCTAGGCTACTAGTATGTATTTTGTCTGGATAAAATATATTTATATACTTGGGGTTTAAGTTTGCTTCAACCGCATCTACATCGATCCAGCAGTTTGACCATCTAGTTCAAACTAGGATAATTATAAGTTTAAATGAACCTAAGAATGTTGCTATGAACGAAATCATTGTAAAGTCCTAAATAAGGATGTTTGTACCTCTATGGTAAATTATAAAATAAATATCTCTGAGCGTGGCTATGTTTACTGTTTAATAATTATGATTTCGTATACAAAGTTATAATTCTTTTTTATTAAACACGGATTATATTTTAATAATACCATGTACTGAAAACAGATACGTAATATTAATACTTAATTAATGTAAAATTTTCACTTGTCAGCTAAAATATAAGGTTACTAGCTGTTGTCCGCGACTTCGTTCGCGTGGTCTGTAGTTTATTCACAAGCGATTTTATCCGCAACTATCTTATTTTTAATCTTTCAAAAGAACATTTTTTCGACCATAAAGTACACAACAAAAAAAAGAATTAGCGAAATTCCATCCGTTCACGCGCGTTGCGATGACCAAGGGAAATAGAGATTCATGTAAATGTATAAATAAATATACAGGGTTACATTGCCAGTGCCTACAAATCTTTAGGAGTGGCTCAGAATCAGTAACTCAATCAAACTATGCAAAGAACACAACATTTTTTTTTAGATTTAATTATTTTTCCTATAATTAACTTAACTCATTCATGAAAAAATTGCACCGTATATGCACTTTGTAAGGTCCTTGTTGGCTCGCTGTATCTGCGTCTCTGATAAATGACCGCGGGGCTTTCGTATTCTCTCTATTGACTTAATTTTCGGATATTTTAAAGTATCTTTTTTTTTTCGTAACATACGATTATTAAAAATAATAACGATTAAGACGCTTTGTTGTTCCCTGGATCTTATTTTTAAATTTGGCACCCCTTTGCAATGTAACCCTGTTTAAAGATACATATTGTTAAAGTTTACTCTCTTCTTGCTTCTACTTAGTGCCAAATTTTTAAGGGTGCTCAGAATTTGTAATTTAATTATCTTCGTAAAAAACCTTTTTTTTTTTCATTTTTATTTATTTCTATCTGCGGTAATTAATAGAACTCTTAAAATTGCGATTAGTCGATTAAATTGCACCGTTTGTGCACTGCATAAGGTACTTGGTAAAGCGGCGGCGTACGCCTGTGATCTCTGATGAATTTTTTTGGGAATTTTCTGTGAAATGTATGTTTCATAGACAAAGTTGTTGTTACGCAGTAGAATCGCCTCTTAAAGGAAGTTACCTAACCTAATAAAATTTAGGACAGTGTATTATAATAAGCCCAATTTACATTGTACTTGTATTCGTAAGTGTGACATAATATATGTATTAATAATATATATGATATATTAATATCAATTTGACGATAACCATATTTAATAAATGCACCAACAGGTAGTTTTACCTGATCAGTGGCACCAACCAACACACACTTATAGCAGTCTTTTGACGATCTCCGTAGCCGAGAGGCGAGCATACCAGACTTTCGCTATCTCTGAGGTCCCGAGTTCGATTCCCGGTCGGTCAATGTAGAAAAATAACTTTTCTATATTGTCACGAGTCTGGGTGTTGTGCTACCGTCATTGTTTCTTTAACAAGTGCTTTGAGAGCAATGTATGTGGTGTTGTCCAATATTTAAAATAATAATAAGTATTTTTAATATCCTTGTTATCCTTGTTCAGCAGTGGACGTCCTATGGCTGAAATGATGATGATGATGATGTTAGACACTGTACTAGAACATTATTATAACAATAGACACTGGCGACACTTATAAACCATCCATAATAACGAGTGTCGTTTTAGAAACTGCCGGAATATTAATTTATTTAAGTACCTACGTTTTTTTTAGGTATTTTGTTAAAAATATTTTTTACTTAACCAATCTGCATGTTGTAATTTTCTTGTTTTATTTGGAACTTTTACTAAACTATATATTTTTAGCCGGCTTAATAAATGTTCTACTGACAGTAATAAACTATAGTTGGAATACATTATTGGTGTCAAGTTCTGATAGTGCATTGTAATACCTTCTCCGCACTTTGATGTTAATAAAAGACTTATGTGAATTCTTCTTCTACTTATTTTATTTATTTCCTTTCAATTTCGCAAGTATTTTGTATTGTTTATCGAAAGGTAGTGGTAGAATTAAGGAATAAAAGCTCATGATTTTAAAATACCTGCATAGACCAAAATAATAACGTATGTACCCATTTTACAATGTCGAAAAGTATTAAAATAAAAGTTAAAAATTCCCGCGTCTTTTATGTTCTTATACCACTTCTATTTTCTACTAATTGGTAGATTTTGTACAAACTTGGTAGCAAAGCTTATCGTTTCTTCTAGGCATGCGTATGTGTGTGCTTTAATCCTAGTTTACTCGATGATCGAAACTGCTGTGCTGTGGTGACAGATTTAATATGCATAAGTCGAATGGCAAAATACGGAATTCTCTTTCACCCTTCGTGTGCCACTTAAAATTTTCCTTACTGTTTTCCATCGCTTTTCCGGTCTACCGTGATAATTACGAATGTAATCGTAAATGTATTTATATTATTACATCACGTTAAATGCAGTTATTAATATTAATAAGGAACAAAATCACAGTTCACCTTGCTCTAGTTGCGCCGTTAGGCTGGCCGTACTTTGGGTACCTTTTTATACGAATAGGAAACGTGAGAAACATTTGAAATCTTACACGCAGCTAGTGCATGGGCTCTTATTATAGTAGTTAGAGGATCAGGATCGTTAGTACGTTGACGAACGATTCAAATTTGTACGAAAACGTCATACGAGCGACAGTTTGTCAGCAACAGACAAGACGACTCATTAACAGGAGGACTTAAATCAAAATAAAATGAATTCAAGTCATTTAGTATGACTGTATTTACTAAGCTTTTATCATTTACTTTTCATCAACTGCAGAAAAAAAATCTCTACAATACTTTAAACTGAATCCGTAATGGCCTCTCACTCTATACGTTTGTACACCGTTGACGACTGCATTCTGTAGCCATCGATGTGAATTTCATACTCATGCACATGCATGACTCATTCACTTAGTCATCATTCATTGTGCGTGCAGCGCTTGCTTGAATGACCTTTGAAAACCAATAGCTTTTAGAAACTACCGTTCAATATGGTAGATTTTGATTTTATATGGCAGCACCGACTGTTTCTTTGTTTACAACGCAAAGTGAAACAAAAACAAGCCAGCCAGTTAGCTAGACTTAAATCCAGTCATTTCGTTGTTTCTACTCTTTCATTTAATTTCGGCTTTTGCATTTTTTTAAAAGATTCACTTAACTTTGTTGATGTTTTAGTAGTTGTTTGTTATAGAGTAGTTTTATTGACCGCTCGTTTCATTTTCAAATTTTCTTTGTCCCGTTTTTGTGGGTGAAATTACGCGACGTTGCCGCTCTTACATCAAACTTTATAGACCAGTTAGTTAAATTATTTACTAACTTTGATAGATTGTGGCATCAATTAAACATTTAGAAGTTATTTATAGTGAAAATAAACAAAAAGTTATGTTTCAGTGTATTGATATGTGTTCGGTTGAACGTTATTCATTTTCTGACGCAATAGCCAACTGGCAACAGCGCACGGAATCGGACTGAAAGGACTTTCTGATGTCCTCCTAAAGCTCATCGGATAATTAATATCCACACACATCTCTTTTTATGAGGTAAGTTGTTTTTTTTTTAACTGAAAGTTTATAGTATTAAAGATTGAAAATTATGTACTTAGTGAAATCGCATTTTCAAATTTCCCGCGCTATGACGTAATTTTCGGCGCATATCCACCATCTTCGAACTGGAACAACCCGTCATCTGTCAAGTATAGTTTGTTCGTACAAGGCGCCAGAGAAAAATTTCCACACATAGGGTGGTTTTTATCAAAAAAACCACTACGGAAGCATCCGGGTAAGTGAGAAAATGCGATTTGTTTATTATTTCAGTAATTATTTTATAAATTTTTGGTCATTGTTCTTGAAACATAACCTATCAAAATTTCGATGCCAGTTTTTGAGGTCATCCTGTGTCTTCTTTACTGCGAAACTCCGTTTATGCGTAGATTTATTTGCATAAATGTTGTCACGCAGGCCTTATAATGTGAGAGAAATCTTGTTTTCCACCGAATAAGGTGGTCGAAGTAACTATGAAAGTTTGTTAGCTGTATGCATTATACTTTTACAAGGTTTAAACCATAGGTCTAGAACTATCTTGAAAGTTAACGGATTATGTCCATTGCCTAACCGTATTGTAGGCCAAGAAAAAAATTTATGTGTGGGAAGTTTATAAACTGATTTACAGGAGTTAAAAGTTTGTATTAGGTGCTACCTAAATTACATAAGTGGGATAATAATGACGAAATATCTATAATTAGTCAGAGGATGTCATTATGAATATCCCTATAGATTATGTGATAAAAATAATTTTGTAGGTAGACATCGGAATTAATTATTGTAGCTACCCTATTTATATAAAACCTGATTAACATTCACCGAATAATAAGTATAAATTGTACTAATGCTGATAACAACTTAAAATCAGTGTATGATATGCATCTTATTGCTACTAAATTGCATCAATGTTAATGCTAAACTAAAATTGACATTTAACGGAAAAAAATAATTTTTAGGGTATACTTACTTGAAATATGCATTATTATGTTTGTGAGTTTAGTCCTATTCACCCTTGCCATTATATTGTAAATTAAGCTTCCAAAAACCTTACGAATTCTACCATTATATTTACTAAGTAACTCAAACATAACAATGGTAGATGTAAGCAAATGACTAAATTAGCAAGTAAAGGCATCAACCTTTTTTTTTAAATCTAGTAAGAATCTAGTCTAATTCAATTGGAATCTAGTCAGAACCTAGATCATCAAACAAGAGGGTTAATTACCTTAAATAATAAGATGATGATTTGGTGAATTTGTTGTAAAGATTGCAAACCCTAGCCACCGATAAGTTCAGAAGTTCCGTGAAAGCTTGCCCAATGGTAACCGTAACTGTACCATAAGTAAGTAGGGGATAAAGGTGCTGGTTGTACAATAAGTAATATTAATGTAAAACCATCCTGTAATCATAATTGTACAATTGTTTATTGTCCTAAATAAATAAAAATAAAATAAAATAACCGTAAACAGAAAAAGTATTTCTTTAAAATAACTATGGCTATTACATAACATAGACAAACATAAATACATATTGCATTATATGACATAAGTACGAATGCAACAAGAACTTGCTTCTTGGGGAATTGAACCCGCACCTGGCTTTGTAGTCTAGTGCAAACCATTACCTAAAGATGGTTAGTATTATCATACAAGTACTCACAGAACAGATTGTAAAGAAAATTTTAAAATCCAAACTGATTAAAGCTCTAAATCCTGTCAGATAGTTTTATGATTTTAATATACCTAAGCTAGGGTGTCTCTTCTTCTTGGGACCCTTACTGATGAGAATCGCGACCACCCCACCTGCTCTACCCCGAGCACCTCTGCCTTCCATTAGGACCAAAATAATTTGTTTCTTCAATGACTTGAAGATCGCATAATGTGTCCGAAGAAATTGAGGGTACGCCTTCTGCATATACTGGAGAGCCGGGTAGTGACGTTGAGTTCTTGTAATATGGACTCGCATGGCAGTCCAGGGTATGCGAAGTAATTTCCGCCAACACCACATCTCAAATGCTTCTTCAATCTTACTGCTGTCGCGGCTTCTTAAGGTCCAAATTTCGGCACCGTATATAAATCTTTTGAACAAATTGCGCTCGTCAACCTGGCGAGTATTAAAAATCCCCCCTCCCCCCTGATAATCTACATAATTGGGGGAGGCTTATGTTCAGCTGTGGACTTCCTACGGCTGAAATAATGGTGATGATGATATAAATACCGAAAATACCAGGGCTCGAACCTAGCACACCTTAGTTGTACGAATACCTCTGTTCTTCCGAATCAAGCTAGGGTGTACATACATAAAAAATATATATTCCATGATGTGATGAAACATTTTCCAGCTGAGGCAACTGACCTATAAATAACCCTTACAGTCTAATACTACTAGTACAAACAGGATTAAGATAAGCTCCTCATTGAATTTTGGTAATGTTACAAATAGTACTCCGCAGTTACCCAGTTTCAGAGATAAACTTATTCAGGGCGACGATAACGCTTGCATAACTACGCATTTTGTGAAGTTTGTTAAAGTTTATCATACACTAGCAACCGGCGTAGACTAGGCTTGGCACGAGAAGCACTAAATCCTTACTAATATTCTTAAACACGAAAGTTTGTATGCATGGATTCTTACTCTTTCACGCAAAAACTATTGAATGGATTTTTATGAAATTTGGCATACTAATAGACCATGGCCTGGATTAACACATAGAATAACTTTTATCCGGGTAAGGTCAACGCAGACGAAGTCGCGGGCAAAAGCTAGTAAACTATAAAGCTAGAAATTGGGGGTAATGTTTGCCAGATACGTTGGACTCCAACCTTATGCAAATTTTTGCGATGCAAAACTATTTGATCAGGTGTGCCGGTAACTACGCAGAATGGTGCGTTACGTAAACAATACTTATTGGCGTATTGTTTTCACGCTTACACACTGTGACTGAACTGAAGTACAGGCATACAGTGATTCGGGTCATTGCTGGGTTCCGTAGGTACCTTAAAGTAGAAAAACCGGCCAAGTGCGAGTCCGACTCGCGCACCGAGGGTTCCGTATAAACCTGTAGGTATATAAGTAAAAGTTCACCCATCACGACAATCGACTCAGAGTTATGGTATTTTTTAATGCAAAATGAAATCTATAACAATACGAAAGGTAAATTGCGGTATACGATTTATGACGTATTAAAAAAAAACTACTTACTAGATCTCATTCAAACCAAATTTCGGTGGAAGTTTGCATGGTAATGTACATCATAATTTTTTTAGTTTTATCATTCTCTTATTTTAGAAGTTACAGTTACACACACATTTTACCACAAAAAATCAGTTTAGAAAAAAACTATATTAGAACGTATGGGTTTGATGAAAAAAACAATTTTTCTAAGTAGTTCTAAGTATCTTCATACTTAGAACTGAAACTAAAACCCCCAACCCCCAAAATTTTTTGTTTTTTTTTTCTATTTTTCTGTGGAAATCTTAATGCGGTTCACAGAATACATCTACTAACCAAGTTTCACCAGTATAGTTTCGGAAAAAAGTGGCTGTGACATACGGACGGACAGACAGACATGACATGACATGACGAATCCATAAGGGTTCCGTTTTTTGCCATTTGGCTACGGAACCCTCAAAACGATCTGTCTTTTAGGTAGACTTCGGCAACACGGCTACCGGTTTAACTTTGAGAACCATTTCTGAGTTCACTAATAAGTGGTTCCGTACGTAAAATCAAAATGGAAAAAAAGGTTCCATAGACTTGCGCACCCCTCCACCGCACCGCATTGGGCTCGCGTGGTGGATTATGGCCCAAACCACCTCATAGCTGAGGTGAGGCCTGTGCCCTGTAGTGGGACATACATGTTTGAGCATACTTCAACTTCTTTTACGTCAAATTAACGGACGTGCCGTGTGGGGACGGCCGTAAAGAATACACTTTCCCACCACCAACAGGAGAAGTGTTGTAAGAGGCGACTAACACCTGTAGCAAGAAACGGGCAGACAGCGTCTGCGTGCGATATTAAAAAAAACCTGCGCTCGCCAAAACGCCTGCCAAGCGTGGCGAGTATTGGCAATCCCCCCCCCCCCCCCCGATGAAAGTCATTGCGGGAGGCCTGTGTTCAGCAGTGGACGTCCATGGCTGAAATGATGACGTCAAATTAAAACTTACTTTTATGGAAACTGAGTGATTTCCTCAAGTGTAAATGGATAGGCCTAATACATTATGAAATCATACATCATAATTTCAAGGTTACATTTTAAACTTGTGCAAAAAGTCGACTACCTTGTAATTTTTTTTACCATACGTTGATAACAAGAAGTATGACTCCGATAAATAGCAGACGATCAGACTTGATTTTCGAGTAGATTCTTGTTGGTAATATTTAAGGAGACCGCACACGTGACTGGAGAAGCCGACTTTTAAATTCTTTGTTATGAAATTGTATCGCATTGCTGGTAGAAAATATGTTCGGCGTGAAAAGTGTGTGTACACCTTTAGATATCATTCGTTGTCTGCGTGATATCATAACATATACTCATAAAAAACGTATGGCATTAATGTCATATTTTTAAAAAGTTCCTAGTCATTTTCACCCATAAAGTTTTTTTAGATCTTTGTTTGTGCATCTCGAAATCTATTTTGCAAGCAACTCGATAGGAGTAGTGGCACAGGGATTTGCCTTGAATACAATGGGTCCCGAATTCGATACTCTAAACAGAGGTTCTCAAACATATTTTGTTTACCGCCCACTTTGAAAATCATTTATTTTTCAGCGCCCCCCAATTTTACGCTATTTTTTATGGGTCCCTTACCGGTCCCTCTCTAGGCCTTCAGCGCCCACAAGGGGCATTATCCTCTACTTTGAGAAAGACTGCTCGAAAACGTATTTTTTAAGCTTTAAAAATATGCCTACCGGTTTGGGTTAATTAGTCTTACCCGTCATTTGTACTTTTTTTTATAATCAAGTCTCTGGATTTTAACCGTAGAAAATTTGGTAGTGCTAATTTGAACCTTTTGACCTCTAGATCTTTGGTACATTACCTATACTTGTGACGTTACTCTTACATTTTAAGTGAAGGTAACTGACTTACGAACAGGCTGCTGTAAGTGGAATCCTTAATTAGATTATCTATGGCGGAAGCTAACGTAAAGGAGCATTAACACTAGCCATTAAAAGCTAAGCCATTAAACTCAGATACGAAGCAACTTCCAAAAAAAATTTTTTTTGGAGCGTTCCGAATTCTGATATCCCGGAAACACTGTGAAGCTACTCGGGGAATACTAAAATATAAAGAACTTTCAACTGTTGCACTACTTAATCTTAAGTGTCTACTGTGCGTTTGACCCAATTCGTTATACTAGCGTCGCTGCGCACACGCACGTATCCACGACCTTGTGGAGGGGCTTACGTGACGACGGCACAGAGCCATCTGTGATTCTGACAGAACCTCACGGAACTTTGTAATATAATAACGTCATTAAATTGGAATCAAAAGACTGATTTTTTCTACGATAAATTGCGTCTTCCAGTTCGTGGTCGCCACTCGTGAATCTTTCTTCCCCAATGGTTGTCAATTCTGCGAGAAATGTGGCCTACTCATTGCCACTTCTTTGCAATTCGAAAAGCTATGTCAGTGACTGGTTCGTCTACGGATCTCTTTATACAAGATCATATCTCGCAGTGAAACACCAAACAATAGCTCTCCCCATATCACATTTATTGATTTTGACCGTTTAAGAGGCCAACAGTCAAGGACCACGTCTCAGCCATCACTGGTAACACGCACTGTTCAAAGACTAGTATTTAGGCTCTGAGGGGGTAACCCGATTACTTGTCCGTATTTTACTTGACAGAATTTCAGTTGGCCGAAAATTATAGACCGACATTTCTTTTGCTATATGTATCATTTGACATATTTTTAGTCTATCGAAATATCTCTTGACATAAGTGTCATTTTATTGAACTACGTTTTATCGATTTTCAACATTTACTGTTGGCCGAAGTCTCTTTTGAACTTTTTTCATTTACCAGAATACTGCGTATATAATAAGACTAAATTGGTTAGGTTAGGTTAGAACAGTGACCACACACAGGAAACTAAGGATAAATTCTAAGGATAATGATGAAGGATTAATTATTATAATATTGGAATCATTTTACTGAAAACTAAATTATCTAACATCATATCATATCATCTATCAAAATTTTTAGCTTTGGCAAATGTTGTATGTAACATAATAAAATACTTAATACATACTTAAACATAATACTTCGAACAAATGTTATTTCGGACAAGCCAAGTTCGGTAATAAGTTTTTCGGACAAATGAAACGTCAGGGTAACAATAAAAAACGAATTGATAATAGGTCAAATGATATAGTGGCAAAGATCATTTCGATGAAATGAGAAAGGCGAAACGAAATTTGTCGAAAAGTTTTTGGTGAAATAAAATTCGGTAAACAACTTTTCGAACATAAGATAGGTAACCCTCTGAGGGATATCTGACGGATAGATGTTATTACCACAGAATATACAATAGGCTATATCTTTAACTTCGCTATAGGATATTGTGCTTGATACTGCTGTCAAATCCGAATGTGTCAATTTAAACTGACCCTCAGTGGTGCATGTGCGAGACTCGCTCGGAGGTCCTTAGTCGCCTACGTGACATGTGTTAAGGCCATCTGTGTAATGAGTAATGCTCACTCAACGTTGACCACTCAGTTAGGTTTAAAGGGTTTCATTTTACAGTCAATTACGTCAGTTCAGTCACTACGCAGTCACCTGTCGTTATACAACCCTGCTTTCCTGACAACTGAGATTTAGTATTGGCATTTTGAGTTCACTATGCTCTGGAGACGTATTTTTGAAACATTAGAAACGGAATTCAAACACGAAAACAATTCGTTTCTAAAATTACGTCTATTGCTCACGTTTTTACGCATTTTTGAATTACTCTAATTAAGGGTTGCTATTAAAATGAAATCTTGTAACATTCTTTTTTTTAATTTTCGTTTTACGCAGAAAAATATTTTAAATCCGAATACAAAACCTCATTGATTTTAAAAACCGATTAATAAATTGCTTAAAACGGAACGTAATTAAGAAGTAATTATGTCAAATCTCGTAAAATTATTCCATAGGTACTTAATATTCTAAATGCGAAAGTATCTCTCTCGGTCTGCCTGTTACCTTTTCACGCCTAAGCCACTGAACAAATTTCAATGATTTTTGGCAAAGAGATAGTTTGGACCTTGGAGAAGGACATAGGCTACTTTTTGTCGCGATAACTAAACCGATTTTGATGAAATTTTGTACAAAAAAGCCTTAACCCTAGGGAAGGACATAGGTTACTATTTTAAAATGTACCTCTTTAAAGGTGTTAAATAGAGGGTGACATGCCGTATTCTGCGCCGGCGAAACCACGGCCACTAGCTAGTATACAATATATAATGGCTTTATTTTTACAATTTTTCTGCAGCAACTCGCTTTCATTCAAACCAGTTTCAAGGTGAACTAATGGATGATCTGCCCGGCTGCTTTATAGGATTTGCAATGACGTCATTAGGCTATAATATTCCAATACTTCGTGTTTAAAACATGAATCCTTAGCAAGTCTATACGCCTATTATATTATTATGTATAAATATGGTCGACAATCTATTCCTCGCAATGGGCTAGTTTCCTAAAAAAATCTAATTAGTCCGTCAGTTAGATTAACAGAAAATATTAGACACGTATTTTTTCTTTTCTTAATCAAACAAAAAATGATGAAGTTATAGCCCATTAAAGTTACGCGTAACGTCACGCCTTGCGACATTTTTTAGCAAGTCGTGACGTCACGTGCTCACTTTGATGCGCTCTATCTCCGTCATTTTTTGTTTGATTGACAAAAGACAAAATATGGGTTCAATATTTTTTGATAATCTAGCTGACGGACTAAATAGAATAATCCTTTTTTGACCCAGGAAACAAGCCCATTACGTCTGCGCAAATGTAGAATTTCATGTACAGACTTTTATCCCATTTGCATTATGGCTTATGGCTTAAGCTGAGGTCTGTGAGGTCCTATTATCCTGGACATCACTGGCATATAGTGGCACCGCTTGATTTTCATGTTTGTCTTTGTTTTTTTAAAATATTTTTTGCATCACCGTAATTTCAGCCATAGCATGTCCAGTACTAAACATAGGCCTTCACCAGTGACTTCCAAATTCCAAATCTATCCACAAAAATAACAAGTTGCTTCCAAAATTATCACTTCCAAAACAATTTGTGATGTCAAAATCTTGCTAAAAGACCTTGAAGCTACATCTGCGTATTACAATCCATGTTATGAAACCAGATTGCATAGTCGTTATCGGGTGTTTATGTATTTTGTTGAATAGCAAAATGATTTGGGGTGACCTAGGTATTATCTAGAAATGATTTGCTTTCTCTGTCATTTGTTTACAGAAAGGTAACTGATGATGCCAATAATGACGTAGTTACATTACTGTTTGGAAAAGAGACCTTATCTACTTGGTCAGAGACACAGGTACAGAGTCTTAAATACGTTTAATCGGGTTAGTCCGAGCAACAAATGATTGTGGGTGGAAAGGTTGAAAGCAGCAAGTTAGATTTGAATAAAATAGGTGAACGTATTACTGCTCATATCTAGACAACGATTGGGAGTAGGTAAAAGTGTATTTCAGCCATAGGGCGTCCACTGCTGAACTTAGGCCTCCCCCATTGACTTCCAGATTGTACGGTTGGAAGCGGCCTGCATCTAGCATCTTCCTGCGCTGTTGTATCGGCTGAATGATGATGGTGAAAAAGTGTATAGAATCAAAGATATAGAGAATTTTATCAGCTTTCATAATGCTGTACGACAAAAATTTTCGACGACGCATCGTTTTCGAGACGAAACCAAAAAACGGAACCTTATTTTAGACCTTCCGCGTAGGGCTTACCTCCGAGGTGTGAGGACTTTTTAGTATGTTTGTGTTTTAACTATTCTATACAAAATTCCAATATAAAACTTTCTGATTTCGACTTTTCTATTCACACCCCCCTTGTGAGCACTCATTAACCAAGCTAGGTCTACATTCGAGATGATTCTGTCTTATACACTGTTATCTATGCATCTAATATTAGGTATAAACCTGCACATTTCTAGATTTCAAATATGTGGAGTCAAATCTTCGTTTCTTGAAGTTGTGCGTTTGAATTAATGTTGTGTGGAAACCTTTTATTATTCGGCATGTGACGATGCACAGCATCTGTGAGAGAGCGTCATACTTCCCCTTCGATTTCCGGTCAATTGCATTCCCTTCCGGTCCGTTTCAGCCAATCAGCGTTGAGTAAAATGTCACGTGGTCTCCGTTGGCCGCTTGCGGTCGGTTTGCTCCGATTTGAATCATAGCGTCGTTTTTCTCCAAAGAAACAACATCATTGCAAAAGTTATAGTTTTTAGTTAAATAGTGATTATTGCTTAAAAAGTAATATCGGCAGTATAAATAGTGGTTCTTTCAACGTTTCACGATGAGTGATCGTGAATTTAGTGATTACGAATGCACGGCTAGCGAACGTGCCAATCTCGTGGCGGACGTCCGCGTCTCGCCCCCTGCCGATGACCGCGCCGGGTCGCGGACCCGGCGCAAGCGCCGCGCCTCGACCTCGAGCGCTTCGAGCGAGTCGAGTTCTGCAGAATCGGAATATTCTCAACCTCAGGTGAAACGAAGCCGACGCGGTGAGTCATTTATTGAGAATTTAGCTTATCAAGTGAGCAACCTTACAAACATATTGTGGCATAAATACGCTTCGGATTCGAACGCGACCGTGCCTCCGCCGCCTGGCGCGCCCCCGCCGGCGCCCGTCGCACCCGCCGCGCCGGCGCCGCACGCGCTAGCTGCGCCCGCCGCGCCCGCCGCGCTGGCGCCATGCGCGCGGGCCACCGGCGTCGAGCCGACGCCCGGTTCTAGTACGCAAGCTTTTACTTTCATGTTGAATCGGCCGGCTGCCGCTACTTGCCCGCCCAATACATTACAGTTAAATTTGAGCTCGGTCAAATACTGTCGTGAAGGATCCTAAAGTACCGATTGCGAACCCTGACCGTGTTAAGCAGCTCGAAGTCCTCCAACGGTTTAACAATCCCGATTGGAAGAATGTGCGATACTCGGACGCCTTGAAATCTCATAACGCAGCGCCGGGCTTTGTAGAATTAGATATAAATGACGAGTTAAGGCAATTCGTTAAAGGGAAGGATTATACGGCTAACTCGGAGAGAATTGTGGCAGCTTTAACCAATGCGTTACTTGCACGACGTGAACTTTTAAATAGGAATTTACAGCAGATAGTTGATTGGGCAGCAGCTCCGGACACAGTTTTATCACCGACGTCCGTGTATGACACAATTTCGAGTTTATTCCAACCCAATTCTAAATTTCACAAAAATGATGAGGAAATTATACAGCTCGTGTGTGGAAAGCGGGCAGAGTATATAGAAAACCGTCGGGAACGTATCCTAAACGAGTTACCGAATAAGAACTTGCGAGATGGTCTGCGTAAGATACCTCCAAGCTCTAAATATCTGTTCGACGAGTCTCGGCTACAGGCGTTTATATGCAGTACAGGCGGCATCGATAAATGGGTTCGTCCGTGGTACAACCGAGAAAAAGAAACACAGAAACCAAACAAAAAGTCCACCGTCCCTAAGCCAAATAATCGAAATCAGTCCTTTCGATCACGTGACAACGAATCCTATAATAAGAAGGGTAAACCCAACTCCAACAACGCCAAGCAATCTTTTTCTGCAAAGTCCAAGCAACCTTACAGAAAGGATGTTCAGGCAAACAAAAGTAAAGCCGATCAATGACTCGATCCCGCGTCCGAGCCGAAGCGGGTTTTACGGGGGCTGCCTGCGAGCGTATCGCAGGGAGTGGCTGGCGCATCGGGCTCCGGAGGCCCTTCTCGAACTGATTACGGGAATGCGTCTGCCATTTACCTCCAAACCTCTGCTGATCTATCCATCACAGAGATTAATTCGCCGGTTCAAAACCAACCAGTCTACCGAAATGACGCAACAAATCGAATTACTGCTCCATCAAGGTGTGTTGGAAATTCCAGATCAAGAACATCTGGGCCCCAGTTTTTTGTCGACCATGTTCCTGACAAAAAAGAGCGATGGGAGCAACAGGCCAATATTCAATCTCAAAAGACTGAACGATTACATAATATCCAAGCCATTCAAACTGATATCTCACTTCCAAATACCGTACTTCCTTCAGGAGATGGATTGGATGGTAAAAATCGATTTGTCATCAGCGTACTTTCATGTGAACATCAAAGAGTGTCATCGCAGGTTCCTGAGACTGGTATACAAAGGTCGGGTACTTCAGATGACGTGCTTACCATTCGGTCTGTCATGCGCACCCAAGAACTTCTCTTCGCTGACAAACTGGGTGGCCCAGCTTCTGCGTTCTCAAGGCATGCGGATCATCGTGTACTTAGACGACTTTCTGGTAGCCTGCCAGTCAGAAAATCTGTTAAAATCACAGGTACAAGTAGCCCTGAACACCCTCCAGTCATTGGGGTGGACCATCAACTACGAGAAGTCGGTGCTCAAGCCAACACAGGTAATAGAGTATCTAGGGATAGTCTGGAACACGAAGCAGAACTTCAAGGACCTCCCGCTGAAGAAAGCACAGGCAATACTACTCAGCTTGAGACGAGCCGTTATCAAAAAGACTATGGCCTTGAGAGAGACTCAAAAATTGTTAGGTACTCTGAACTTTGCCAATTTTGTCGTGCTAAGGGGACGCCTGCACTGTCGTCATCTACAGCTGTTCTCGAGGGATCTTCGCAGACTATCACCAAGAAGACAAGCACAGCTGCCAGCTTCGACTGTGAACGATCTGGAATGGTGGGTTTCAGCCCTAGAAACATCCCACGAGAAAAGCAGCTTGTTCCCAAAGTCAACCCAGCATTTTCTGACGACGGATGCATCCGACTACGGGTGGGGGGCACAGCTGGACGATATGGCAGCATCAGGCAGATGGCAACTCGATCAGCGACATTGGCACTGCAACAGGAAGGAGCTGTTTGCTATCATAGCTGCAGTGAGGCATTTCAAATTTCGATTACAGGATCGCCATGTGACGGTACAATCGGACAATCGCACAGTCGTCTCATACATACAAAAAGAGGGTGGGACGCGATCCATAACCCTGCTCGAGCTAACTTACCAGCTTCTGAACCTGCTCGACAAATGGAATATATCAGTCTCTGCGGAATACATTCCAGGGAAATTCAACGATATTGCGGACAGACTGTCGCGAGGGAAATGTCCGTCCGAGTGGCACCTCCTTCAACCAGCGGTTATGGAAATATTCCTTCACTTTGGTACTCCTCAGATAGACCTCTTTGCCAGCAAAGAGACGACCGTAGTAAAAGATTATGTGTCGAGGGACAGTCGAGATCGGTCGGCCCAATTCCGCAATGCTTTCAGCCGGCAGTGGCGGTTTCAACTGGCGTGGTTATTTCCTCCACCGAGTCTCATTCCGCGCATCCTTCATCACCTGAACTCGGCAGTAGGAGTGTTCTTACTAGTGGCTCCAATGTGGAAGAGAGCATTTTGGTTGCCAGATCTACGTCGTCGGGCACTCGGCAGACCAATGAAAATACGACAGCTGGATCGGGTATTGATAGATCAGACCACCGGGCTACCGCCTCCTCGAGTGCAGAGCATGGAACTTTATGTCTGGAAAATTGGGGCTGGGAGGATGTTACCAAGGAGTGGTCTGACGCTGAGAAATCTCTACTCAGATCAAGTTGGAGAGAATCTACGTTAAAGACGTACCAACCTGCGTGGAATCGTTGGATTAGGTGGTGTAGTTCAAATAATTTTGACTTTAAACACCCAAACGGTGTCAGTTTGTCTAAATTTTTGGCCCATTTATTTCTTGTACAAAAATTAGCTTATCCTACTATCTTGTTGCATAAATCTGTCGTTTTAACTTTTGGGAAAGCTAGTAATAATGAAAATTTAAATTCTAATTTCTTAGTTAAACATATATTGAAAGCTATTTCACTTCGGAAGCCTAAAGTAGAAAAACCTCCAATTTGGGATCCAAGCGATTTAGTTAACTGGTTGCAAAATACCTCTCCAAATTGTGAATCCTTGTTTGCAGCGTCGCGCAGGCTAGCATGCATACTTCTCTTAGCGTCAGGCAGACGTGTGCATGATCTGACACTTTTAAAAGTTTCTCCTGAACATTATGTTGATTATGACAATTATTGTATTCTACACCCATCATTTGGTTCAAAGACCGATACATGTTCGTATAGACAGTCGGGTTGGAAGTTGATACAGCATAGTAATTCTAATGTATGCCCTATTTATTGGCTTCGAAAAGTTATCAATTTAGGAGCCGAAAGGCGCTCTGCCGAGTGTGATAATGCCTTATTTATTTCAACACGGGGTAAAAATCAGGCTGCTTCGCGAACTGTAATCGGAAATTGGGTGAAATCGGTTCTTAAGGACGCAGGTATATCCGCTTCGCCAGGCAGTGTACGCTCAGCAGTAGCATCTTTAAACTGGTTTGAAAATTACCCAGTAGAAGAGATCCTTGCGCGGGGTAACTGGCGTAGACAAAACACTTTTGCGAAGTTCTATCAAAAACAAATTATTGGTAGATCAGGGCCCTCAGAATCAAATCTTGCTGTTAATTTTGAACCAGTTAAGACAAGATGATTTAATTTAATATTATACGAGTATTTATATAATAGAAGAATATGTTTTGTTATCAGAAGTAAGAATTTACAATTTCTTTATAAATATACTTGTTAAATTATACGGATGATGATTGATGTTTAGTGATTGTTTATTATGAGAAAAATACAAATGGTTTACAATTACAGACTTTTCATTGTTCTAACTGAACTCTCATCACATAGCGTCGTCGCGTGGTCACCAGGAGCTATAAACAGGTCTCTCACAGATGCTGTGCATCGTCACATGCCGAATAATAGTGCAAGTTTTACATAACAATAAAACTTGTATTATTTAGCAGAGACGATGCACAGCATCCCATTAAGATCTCCTGGTGAGAGACTTCTATGATTCAAATCGGAGCAAACCGACCGCAAGCGGCCAACGGAGACCACGTGACATTTTACTCAACGCTGATTGGCTGAAACGGACCGGAAGGGAATGCAATTGACCGGAAATCGAAGGGGAAGTATGACGCTCTCTCACAGATGCTGTGCATCGTCTCTGCTAAATAATACAAGTTTTATTGTTATGTAAAACTTGCACTATTTTTTGTGATAAATGCTTCACGGAATTTTCTCGCAGTACATGTATTTACTAGTTTTGTTATTCAACCATTTGTGCGCGTCTTGAAGGTGTGAATATGGTTTTGTGCGGCGTAATAGCTATTATGATGTTTGGTTTGACACAAATTTAATAACAGTAATAACTAACATTTGTAACAAACAATAAGTAGGTTGTATAATATTTGAAACAACTCAACATCACCTCGCGGCTCTCCACCATATGCAGAAGGCGTACACTCAGTTTCTTCGGGCACATTTTGCGATCCTCTAGGTATTGCCTGAAGAAACAAATTATCTTGGGCCAAATAGAACGGAGATGTGCTCGAGGTAGAACACCTACGAGATGGTCAGACGCAGTGAAAAAACATTGGGCGGAAATATGCATCGTGCGGGTCCACACAGTGTAAGATCGCGGTCTGTGGAGGAACATTGTATGTGGTCGCGATCCTCATCAGTGAGGGATCGAGGAAGAAGAAAATTGTGTGGTAAAGGCATTTTGTCTCAGACTTTACGTAGATTTGATTAAAGGTGGGTTTTTTTACAAGGGTTATATTTCTTCCCCCAAACTGTACTCGAAAGAATCTTCAGCACATACCCCTAGATTTTTAGGATTTTATGTACAGATTTGGAAATGAAAATAAACTTAAATTAAATATCTGATTCACAACAGAGAGAGATTCACTTCATGCAGTACTCATAAAAATAATTGTTTTTAATAGACCTACTAGTAGTCCCCAAAGCTAGTCCTGTCTTTTGGGGACTTGAGCTTGAAGTGATTACTGTATATTGATTTTTAAAAGGCATCGAACCCAATTGGCATACCTCAAGTTGCAAGTAACCTTTAATATCGTTATTTTGGTGTCAAAATTTCAATTTGATTATGTAAATATAAGTAAATATTACATGTTCACCCTGAAATTCTGAAAAAAGCATATCATTTACGACATTTTGTCGTGAAAGCGCTAGAAGACAGAAGATTACTTTTCCAGCATATTTAAAATGTACATCCTTCATACGAATTGTCTTAAACAACTCTTAAAATACGACCATGATCTTTACCTCTGCGTAGGCCTCGGCAAATTCTAGAACCTACACTATTACTAATCACTCTCCCCCTCGTGTCAATGCCATGGACGTGTGCCCAAACTTTCAGGTGCCAACGTAACAGTATTCTATTTATTTTATGGCCGTGAGAGTGATAGTTGAGGTTAATCTGAAGCATCAGTTTCAGTATCAATATAACAGTTAGATCGATTGTCAAATAATTCTGCCAGTATGACAAATAGCTAGATGGTTTTTATTTATTTTTTTATTTATTTAACAAAATGGTTGGTGGTTAGAGTTAGAAGTCATTCGTTTAATGTTTAGATTTTGTGCTGACTCAATGGAGTTGATTGAGTGTTGTAATTATAAATTAATCAAACCAAAAAACTGTCTAATTCAAACACAATATTTGCACCTTATTTAAAGACTGAAAGTTTGAACCACAGGATATAATATGACTATAACTCAAGTATAATATGAGTAAGTCGATAAATCATAATTCTTAGCGAATTCGGTTCTCAGGTACACTAACATTTATGGCAATATAAATCATAAAGTTTATATTTCTAAACAAACTTCGCTTATGAATCTTCTGAAACTCCTGTTTCAGACTCGGCTTACTCGGCTGTTTGAAAAGATAAATATTATTACTCATAAATTGGTACCCCAATTCAAATTACTGCAAAGCATCAAGAAAATCTCCGTATCGTAATTATTTTTCTCCATACAATGTGTTTTTATTACCTCCTAATCCTCCTATAAACAATATGGCGCCCAATTTACACACTGGAATCTAATTTATAAATGTCTATTTCTGTCGGTTATATTGGCGGGAAAGTGGAGCGTAGACGCCATTTTTCAAAATGGCCGATTCAAGCGATAAATCAATTGAAGTTATTGTGATTCAATTTTAGTTCTTCCTAATCAGGGACGTCTAATGTTATATTAAAAGTAAATTTGACTTAGACCATCAACGCCTCAGCCCAAGACTATTTATTGGATAATATTTGATTTGCTATCTATCTATCTATATATATAAAAATGAATTGCTGTTCGTTTGTCTCGCTAAAACTCGAGAATGGCTCGACCGATTTGTCTAATTTTAATCTTGAAATATTTGTGGAAGTTTAGGGAAGGTTTAAAAGGTCAGAAAATATTAAAAAATTGCAAGGAAAGTAGTAAAACAACTATTTTATTTTCCTATACAAACTGTTAGTACCTGTCAAACGAATTGGCAGAACGAAGTTCGCTAGGTCAGCTAGTTACTCATAAAAAATAGTGTAATCATTAATATGCTAAAGTAGTTAGAAATTTTAAAAACTATGAGCGTTAATTGTTAATATACGAAACATATGAGTACAAGCTAACCATGATTGCTTGATGAACTGCTTCTTGCATTCAAGTATCAAAATAAATTGCCCCATAAAATTATAATTAGATGAGAACAAAAAAAAATCCTCAGCGACACTGATTGAGGCCCAAACTCAAGTTCAATGCGTGAGTTGTTAAAAATAACTGATGACGCAGCCTTGACCAACTTGCGACGCGTTTAACCAATTCAAATAACGTATTTTGATAACGAATTGGCGACCTACAAATCGATTTGGAACTTCTGGACGCTGTGTTTCATGGAAGGAATACAGTGGAAATTTTAAGAGGGTAAATGTGCTTTTGCGAATTAATTGCTAAAGGACTTATTATTTGAAGTTGGTCTAAGAATCTGGAAATAGTCGTTCTCGACACCTTTCTCTCGAATTTGTGAAGAGAACTCCATGAAATATGGAACACCATTTTCAAACAACAACTTTTGCTAAAAGCCACAGAGTAACGGTAACATTTTATCGCCTCATGGCACCGTTCTGCCTACAAAATTACCATAAATGACAACTATGAAAACTTGACAACTTTGTTAAGCGAAATGAGTTCACTTAACCATTTGGATTTTAGAACCGCGCTTCCCAAATTAAACATGCTTTAGAATATATATTTAGTGATCTAACGATTTTTTGACTTATTCCTTAATTCTTTATCGGACATCAGAATTGGTTCAGTCAAGTTTTATGCGGGATCATGTATTTGGACATTACGCCTATCATTGTTCCTTGCTGCTTTTCTTGGTTTTGGTTTCATAATGTTCATAAAAAGAGTATTTCTTTTATTTTCTGTATCAATAACAATCAAATGGTCTTGTGGTTCGAGCACCAGATTAAACCAAGCAGTGGCGAGTCCAAGTTCTGCAAATTTTGTGTATAGAGTATTGTCATTTTCACGGATCTCGGAATCATTAAAAATGTCTTAAGTTCTAATGGTCAGACCTTCTGAAGTTCTGGTCACTCCCTCCTAAAATATAGAAGAACGTAGGCCCTGGACCCTGATATTATTTGACAGTCAAAACAAAATTGTAAACTGAGTTATTTCACACATCATAGTTGTGCTTGGGAGCACCAACCCCGGTTTGGCAACCGCTGCGATTATGTCAGATACACATCATTGTAGCGCTTGTTTTCAATGATGAAACTTGTGTTCTGGGATATAAATAAACTGTTACGTTACGAGGTAATCTGGCCAATTTCAAGATTTTCTAGTATCACACTTTTTCTCCTTGGGTTATTAGTAATGTAATGGTAACAATATCCCATGAAAAATACAATCCAATTACCACAGGGCTTTATGGCTTATAGCAGCAGTATTGTTGGAACCGTTTTGTTTTTTTCTGTATTAAGTTTAATGTAAAAACTACACTGTTAGCGTTTATTATAAATTCATTGTATGCAGGGATATTGTACAGAGATGAGAGAATACATCTAGATTAACCACTCCTCTTCGTAATATAAAACATCTTCTCTATGGGGTTTTAATGGCTGCGTTTAATAGTGCGCGCCCCTGCCCTTAGGCAAAGGTTAACATGCGTGTTGCATTTCCTCACTCAAAGTCTCTTCTCTCTCACCTTCCCGTGTCCTACATAGACGTGAAATTTCACTTTTCATAGAACATAATTGGAGTAGGACGCCGTGCGTGCGTAACCGACAAACGAAACGAAACGTCAAAGATTATTTGTAACAAAAATTATCCATTATATTATCCATATTTCCTATTTTCATACTGCTACTTTTATATTAGATATAATTGAATGCGCTATTTAGAAAGCGTTCAGTAATTGTTTGCGCCGAATGTGCGGACGTTTCACAAGACGGTGCGCGTACGCATCTAAACGGTTTATTGTCTGAGTAACAAAGTTGTGTAATGGCATGGCTTTTCTTTGATATTCAAAATTCACACTAGCTAACCGAGAAACGCATATAATGGAACTAGGCAACGTTTGCAAGTTGTAAAAGTAATATGGCTTGCATATAATAACTTGGCGGATCCATTTCCGAAATCATAAAATCCGACACCCTTAAAAAATCCCTTACGGGTCTGAACTCTGATCTGAAATAGGTAGACTTTAAAATTTCTTTCCATTTCCTGTCACAGCTAGTTTTCAACACCCTCCACTTCTTTAGCAACTTAGAAATTTCGAATTAATTTAACCTTTTTTTCTGGCGCTTAATCTTAATTTAAAATAAAGTCTTTTTCGTGCTTTGTCTCGTAATAACGTTCCCACGTGTCGTGTGGAGTCGGCCGTTTCCCCACCGCCAACAGGAGGCGTGTCGTAAGAGGCGACCAATTCCTGTAGCACGAGACGGGCAGCAGCATCTGCGTGTGAAATGTTATAAAAACTGCGATTGCCAACCCGCCTGCCAAGCGTGGCGAGTATTGGCAATCCCCCCCCGCTGATAGTCATTGGGGGAGGCCTGTGTTCAGCAGTGGACGTTTTAAGGCTGAATTGATGATGATGATGATGAACGTTCCCACTAGTGTTGTAGGCTTACGCTTGTCCATAATCCTAGATGCGACTAGTCTAGTTATTACATACTGAGCGCCTGCCATCAGTCTCGGTAACTCTTGACAGTGGAATCAGATCGTTATAGGCAGGGGCGTGCATCCCATATAGGCTATTAGGCAGAGCCTACCTTCATAAAAAAACCGACAGAACAGCTGACCATAATTATTAATTACGTATTCAACAATAAACAATAAATATATTGTAACTATTTTGTCGTCTACCTGTACTTATTCCTTACTAAAGCGCGCAACTGAGATCGTTGCTGTGCAATTTAACCAATGTTAGGCTGCCGCGAGATCGCCTACTGTTTCACGCAAACTTACTTACAGCCTACCCCCATCTGAAACCAATGCACGCCCCTGGTTATAGGCCATGATATGGTGTTTGTCTACCCTACCATCTTGCTTGACACCTTTTTATTGGCAGTTGTAAGCAATATTATGCATTATCATTAAGAGAAATAGATTATGAAGCAGAAATTATCGTGCTTATGTTCAAGAACACTGCATCAGCCATACGCAAACCTTAGCTATTATCACGTAAAGTTTCCACTTTCTAATGTTTTGTTTGGTTACTTAACTAGGTTCGATGCCCCGGTAATCTCTGTTTTTTATGAATATCAAATTATGTTGTTTTGAGCAACGTGAGTGTGCGTATTACTTGATACCGAGGTATTTGATAGCAGAAAATAATTTGGTTACGCGATCACTTTACTCCATGCGCGATTTGATTTGAATCGCTATTTTCTTGGTTGAACATTTGATAATTCTAATTACGTTTAACTTATAATACCTAATTTCTATAAATAAGAGGGCAGCGTAGAGTTGTAAATTGACGCTCATATGCTATAAGCGTCCGTCATTTATGATAAATGCTCGGTCACATTGGACATTTATTGTCACGATGGTCACATATTTATTTTTAGGATAAATTTTAAAAAAGAAGAATTCCTCTAAAGTAAGTCTTAAATGTTAAGTATTTGACAATAAAAACATACTATAAAACATGTAATTAGATCTGGATTGAACTCGAAAAAAAAAAACGATACGACGCTTTTTAGCTTATTCGTGCAGAAAGATAAATTAATTTTAGAAATTTCATTTCGTTATAGATTATCACTACTAAAGCCTGCATGTCTTTCTTAAAATAATGCACTTATTTGTGACCATTTTTTTTTTCATAGTTTGTCAATAGAATTTATTGTGACGTTAGTGACAATAAATGTCCAAAATGTCCGGTCACATTGAGAAAATGTCCAATTTGCTCGGTCATATTGGTCAGACATAACTAAACGTGACGGACACTTTACAACTCTAGGGTAGAATTAAGCGTTGTGGAACCTCTGTAGGTGTGTTTAGTAGCCTAGCCTAGCCTAGCAAAGTGTGGATGATCTACTATACTATACGAACGAGCGAATTCCCGAAAGAAATTTTAACCTCTTCATAAATCTACAAAGTACTCTTCAACTTTATTCACCTGATATCCAGCCATGGTAGATAGATTCTGATAATAGTCTCCCGAGAACCTCTGACGCTTTCCTCTTTCCTAAAGTATTTAGAAGTCATCTCCATTCCGTCTCTTTTTGCCCTAATTGCTTTTTTATAATCTTATTAATGAACCTTTAAACCTACTACGTACTGTGTACCTGCTTACACTCTTGACTGTATTTGATTGAGACAAACACGATCTCCTTTCGTCAATGATGGGAACGAAGCATTATAATGATTCGTTTAAGCATCGACTTATTCAAAGAATTTGAAATTGATAACCAATTTACACGCAAAGGTTAATTCCGATAACTAATTACGATCCGCAAACAGTTTTTACTCCTCGTGAGAACCACCAAGCATTGTTTAAACGCATGCGTGACTTTCACTAGTAAAAACGCGAGCAGCCACGCGGAGAATGCTTGGGATATCTTCTCTGATGTTAAGTGGAACGGTGTTTATTTTGCTGCACTGGGATAGTGCTAATATAACTATCATGCTAGGGGGCATGACCGACCACCGAAACACGATATGTTATAGCGATTTATAAATACCAACTGTAAAATATGATAGATTTAGCCGCCATGTTGAATCGTCGTGCCGGTGACGTTTACTCAATTTTTCAACATAGGCGGTTATATCTATCATATTTTTAAAAAAGCTACCAATGGTGTTTAAAATCACTATATCATATCGTGTTTTAGTAGCTCTGCTAGGGGGGGTGGTCAATATTAAACACATTTATTATTAATTTCTGATCTAAAGCTATCGTTCGGGATGGGTAGTCTTCTACCTTCATTGGTTAGGTTTTATTTGGGTTCTTTAAATTCTGGCGTGTGTGGAAATTGTGCCGTTCCTATAGAGGCGCCCTTGAGGCCAGAGTCCGACTCACCCCCAGATCGGGCCCGCTAGAAAGGAGCCCGGCAGCGGTCCGGCCTGTTTCGGCAGTTCCGGTCCCGTCGGCGCCACCACTAGCGGGTTCGCCGCTTGGTAGGGTGCCTTTTGCACTCCACATTGGCCCGATCACGCCTGCTAGTATGGGGCTCGACACGTACGAAGCCTCACACTCGGCCGGGTCGGGCGACCGCTAGCGGGGCGGACCTAGGCTGTGCGCCTTCAGCGCACGCCACAACTGCCCGGGTTAAGCTGACGAATGTCTTCCTCTAGCGGGGCGGACCTAGGCTGTGCGCCTTCAGCGCACGCCACAACTGCCCGGGTTAAGCTGACGAATGTCTTCCTCAAAGGCACTCAGCGATAGGTCCGTCCATTAAAAAAAAAAAAAAAAAAATTCTGCCGTTTCTGGGAAGCATTAAAAAGTGCTTAAAATATTATGTTTGTAGTAGCAATTCTAAGGCTGGAAAAGATCCTTTACAAATTCTCATGATAATATTTAAGTAAATAGGAAAAAAATGGCGATAAAAAGTCCCTGTTTATACACAGATCGAATTCATCATGAGCTCAACCACGAATACGTCTTGTGTCACCACTGATGTGTAGTATTAAAAGTAGCCTGTCCTTCCTAATGGTTCAAGCTTTCTTTGTACCAAATTTCATTGGTTTAGTGGTTTTGCCGTGATAGCGTAACAGACAGATAGACATGCAGACAGAGTTAATTTCTCATTTATAATATGAATATAGGTTAGTATAGATGTTTGTTCCTGCTTCTTCCAATCGTCTATTAGTCACATAATCATAATCATGTAAGTGAGTCTTAGCACTGTGTCGATTGTAAACTCGACCTGCTAGTATGTAAAATAGCTTAAAGCTGTATACATTCCAGCTATTATCATAGCTCTAAACCAGCTTCAAACTAGATACCCAAGATACTTTTGTTTTGAAACCCTCAAAGTATCTAATCCCGCCCATACCGAATGGAGCTGTTTACGAAACTATTTGAGGCATCGCGCGATGATGCGCGCACGCGCGGCTTCAGTGGTCGGTATCGCGGGTTTACGTAAAGGCAGGTCGATGACTTGATAATGTTGGTTGTTTTCAGCTGGCCTCAGTGTGGTGAAGGTTCGAATCATGGTCGAGTCTGTTTATGAAAGTAGGTCGCGTATTTTAAAGATATATTTTAGTAGTTGTTATTGGGGCTTACGAGTAACCAGGCCACATCAGTCCATTGTTGGACGGCGATCTCTCCTAATGCACGCCACTGAGCCCATCATCACCATCATTTCAGCCATAGGACGTCCCCTGCTGAACATAGGCCTTCCCATTGACTTACAGATTGGCCCGTTGAAAGCGGCCTGCATCCAGCGTCTTCCTGCGACCTCTACCAGGTCGTCTTTCCACTGAGCCCGATCTTCAGCTATTCTTTCCTATCCAATACCTTCTTTGCTTATATCGTCACTCAAACTTGTCAGTCAGGCAACCTACGCTGTATTGTCAAGTCGTGGTCTCCATTATGAAAACCGTCTTGAAATTTATTTGCTACTTCTTTAACACCTTGGCTTCCTTTCAAATTTTGACGTTTTTCTTTTTCAAAAATAGGATTACATAGGATCCAAAAAAAAACGAGTTCAGAATTGAAATTAACTATTGGTAATTATGATTAATTGACTTGCAAAATTAGCAACAACAGTAGATTCTATCTTTCTCATGATTAGATTGTTAGTTGTGAGTTCAGAAACCAAAGAAGAGATAAAGAAAATACAATTAATTCCACATAAAGATATAATCAGCTGTTAATAAGTCTAATCGGCTGCATGTTACGTGCATGACCGACCCACTTTGACGTCAATACCCTCTCGGACACAAGTAGGCACTGAATTACCACTAAAACATGATAATCACTCGTAATCGTTATGACTTTAATGATATCATGTGTACGATTTTCACTATCGGGCAAATACACTAAATTATGGCTGTTTACGTCTAATTGTTTTTGCTAAATCATTGTGAAAGTATTGTTATCGAAGTTTTTGCTGTTCTTGCTTGCTTGCTTCGAAGTTCTTTCTTGCAGTTGACGAATTGAATGAAACACCCTGTACAACTTCAGTTATTGTAAACTAGCTGCCACGACAGACCTTGTCTTGCTTGTTCAAATTAGGCAATATAAAACAACATTTGCGCCCGTAGTAGCAAAAATATTATTGAAAAAGGACGTTTAGTTTTTCCCGAATGTGAACTTTTTCCAGGAAACTTTTTCAGTTTCTTTCCACACAAACCTCTTACTGACAGTCTGGAACACGACAAAAAAAAGAATTAGCCAAGTAGGTGCAGCCGTTGAAGTGAAGTGAAGTGAACTGAAGTGATGAGATTGTATACATTCGGCAATTGATTTTTATTTATATACATAATGAATAAACTTTGTAATAATGTGTTTTGTAGTTCAATAATGTGTTAAGTAGGTATATCTTGCGATCCAAAATAGGCGTATATATTTTTTCGTTGCTGTGTTGCGAAATCATCATTTCATTTTATTTATGCGAATTGTAATTAACATTTAGAACATACAATATTGTTCCTGTAATAATCGTTAACGTCAAACATTTTGTCAGTCTGATACTAGTCAATAGTCAAAGTTCAAATATGCATATGACCTTATAGCAAAATATTCCTAATTAGGGTATTCCATATTGCAGGGTTCCTTAAAATGGTCAGTAAAACCACATACATTTGACGTATTTTTGTTAAATGCATCGGTTTCCTCAAAATGAGCTATAAAATCAAAAGATTTCTACTTTTGGTTAGTGGGTAAATAAATCAAGATTTCAACTTTTAATAAATACCTTATTGGTGCCAAAGTACACAGCTATTTGGTCCTATGGCATAATCTGTACTTTTTACTAAGTACACCTGTTGCATATTTATTGACTACTAGATATCTTAGCTTACGTAAATGCTAATTTCTCTTAAACAATGGCGAAATTGTTCACTATAATACCCTATTGTACGACTACATATATCAACATAAGCATTCTCTATGCGTTTTTCCTTACGTCTGTGTTAATAAAGCCTAAAATTGGTAATCAACCAGCTGAGTGGTCGATTGTTCTCTGTAGTAGTGATATTGACACGATAAATCTCGAAAAAGAAGTGAAAGAAATTGAAAAAAAAAAGCGGCCAAGTGCGAGTCGGACTCGCCCATGAAGGGTTCCGTAGCAGCAAGTAACATAATATAACAGTTCTTGTAACTTTGATCGATGTTTTAGACCGGATTCGACCATGCTGGTGTAAGTTTTAACTTGAGAGTATATCACTGCTTAATCTATGAAAAATATTTAAACGGGCGATTTTGACAGTGTATAAATTATACTGAAAATAATTAAATGTCAAAGTTGTCACTTGTCATATCCACTCTTTTCACCTAGAAACTGTCAAGTTGTATAATCTACCATTGGCATTCTGTTATCCTACAAAATTGAAATGTTGTGGCATTTTTGATGACAACCTAGAAGAAATAGATTACATGGATTTTAGTAGGTTTATCCATTCGTTCATCATTCACAATAAAATAAAATTAGGTATAGTTTATTCCTAAAGTAAGTTGGAAAAACGCAAACGAAGTTATCAAAAAGTTAATTCAAGAAGTAAAGTTATTCTTGTTATAGTTAAACTGGTTTAATTTTGTGTTTGGTCGAATCGGGCCTTAATAGTGTAAATTGCGATTTATGACGTATTAAAAAAAAAACTACTTACTAGATCTCGTTCAAACCAATTTTCGGTGGAATTTTGCATGGTAATGTAAATCATATATATTTTTTAGTTTTATCATTCTCTTATTTTAGAAGTTACAGGGCTGGGGGGGGGGGGGGGGGACACATTTTACCACTTTGGAAGTGTCTCTCGCTCAAACTATTTAGTTTAGAAATAAATGATATTAGAAACCTCAATGTTATCTTTAAAGACCTATCCATAGATGCCCCACAGCACACGTATGGGTTTGGTGAAAAAAAAAATTTTTGAGTTTTAGTTCTTAAGTATGGGGAACTCCCAAAATTTTACCATACTTTATTTATTTTAACATACGGATCGACAGACAAACAGACATGACGAATCCATAAGGGTTCCGTTTTTTGCTATTTGGCTACGGAACCCTAAAAACATGTTCTTTGTTTACTGTCAGATGTCTAAACTTTGGTTACCGGCTGGCTAACCAAAGTGTTTGGTGGCTGGATGGCAATCGTTTATTATACTCAGAAGCCTTGATATTATCGTCAGTGAGGTTGGTCACTTATCATAAATATACGTACTAATTCGTAGTATATGTCTGCTATGCCTATATCATATATTTTAATTGCCATGCCATCTTCCTGGACCGTTAAAGAAGTAAGCATTTGAGGGTCCACTTTGCAAAACGATTTGATGTATCATCAGCACTATCTTCGACCGACTATGACGACTTCCGTAGCCGAGATTCGAAATTACTGGACTTGGTGTCGCTATCTCTCTCTCTCTCTCTCTCTCTCTCTCTCTCTCTCTCTCTCTCTCTCTCTCTCTCTCTCTCTCAATGTAGAAAAATTACTTTTCTATATTTTCTCGGGTCTGGGTGTTGTGGTACCGTCGTTGTTTCCGATTTCTGTAACACAAGCGCTTAAGCTACTTATCATAGGATCAGAGCAATGTATGTGATTGTCTAATATTTATTTATTTATCTGTCTCTTACGCTGTCTCAGTGCTGTGGTGAGTGAGAGAAACGAATGTATCGAAATGGTTTCGTTTTAGTTAAGGTCTTAGGAAGTTTACAGTGTCTTCTTCATCAAAATTGCTTTCACCACCATGCAGCTTGTGCAAAACCAAATTATTATTCAACATCTTCTGTGAAAAATTTAACAAACCTTGTCACGTTATTTGGCACATGGCGTCGCAAGCGTACTCAACAGTCTATAGATACTCGTTGATAGCGTTCGTATTTTTACGATTATTACGATTAATTTAATGGCTTGGGAGTATTTAAATTGGATTGGATGGTCTGTGACAGCCTTTCAGAATTTGTGGCTCATATAAAATACATGATCAAATAGAACTTAGACAACATTGTGCTAATGTGAAATATTTACCCAATCTCTGAAATTCATAAAACAAAATTTTTCAAAAGTGAAAGTAACGTATCCTCTCAGTCCCAAAGTCGACTAGTTGAGAATGCTTATTGGCACAAGTTAACTGTATATCTTTATTTTTGTTTGTTCTGAGGTTCAAGATTTTATATTTCAAAGGACATTTCTACTATAATATTATGGTTGTCATCCAAAACCCTATTTCTGTTCTAATTATCTTGACTGCGGCAATGTTTTTGGCCTTAAACAATTTGGTTTTAAAACAAATCAAAGGTAATTTTGCGTTCCGCGTGTTAGTTCATTGCTAGTTTATTTTAGTTAGATACTTCCGCCCACTACACTTTTAATTTACTACTTTTATCCGTATCTCCAGATTTTTGTGACTTGTTTTCGTTGATTTACAATTTTACACGACTGACAAACTAAATTTTGTCTGCTCTTCTTCTAAAAATATTATTTGTCAATATCCATTTGCACAAATCTAGTTATTTCTCTGTATTCTTGTCGAATCCAAAGAAAGTAACAGATACAGAACAACCAACGATTTAACCATCAGTCATTAAGTCGTTTTGCCTATAATAAAGATTTTAAAAGATGGACCTTAGACGGGTTAAAACATTTATTATTATAAGACGTCAGGCTGTGGTAAGAGCTCTTTTTACTCCCTGAGGGATGGTCGGAAAGTGTTTTTATTTTTTCGTATTGAATTCAACGATCATTAAAAATACTCTTTATGTTCTCCTATTGTCGCCACATTCGCTTTGTTGAGATACGTATTTGTTATTGTTTCCAACTTATCGGAGAAAATATCTAAATCCAGTTAGCCTGTTGATCTGCAGAAAGAAAACGCGTGTAAGTCTCCACCCACAATACACTCACGAAAATAACATTGTGCTATCATGTTTGTAGATTACGTCACATAAGATAGTAGCTATAGAGAACGACAGAATGCGCAAAAATAAAAATTTCATCAACCGATTTCTAACTTACACTCTAATACATAGAGTTCAATATCGATTGACAAAATTGTGACGGTTTCTGGTAGTGGATAAGTTGTTGACTGTACCTAAAGACTGGTAAATATTTTGGAACCATTATCTGCATGTACCCATTATGTATGTAACGGTAGTTGTTTACGATATGTTTTGTTTTCTTAACGAAAGCCTGATATCTACTCGAATGTGTGTGTGTAATATATTATTTAATATTTTATTGTGGTTTAAGAAGATTGAGACTGGTTTTATCTTTATTTTCTTTACGTATCGCTCGATATAGTTCGACGTTCGTAATGCATAAATTATTTACATCATCCAATCACAGCATTTAACATCTTGAATTTGCAATTAAATTGATCGACTTAACGAATCGAGAGTAAATCGCTAATTATTTAATTGGATGGAACAGTCGTCATTACGAAAATAGAAAGGTCTAACTTATTATGCGTTTAATAAATTAACCATATTTTTACATTTACTGTGTTATTTACCGCCTTATATTTATTACAAGGTTGTTTCGATACTACGTTTAATTTTTTAAAAGTATCGTTATCTGTTATCAGGAAATACGCACGTGTATGGTAATGTGTCGATAGTCTGGCTAAAGTTCAATTTTTTGGTATTTTTGCTACATTGTTAGTGTGGTACTAAAGTTCAAACTACAAGGAGTGTAAAAAAATCGAATATCTGATCATTTTGAAATAAAATTTTGTGTTTTAAATTCTACTATGACAATTCACATTATAAAAGGTGATCTTTTATTTTATTTTATTAAATTCAGCAATTACATGTATTTTCATCCTTAATTCCCATTAAATGTAAAAATATTCATAATTTAAAAAAAATCTTTATCATGTAAAAAAGTCTAATGTTAGAACGTTTTTATTTAGCATGCATAAAAAGTATTTTTACGAAAAACTTGAAGGTTATTTCATTGATATCATATTTTTAAAATAACGGTATGTTGGTAAATAATTGCGTACGTAACCCTAAACAGTTTAAAACGAGCTGACAACTACGTTTAACACATCTTAATTATACAGGGTTATTTGTAAAACTTTGTGCTCTAATACAACAGCTTTTTCTATGGGACGAACATTGAAATAAATAAAAAAAAAACACTTCTCCATACAAACTGATGTCAGCTGGTGGCGGCTTAGTATGGTAGTGTTTTTTTTGCGATTTCAATTTTGGTCCCATAGAAAAAGTAGTTTTATTTGAGCACCAGAATCAGCCCCTAGGTACGAGGTTAATATGTTTTACAAATAACCCTGTGTACATATAGGTGTCCAGAAACGGGTAAATGTTGTGCATAACATATCTAAAGGATGATTGATTGAGTAGGCAATGATAAAGATACAGGATGACATCAACAACTGATAGCACTAACAATTTAACTGAAAGGCTGTGTCTATTTCTAGTTCACGTTCGTAACGTTCGATGTAATAATTTACAGGTTACTGAAATAAGTGTTTATTCTTGATATTCCTCAGAAGAAACCCGTCTCGCTTGCTGCGAGGAACCTTCGACGGTTCACATAAAAATAGTATAAAGGGTGCTACACCCGGTGTATACTAGCGGGTTGTGGAATCTGACCGTGGCATTGTTTAAAAGTTGATTTCAAATTATTGTCTCTGTGTATCGCATTTGTGAGCACAGTGTACTGGCCTACAGTTGTGTTCAACCACATCTGTACGTATCTGACTTGTCCACCGAGAGGCGCAAGGTGGCTGGACAATTGTCTTTCAACAAGACATTGATCTCCAGTAACCTCTTTGGAGCGATCCTGCTCCTAGACCCTGTGTGAGACTTTCACCAAGTCCTTACCTCATCCCATTACCTTTTTCCAAGTAAATTAGCCTTTAATTTCTTCTTAAATTACCATATTGACTTCCTTTTGTAGTTAATATTACCCTAAACCAAAGAATACTAAAGAATCTCCCATAATCTCCAGCATATTATAATCCTTTCTCAAAATTCTACCTAGACGACATCCTATTCCCGTCCAACCGTCTCACATGCCATATACCCCAAGCACAGCGCTCGGCGGCATTGGCTGCAGTGCGCTGACTGGCGTCTCTTGTGGTCAGGTACTAGGGCCTTCGCGCCCGGTCGCTCAAACCGTCGGGTCGACGAGCCGTGGGGGGATCGGCGCGGGCATACACAACGACATTCAGCCGCTGCCTGCTCCTGCACGCTTAGGTATGATTTATTTCATCATTTTGTTTGCATTACTCATGGAGCACATACCCTATAGAGTATAGTATAGAGTAGTCATGATTTGTTCGACGAAACTTTCCGCCATTTTTAATCTGTATTTGTATCGGCGAGTGTTGACTTGACAGTTGTCATATTTTCATACTAAATGTAAGTGAAACATCAGTAACTAGTTTCAGATAATATAGTTCGTATTGCTGCTTTATGGGGTATGTGCTCGACGGCATCACTGTGTAGGCTAACTGCTGGGCTAAAGTGTTTATATAGTAGCATCTTTAATCAATTGAATATTGAGAATGTAATAGTTATTATTGCTCATAATTTTCATCATCATGTTTGTCATTTACAATTAGTCGAGTATATTTTTGAGTTTTGTTGAAGTCACAATGTTTAAGTAAGTTTGTAACTCATTCATGTTCATGAAACATTGCGTCATGCAGTAATCATTAAAGTATAAATACAAAGTAATTAATATAAGTACATATTAGGGGATATCCTTAAATTACGTCACACGAATTTCATGTTTCCACATAATTTTTTTGGAATATTTCACAGTTAGGTTTACCTGTTACGTATCTTATGACTCCTTCCCCCCCTCTTGTCACGATGTTCGCACTTTGTTGACCCATATGTGTGACGTAATTTATGGATGACTCCTATATACGTAACTTTGTGCTACAACGTCGAATCGATTTGTATTGTAGGTGCCGATTCACCCTCCGCTCGCGGTACCAGCCCGATCATGTTGAGAGCGGGCGCGAGGCACCCGGATGCTGACGAGAGCCCGGCGTCCACCTCGCGGGGGGACGCGCCGGACCTGCCTCAGCTTTACCGAGCGCTCAACGAGTACCTGCTGCTGGAGCACAAGTTCCAGCCGAGACTGTGCCTGCCTGCCGAGTCTGAGGTCAGTTACTTATAAATAACTAGCTTTTTTAGGCTTTAGGCTGACAAAGGTGGCTGAGTTTGTTGCGCCGTTTCTTCTCACACCAGCCAATATGTAGACCCGAAGCGGTGGTAGGGCAAAGCTTTATTTTGTGTGTATGTGCCCGGAAGAGGGCCTGTGTACTGAATAAATGAGTATTATTGAGTATTTTCTTCGTATGCGTTGAGCTTACCCAAATAAAAGGTTTTATCAAAATACATTTAGTAGTTTTTGCGTGATAGAGTAACAAACATTCCTACTTACATTCGCGTTTATAATATTAAGGATTAGTAGGATACACAGTGACTTTTAAACACATTAAACGCCATGAGGGTCTTTTACTATTGTGTCTATATTCGTGGCAGTCAAAGCCTTAATTCATCATCATCATTATTTCAGCCATACGACGTCCACAGCTGAACATAGGCCTAATAGCCTTAATGACCCGAGAAAAACCATAATATTCAGACATCGATTAACGTCATATTTGCTGAAGAAAATTAATAATAATTTGAATAAATATTTATTAAAATTCCTCCAGATTGTGCAACAAAAAAACTTGTTTATTCAAATAGGCTTTTCTATCATTACAACATGAACTGCACCCAAACCAACTTTATTTATTCGCATAATAAATATTAAAGTACGAAATATAACTTCAGGCAAGTTTCAAATTGATACAATATACAATAACACAATAATTTATATCATAGTTTAAAACCTATAAAACACACTTTTAAATCAAATCAAATCAAACGTTTATTCACAAGAATGCAGTATATTTGTGATGTTTAAAAACTAAATACACTCCAGTGTACTCAACCAAAGAATGGCATGCATATTGTTAATTAAATAAATTTGCTAAATTGATCTTATGGACTAGCATGTCATTAAATTCATTAATTACAATTAATAATGTTTTTATTCACAAAATTCCTTAACACCATAGAAGCAATGTTGCCACAGCCATTTTGTCAATTTTGTTTTAAAAGATTTTGTGTCACTTATGATTTTTATCTCGTCTGGAAGTTTATTGAACAATACTATACACATATTATATAAATTTTTCTTATATATTTGTAAGCGACAAGGAGGTGTATTGGACTCGACAAGACGCATCAAATAAGCCCAAACATAAATGTTTTACTAGTAGACATTAAAAGAACTACTATCCACACTTCTGGTTCCATCATCAGATCATCACGATGGTGTCAAATTATGGTATTGTCATCCGAATGTCAGATACTTACAGTGTCAAATCGAAACGTCAATTAGAAGTAGGTTAAAAACTACTTCGAAGATTTGATTACATAGTTACAAGTGAAGCTAAACATTCTTTATTAGCATACTATCTACGCAATATAATTTTAAAATAACAAATACAAAATACCGTCATCTCGCATCTGTGACCTACTCCTCAAAGACTCCCAAACAAGTGTTCACAGTTCGTTGACGTCATGGTCCCCTGCTTTGAGTTATAGCATCAAGATGGCTTTTGTCTTATTTTAAATTGTCGCAAAATGTTATTTTGTTATGGTTACTCAGTGGTCGCATTCTGGTATGTACCTCTAGATTTATCGAAATGTATGGACTTCATTGCTCGCTCTTTTCACTTGCTCGACAACATAAGGAAATATTACTTTTAATATTATTAAAAATTCTATATTGCACAACATCACACACATTGCTCTGATCCCAAGGTAAGTAGCTTAAGGACTTGTGTTATAGAAATCAGAAACAACGACGGTACCACAACACCCAGACCCGACCCAAAATAGAAAAGTTCCGAGAATTGAACCCGGGACCTCGGAGATGGCGACGCAAAGTCCGGCGTGCTCGCCTCTCGGCTACGGAGGTCGTCATACATACATTTATATAACACTAGTAGCCATTGTCCGAAACTTTTCGGGTTTCCCTGTCAAATGGTGTTGATTTGAAAGTTTGCAGGAAAGGACCTGGTATGTTAATCCTTTTTGAACCCTAAGACAAGGGATTAAAGTTCAAAGTTTGGTAGCAACTATTCGGCCACTGCCTTATAAAGCCTTAACATTATTATTTAATTTTCATAACGAGTTTGCTTACATCAATTTCATTGCGGTGGTAACTCAATTGTACTTTGTCGTGACAGAGCCCATAACTATGGATTTAACAGTTAAAATCATGTTTTAAACTGTTTTTCTACAATTTTAATTACATTATGGTATATTATGTTCACGTTTACCAACCTTGCTCAAAGCGAGTGGCTTAATGCAAAATCGTGTTTACTACATCTCTATACGGTTGGACGAAGGTTACTGGCCTATTATTATACGCGCACTTGCAATTGTGCTAACATTTGGTTGACCAGCTGCACAACCTGAAAGGAGTTCTTCGTTTATATCGAGTTTAATGAGTCCTTCAAGTTGTTGTTATAATAACAACCTCAACACTGGCAGTCTGACTAAAATTAACACCTTAACCTGTCTATTTTTCGTCTACTTAATTTATTTAACCATTTTTCCTACATATTGGTCACTAGATTCTTTTTCATGTTAATAGGGTATTTATTTATGTACATGTATTTATTTTAAGTATGTATTCATATTATGTCTGTATTTATATAAGTATTTTATTATATACATGTACCAGGAAGTAGGTATTGTATTTTTATTTTGTTAAATTTTTGAACTTTTATGTTTTGGAACTCTTCACCGCCTCCCTTCTCTCAATATTAATTCAACTTTCCTCTACCTGAAGGTTGTCTGGAAGAGATCGCTTCCATCGATAAGACCGCCTAAATTGTGCTATTCATTATTTATTTATTTTCCCGTGATTTGTTTCTTTTGTGTGGTGTACAATAAAGAGTATCTATCTATCTTAACTGTACAGGGGTATCCTTTCTGTCTCAATATGTTAGACTGAGAGTATTTCATGACGTTATACCACCGAACATACTAACATTAGACTTGATTTGACCATAGTCGTAATAGTAACGAAAGTTCTACTTGAAAAGCCCAATCCAAATGGTATATCAACCGTTTCTATTGAATCGTGGGCATTTGTTGGCCGTGTATGGGAACATTTGTTTTCCATTTTCCTATTAAAGTAAGATAGACCATACAAAGAAGTTCCAATTGGTGTTTAAAAAAAGACGCACAATTTAGGCGGTCTTGTCGCTAAAAGAGATCTCTTCTAGACAACCTTCAGGTTGAGGAGGTAAGAGGAATTGAACTAACTGTGTCTGTTGTCGGCAGAACGGCGAGGTGACGACGGGGGCCCGCGATGGCGCCGCGCACGTTCTACGCTGCCTGAAGGTGTGGTTCGATCTGCCAGCCGCCGTGCTTCTTCACGCCATCAACTTGTTCGACAGGTCAGGTTCTATTAAAAACGACTAAGGATTAAAAGGAAGAAAATACATTTATGAAAATCCCCGGCACGGATCTTGAGTGCTTGGGATAAGAGTGAGGATCGCTTTGCGCAACTTACAAGACGATCGTGGTATCAGAGACGCGTGTGCGTGGAGTAAGCAACCAATCACTCGGCGGTTCAGACGCGTCACGCTACTACCAAATCACGTGATCATAATAGTCTTCTGCGCATCTTACGCCCAGTGCTCAAGATCCGTGCCGCTAGTTGAATCATAAGGTCATGACAAACACAGAATAAAATTAAAACATACTACGGAACTGAATTCTAAAAAATACAACAAACACTTAAAAAAATATGATTCAAACTAGGGTTTCCAATCTCGAGAGATCCCGCATGATTTTTCAGTCCCACTCAATGGGATTAGAAATGGGGTATCCATGCCATAATGTGTTTCCTACGAAAGCACTTTCATAATGTTAAGTGAAATTCCTGTAACTGTTTGTACTGGTTTGATCTAAAGTTCAATTCAATAATTCAAACTTCCTTTTATTTGAAAATTTTATCGAAAAATGTGTGATCTCGTTATTTATACCTGGATCCCGTAAGTATCTCCGGGATTGAAAACCCTAAAACAAATAGAAAGGAGCAATAAAAGTAACAAAGTTTGTGCACAATCATTATCCTAGCCCGTCGGTAGTGCAACACAAGAAGACAGTAGACCCCCCCCCCTCCCCTTTGCCCCTATAAATAAAAAAATAGGAAAAAAAAACTACGCCTCTATTAACATAATATAAAAATACGAGTTTAAACTAGATCCAGCTGACATTCGTGTGTATTTGCAGGTTCCTAACAAAAATGAAGGTACGTCCGTGTCACGTGCCCTGCATCACAGTGTCGTGTATGAACATAGCCATCGAAGAGTACGCGGAGCAAGAGAGGCAGCCGAGAACAGTTTCTGTCGAAGAACTGGGTAAGTCACTACTCCACACCTGTATAATCATCGCACGTGTGCCTGGTCGTAAGCTGATAAGACTAAAGAATATTATTTTGTTCATCGTGAATAGGCTATTTGACTGTTTTCGACTGTTGGCGATATTCAAATAAAGCGTCAATAATTTTATTGAATTTTTTTAACCACTGAAAATAATCAAAAATAGTAATTCATTTTTTACGTTTTTAAAAGCCTGCGAAAACGCGGTCGGCCATGATGTACTTGTTCGTGACGTCACGAACCTTTAAATATCCATTGAGTTATAAAGTACTAGAACGGGCATGTTAAAAAACCTTCGTCGACAGTCGCTCTCTGCTACTCTACTCATACCTTGTGCGAGCGTAGCGCAAAATCTCGCTTTGGGATGTCAGTTCTAGACAAAGTTACTCAATGGTGACGTGCCTGTCATTGTGGCCGGCGTTTTTGACAATGTAAAATACCGACAAAAATATAACATTCGAAAATGCATTTGTTACAGTAATCATGTACTATTTTTAGTAACTACCGATATGTTTCGGTTCCATATGGTGAAAACTATCAAACTAAATTATTAATTAACTAAATTTGGGTACAAGGCAAATAGCCTATTCGTGATCAGTTTACTTTACCATCCTGGTCACGGCACCGATTGTAGCAATCGATTAGTGATGGATCTCACGCGTCTGTCTCTAGTGCATCGATGATGTATAGCACCGAGGACAGCGAGTGTTTAACAGTAAAACCTTCGTGTTTGGGCCCGTTCGATACGTTTAAAAAGTGTTTGTTTTTATAATATTTAAATATATTTCAGTATCGATATCCCAGTCGGCGTGCACGGCGGGAGACGTGTCGCGAATGTCGCGCGTGATCGTGGACAAGCTGGCGCTGGTGAAGGGCTGCCGCTACGTGAGCGCGCTGGACTGGGCGCGGCTGCTGTGGCGCCTCGTGGCCGAAGCCGCCGCCGAGCTGCGCGTCGCGCCGCCCGACTGCCAGGTAGTGTGTCACACACGCGCACGCACACACACACACAGAGGGGCACACAACACATACAGAGACACACAACACATAGACACAACAAACAGAGAATACACACATAGGCACAACACATACAAAGACACATTACACATACAGAGAATCACACAAAGAGACATAATACATACAAAGATACACTGACACAACGCAGAGACACACAACACAGAGAGACATACAACACACAGTGACACCAACACATATAGAGACACACAACACAACAGAGACACAACACACACACAAACCGAGACACTCATAACAGACAAATAAAACAACATACCGAACAAAGACAAGTAACACACAAACATTGACATACACATACAAACAAAGATATAAAACACACATAAACAGAGACACACAACACATACAGAGATATACAACACACACAAACAGAGACACACAACACATACACAGATACAGAAAACACACACAACACACATATACGCAAACAGAGACACATCAGATACGCATAACACACATAAATTTCATGGCATTTTAGATGTTCAGGGGTGTATTTTTGCCAGTCATCGTTGTCGTATTTCATTACCCGTGCGATCAGAGTTGGTACCGGTTATCGTTTTTTTTTAAACACGAGGTTCTAAATTCGATACTTTCGAATTGAAAAAACGAAACCTAGGTTCACTCGTATGTCTGTCTGTCCGTGTGGCACAGTCAATTTGCTCCGAACCAACTATACAGATTGTGTTTTTTTTTGGTGTGACTTGAATATTAACACGTAGAATGATAGTTCATTATTTACGGCGATTACAAAATTTAAGCAACATGTGTGTTAACGCACACCGCTATAATATAGGGTTGCTCTTAATATGTAGTAGTTTTCCCTAAAACCGGGAAAAATACGATCAAATCAATGCCTACATATAGATTTTCATGCATTCGGAGCGCATTAGCATTGAATACTACGGAGCTGTCAGGCGTAGTTGATTCCAATTTAGTTGCAGTTCGGATTGCTTATCCACGTGTCATTATTCTAAGGGTGTGAGTAAGAGTGTTGTGTACGTACCTACCTGCAGGAGAGCGAGCTGGCGAACCTGGTGGAGATCGCGGCCTGCGACGCGGCCTGCGCCAGCGCACGCGCCTCGGAACTGGCGCTGGTGCTCGTCTTCCACAAGCTAGGTGAGAGATCAGCATCATCATCATCATCATCATTAGATGGATAGATCATCGACAGGGTCCATAATTGTTCTAAAATCATACTTTTACCATCTGTTACTGTACATTATGGAATGCAATAAAGTATTGAGTATTGAGTATATTCATCGTCATCATCATTATCACCATAATGATCACCATAGTCGTTATAATCATTATAATATTCATCAACATCACTATTATCATCATCATTGGCGACCGCCTGGTGTAGTGGTTTCCGCTCTGGACTACAAAGCCAGCGATTGCGGGTTCGAATCCCGCAAGGGACAAATGTTTGTGTGATAAGCACTTGCATTTGTACCTAAGTCAAGGATGTTTATAAAAGTGTTTATGTTTATCCGTGATCTAGTCGCCATAGTACAAGCTTTGCTTAGTTTGGGGCTAGATAATTGGTGTGATTGTGACAACAATTTATTTTGATTTTATCATTATCATCAATATTTTGACGATCTCCGTAGCCGAGAGGCGAGCATACCGGACTTCGTGTCGCTATCTATAAGGTTCGGTTCCCGATCTATGACAAGTAAAGAATAAATTGATAAATAACAAATCAATGTCAAAAAACCATTACAACTGGCGAGTTACTACTACTTCATCAAAAATTTAAGAACTGAAAGATAATATAAGAGCTGGAGACGTATTTTTGAAGCATTAGAAATGAATCTTGAATTCGAACACGAAAACAATTCGTGTATGAAAATGGTTTCTATTGCTTCCGATTTTACGCATTTTTGAATCACTCGAAATAGGTGTTGCTATTAAATTGATAAGTAGGGTAGGACCACTCGTAGCAGAATTCACGGAATGAATTTTCAAAAATAGTGATTTTAGAGATTCGCATGCGAATCTTGCGATTTCGTATTCGGATTGGAATTCGCATGATTCAAAAATACGTCTCCAGAAACTATTTTGCAACAACCATATTTTTTTATTCCTTAACGTTTTTTTTTCTAAACTCCAGCGACCTAGTAATCACCGCTGTTTTTATTAATTCAATAATATAGTGTATGTCCCTCAACAGAACAACAGCTGGTCGAGTGGTCCCGGGACGGGACAGGCGTCCCGCAGGACGCGTACTACCTGTACGACTTCGCCGCACAGCTGCAGGCGCACTGCCACGTGAGTTGCTTACTAAACGATTAGAGCTGAAGAAGAAGAAGAAGTGACTTTTTTGTCACTCATATGAAATCTTTGGATATCTCGAGATGAGAGTGACAAAAAAAAACACAGAAGACACTTGCGCGCGGAGGCTTTTGCTGTAGTGACTGGTTATTTTAGTAATAAATATTAGTAAAAAATTAAACTCGTTTATAAATTAAAATTAAAAAAATGTTTTTACATCAAAGTCAACTATCCAATCAACCAACTAACCAATCTTCTAACTTTTAGCTTTTAAGGTGTATGATCTTGTTGGTTGCCCAAATAAATAAAATAAAATAAAATAAAACTATAGAAAAAAAATTTGTATTTGAGCAGCTGATTACGTGGTTTGAAGGAGTGTCGTATTGTTTCGTACGCCTTGTATACAGGGTTACAATGCAAGGTAGTGACAAATTTTAAAAATAAGATCTGGAGTGCGTCTTCGTTTTTTTTTTTAACTGTGCTGTTCTTTTTTAACTAACTGGCTGTCCCGGCGAACTTCGTACCGCCTCGTTTTTTTTTTGTGAATCTTTCGATGTTTTAAGTGCTATTCGGGACGCGGACGGAGACATATCCAAAAAATCATAAATCCAAAAAATCGGTCCAGCCTTTCTTGACTTATAAATGGTGTAACTAACTCGACTTTGTTTTATATATATATAGATATGAAAAAAAAAAGATTGTTTTTTTACGTAGATTGATTTAGATACTGATTCTGAGTGGTCCCTCAAAAATTAGCACTACCTTGGAATGTAACCCTGTATAATTTTCTCGCGTATATTACCCATTAGCGGACCCTGGGCTCCAAAGTGGCTTTGGACGCAACCGGGATTGACCGTATAGACATAGAATAAATAATATAGCAGAAGCGACACTTAAAGGCATTTGCTAAAATAGATTATCTACTCTCAGTGTGCGGCAACAAAGAGCAAATTAGCTTGCACCGGGCAATGTACTTTCATTTTATAATAGCCTACAAAGCGTTACTGCAAGCGATAATCCACCAAAACGCCACAAGTGTGAGCTCTTTTCACTTTGTCCTGTCAGCTACCGCTCTCTCGCAAGGGCTGCGACTTGTGTTTGTGAATTTGGTCGATACTTGCCTACGCATGAGCGTGTAGATAATTAGTAATCATTTTAATAAAAATAATACTTTCCATTCCGGTATTCGCTGTGTGCGCAATGACAGCGCCCCTAGTGACCACAATTTTTTTCTCTCAAATTATGGCAACTGGATGGTTTGAGAATGATTTTATGATTGCTTTTCTTCGAAATTTGATGAAAATATCTAAAAAGTTTGTGCATATTATAATAAGTCATTTTTTTACTTGAACTAAATATAATTGTTATAATACATACCGAATTTGAATCGATACAACATGATATAACTTTCCAACCTCAAACTGTGCAAAAAGGGAAAAAATTGTATTAGCACAGCATGTGAGATATGTTGAAGAACTTAGAACCAACGGATAAAGCTACATAATAAGAACTGTGATCATAAGACAAATGTCTGTGACACAAACTCCCTACAAACTTATATCTTTTCACAGCAGCTATCCATTTGTTTCTTTTCTCCAATTTCCATTTTGATGTTGAAAATAAAACATGCACAAATAGTTTTTCCCATTGTTTCTACACTTTATAACACAACACGTACTATGACCCATATCACGAATTTTAATGTTTTTACTTAAAAATACTTATAACGTTAGTATGGAATTCTATGGAAATATAGCAATTTGACACTGACAGTCCAGAGTTATTTCACATCTCTGACGCATTGCGTGCTGTAATCGATTTGACGACCCCCACCACCTACTTTGCACACAGCGAATATCGATACAATTAATTTATGAAAACACCCTGGTCGTAATATTAGTGTTAAAGAGCCCTGTATAAAAATGTCGTAACGTAGGAAGTACCTACCTAATGAGGACTTAAAATATTATAGAAGTGGTTTATGGACTTATTATAATACTGTGGTAGGTCTGCTGGAAATCGAAACGTTAGTATTTTTAATCACAACGGAGCGGTCGCGTCGCTGCTACTAATGCTACCGAGCGACCCGGTGGCAAAATATATAACCGAAACGCTGCGCAACATTTTCGATTTCTTTTAATTTTCTTATTCACAGTGAATAAACTCTGAATAAAGTCGTAAGTGTGACAAACAACTGTGTACAAAAAACGAATTTTAATAATAAGAACGTGTAACAGCGCGCGCGTGACACTCGACTGATTTTAGCCTCTTCGAAAGTGCGCGTCGCGTTGGTATTTATCTCGACCGAAACGCGGAGTGTCGGAGGCCTGGTATATTTTTTATTTTATTTTCTTTATTAAGGGAACAAACAGCTATCAATATTACATTTGGCTTAAAAATTATAGATAGTACTCGAGCACTAAAGTTTCCACTGCTAGGTGATACGAGTAATCGTTGAAAAGACAAAATGCGGAACAAAAAAAGGGATGCCATTCTTTCACGGAATATGTCGATGTGATTATACGTACTGTTATACTTTTTGCAAGCTCCAATAATAAAACCGTCACCTCTATACTCGGTCGAACGGGAAGGTGTAACAAAAGTACTCAGGTGCCGTGCACTCAGTCTAGGGCATTTTAAATGTAATTTTTTCAACAGACAAGGGGAATCTACGTCATCATTAATAATTTTATATAGCAAGACTCGGTCTCTGTGCTCTCTACGATAGATATAGATGATGAAGATGAAGGTTCCCCATCGATCGGTGTTGTCTCATCCGTACTGACGTTGTGCACTGTCCCGCAGATGTGCGACGCGTCGCTGGCTCGAGTTCGGTCTCTGGTACTGCGTGTGCTGGCGCGCTACTCTGCCCGCGCCGCCGCGCCGCACCGCCAGCGCCTGGTGTGGCGCCTGTCTGAACGCACGCTCAAGGTTTGTGGATACATCCTCACTTACTATACTGGTCATTGATCGATCGACCTGGTAAGTGGCCGCTTCCGACCGGCCGATCTGGAAGTCAATAAGGGAGGCCTCCGTTCAGCAGTGGACGTCCTATGGCTGAAATGATGAGGATGATGAATTGATTGAGTACGATTGATATCAGATTACGCACGTAGACGTTGCCGCCCGTCTCGCCGATTTACAACTGGCGACATCTATCTCGCCACGTACGAACTGATGTATCCTACATCGCGATATTGACCCTTCCTACGTCCATTTTTAGTTTTTACCGTATGCGCAAATAACATATGTTCTTAAAAAATGTAAATTTTAAGAATACCTACATTTAATAATAAAAAAAAAGTGGTTTTTGTATAGGCTACCCATGTATGATACATTTTTAGAAAGAGGATGAAATATGCTAAGCAGTAAATATGTCATAAAAAACGTTTAAATTTCCTAAAAAAACAAAAATTTAGATTTCGAGATTTTTCAAATTCAAAAATTGACAAATTTAAATTCAAGTCTTTATTTGTATTTGCGTATTTGCACACCATGTGCACACTACCGCATACTATATTATTATTGACGTTGATAAATGGCAATTTTCTGTCCTAAATTGAATAAATGATTTTTGACTTTGACTCGTGCTACAGGAATTAGTCGCCTCTTACGACACGCCTCCTGTTGGCGGTGGGGAAGTGTATTCTTTACGGTGAAACCTTATTAAAAAATGCGCTCGCCAAGCGAGGCGAATATTAGCAATCCCCCCCGCTGATAGGACATTGGGGGAGGCCTGTGTTCAGCAGTGGACGTCCTATGGCTGAGATGATGATGATGAAAAACTATAAAACACTTATAATATGCATTACACTCAACAATACGAATCAAATGAGCCAAACACGAATGTTTTACTTGTAGCCATTGAACAGTTCCACCATCGACCTCCTGGCTCCATCATCAAACCATCACGATGGTGTCAATCATTGTATTGTCATCCGAATGTCAATTACTTGCAAACTAAACTATTCTTAGCAAATAAAACTAAACTATTCTTAGCAAATAAAACTAAACTATTCTTAGCAAATAAAACCAAACTATTCTTAGCAAATAAAACTAAACTATTCTTAGCAAATAAAACCAAACTATTCTTAGCAATTAAAACCAAACCGTTTTTACAAAATGAATTCAAACCATTTTGTAGCAAATAGAATTAAGCCATTTTTAGCAAATTAAACCAAACCATTTTACTATCACGTAGGTAATAAGAAACTAATAAAAACTCAAATTTTGTAATTGAATCTGGACTTAGCCTCTATTTAGTTTTTTACTTGATAAATGTATTATTATTGTAAGATTGGTTCATTTCCGTTTACATTTTTAAAATATCGTAGCCATCAAGTTATAAGTGTTTAAAGTTAATTTATCTTTTACCAGGTGCTGCGGCCAACCGACCGGCTGACGTCGCTGCTGCCCACCATCGAGGAGCAACACTTCGCGGTCGACGCCACGCCCACGCGCAACAGGTGGGTACCTAAACATTATTTTGTACTAGATTCTGACTCTGACTTCGGCTGCGTAGACTTCAGAAACAATCTATTATTCTAGGGAAAACAATAGGCTAGTTTCCTGGGGCAAAAAAAGATTATTCTGTTTAGTCCGTCAGTTAGATTATCAAAAAATATTGGACCCATATTTTGTCTTTTGTCAATCAAACTAAAAATGACGAAGACAAAGCGCATCAAAGTGTGCATGTGACGTCACGCCTTGCTAAAAAGTGTCGCAAGGCGTGACGGTACGCGGAACTTTAACGGGCTATATCTTTATAATTTTTTGTTTGATTGAGAAAAGAAAAAATACGTGTCCAATATTTTCTGTTAATCCAACTGACTGACTGAAAATCTAATTGGTCCAATTAGATTTTTTCAAAAATATTTTTTGATCAAAAAAACCAGTGACATAGCTATGTTTAGGTGTCTTAATATACAACAAGTAAAAATAGGGAAATAAGGTAAATTCTTTTGTTTACACAAAATAATGGAAATAATATAAAATTGAACATAAAAATGTCTCTCAGATCTGGCAGTGAAAGCAGCGAAAGCGAAGACATGTCCGACTGGCCGCGAAGCCCCGTGCTCCCCGTCTACTGCGACAACTAGCGCCCCACGCGTTGTGAACTAACCCGGGTGAAAACACTAGTTTATGTCTAGTTATGGGCTGTATAAACAATTTTTATATGCTAAAAACCAATAAAAATCTGGGTATGCAATTTGACATTTCTTACTTTAGTTTTCTATGGTCTGGTTGTCTATGGCGGCCATATTATGTCAATATCGATCGATTATTGTTTATCAATGCTTGAAGCTTGTATTTCAGGCAACTATAAAGGTTATAAAAATTGTTTAAATAGTACCTTGGTGTGTTTATGTATGAATTGTATGATCCTACTTTTGAATGAGTCAAAACTCCGTGATCAAACTTCGATGGTTCCATAAAAATTTTGTATGCAAGAGTTTGTATAATAATGCCATAACGACATATCATAATAGTCTTTACAAATAGCAAAATATACTTTATATAATAAAAAAAGAATAAACGTCTTGAATCAATTATTATTTACGCATTTAAGCTCAATTTAAATAGTGCTTTTTATATAAACACATACTTACTCTTGCATATAATATTTTAGCGTGTCTTTAAATAGTAGAACCGGCGGGCATTTTAATTTATATATAATAATAATAATAATATTATTATTTAAGTATTTTTTCTACACTTAACAAAAAAAAAAATACAAAAATGATCGGTGCAATTTTTCAAAATTTTTGTTTAACAAAAAAAAAATTGATAAAAAATTGTGTTTTTTGAGTATTAGTAGGAATTGAATTGCGATGTTCAAAGTATGTTTCATTATTTGATATGACAACACTTTGAGCAACGTAAAAAAATTCAGTATGTGTATGTTAGTGTTGTGTTCAGAAGTTTTATGCTTTTAACATCAAGTAACTGGTAATTTGTCGAAAATGTATGTTATTAGCTCTAGTTAACGTCTGTTTTCGTCTTCTCTATTCTGAACACAACAGATCGCTCCGGGTCGCATCGGTTCGCATGTACAAGTTGAAAAAACTGGGGTTATTGCTTAAAGATTATGTTATATGTCTTTACTTTTATCTTACGAATGCGTTACCTACATCAATTAATTGGAAAATTAATTTGCAAAGAAAACCCAGTTGCGACGCGTTGCGATTAGTCGCATGCGATTTTTTTCTTATCGGGACGGCGTTGGTTCTTCGCGCTATAACGGTGAAGCTTTATTGAAACTGTATGTTAGGTTTTGTATTTCGTTTTTTACGTGTTAGCTTAATTTTGATTTTTGAAATCTGTTGAGAACCGACACCGTCTCGCTTGAACATAGTTCGTACTGTGATGGTTATTTGTGTAAGAGTAAAAAAAATCAAAAAAAAAAATTATTCCATATTGTTTAGATTGTAAGTTTCCTCGTTCTTCTGTAAGAATTGCGTCAAAAAAATGTATTTTGCCGCCATAGAGTTGCAGCTGCCACAGACAGTACCAGTTGCAACTCTGTGGCGGAATAACAGTCAAATCCACCGAAGTCTTTTTTATAAAGTACATTGTATCAATAACCTTAAGTATTATAATAATATAACATTTACTTTAATATATAATTATCAGTTATTATCACCAGTAATTTGACTAACTCAGAATGAGTTTATCTATTCCAAATTTTTTTATATTATTTCTCACATGTTAATTATTATGTTGTAATTTCATTTCTTTATTATTTAGTAGTTATCATAATTCTAATATTTGATACTTATTAATATCTAGACTAATCAAAGAAATGACAAAAAAAATACAAATCAATTTTAAAAAAAGCCGAAAAAAATGATCTCAGGTAATGTTTTTTCATAGTTCGCGTAAAAAAAATCATACTAGAAAAAAATACAAAAAAAATATTTTTTCAATTGCATTTGAAATAATATTTTTTATTACGCAAATAGAAAAAAAAGTGTATGTGTGTTCTGTTTTTATTTGCATTTTTCATGTATTTCTTTTTATTTTTCTTTCCTTTTTGCTTTTTTGAATTTTTCCAAGTTAGCATAAAAATAAAGAGAGAGTAATAATTGAAATGGCTTAACTACGGAAGCGAGTGTTAACGGAAAATCGGAAATCTCTGTGATACATTTTTATCTATGAAAATCCCATCTTTCCATCAAAAATATTTTGTATGTGATTTTGTGTGTGAAAACCTTGAATACATCTTTGGGATTGGAGCATACTCTTACATATTTTTATTTAAAATCTTTATTTTACTCGATTACACTACTGGTTTGACATATCTGTTTATGTCAGTTTGACGTTTCAGCTGTCATCAATCAAAATTATAAACAACAAATTTAATTTACGAGTAGCAATTATCCCTTTTCATTGAAACAGAAATTCAAGCTTGTAGAAATTATGTTCCAATTCCTAAAGTTTTGTAAATACCATCAGATATTTTATATAAGGCGTGAATTGAGGAGGTACGTTTAAAAGATGAATAAAATCACAAGGGATATGTCATTCTTCAAATTGTATTCAACGAGTTGACAGTTTGTGTCATTTTGATACGTTTTACTTGATCAATGTTATCAAAATTCTAGTCTAATACATAAGTACTGGTTTATTTTGACTTGAATTTGATATAACTGATCTAAATATTAGATTTGCTTAGAGGCGAATAACAACATATTTTGAATAAATTGATGCATGTCTCGAATTATATAGCAAAATATTTTTAAAAGCACAATTCTTGTTATATACAGAAAAGTCATTTTTGATAAATTTTTGCAAATTGTCAACTTTCCCTGCATTTAGCGTTCTATAAAACTATTTGTAATGTGTGCGTGTACGGTGTCAGCATATTGCTACCAACTTGTATAAATTCTTGTTAACAGCACTTAAATTAATTGTGATATCTAAAGCCGAAGCATGGATTTACATAGAAAATGTCAGTGTAAAGAAATATTTGCATAATGGAAAGTCAATCTTTTCACATTATATAGGCAGACTATTTTGTCTGCTTATTTTTAAGTACGATTGACGATTACTATTTCAATAGATAATGGAAAATTGAATAAGAAATTGGTCAAAGAAATTTAACCTACTTAATAGTGACTCCTTGGGTCGATAAACTCCAGACCAATTTTAGAGGTCTTTATCTCGTGCAATAGTTTGTATAAGTTTGTGTCAATGTGACGACGCGTTTTTGTAATGTAATATATGGATAGAGCTTGTTGTGAATTTGTGATTGAGTATGAGTATAAAATCTGAAATCTCGAATTGATGAGAATAAAAAGTTGGGACTCTTATTTTTGCTTTTTATTTGTTAAACTGACCTTTCACAGAGCCAGCGCCGAGCCTACAAACATTATGTAGACCAGTATAGTATGTTCACTTTACCGTGATTTCAAAGTTTTATCATGATGTCATGATAGCAAAGTACGAGATACGCAAATCAAACCGGAGGCATATTATACACTACACTGCTACCAGTTTTAAAATATTTGGTAGTACCTACTGTTGTATTTACGAATAGACGGCCACGTCACCCGACAGAACTTTTTATTTTTAATGAGGTTATAAAAAACCAATAAAACCAATTTATTTCTGTAAATAGGCCTAAATTAAGCTCTTTTACACGTCCCAGTATATTTTTTTACCCTACCACTGCTTCGGGACAATATTGTGGGCTAGTGCCGAGAAGAAGCAGCGCAAGAAACTCGGTCAGTATTGTCAGCCTCTTTTTAAATAGTGTTTTTACATTACAAGATAAAATGAACCTGTGCGAGCACGGCAGTATTTAATTCCATACATTTTTATCATTTAAATAGTCATTTACAGTGTAATAACCTTTTTTCATTAAAATCATCTTGACATGCGATTTAAATTCATACATAGGCAGTTCAGCAATGGACTGTGGTAATTTGTTAAAAAAGCGAATACATTTTCCCATAAACGAATTACCCACTTTATGCAGTCTGAAATTTGGAACGGCAAGTTTATCTTTATTCCGGGTATTAATATTATGCATGTCACTCTTTTTAGGAAATAGATGCAGGTTTTTGCGAATATACATGATATTTTCATAAATGAATTGAGAAGCCACTGTTAGTATATTAATTTCCTTGAACAGTTCCTTCAACGAGTCTCGGGGTCTGAGGTCGTAAATTGCCCGTACAGCTCTCTTTTGTAGCACAAAAATAGATTCAATATCTGCTGCTGAGCCCCATAATAATATTCCATATGACATTATACTGTGAAAATAGCTAAAGTACACCAATCTTGCCGTTCCAACATCAGTCAACTGTCTTATCTTTCTCACGGCATAAGCAGCTGAACTAAGTCTTCCCGAAAGAGTCTCAATATGAGCACCCCATTGCAAACGGGAATCTAAAGTGATTCCTAAAAAGGTAGTGGAACTAGATGTATCTAGCAGTTCATCTTTTACAGTTATATGTGTTGGGACCAGTTTTACGTTCGGCATGGTGAATTTAATACATTTTGTTTTATTTGCATTAAGCATAAGATTATTGGTAGTGAACCAGTGCAATACTTGCGAGAGAGCAGTATTTACATCGTCAAATAAATCTTTACCTCTCTTAATTTTAAAAATTAATGAAGTATCATCCGCAAATAACACTGTCTCGCAGAGGTCCTTTGTAAAAGACGGAAGGTCGTTAATGTAAATTAGAAACAGTAGGGGTCCTAATATTGATCCCTGCGGCACACCCATAGTAAGAGGCGACCCAGAAGATTCAGTTCCATTTATACATACTTTTTGTGTTCTGCCTGTGAGATAAGAGTTTACTAAATCTAAGGCATCATATGAAACACCATAGTGCCTAAGTTTTTTTAGTAAAGTTTGGTGGTCCACACAATCAAAAGCTTTAGAAAGATCACAAAAAACTCCCAAAGCATCCTGCCTACTCTCCCAAGCATCAAACACGTGTTTTAAGAGTGCAACTCCAGCATCAGTAGTATTTCTACCTTTCGTGAAGCCATATTGATTATCATGTAAAAGTTTATTCAGGGCAAAGTGAGATAACAGTTGACTAAAAATTACTTTTTCAAAGACTTTACTAAGTACTGGTAATATTGAAATTGGTCGAAAATTAGAGGGATTATTTTTCTCGCCTGACTTGAATAAAGGAATAATTTTACTAAATTTCATCAAAGTGGGAAACTGTCTATCATCAATACATTTGTTAAAAATATTTGCAAGATAAGGGGCTATCGTATTTATAATTGTATTGATAATGTTGACAGAAATACCCCATAAGTCCTCAGTTTTTTTCATGTTTAATTCTTTAAATGTTTTATTACTATATCAGGGTTTATATGTCTAAAATTAAATGAAGTTTTACATTCGTCAACACCCGACTTGAGTAGGGACTCGGCTAGTTTAGCAGAAGAAGCTAGTTCCTTAGTTGTAGAGGGAGCTATGTTTGAAAAGAATTCCTCAAAAGTATTTGCGACATCCGCATTTGAACTAACCAGTTTATCCCCAATTTTAAGAGAGTAAGCATTATCATTTGGTTTATGTCTACATGTTTCTTTATTTATGATTTTCCATGTGGCCCTTGCTTTATTATCAGAATTCAAAATAACATTACGAAGATGGTTTGATTTTGCAGTGGCACATACTTTTTTAAATATTTTAGAGTAATTCCTCACATGTTCTATGATCTGTGGGTTTTGAGAGTTTGCTTTTAGACTATACAAGTCATATAATGTCTTTCTACTTTTGTAAATTCCTGGTGTAGCCCATTCATTGAACTTACACTTAAGTCTATTTGCTTTTATCTTTTTTTGTGTAAAAATTTGATCAAATTCATTTTTGATTACGCAAAAAAGATCCTCATATAACAGATCGACGTTATGGTTATTGCTAGGTTTTAATGAGTCTATACCATCACAAATTTTCTCCTTATATCGGTCTATTCTATTTACGGTTATTGGCCTGCATACAGCATCTACAATTTCTCGGGCATGATGGTGCTCAAAAGACGCCTTTTGTCCACTATGGTCAGATCTTAAATAATTTATAATTGATTTGTCTATTACTTCGCTATTGCAAAAAATATTATCCAAACAAGTAGCTGATGTGGGAGTCACTCTTGTAGGTACATTAAACAGGTTAATTAAATTAAATGATTTAAAAAGATTCAGAAAACGAATTGAATTTTGTGAATTTACTAATATATCTATGTTAAAATCTCCACATACGACAATTTTCTTATTAGAATTGCATACTTTTTTTAAGGCCTCTTCCATAGTGGATTCAAAAAGCTGGAAATTTGCAGAGGGAGGGCTGTAAACGCTTATTATAATATACTGCTCTAGCTCAGCACACGCTAGTTCAATAGTTCGTTCAATCGAAAGTGACACAATATCTTTACGTTCTTTACATTTTAATTCACTATTTAATAGTATAAGTGACCCCCCCCTTATAGCAGACTTTCTTGTGAACGAACTACCGATTTTAAAATTTTCTATGTTTAACATTAATTCATATTGATTAATCCAATGCTCCGTTAAACATATAACATTTACACTTAAATCTTGTAAGAATAAGGCTAATTCTAACTCTTTGCCAGCCAAGCCTTGCATATTTTGATGAATAATATTAAAGGTAGACTTGGCTTTTGTCTTCTCTCTTAGTTTAAAATGTTAGAGGTTGTCAAGGGAACAATATTTAAGTTAGTACTAGTACTAACATGGTCACAGTTTGTCTTAGTTTCGATAAAACTATTGTTAATATTATGTGCTAACAAAGTAGCTATTTGTTTTTTTAATTTATATGGCAGGTGTAAAGAGCCGCCCGTTAATATAAATTTATTATTAGTAAATTTGTTTGTGTCAAAAAATATATAGCATAGCATTTGTTCGTTAGCGTTTTTGTCTAACATTAGGCGCCTGCGCAATCGTTTATAGCAGTTGGTGTTTCCGTGTAATTGCTAAAAACTTTTTGTAGGCACTTGGTATAACCAGAAAAGGTAAAATTTTCTGCCAAGAAAAATGGTTTTTTGGCTTTGGCAGAAATCTTCGATAGTCAAAAAAATCATTCTAGATTTTAATTAGAATCTTTAAAATCAGCCCCCCTAGCATGTCTACCAAAACACGATATGATATGATATGATATAGCGATATATCGACACCAACTTTAAAAATATGATACATTTAGCCGCCATTTTGAATTTATATCGAAACAGCGATCTTAATATGTGACGGGGATTCAGCATGGCGGCTATATCCATCATATTTTTACAGTTGGTGTCGATATTTCGCTATATCATATCATATCATATCGTGTTTTAGTGCTCATGCTAAGCAGGCTGATTTAACTAACGACAGCTGTCAACATTCTTGATTTGTATGATAATATACTGGATTGCTCTTAACTTATCTAAGAAAGTTATTGGCGTCAAGAATAAAACATTAATGAAATGTTCATACAAAAATATACTTAGTTTTTTACTTTATCTGTGAGCAGTGGTAGCTCAGTGGTTGAAGAACCGGAGTCTCGCCTCACCGCCGTCTGTTAGTTCTTCATCTATGTCATCATTTCAGCCATAGGACGTCCACTGCTGAACATAGGCCTCCCCCATTGACTTCCAGATTGGCCGGTTGGAAGCGGCCTGCATCCAGCTTCTTCCTGCGACCCTTACCAGGTCGTCTGACCACCTTGTGAGTGGACGTCCTACGCTGCGCTTGCCGGTACGCGGCCTCATATGTATGGATTTATAACTTCGCGAGAAAACCTGCACGTTCAGATAACACTAGATTTGCAGCCATGGGACAAAATGGTCTGGTTCCGCTATCTAGGAACAGTTACGGAGCTCTGAAAAAATTTGCATGCTGTATCTCATGGCTAAATAGGTCTTAAAGCTACATTAACTGTATGACAACAACATTTATACATACCTATATTTATGGCAAATGAAGAATTTGAATTTGAAAAGAATTTGAATTTGATGGCAATCGCTCCAAATGTAATAACCAGACTTGACGTGTAACCGTTACGTAATGAAATTTAAATAATATTGATGGTTCTTGTACAGCAACGGTCAACCTACCCAAAAAGTTAAAGGCCATTAAACCGATTTTCAACTTTTAAGTCCGACACGTAGAGACGAATATCAATAGAGAAAAATTGACTTTTTGTGGTAGGTTGACGAGCTGCTGGCTGTACAAAAATACGTTTGCCTATATTAAGTTGTCAGGCATTAAACTATATTTGAAACTTTAGCCGTATTAATTTATGGGATTTTTAATGAAATAGGAATAAAACAACCAAATAAACTTTACATACAACAATTTATCATGTAAAACAATATGTCAATTCTTAAAATAATGGTTTTCTTGTTTCCAAATACATGTTATAAAAAAATAACATCAATGACTTGAGATGGGTTATTGATACATTTTACAAATTCATAAGCTTTGTGCCATAAAAAAAACTAAAATAATGTTCATCCATCTTATTTAAATACAAAAGAAAAATATCTACTTTACTAATGTTACAACACTAAAGATTTTAATTATTATGCAAGTTAATAAAACATCATCCAACTTTATTTTATAATATCCGATCTAAAATTGACTTACAAAATCTAAAATAAAACTTAAATCTAGCCGACTACGGAAACATCACTCTTTCTTTACGTCAATACATAGCACCATCATTTTAGAAGAACATTTTGCTGTAAAACTTTTGGCAGGGGCTAACTGCTATGTATGGAGAATGGACCTAGATACAAAGCGCACGTAATTTTAGGGTCTATTAACTATTAACATTGCTGCAGCACAGAATCTTAGCAAATTTTTTGGACAATTTACTAATAGTAAATTATGGAATCAAAAACAAATGAATTAAATGGGATAATTCATACCTACTTTTTGACCATATAATTTTTTTGTACGTTCGGGCTCAATTGAAAGCTTTGAGAGAGGCCTTTGCAACAAAATAACACTTTATTTAAGACATTATGTCATTCATGAATTTCAATTCATTTTAAAAAGGTCAGTTTTCCAAGTGGACTGTTAGATTAACGCCCCTTAGTTTTTTTGCACTGACGTCGGTTCCAGCAGATAATATACAATTATTATTAACCGGCCAATCTAGAAGGCCTATGTTCAGCAGTGGACGTCCTATGGCTGAAATGATAATGATGATGAAGCCCGCAACTGGAACTCAGTCTACAAGTATGTTTTTTTTTAGAGAAACTCAACATGAAGGTTTATTTTATGATTAAAATAATCAAACATCCTCGCATTCATTTAAATTGCTAGCAACACCACCCAATCAATAAACAATATCTTCGACACCAAAAATACCTATATTTAAAAATATTTTTAAAAATTCTTAAAATTAATGGTTTACAATATTATGCTATTCACGGGACTTAAAAACGTATTTTCTGAATAAGATTTGGATTTAACCAAAGGTTTTTGAGACAAATGATAATGATAAATTTTTTAATGGTAGGTAATTCTTTCGGCTTACTTGGGATTAAAACTAAAAAAGTCCAGATCAATGTGCAATGTCTAGAGATCAAAACAAAAACGAATTTTATGTAAAAATATATAAAATTCATATAATGATAATTATTATTATGACTTAATCCTACAAAATTATGCTCTAAAATAGAAAAAAAACAACTTAAAATAGAAATTCACGCCGCGTATTCTTGACGTGCGAATCACTATGATAATGTATGGAAGACGCTCACTCACGCTTTCTGTCTGGCGAGGCCTTTATTAGTCATGATTAAATACAGTAGCCGTCGCCAAAGATAATAGCAGTAACTTCTAGAACAGGGATGACGACAAACTTTTTTTACTTTGTCTATCAGGTAGATTATCAGAAAGTATTGAACACGTATTTTTTCTTTTTTCACATAATCAAAATATTACAGAGATATATTGATTTGAAATGTCGCATTATGTCACGTCTTGGTACCATTTTTAGAAGTGACGTCACGAGTCCGAGCTTTGCGCTTTATGTTTGTCATTTTTTGATTGATTAACAAAATAAAAATAAGTGTCTATTATTTTTTGATAATCTAACTGACGGACTAAATAGAATTTCATTTTCTTTACTCAGTCGTCATACCTGTTGACAGAGAGAGACGGACTACTAAATCGAAGCTATTATACTCTTTCTAAAAGGGTAAACTTTAACTTATATTACGCGCTATTGTCATCTAGAAATGACTAAGGTATAATTACAAAATATACACACAAAACCACAGATTAACAAAATTATATGTTCCCAAACATACAACTTCAAAATGTATCTACTGCGACTAATATAAAAAACAAATGATAAAAACTTAAAACTACAAATTTGTAAATCTTTGTTCATGATAGTAATCTCGATCTAAAAGCATTAACAACTGCTATACTTACCCAAAAAATGCTTACAAAAATATGTTATACTTATTATAATCAACAACCGTTTCGTATGTTATTATTAACGTAAAATACTCAAAAAATGTTAGTATGTGCGCAAAAAATATATACAAACGTTTATTTTGGATCTAAATTACATTATACAAGGATATTTTTGTTAATTCATTTCCTTTCTAAATACCTGACCAGCTGACATGAATTGTATAGGATTTTTATGTTGGTTTCATAGAAAAAGTTATAAATTCGGTTCCCAGCTGAGACAGTATTTTTTTATATTTTGTGCTTTTAAACTACTAAATGTTAGTACTAAAACTAATTGTCACGTGACCATGCATTATTTCATAATGACGCTTTTTAAGCATCTTATAACTTGATACCATAACTCTGTCCTTTTTCAAACGATACAGTTTGAAAAAGATGACACTACTTCAAAATTTCAGAATTCTCAACAATTTTTTTACACGTTTTTTGTGTGTTATAAATTAGAACAAAAGTATCAATATATCTGAAGAATCTAATGTGTAAAATAACGACAACCGAATCGTGAAACTTCGGCTAATGGAAAGAGAACCGCTATGTTTGTCTTTGTTAGGTTACGTCACTGACTGACAGAGACGAAGCTTTACTCGAATAACTTAGCTGACTCTTTCTAAAAATGTGTTGTGTCTATATCGCCTAATCTTTGTGTATCTATGGGCAGGCTTTGTCCAGCTGTGGACTTCTTTAGGTTGATAATGATCCATACAAGAACATGAATTAGTATCTCAATGGCAAACTGAGGCTTTAGAGCTTCACCTGTTTAATTCTTTTGTTCTTTGGTATATTGTGATTTGTAAGTTCTACCCGACTATTCACATTGACCACACTTTACCAAATGTGTAGTACAAAACCAATACTTTCCAATTTATTGGGTTTATTCCAAGCGAAGCAAAGTTAAAACTGTGTTTTAAGACAAAAGAAATCGTATGTAATCAAATAAGTATCTAAAAGTAATATTTTTATCTAAAAACATGATTGATACATAATTACATTCGTTTTTTTTTTGAAAACCCGCTTCTGTAACATTTTTCATCATTGCTCAAAATTACTAACATCAATTTGTCATTTTCAAAAACACTACTTTGTTTCACCTGTAATGTAACCAGCTTCACCTGTAATGTAACTAGCTTCACCTGTAATGTAACTAGCTTCACCTGTAATGTAACTAGCTTCACATGTAATGTAACCAGCTTCACCTGTAATGTAACTTGATTCACTTGGAAGTTGTTTTTTTCCCTCGAATATTAATCAATAAATAAGTACAGGCAAAGCAAATCTCAGATGGCGCTAGAGTGTTTGGTCAAGTCAACCGTTGTCAAAATGCCAACCAAATAAGTTCCGAGCGACACCTACCGGGATAACGTGTGTGTGATAGTTGTGTAGTGGTGTTACATCTTTAAATGAGTAAATTAAATGATATGTGGAGTACTTATTACTTGTGATTTTAACGGCATTTTTTGAGGAACTCCAGCACTTCTGAAGGGTACTCGCGCGCCTGGGACTTGGTCGCGGTGCGGGCGCACTCCAGTGGAGTTGTGGAACTGTGGACAACACAATTATTAGTTTATTTATGTATTTAAAACATTAAAAAGGTGTACACAATAGGTAGACTTATGCTAAAAGCATTCTCTGCCAGCCAATCTTAGGGTCATGCAAAAACAAGTTAGGGTGTGGGAAAGTTCCAATATTATAATTATATATTGGACAACATCACATACATTGCTCTGATCCTATGATAAGTAGCTTAAGCACTTGTGTTACAGGAATCAGAAACAACGACGGTACCACAACACCCAGACCCGAGACAATATAGAAAAGTTATTTTCATACCACATGTTGGGCGTGTGCGCGAGTTTCTTCCACACCTTCCTGTCGACGTGCTTGAAGATCACCATCACTAGGTTCAGGTCGCAGTGCTTCGAGTTCACCGCCATGTGGACGGCGGTGTCGCCCGCCTTCGAGTCCTGAGATAATCATTATTAATAAATTAATACGGGTTACACTACAAACCATTATGGATGACGAATAACTATTTTATTTATCTATCAGGTAGATTATGAAAAAGTATTGGACACGTATATTTGTCCCGCTCATGGCGTTCGGCCGGAATGATCGGTAATGCCTAGTGTGACTGGCGGCCGTGATTATTATATCTATATAACACACAATTATGTTCTGTTCTCCACGCGAAACCTAATATTTATTTAAGTAATCATTCTAACTTGTTAGTACCTATCTGTTTTGTAAATACGCTGTCTATTCATTAGTTTACGTACTGTTTATTGTCTTTAAGTTTATTTCTTTTTATATTTAATATGTATATTATTTAAGTCTAGCAGGTCGGCTGTCCGTCCGTGTACCTCACTCGGCGGGGCCTACTGAAAACCAGCGTCGCGGCCTACTCAGGCCGTGGCTCAAGCTGAGTGAGGTCCCATTATCCCGGACATCACAGGCACATAGTGGCACCGCTTGGTTTACTCGTTTTTCAATTTTTTTTATTGCTTCTTGTTTTAATTTAAATAATGTTTTTGTGTCATTTGTACTATTTGTGTGTGATGTCCAATGTATAATAAATGTCTTTTCTTTCTTTCATTTTTTTCTTTTTTCATATAATAAAAATATAATAGAGATATATTGATTTGGAATGTCGCATGGCGTCACGTCGTAGTACAATTTTTACTTAGAAGAGCCTCACTTCCGAACTTTGACGCGCTTTATCTTTGTCATTTTTTGGTTGATTGTAAGTAAGAAGTAAGAAAAAATATGTGTCTATTACTTTTTTTATAATCTAACTGACGGATTATACAGAGTGTAACGAAAAGTTGAAATAAAACTTTAAGGGGTTATTCTACGGCTAAATTACATCAACTTTTTCTATGGGACCAACATCGAATTCGCAAAAAAAAAAACACTTTCCCATACTAAAACGCGACCAGCAGGCATCAGTTTGTATGGAAACGTCAATTTTTTTTTTGAGATTTCGATGTTGGTCCGGTAGAAAAAGTTGATGTAATTTAGCCGTAGAATAACCCCTTAAAGTTTTATTTCACCTTTTCGTTACATCCTGTATAGAATTTCATTTTCTTTACCCAGTCTTCATCTTTAGAGCACATACCCTATCGAGTAGAAATGTCTTAAGATTTGTTAACAAAATATTCCGCCATTTTTTAATCTGTATCTGTACTGTTGTTGTATGGGCGAGAGTTGACAGGACTTGTCATTTCATACTAAATGTAAGTGAAAAATCACTTGCTAGTTTCGGAGAAAGATGGTTATTATTGCTGCTCTATCGGGTACGTGGTCGATGTCGTCATCCCTATTAGAAGTGAAGCTGATGAGCTGAAGTTGCAGTGGTCTCGTCACATTTGCCGTAGAACCGATAACCAATGGTGTGAACGTGTTTTTGAATGGAGACCAGGACTTGGCAAAGGCAGTGTAAGGTGCCCTCTGTCAAAGTGTAGCGATCATCATCATATCGTATGGCATTTTTAGCTGCTTGAATCCTAATTTAAATGTCGAGTGCTAGTTGGCGTTCCAATCACCACCTTTATAAGTGGGGGCTAAGGGAGTCACCGGCCTGTGATTGTGGTGCCACAGACCAGACCCTGGCGCATATTGCCAACGATTGCCAGCTGTACTGTTTTCCTGGTGGCCTGCGGGAACTTAATCTTTTTACCCCAGCCGCTGAGGACTGGTTACGCCAACTAGCACTCGACATTTAAAGTGTAGCGATGTTATACGCTACTGCTGGCAGCAGATGGAGAAGAATAGCCGACGATCGGGCTCAGTGGCTGCCCCAGACGCCGCCGTCGAGCAGTGGACTGATGTAGGCTGACAAAGGCCTGTGCAGTCGAAGGACAGTCCTCGGGGTACTTTTTGTCCGTCAAAATAGCTTGCTTACAACAAAAATTACCCCTCACAAAAGTTCCCCGGACAACCGAGGACATCGAAAGACCAGGAGACGTATTTTTGAATCATGCGAATTCCAATCCGAATAAGAAATCAAGATTCGCAAGCGAATTCCTAAAATCACTATTTTTGAAAATTCATTCCGTGAATTCTGCAACGAGTGGACCTATCAACTCGTTTTTCGTTTTCTACTAGTAGAAAGTACGGAAGAATGACATTGACAAGTAAACATATAACATGTTTGACAGAATTTGTCTTATTAACTTTTTATTTACGTTCCGTTTTAAGTGATTCACTACCGGTTTTTAAAATCAATGAGTTTTTGCATTCCACTTCATAACATTTTCTGCCGAAAACGAAAATAGTTACAAGACGTTACGAGTAATTCAAAAATGCGTAAAATCGTGAGCAATAGAAACGAATTTCATACAAGAATTGTTTTCGTGTTCGAATTTAAGATTAATTTCTAATGCTTCAAAAATACGTCTCCAGGCCCCCGATTCAGAACCCTAAATACCGAATTGACAACCGGTAAGTCACGTGATACTAATGTTAAAATCTTAGTGTCACGTGGTTTTCCGCTTGACAATTTGTTTTCGAAGGGTTTTGAATCGGGGGGCTGAACGCATAAAATTACCCATATTAAGCTGACGCTAGACTTGTGACACCGCGTCAGATTGGATTGCGTGACGCAGATTTGTTACACTTAATGACCGTCGATACGGTTTTCATTTTCGCTTTCTCTCGCCTTAATTGACCTATAGACTATCCATTTTTCTTTATCAAGTGAGATTATAGCAATTCATTTGGACGGCTATTTCGACATGGGCGTTATTTTAAGATCTTTATTAAAGTAGTTTCCTAAGTGCGATTATATTCTTGGCGCTAGTCCATAATATTGTCCCGAAGCGGTGGTAGGGTAAAATAATAATTGGGATGAGTATAAGATTGATTTTTTTCTATATTTTTTTATTTCTCTAACTTGTCAATAGCTAGATCTTCATTAGAATTAAACAAAAACACTCTTCCCGACGAGGTTCGATGGGCGGGAGGTGCATGGTGGAAAGTAGCGATGTTCGTTATATTAGGTAGCAGAATAAATAATACTAATATTAATTTATATTCATATATTAGGTTATAATCAAATAATAGGCACACCTAATATATTAGTACCAAATTTTATTTTTTTAGTGGCAAAACGCGCCATTGGTTATGTTGCTTGAGTAAACAAGTAACCAAGATGATGATCTTACTTTTATAGTCATTGATTTCAGGAATTCGCAAAAGATGGCGTGTATCATTTGGTTTAAGCTGTGCTACCTTTACTTATTATCAGATGATGTTAAAACAGGACAGAATCATAATATATTATATCAACGTCCTTCTCATACTGATATTTTTAATATTCAATCAAATATAACGTGTATCGTTGTGTACTTGTGTTGTTTGTTTTAATCACAGATTAGAGATTAATGTATCTACGATTATAATAACCATCATGCGGCGCAACTAGCAAATGTATTTTTTCTCTCAAAGTTTATGTAGTGTTGAATGTAAAATAGTATTTTTAAATAAATAATAATGAGAATGACTTAAATCGGCCAAATATAAGTTTTTAACAAAATAGACAATGAGGCCAAAACACGCACATATTGTAAAAAGTGTATGTCATTTGAAACCATTTGAGTAAATTGAAAAATTATAATTTGAAACAAAATCATTTAATTTTCAACATTGACTTTTTTGCTCGTAGCGTATTAGGTAATTTAAATAACTTTTAATATTCAACAGCTTTGCGTTACCTGTAACTTGTTACACACGATATCTCGCTTAACGAACGAACATAACGAACGCTTAATGCAGTTTTAGCGTATTACAAAATATATTATCTGAAGCCATATATTATAGCAGAAAAAATAATAGGTGTTATAAAAATAGCATAACGTTATAACGCGTTAGCAATATGTAGCCGTTATGAACACTACTAGTGGAAAGGGGTAGCGGGTTACCCCTTTCCACCTAGGATTCCAAAATTACTTAATTTTTCTGAAAACGCTGGTAAAATACGGTTATTATACGGTCATATAAATAAATGATGGTAAAATTGCCGGCGACTTATAGACGTTTTCAATTTTAATTCGTTTTAAATCCCGCGCGCATATAGTTGTGCGTCCCATGCGCTCTTGCCGTTCCGCTGCTTTCCGATTGCGATTAGTTGACCTTGTTTTGTCCGGCTAACTACAGGTACACACGCTAACACACGCAAAAGAAAACTAATCTATTTGTAAAAAAAGGGCGCAAAACTTAGCTTAAGTATAAATTTGTTCACGTTTTTTACCGAATTTTACCGTAAAAAACCGTATTTTACGTAAAATATAGTTTTTTACCGTATTTTGCCCGGGGTAATTTTACCGCTTAACCCGCTACCCCTTTACCCTAATCACGTCACGCACGATCCATCAGCATACTTGAACGCGTAACATAAATGCAAGTGGGACATGTCCTGGTCGCGCGGATGATAGCGAACATTCTTTTAAAGTTTCTCACTTTGATTGGAGCGGGTCGTAACACGTGTCAATAATTTAAATTTAAGTATGTGGTTTTAATTTCAATTCGATACCTCCACGCGTCCCGGGATGGAGGGTCTCTTGACAGACAGATGGACAGCAAAATGATCCTATATTTAAGGGTACCGTTTTTTCCTTTTGAGGTAAGGAACCCTAAAAATTAAAACGATATACTCAGGTCTACAGTCTCTTGAAGCTGTAATCAAAAAACTAAAACGCTAAAAATAATCTTAACACTTAAGTACCTAATCAGTTACTTTTGGAGTCTCTCATTGACTGGCACCGACTCCAAAAGTAACTGATTAGGTACTTAAGTGCAAAGATTATTTTTAGCGTTTTAGTTTTTTGAAGTCGGTTTTTATTTTTTTTATAAAATTAACTTATTTCATCCATTTTAGTGATAAATCCTAATCAAAACAAATCTTACGAGTGCAAACATAATTTGATTGAACACCGATTTCATTTCCTGTTTTTCCACCCTTAGGGGTGAATTTTTTTCCAAAAATTTTTATTATAGTATCTTTGAAGTCTAATCTATTCATTAAAAAAAGAATCATCAAAATCGGTCTACATTTGGCAGAGATATAGGTAAGATAGATACTAAAATCAGTTGGCGTGGTACGGAGTTTATGCAATGTTTGATGATTTTCTTATAGATCCCATCATCAGAATTTAACCAAATTTATATGGGACCATTCTGAAAGTATTACCTTTCAAACAAAAAAATTATTATCGAAATCGGTCAACGCAGTAACGAATGATCGCTGAACATACATAAAAAAAAAAAAAAAAAAAAAAAAAAAAGATACTGACGAATTGAGAACCTCCTCCTTTTTTGAAGTCGGTTGAAAATCAGTTGGCGTGGTACGGAGTTTATGCAATGTTTGATGATTTTCTTATAGATCCCATCATCAGAATTTAACCAAATTTATATGGGACCATTCTGAAAGTATTACCTTTCAAACAAAAAAATAATTATCGAAATCGGTCAACGCAGTAACGAATGATCGCTGAACATACATAAAAAAAAATAAAAAAAAAAGATACCGACGAATTGAGAACCTCCTCCTTTTTTGAAGTCGGTTGAAAAATTCAAACTTCTAAGTAAAATAAAAAAAAGATTTGGCCGTTTATGCCGCAAAAACGGTATATCTCCACACTTTCAACGGAATCAAAATTAATAGGCTACTTCCCGTCGACCTAGAATCATGAAAATTGGCAAGACGCAATGTCTTATAGCCAGTGATCGGAGTAGGTAGATTGATTTGATGTACTTTGGTAAGTGCTAGCATAATATGGATATTCCTTTTTTCAAAAACTGATACCAAGACATTCAGGAATCCCGGAGGCATGTCCATATTAACATCAATGTTTGAGATCATTGACCCTAAATCAATCTACCTACTCCGATCACTGATTATAGCACAAGTAAAGGTAAAAATCCAAAAACCGTAAAATTGTATTACATTAAAAAAATTTTTTTTTTAACAAACTCCTTCGATTTTTTAATAAATATCTTCGAGACTCGATTTTTGCTATAGACGAATTATTTACACGGCTATAAGTTGGTACAGAACCCTCGGTGCGCGAGCTCGATTCGCACTTCTCCGGTTTTTTCCTACGGTACGGAACCCTGCAAAGCTGTCTCGTACTCACCCCTTGCCACAAGTCGGCGCCCGCGTGCTCTAGAAGCACGTGCGCGACGTGCAGGCGCGGGCTCGCCGCGCTGTGCTCGCTGCACGCCACGTGCAGCGCCGACGCACCTGTCACAACAAATAATAATGAATATTTATAAATACTTTGTATAAATATTTGAGATCACATACATTGCTCTGATCCTGTGGTAAGTAGCCAAAGCACTTGTGTTACAGAAGTCAGAAACAACGACGGTACCACAACACCCAGACCCGAGACAATATAGAAAAGTTATTTTTCTACATTGACCCGACCGACAATCGAACCCGGAACCTCAGAGATAGCGACATCAAGTCCGGTATGGTCGCCGCTCGGCTCGACTCGGAGGTCGTCAACGTACGTGCTTTATGAACCACACTTACTCTGATAAATTACTTACTATAGTTCTTTTAAGATAAGAAAGGTTTTGTGACACTTCACTGTTGACAGATATAGTGATGTACCCTAACGAAATTGAATCGATAGTTTTTAAAAAACGAGAAAGTTTATAAAGTAAGTTTAATCGATTTTTATTTATGTAACCTTTTTTAAACAAGATGTATATTGCGATGTTATGCAGCCAGAGTGCCGTATACAGTTTTTTGAGAAGCCTTTTTTGCTTTTTTTGGCATTTTACCAAATCATAACAAAAAACTCAACAAAAACAGTAACAAAAGCCAAAACAGGAACTTCGCGAAGCACAACGAAAACACAGCACCGCGTACAAGGCAAACGCTTTCGTATTAACGTCATCGCATATGTTTTTACAAGAAGACCCAACCGATTTATCGATTTAGTGTCGATTATGTATTGTCAATCTCTATGGGTAAGCGTTCCGTTTTACGCATCAAGTATTTGAAGAAGATTTTGTTAATTTATTTTTAAAATCAATAAGTTATATTATTCGTTTGCAATTTATGCTTAGATTTTTAGAGGCAAAAATTATTGTGTTTTTGCAATGATATAAATTTTAAATAAACGTATTTTTTTTGAAAATATTATGTTACCGAAAATCCAAAGTGTTACAAATCGCTTCTTATCTTGAAAGAACTATAATAAATGGTTAGAACCTTACAGCTGTGAAGACATTGATTGTTGGGGAATATAGCACATGTTACATTATCTAATATATATATATATAAAAATGAATTGCCGTTCGTTTGTCTCGCTAAAACTCGCGAATGGCTGGACCGATTTGGCAAATTTTTTTCTTGAAATATTTGTGGAAGTTCAGGGAAGGTTATAAAGGTAAGAAATTATAAAGGATTTAACAAGAAAAGTAGTAGAAACAACTATTTTATTTTCCCATACAAACTGTTCGTATTGTCAAACAAGATGGTTCAGTATACTGAATAATAAATTCTATACTGAATATATAATTATAATTATATAGATAAATTCAGTCAGTTTTTGTTGACGGTACGAAGTTCGCCGGGTCAGCTAGTGTTTAATATAAATTACAATCACACACACACACACACAAAAGCACACGCACTCACACACGCAGGCCGCTTCCGATCGGCCAATCTAGAAGTAATTGGGGAGGCCACCGGTCAGCAGTGGACGTCCTATTGCTGAAATGATTATGATGAAACAAAAAACAACCCAACTGACCGTCAGTGTTGACGTGGTGCACCCTGAAGAGCGGCAGCTGCCCCTCGTCGCGCCGCACCAGCGCGGCCAGTGCGCCCGCGCACGCGTCCCCGCGCCGCGCGCACGCCGTCACGAGCGTGTCGCCTTGCGCGTCCACCTGTGGGCAACGTGGGATTGCTTTTAGATGCTAATAAAAGTTTTAGGGTGAGACTCCATTGAGGTAAAGCGGAGAGTTTGAACACACATAGATTAGCTTCACTTGTAACTAACTATGTCATAAGGAGGTGGAACACTTCAATGAATACTAGTTTAACCTTCGTGTTCAATATGTATAAGTGTATTAATTATTTAAAAAAAATAAAACCGACTTCAAAACACTAAAATACTAAAAATAATCCTAACACTTAATAACCTAATCAGTTAATTTTGGAGTCGGTGCAAACAAAAACATTGAATCTCTCATCGGCTGGCACCGACTCCAAAAGTAACTGATTAGGTACTTAAGTGTTAGGATTATTTTTAGCATTTTAGTGTTTTGAAGTCGGTTTTATTTTTTAAAATAAAATTTACTTATTTCATCTATTTTTAGTGATAAATCCTAATCTAACTGCTGAACACCGATTTCATCCCTTATTTTCCTACCCTTAGGGGTGATTTTTATTTTGCAAACTTTTATTATAGCATCTTTGAAGTATAAGCTATTCAATAAAACAAAAATAATCAAAATCGGCTCATATTTGTCGAAGATAGGTAACAAGAACCACAACCAAAATATTATCTGGGTATATATTTGTTGATTTTCTCAAAAAGTTCTAAATCAATTTCGATAAAATTTATATGGGACCACCTCTGAAGTATGATCTACCAAACAAAAAAAGAATCATTAAAATCGTAATTGGCGGAGTAATCGCGTAACATACATACAAAAAAAACACTTACAGTCGAATTGAGAACCTCCTCCTTTTTTGAAGTCGGTTGAAAAATTTTTTAAAGTATTACATTTTTAAACACACTTATTGGAACTAACCATAGATAATAGATTAGACCATCGAATACGATGGTCGTTTCATTACGTCACATATATTGCTCTGATCCTATGTTATGTAAATTAAAGCAGTTGTGTCACAGAAATCCGAAACAACGACGGTACCACAACAACCAGATTCAAGACAATTTAGAAAAGTTATTTTTCTACATTGACCGACCGGGAATCGAACCCGGGACTTCAGAGATAGCGACACCAAGTCCGGTATGCTCGCGGCGCCTCGGATACCAGAGGTCGTCAGAAGTTCAAAGAAATTATTTCACATTTCTATTTTATTTACGGCGAAATACCATTTTGCCTGTTATTTTTGCGTTTATTATTAACATTGCTTCCAAGAAAACAGTTAAATACAATTAGGTATGTTCGTTTAATTATTTTTAACGCGTTCAACTCAAGGTCCCGTCCCGCGGGTTTGCGTGCTATCAACCCATAGGTATCTTAGTTCAATTGTTTTAGTAGTCGAATAATTGAGTGTACTAAAAGTTAAATTGATCAAAATGTTCAAGATTCGTATTCGTACCTTTCATTTTTTTGCAGGTAGGCCATTTTTTTTTATTTGAACTTTATTGCACAATTAAAAATCGTAAATGCCAGTCTAAAATTCTCGGTTAATAAAAAAAACCGGCCAGGTACGAGTCGTATTCGCGTATTGAGTGTTCCGTATATTACAGGTAAGTATGTAAATAGATCGTAAATAACGGAAATGAACACACACAACAAACATTGCTTCTTGCCAAATTTCATGATTATTGATCACCGGGAAGTAACTTATAAGGTGATTCCCTTGCGAGTATCAGAAATGCCACACGAACAGCCGTATCTATTGATTGCGTTGAATTAGAAGTATGATTTTTTTACTGCTTTCGGGGTTGCAGATCTAACTATTCTATTTATTTAAACTTGATCTACGCGTTGCTTTTGAAAAGGGTCGTGAAAGACAGACAGACGGACAACGAAATGATTTTATAAGGGTTTCTTTTTACCTTTTTAAGTACGGAACCCTAAAAAAGGTTTGTTTGTCCCGGTACGTATCTCAACCATTTATAATTAACTACATATGATTGCGATATTTGGTAAGTTGTGCGTGTGCACCCTTTTTTATGTCTGTCTATTTGTCAATTGGTGTGGGTTAGCCTTAAAGTTAAAATTGGGTATTTACAAAAAAATACATTTGACTCACGGGATTATCCTATAATAATGTATGTAATTAGGCACGTCATTTGTTGTTGTAAGCGGTTTTCTTTCCTTCAATTTATGTGGTACACTTTACCCTTTACGTAGATAAATGGCTATGATAACGACATGTAATTTAAATAAACCAGTCCGGTAAAGTAAAACTATTTCACTCTTATTTATACAAATAGACTAGATTTAAACTATGACTAAATAATAGTCATCATCATCATTTCAGCCATAGGACGTCCACTGCCGAACATAGGCCTCCCAATGACTTCCAGATTGGTCGGTTGATAGATAGATAGATAGATACTCTTTATTGCACACCATACAAGTAAAATACACATGATTTTTACAGAAAAATGTACAGATGATGTTGATAGTGGTCTGCATCCAAAAATATAGCTGACCAAATGAAATGTCGACCAAATTACATTATAAATTATATTGCTAATTAGTCATGTATGGTTAAACACTTTAGCAGCACCTAATATGTAAAACAATGGTCGTTGATCGCTTATGCTACATTGGACTTAGTGTTAAATTTAGTACTTATATTTTTTATTAATAAGGGAGTATGTTTAACTAAACTAACTTTTTAATTTTTGCATTTACAATAATGCTAGTTTATTATATTGAGGACAATATTTTTACTCGAAAAATTACTAACAGCTATGAACACTTGAAGAAAATCGCCAACATCTATATGTCCGCCGTAGCTCAGTTGGAAGAGCAGTCGCCTGGATAGCGAAAGGTCGTAGGTTCAAATCCCAACAGAGGCAGTAGAAAAAAAACTTTTTTCAAGTAAAAATATTTTCGTTGATAAATAATTTTAATAAAGCAGTTGAAAAACTAAAGTATGAGACAAATGAGCCTAAACTCGAAGGACATGATACTTAGTTTCAAGCCAAGAGGTCCACTATCCACTTCCTGGATACACATTCTGAAAAAGTTTTGAAGTTTGTTTGTTTGTTTTACTTTTAGAGTATGCATAGCGTATCACACTAAGGTCTCGCAATAAAGATCGCGAACGTTACAGAATTAGACAGATCGTTAGTGTAAAAATCTAACTCGCACTTGGCCGGTTTTTTATCTGATAACCTTCAAACTCTGATATCCAATATCTTTAAAATTTTGCCGCCAGTTGCGCACGCATCGCCTTATTATTGATAAAGTCATCGTACTGACGTCATCAAGAATCCAAGATGGCAGAGGTGAGTTCTTTATTGTTGAGATTCGTGATTAATATGCGCAATGAAGCACACTGCTTCTTGGCAGATCGAACTTGATGTTATGCCAATTCACACGACAATCAATCACCTACTAATGTGTAGGTTTTCTGCTGTTTTCCCTCACTGTTGCAATGGATGTACAGAATATTCAAGTTTTAAACATGGGTATTCTTGGCGAGATATTATTATTAGACTACCGACTACCATCAGACTACACAAAGTTGGTAATTCATTCTTGGGGATTCATAAATTATTCAATAAAGTACTCCGGGCTCTTGTTGAACTACTTGTTCATGAGTTCAAAATTAACATTAATGTGCATGGACTTAACCTGCTGCGCTCGCACTAACTACATGTCTTGCAACTGTATTTCCTGTAAAAAAGGCTGACAAAGGTGACTGAGTTTGTTGCGCCGTTTCTTCTCATCACCAGCCGATATGTAGTCCCGAAGCGGTGGTAGGACTAAGTTATGTTTTGGGACGTGTATAAGTGCCCGGAAGAGGGCCTGTGTACTGAATAAATGATTATTATTGAGTATTTGGCAAGTAACATCGTCTTATACGAGCACTACATGTACAGGGGAATAACATTTATTTGCAACTATACATTTGTAATTAATTTATAATTAAACTACGAGACTCGATTCCTGAACATATTATACATAGTTCAGGAATTGAGTACCTATAAATGTGTACGGAACCCTCGGTAGGAAAATCGGACTCATACTTGTCCCGTTTTTTACCATTGCTACACTCCCGTTGTTATCTGAGTGTACAGGTTTTCTCGTGATGTTGTCCCTCACCATTAGGCAAGTTAAGTGGTATAAATCCGTACCGTTGGTACAAAAAATCCAGACGTATGTGCAGGGTTTGAGCCAACGACCCACGGATGTGAGACAAGACTCCGACCAATGAGCTAGGTCTCGATATATTTTTTCTTCCTAATAAATAATGAGTCAAGTGTCAAGAGTCGTACTACTGATAAGGATATAAATGGACCAGTTACCTACTGACATACCAAGCGTAACTTTCCAATACATATCTACAAATGTCCGTCATTTTATGAACTTTGTGTTGTGTCCGTAGGCTTATTTAAGAGTGTAAAGGAGCTTAATTCCGGTTATTTGCAAAAACATTATTGGTTTTAGTAGCTTTGCTTGTAACTAAATAACAAAAAGCCAGTTTGACACCTACGAGTAACTCACTGACATGAAATTTATGGCGTCGCTTGCGACTCTTGCGAGCGCGACCTAACGACTTTGCGTCTGCCGCAACTCGCAAGCGATCAATCACGATGCACGGAAGTCTTATGGGATGAATTGCAAAAAAAAAACCTTGACTAGTTCCTGTACTAATTATATCTATGTCTTATGTCATATATATCTCCAATACACAACAGGTGTGAATTTATTCATGTGTGTGTTACATTACAGTAAAAATTACCAATGATTGTGATAACAGTTTCCGCGAAGATAATATGATTTTGTGTACGTGCAATAAAATATTTGGTATTAAAGATTACTTGTACTTATCAATGGCGGTCGATAAATAACTGAAATGACACTTTTAGTCATTATATGTTGCAATTAAATTTGCAATATGTACTAACGTTACTACTGCGAATATGAGCTTCACTGTGTGATGATAGAGCTGTGTGTGATGAGAGGAAGGTGGGTAGCGGAACCCTTCAACGGCTACAAGTAAAACCTTCGTGTTTGGGCTCATTTGTTTCGCTTTGACTAGCCTAGGCAAATAAAGGCGTGTTTTAGTCTTTTTAGCCGACCTCAAGAGGTTCGCAATTCGTCGGGATCATTAAAAAAAAAGTATGTTTAGCGATCATTTGTTACCACGTTAACCGATTTCGATAATTCTTTTTTGTTCGAAAGGGAATACTTTACAAATGTAACTGATTACTTTTGTGTTATTATTATTTTTAGGTTTTAGTTTTTTGAAGTCTGTTTTTTTTAAATATATCAAACTATAATCAGCTCAAGTCAGTCCTTTAACGCACGCCACTGAGCCGGATCCTGGGTTATCCTTTTTATCTCCTGTCAGAAGTTTTGATGATATACATCATGGCGCCTTGTCAGAAAGCACCCTACGCTGCTCTTGCCAAGTCCATATCTTGTCGCCGGTAAAGGTTAGTTGAGTTACATTGTTAGGTATAGGTAGTGAGCGATGGACGGTCAACAAGGTAAAAATAAAGTCACCTTCAGACCGTAGTTTATTTAACGAGTGCATATTAATTTTAAGACCCAATTTGTATTGCTCTCATGATCTGCCTTAACCTCATGTGTCCCAACAGCATGTAATAAATCACGAAAGATGGTAATTTCCTTGTAGTTTACACTTTAAGGGGGATCGTTCCAGACAGCCAGCGAAATTCAACCTATGTTTTTTACAAATAGCTACTTTGGTTTACATTGTCTACTGATCAAAATGTAATTCGCGGTTGTATTTTTATTAAATAATGACTTAAACAATCAATTCACTATATTGAGTACCTAGTTTTGGTCGAAAATGTCATGTTTTAATTATTCAGTCATTCTTATGACCAAATATAAGTAAGCTGAATTGATTATTCATCATCATCGTTTGAGCCGTAGGACGTCCACTGCTGAACATAGGCCTCCCCCAATTACTCCCAGATAGGCCGGTTGGAAGCGGCCTGCATCCAGCGGCTTCATTGAACCTTTACCAGGTCGTCTGTCCACCTTGTGGGTGGACGTCTTACGGTGCGCTTGCCGGTACATGACCTCCTTTGCAGAACTTAATTGATTATAAAATTTAAGTCCTTGTTTTTACGTTTTTTTTACAGCCGCAAATCACTATTTGTTACAATCAGCGTCGTGATAAGTCCGTGGCTGTCACGACAAATGCTGAGCACCTTTTCGACACATCTGATTTATACTGTTTTGTGTATTTTTTTCTCTTGTGTGTCGAATAAACGTTTCTTTCTTTCTTTCTTTCTATTTGATAAGTATACACAGTTAACCAGTCGCTTTTATAATAAAACTTTATTTTTTAATTATAATTTTGTGTGCTGCCTTGGATGATCCGCCTTAACGTATGAAATAGGTACTAAACAAAATGATACTTAGGTAGTTACTACGACGCGTTCGCGTACCTTTAGGCGACGTCGCGACATTCTGCTGTCTACGAGTGATGGTTAGGTAGATAATATTATGTCTTAGCTTCCGCCCGCGGCTTTGCCCCCGTGGAGTTTTAATACAAATTTGATTACTATAAAAAAAGGTTGCAGTGAGAAAACGTTAAAACATACATACTGTTACGGACTTTTTTAGAACTTTTAAAGGGGAACGATTCTGCTTTACATGATTTTATGAATATTTCTTCTTATTTTGGCAACATTTTTCATTGATGCTCCGCTCCTATTGGTCGTAGCGTGATGTTATATTCCTATATTACCATCCTCAATAAATGGACTTATCTAACACAAAAATAATTATTCAATTCGAACCATTAGTTCCTGAGATTAGCGCGTTCAACCAAACAAACTCTTCAGTTTTGTAATATCTATAATATAAAAATGAATCTCTATTTCCCTTGGTCATCGCATCACGCGTGAACGGGTGGAAAAATTTTGCTAATACATTTTTTTTGTGTTAATTATTGTCAGGAGAAAGTTCGTTTGAAAGAAAAAATTAAGTTGCAGTTTTTTTTTAGGAAAGACCACGCGCACGAAGTCGCTGGCAACAGCTAGTTAAGTATAAATGTACGCTGGGAAGCTGTCTTATACCTTTCAGATATTCAAGCAAGCTTCTTTGACAGCTTTCTCACCGTTAATTACCGTTAATGGTAGTTTTAACATAGTTTTATTAGTTTAACATAATAGAAATCTTGGAAATCGTTTTTAACCTGCTTCTAATTAAAAATTTTGTTAGTATGTGACATTCTAATGACAATATAATAATTTGATACCATCTAACCGATCTGATTATGAAGGCAGATGACAGTGGACTCTTAAATAGTCTTCTGATAAAACCTTCGTGTTGGCCACATTAGATTCTTTTTAACAAGTCCAATGCGTATAAAAATGTGCTTTATAGTTATTTATAGGGTTCCGTAGCTTAAAAGGAAAAAATGGAACCCATCATATATATTTTTTTTAGTTTTATCATTCTTTTATTTTAGATGTTTCAGGGGGGGGACACACATTTTACCACTTATAGGTGTCTCTCGCGCACACTATTCAGTTTAGAATAAAATGATATTAGAAACCCCAATATCATTTTTGAAGACCCATCTATAGATACCGCACACGAATGAGTTTGATGAAAAAAAAAATTGAGTTTCAGTTCTAAGTATGGGGAACCCCCAAAATTTACTGTTTTTTTTTCTAGTTTTGTATGAAAATCTAAATGCGGTTCACAGAATACATCTACTCACCAAGTTTCAACAGTATAGTTCTTATAGTTTCGGAATAAAGTGGCTGTGACATACGGACGGACAGACAGACAGACAGACAGACATGACGAATCCATAGGGGGTCCGTTTTCTACCACGTAAAAAAAGATACGGCCGTTTATGCCGCAAAAAACGCTTATTTCGACACTCAAGGGAATCAAAATTTATAGGGTACTTTCCGTTGACCTAGAACTATGGAAATTGGCAAGTAATATAGTCTTAAACTACAAATACAGGAAAAAAATCTGCAAACTAATAATTTGCAATTAAATTTTGTAATTAAACTTCGTGACCTGATTCCTGAACTATTTATAACATGTACAGACAGGCAACGGCAGGTCAGACCACCTACCCAAAAACATAAAAGTCATTAAACCGATTTTCAACTTTAAGTCCGACACATAGAGATCAAGTCTTTACCTACAAATTTGTACGGAACCCTGGGCGGGCGAGTCCGACTAGCACATGTCCGGTTTTTCAAATTATAATATTACAATTATTGAACAGAAATGACTGTCAAATTTAGTCAATGAACACAAGGCCTTACCTCGTGGAAGACCGAGTCCTTTCCTTGCACAGAAGCCGGGTTGACGCGTATGGCGGTGCGCACGCATTCCACGAGATACCGCGTAAGCAGGGGACGCTGCGGGCAGCGCAGCACAGCGGATTTCAGAAGGTTAAGCCCTGTAAGGATACACTTGGTTATAAAGTAAGAGAAAGGCTGGCTTTAGAGTATGGAGGGTGGAGGTAAGGAGTACTATCTCTTATGGGCGTAAAGTTGAAAGTGTCCAGCTAAAGCAGTAAATAATAGTTCCTCCAAAATGGCGCTAGCGTAGGCAATGGGTATGGTACTATGGTATGAATGTAGCAAAGACATGGGCGTCTTTTGTTGTGAACGCAAACGGATATATATCCGATTTCAGATTTCAAAATCGATTCCAAAATCCGTTTTTAGATATCCGATTTCAGATGTGAAGATAATGTGATTTTTGTCAATTCACTAGTTTGTGTTTAGATTTGGTTTTATTAGCTAATAACGACAATCAAAAACATCAAACCACCGGACTACCGATATTCGCACCACCTTTTTTGCTCCGCTTTGCTCGAATTTGCAAAGAAATTAGCTTCCTCTCTTTCTAACCAATCACAACAAAGCAGAGTAAAAAAGATAGCGCGAATTTCGAATTCGATTTACGTTTGGATACACACACACATTAGGTTTGGTGGTATTAGATCGAAAGCTTTTTGGTTCGGTCAGATTTCTGAGATGGGATTTGCTTGTTGAGAAATCGATTCGAATTTTGAATCGATTTGTGTTTGAAATCGGATTTTGGATTCGTTTCGATATATCGGACTCATACCTAATGTAGCAGTTGTTAACGGATTGAAGTATATCGAGTATGGAGTGCCGAGTTAGAACATTTTAAAACATTTTAGTGACTTTTAAATGGATAAAGCCATTTATTAAAAAACATTTGAACAATTTACACTGTTGCTACTGTGGCGCCACCTAATTTAACGCACTTTGACGGACACTTTTTCACAACGAAGATAGTACTCCTTACCTCTACCGTCCGTACTTTAGAGCAATGCGTATGATGTTTCGGAACTACTTAAATTATTTTCTTTTATAAATCAAGGCACACCAATTTATCAAGGCCTAAATTAAGCAAAGCTTGTACAAATGGCGACTAGAAAACAAATATAAATAAAAAATGTTGGACAAGATCACATACATTGATTTGTTTGTAAGTAGCTAAAGCACTTGTGTTATAGAAATAAAAAACAACGGTAGTACCACAACACACAGACCCGACTCAACATAGAAAAGATTGTTTTCTACATTCATCTTCATCTTCATCTTTGCAGCCATAGGACGTCCACTGCTGAACACAGGTCTCCCCCAATGACATTCATTGGGGGGGATTGCCAATACTCGCCACGCTAGGGCAGGCGGGTTGGCGAGCGCAGTTTTTTATAAGATTTCGCACGCAGACGCTGCTGCCCGTCTCGTGCTACAGGAATTAGTCGCCTCTAGTAAAGAATACACTCCCTCACCGCCAACAGGAAGCGTGTCGTAAGAGGCGACTAATTCCTGTTTTCTACATTGACTTGACCAAAATCGAACTTGAGACCACAGAGATGGCGACGCCAAGTTCATTGCACTTGCCTCTCGGCTACGGAGGTCGTCATAGATAGTGGTTAGACATACTTAAATACATTTATAGATATTCATGACTTAGTTATAAATGCTCGTGCTCATCATAAAACCTACAACTGCCTAGCTCTGTAGTCCGGAGTGCTAACCACTAGACCAAACGGTCGTTAGAGAGGCATGAAGAAAGGCGGAAAAGGTTGGCGTTCCTAATTAAGTTAGCTAATAGACCTGCTTATGCTTTAATCAGATGTAAGATAAAAGTTTATCAAGTCAGAATAACAAATGAAGGTTAACCTTTGAGAAAGATGAAGGTCGCCCTTTTATTAAGCAATCTATATTTAGCATTTTATAAGTTAGAGGATATATTTATTTGTCTGGTAAAGATGTTAGTCAGAACAGACGCTATGACGTCAGTCGGATTATGGATATCAAATTATTAGTATCAGATAACCTTATCGGCGATATAACACGACTAATAATAACAATGATCGGTTCTATGCACTCGGAAACGACAATTTGACTAAATATGAACACACTCAAAATCAGTTACCGCAAGGATCTATCATAGGACTAATATTGTTTCTTATAAATAAAAGTACTTTACTGTACAGTACGACTGATGTCAATAAAGCATTACGATCTCGAGGGATACTTACCAAAGTCGTCGACGAACCAGGCTGGCATCTGCGACAGTACCCTCTCGCAGAGCAGACAGAAGAGAGCGTAGAGTAAGTCCTCCTGTTCGGAGGACTGGGAGAGGTTGATAAGGATGTTCTGGAGCACTCTGGAACAATGATATAAAACTATAACAAATACTAATAGAAGTTATATTTTGTTTTGTTTTTATAATTATTTCACAATTTTTTTTATTTATTAGGACAACCAACAAGACAAGCACAATTACAAGCAAATTGGTAAGACATGCAAATATTGGCTATAGACTAAGTGCCGTCTTAATAACAGGTTGCCACGGCATGCAATAATGGACTACATAATTTTTTAGTTACATAAGTGACCTTAATTATATTGTTGCTATATTGAAATGCAACTAATGAAATGACTGTGTATTTTTCACATGTAAAACCGGTTTTAGAACCCTGTATGCATGTGTTTTTGGTAGTCTTATGAAGTAGAGATATTGTTGAAAAGCATATGTATATTTCACTATAATAATGTTTTCATCGGGCGTGTGGGTGGCGGTCACTTTATAAGGAGTGGATTAAAAATATTAGCCTATGACCTTCTCTACGATTCAATCATGTTTTGTAGTGAATTCCATCAAAATCGGTTCGGTTTTCGGGACAAAAAGTAGTCTATACCCTGCTCAAAGTCAAGGTTTTGTCAAAAATCTATCTCTTAACCAAAAATCATCAAAATTCGTTCAGCGAGTTAAGCGTGAAAACATTATAGAGAGACAGACAGAGTTAACTTTCGCATTTTTAATATTAATATAAGTATGCATTTCGATTGTGAAATGATTAGAGCCGCAGAACGTGGCTCTGAAATCCACAGAATTTCACAGATATACGATATCATTATTAATAAATAGATAAATAGTTCCCACAATCACACCAATTATCTAGCCGTAAACTAAGCAAAGCTTTGTACTATGGCGACTAGATAACGAATAAACATACTTATACTTTTATAAACATCCATGACTTAGGTACAAATGCTCCTGCTCATCACACAAACATTTGCCCCTTGCGGGATTCGAACCCGTAACCGCTGGCTTTGTAGTCCGGAGCGCGAACCACTACACCAGACGGTCGTCTGAAATGAATTCTTATTCTGTGGTGAAACAAAGACTGAAACCGTTTAATTTTAGAAATGACGACTTTCCAATATTCACAAAATTAATGAGTTTCAGTGTAACTACGAGTATAGGCATGTTAATTATGATTAAATGTAACTATTTACTTATTTACTTTATGCTAAACAATGGATTTGGTCTTTGCAATATTGTATGACTAAGTTGTTATGAGTTTATGACGCAAATGCAAGTGAGTGTAACTCTTTTGTCAATTAATAAATATTGAAATAAATAAAGTTACAGTAAACCCGGTTAAGACGATTTCTCAGGGACCCTACCAAAAACGCGTCTTAAGCGAGAAAGCGTATTATGCGGGATAGGGAAAATAAAACGTACTGCATATTATTATGTATTATGTTCTAATTTTGTATATATGTATTAAATTATACATTTATAAATTACATTAAATACATAGTGTAATTATAATTATGTTATTTAAAATAATCACTTATTTTGGTTTGACAGAAAGATTTTGATGCATTAGCAATTAAAAGATTTTCAGCATAATTCAACTTTTGCAGTGCGTCTACGCTTTGATCCAAAGAAGCTACATAGCCTCTTAAATCATTAACAGCTGATAATGCCTGGGCGTTTGACAATACCGGAGTTGACTCATCATCTTCTTCATCATTATCACTTAGGGCCTCGTTTTGTGTGTTATTCACGGCTCGGGCGTATTAAACGGGATGACGAATCGTATTAAGCGTTAAGAAATGTATGAAAATACGTCTCAAGTTGCAGGGACTGGCGTAAAGTGGCGTATTATGCGAGAAATCGTATTAAGCGTGATCGTCTTAAACGGGTTCTACTGTATGTCATTCGTTAGGAACAAATCATATCATACCTACGACAAAAAGGCTTAAATGGCGCGGCGATCTTTCAGCGCAAGGATTCCGGTTTCGATTCCCGGTTTGATCAATTTAGTAAACGAACCATTCTAATTGGGTCGCGTCTGAGTGTCCTGTCCAACATATGGGTGGTAACTCCTTACTTCGCGACCATGACAAATAAATAGATGTGCTTGACTAGCGTACAGACAACAGCTCGTCAAACTACCACAAAAGGTAAAATTGACTCAATTGATATTGATCTCTACATGTCGGACTTAAAGTTAAAAACCGGCCAAGTGCGAGTCGGACTCGCGCACCGAGGGTTCCGTACAAACCTGTAGGTACAGTTATGAGTAAAAGTTCACCCATCACGACAATCGAGTCATAGTTATGGTATTTTTATTGCAAAATGAAATCCATAACATTACGAAAGTTAAATTGCGGTTTACGATTTATGACGTATTAAAAAAAACTAATTACATACTTGATCTCGTTCAAACCAATTTTCGCTGGTAGTTTTTATGGTAATGTACATTATATATATTTTTTTTGATTTATCATTATCTTATTTTATAAGTTACAGGGGGGGGGCACACATTTTACCACTTTGGAAGCGTCTCACACGCAAACTATTCAGTTTACAAAAAAATGATATTAAAAACCTCAATATCATTTTTAAAGACCTATCCATTGATACCCCACACGTATGGGTTTGACAAAAAAAAAATTTCGAGTTTTAGTTCTAAGTATGGGGAGCCCCCAAAATTTATTATTATTTTTCTATTTTTTTGTGAAAATCTTAATGCGGTTCACAGAATGCATCTACTTACCAAGTTTCAACAGTATAGTTCTTATACTTTCGGAAAAAAGTGGCTGTGACATACGGACGGCCGGACAGACGGACAGACAGGCAGACAGACATGACGAATCTATAAGGGTTCCGTTTTTTGCCATTTGACTACGGAACCCTAAAAATCAGTTTTTGGGTAGGTTGTCCAACCGCTGACTGGTCATACATACATTTATATCTTACTAATACTAAAAATGCGAAAGTTCGGATGGACGGATGATTGTTACTCAATCACGCCAGAACGGCTGAATGGAACTAGATTAAATTTGGCACAGAAATAGATTGTAGCCTGGAATAGCAGGTAGGTTACTTTCATCCCGGAAAAGTGCACGGTTCCTGTCGGATAGCATAACAATTGTATCAAGGAAAAGACTATTTTTAATTTATCTCATAATTCTTGTGATGGCAACGGTTGCCTGCAAACACCTGTCAAGTGTTCACTTGTCACCTATTGGCATAAGGCGATATAAGCCTATTGGCGACTTTTTTGACCGGTGCTTGCAGCAACCGGCGCCATCTTAATAGCTAAGAAGGTAAAAAAAGTACAACCCGTATTCGATGCGGGCGAAGCCGCGGCTTCGAGTAGTCTCAAATGTATTGGTAGCCATATATCGAAAAAACGCTGCTTGTGGCCCGCTTTTGTTTAATTTTAGGTTGATTTATTATAATGGTTTCTCATAAATATATTTGTTATTAAAAAATGAATTATAATTCAGTACAACAGGTAAAGATCTACTTTGCAATATGGCTACCGGGGTCATTGCCCTCTTACGTCACATTGAGTGTGTATTTAGTAGGCTGATCCGGGTTGATTGTATAACCTATTGGTACTATGTTTACTCCGGTTTCATTGCAAATCTGTTACAAAATTAACTTTTTAACAGACTAAAAAATCTACGCAGAAGGGGGGGGGGGGGGGGGAGGGGCGCATGATTCTAGCAAAACATTGCACTTTGAAGCTATGAAGTAATATTAATCGTAATATTAATTACGCAAACGGATCTCTAAATCTACAAATGGTGTTTGCACACTTACAATATTTTTAAATGACTTATCCAAATAGACAAAAAAAGAAAATCCTCCCCACTGCACGTGTAGGTTACCTACTCTTAAAAAAACCTGCCTTTTTTGCCGTCATTAATATAAACACTTGAGAAATAACAGCTTTCCAGTAATAATAGCATCTGAGCTAAGCGGTGGACAGGCAGACAGATGGACGGACATGGCGAAACTATATGGGTTCCGTTTTGACTACGAAACCCTAAAAAACAGCGATACATACAATAGTAAAACTTTCTGTGAAAAACAATGTTAACCAGTGTGATTCCAGAAGTGGAAGTGGAAGTCAAGTGTGAAGTGGAACCAAGTTAAGGATCCCGAACGACTTGAAAAAAAAACTAGTTTTCGGGTTAGTTGTTTTATGAATTAACTTATTACTGAGTCCTATAATTAATCTTTTTTATCACGCTTTTTTTAGGTCGACCTGTATGTAACTATGTAATGGAATCTAAGGTAACTAATTTAACCATCTTCCAAGGATTGTAGCGTCATGAAAATTGGCAGCTGTATGTAGTTCTGGTGACAATACAATAATATGGTACTGTCGAACTTATCTGATGATGAAGCCGGGAGATATGAACTGGAACTTCATGATGGAACATCGTATCATAGCTGTGTTTGAACTTGTTAGAGAGGTCTTGTAATGAACTTTGACCACGATTCAGTTTCAAGGTCTGATGATGAAGCCGGAAGACAGGAACTGGCATTCCATGTTGGAATATCGTATCATAGTCGTAGTTAGAGCGCCGATCTCTGTAACCTGCTTCCCGTAACATCGCTTAACTTGATTTCTTAGCAAGTTATACACAAAGTCTTTCCTGTTCCAGCGTTTACAATCAAATAGAGACAACTTGAACGATCCATAATTTATTTTTGGTTTTTACTTGCATAAAGCGTGTTTTTCTAGTGTTTTTTAAACTATAAATTTTTATACGAAGAAAATTAATTTCTTAAAAAATGTACTTACCCATAAGCATTCTTCAACTCCATCTTCGCGACTTTGAGGCATATATTCTTTCTCTCATCCATTTTTAACTTCTGCAAATGCTCTTGAAACAACGTCTTGCACGGTTTCAGAATGATTTGACAGCAATCTTTTTTAGAAAAAGACAGGGAGAGTTCCTTCTGCAAATCCTTGTACTGCTTCATCGTCATAGAAGATGAAATAGAGTTCACTCTTTCTCTACCTTTTCCCTTTTCATCAGTTTCCTGAACAGGAGAGTCATCGTAGTGAGATATGTCTTGGAACTTCTCGTAGTCACTGTTACAGATGGGAGACGATCTTTCGGGAGAGAAAATGACTGATCTATCAGGGGAGTAAGTGTATTCTGAAGTCCTGAATGACCCTTGAGAGTCTGACATGGGACTAGCCACATTTGAGTGAGGGGGGGTTGGGAATGGCTGGTTTTTGGGCATGTCTGGCATAAGGGTAGTAAAGTCCAACTCCCCGAAGAGTTCATAGTTGAGATGGTTAGAGAACTCTTCGATAGGGTTGGGAGGGGTTTGTTCTTGATGGGGTGGGGTCATGACATCGACAGTTTCTGGTTGCAACTGCTGTGATTGGAAGAAACAGGACAGTAGGTCTTCATCAGTGTTCTCTGGCTTGTTTTCATATGTGAGGATCTCGTGTGGGACTGGAACATCGTCCAATTTGGCGATGACGTCTGAGACTATGTTGATCCATTCGTCTCCGTATTCGTGCTGGGAGTTCTGGGACGTCTGCTGGACCTGTTTTAAGGCGTTGTCGAACTCTAACGAGTCGTTGTGTCTTGTTTGGTTCACGATGACTTGACCTCCAGTGAAAGTGTTTCTGTTGATTTGAATCTGTGGAAGAAAAGGTAAATTCTTAATACGTTTTAATGAATTCTATTTTTATGTATGTACACAGACAACAGCACGTCAACCTACCGCAAAACGTCAAATTTTCTCAATTGATATTGATCTCTACGTGTCGGAGTTAAAGTTGAAAATCAATTCAATGACCTTTAACTTTTTGAGTAGGTTGACCTACCGCTGTCTGTACTAATCATGTTTGAAGTAATTAGTCGATTTTAACTGACTTATAAGTTGTCGTATCGATTTAAAAGTGTTTTTTCAGGTTTATAATAGATAGATAAAAATTAATGTTAAGTGGAAATTTGATGAGCCGTTGATAAATGTGGAAAGGCAGATTGCCATAAAATAAGAAAAAATTTGCATGGCGTCTATATTTATCATATTTTTGTAGTTGGTGTCGATAAATCGGTATATCATATCATATCGTGTATTGATGGTCATGGGGCTGAGAGCGAATAGCTCAATAACCATATTTACTTCACTCGTTACAAATTATTCGTTAAATTTATTATTCGGGTTAAGTATTAACTCGTTTGAAACACTGTATAACTAACCTCAGTTTGACTTAGTGATTACTAATTAGAAATAGTCATGATTGCACCATTAATAGATAAACGCATACCTAACTACCCATCTAATTAACCTTATAACACTGATTACTTTATATATATAAAAACAGTGACGTTACATACAGACTGCATACAGATAACGCACAAGTGTTAAACTGGAAATTAAAAACATCGTAAGAATTAAAATAACAATTTTAAGAAAAGTTTAAAAACCTATAAAACACACTTACTACGTTATGTTTGACGACCGTCTGGTGCAGTGGTTCGCGCTCCGGACTACAAAGCCAGCGGTTGCGGGTTCGAATCCCGCAAGGGGCAAATGTTTGTTTGATGAGCACGAGCATTTGTACCTAAGTCATGGATGTTTATAAAAGTATTTAAGTATGTTTATTCCTTACCTAGTCGCCATAGTACAAGTTTGGGGTTAGATAATTGGTGTGATGGTGGATACAATTCAATTTATGTACTGCCTGCTTAGCATGAGCACTAAAAACACGATATGATATGATATAGCGAAATATCGACACCAACTTTAGAAATATAATAGATTTAGGCGCCATTTAAATTTTTTATCGAAATAGCAATCTTAATATGTGACGGCGATTCAACATGGCGGCTATATCTATCATATTTTTACAGTTGGTGTCGATATTTCGCTTTATCATATCATATATCATGTTTTTAGTGCTCATGCTAGGCAGGCTGGACTCGTCAATACGAATCGAATGAGTCCAAACACGAAGGTTTTACTAGTAGTCATTGAAGAGTTCTACTACCTACCTCCTGACTCCATCATCAGATCAGCACGACGGTGTCAAATTATTGTATTGTCATCCGAATGAAAAATACTTACAAAGTTTTTAATCGATACGTCAGTTAGAAGTAGTTTAAAAACATCATGATTTGATTACATAGCTAGTTAGTTACAAGTGAAGGTAATATAATTGTGTTAAAAAAAGAATATGAGAATGTTTCCCAAATGAAACCCCATTGTGTTGGGTAGAAACAGATTTGTATTTCTCTATGGAAGTATCGAATTTTGCGCGCACGCAGTTGCGAGCGTTCTTTAGCCAATTAAAATGTAATAGATAACACATTAATGTTTAGGTATTTCCAAAGATCTAAGATTAATCAGCTATTTCCTGATAGCATATACATTCACAAACTATACAAGTATACACGACTTCTGTCCTCTTTATATCATATAGACAGAAATGAAACAGCATGATTTCTTTCTTTGGCTTTAAAATGTATACTAAAATCACATTATAGCCTGCCCACGCATAGAATATGAATTCTCCGATATTTGAAGGCCAAACGGCGATGACATTTAAATTCATTTCCTTTTTTAGGTTCCGTGCCCAAAGGGTAAAAACGGAACCCTATTACTAAGACTTCGTTGTCTGTCCGTCCGTCTGTCTGTCACCAGGCTTTATCTCAAGAACCGCGATAGCTAGACAGTCTGTTGCCGCTATAACAACAAATACTGAAAACAAAATAAAATAAATATTTAAGGGGTACATACATACAAAAAACGCCATTTATTTTGCCTACGAGTGTTTTTGCACGATATCAATAAATGGTAACAGGTAGGCACTTGTAATATTCACAAAATACTTAATTGTATATTTACTTTAATATAATGGTACGAGACCTTCCGTGCGCGAGTCCGACTCGCACTTGGCCGGTTTTTTTATATGGTAGCGGTAAAAGATATCCTTATACTAGCAATTTTAACAACTTCTAACGGTGCTGTTTAGTTGGCTTTTTAAATTTAATATTCATGATCCACAATACTTGAAAATCCGTACTATCCATACTAATATTATAAATTGCGAAAGTAACTCTGTCTGTCTGTCTGTCTTTTACGTTTTCTCGCCTATACCGCTAAACCATTTTGATTAATTTTGGTGTAGAGATAGATGGGACCTTGGAAAAGGACATTCAATTACATTTTGTCGTCACAACTGAACCGATTTTGATGAATGTGTGGAAAAAGCTTAAACCCTAGGGAGGGACAGGCTTTCTTTCTCTCTTTATTCCACTTCCTAAGCGAGTAAAATAGGGTGTAACAAACCGTATTCCACGCGAGCGAAGCCGCGGGCGCAGCTAACATAGTATTAATAAAATAGTGTCATGTAAACTAGTTATATGATTGCGGAAAACCAAAACGACAATAACTAGTAACTATAAATCCAACCTGATATATTCATTACGGAAAACGTTGAGAAAAGAATCACCAAATAAGGTGTTAATATTGCAAATATATTTAGATAAAAATGAATTGCTGTTCGTTTGTCTCGCTAAAACTCGAGAATGGCTGGACCGATTTGGCTTATTTTGATCTTGAAATATTTGTGGAAGTTCAGGGAAGGTTTAAAAGGTCAAAAAATATAAAAAAGTTGCAAGGAAAGTAGTAAAACAACTATTTTATTTTCCTGTGTTCGTACCTGTCAAACGAATTGGCGGAACAAAGTTCGCTGGGTCAGCTAGTAATAATAATAATTTAATCCTACTCTAAATACGACGACGACCTGGTAAGGGTCGCAGGAAGACGCTGGATGCAGGCCGCTTCCAACCGGCCAATCTGGAAGTCAGTGGGGGCCTATGTTCAGCAGTGGACGTCCTATGGCTGAAATGATGATGATGATGAATCCTACTAATATTTATAAATGCGAAAGTTTGTGAGTATGGATGTTTGTTACCCTTTCACGCAAAAACTACTGAATGGATTTTAATGAAACTTGGCATATAGATAGACCATGGCCTGGATTAACACATAGAATACTTTTCATCCGGGTAAGGTCAACGCAGACGAAGTCGCGGGCTAAAAGCTACCCTACTTCCTACTAATGTTATAAATACAAAAACTAAAACAAAAATTGTTTAAAAGTTATTTTTAGCTTTTCAGTGTTTTTGAAGTCGGTTATTATTTTTATAAAAATTTGTTTTATTTGTCTGTTTTTTAGCGTTTTTTTACATTCTAAATGGCGATCTGTGATGTAATTATAGCTAAATTACTTCTCATATGACGATTCAAATAAGTCCAAACACGGCTATGATACATTGTTTTATCACAGAGTTCCGGTGCTTACCTTCCGCCTTCTTCATCAGATCAGTGTGATGGTATCATTCTCACCAGAATCATTGATTAATTAAAATTTGATTTGTCGACTATGGCAAGGCTTAACTGTCTTAATGAAAATATCTTATCGCGTGGATGGGGCATGCGTACCTTACTCGTGGAAGACTATTGTGGTCAACTATGGTCTCCGTCATTAGTTCCACCTCAGCAAATGATACTTTCTGAATGCAAATTCTTGATTGTTGTTAAATATACTAAAATCGCTATATGTATACCTATAATATTTTAGGAGTTCCCTCAATTCCTCATGGATCCCATCATCAGAATTGAATTTTGAAAAAAATGGGACCAATCTGGAGGTATACCCTTTCAATTGAAATTCAAATCGGTTCATTAATGGCGGAGTTCTGAGGTAACAAACATTTAAAAAAAAAACAACCGAATTGAGAACCTCCTCCTTTTTTTGAAGTCGGTTAAAAATAAGAAAGTTGCGCAGAAAGTCCTTTATGAATAAACTATAGACCACGCGAACGATGTCGCGGGCAACAGATAGTTTATAATAATTATACGTAAATGTAACTTTGTAGACCTAATTACTAAATAAAGTCTTCCAACATTCACAATTAATTAAAAACATATCCCCGAACGAAGCAGAGCTTGTATAATGCGACTTGATAACGAATTGACATACTTAGACCGGATTTGACCAAGCTGGTGTAAGTTTTAACTTGAGAGTATACCACTGCTTAATCTAGAATAAGCTGATTTTTCATTCTACCAACCACTAATCTATGAAAAATATTTAAACGGGCGATTTGGAGTGTATAAATTATACTGTGAATAAGTAAATGTTAAAGTTGTCACTTGCCAAATACACTCTTGTCATCTAGAAACTGTCACGTTGTATATATCTACCATGGGCATTCTGTTATCCTACAAAATTTAATTGTTGTGACAATTGATGACAACCTAGAAGAAATAGATTATATGCATTTTAGTAGGTTTATCCATTCGTTGATCAGTCACAATAAAATAAAACTAAGTATAGTGTATTCCTGAAGTAAGTTGGAAAAACGCAAACGAAATAATCAAAAAGTAAATTGAAGAAGTTATTTCTGTTATAGTTAAACTGGTTTAATTTTGTGTTTGGTCGAATCGGGCCTTAGATACATTATGTAACATCCATGACTCAGATATACATTCTCGTGCTCATTACACGAAGAGTTTCCCCTTGCGGGATTCGAACTCGGAATTCAATGTAGTCAATAGGGAATATGCATGAAAAAAAAATTGTTTTTACAATATTTATAGGAAAATATATGAAATTATAGTGCTATAGTGAAAACAAAATTGATTTTAGGTAAAAAATAACCGTAATACAGTAATTAGAAATTAAGGTATACCTATCTCTTTTTTAAAACAACTTTTACTATGAAAAATGTATGTAGGGCGTGTAATGTGACGTCACGGTACACATCGGATCTCCTTGTCTACACTACACGCGACTTTAATGGGTTGTAAGTCAGGTATTTATCAATATTTTTCGAAAATTCTTAAAGTTTTATTAATTATAATTAATTACTATTTATTTTAAGACAAATAAAAAAACATGCATATTCCCCATTAGTGAATTATCGCGTATAAACAGATAGCATACTAACAATAATTAATTTTGTCTTACACGAGTCTAAGGCAGTCAAAGTAATAAGAGTTGATGTTTTATCATGTTTTCAATACTATAGTTAAAAAACTGTAAAACACACTTATAAACATATGTCGGAATCGTCACAACGAATCTAATGAGCCCAAACATGAAGGGTTTACTAGTAGTCATTGAATAGTTCCATGACTGCCAATGGCCATGTATGGCCAATGTATGGCCATAAATCTCAAAAACTTATAAAATTTCAAATCGATAAAACAAATACGACAGTCAGTTAAAAACGTCTTCCAATATTGATTGGAACAAGTGAAGCTAATATGTCAGATAAAAATAGTTAAAGTTACAAGTAGGTATCTTACCTGCCGACAGGAATCCGATTGTGATACATAATAAGGACTTGCATTCTTTACTTCTCCTAATTTCGTCTTGACTGGACCCCTAGATATTACCACAGTTTGTACTCTCTTTTCTTTTGGACATTTCTCATCATCTTTACTCGAAATTTCGCATTTCTCATCCTCTTTACTGGTAATTCCAAATTCTTCATTCTTTTTCCGGGAAACATTGCATTTATCAGTATTTATATCTAAATTTTTTAACGCATTGACAACATCATCATGCTTTTCTGTGGTTCCCTCTCCATCCTTGTTTAAGTCTAATTTTTTCAACGAAATTATAACGTCTTCATCTTTTTCTTTACTTTCGTCATCTGTGACCGTCTCTTCAACATATTTCTCAGCGAATCCACTGTCTTCTGACGACTGAGAGTCAATTCTGTCATTTCTGGTGTCGTCTTTAACAGTAACACGCGAAAAGTTTTTAAATTCATCGTCATCATCGTCTGCAACGTCATCTTTGAGATCCAATTTCTGTATTTTGTCCAGAATATTTGCGACTGTGTTTACAGCGATATTATTGTGTGTTACTACCTCTATATGTCTGTCCTTCTCTGTCTTAGTTGCATTTTCGTCTGGTATTTTTTCCTTCTTTTTATCCTTTTTGAAGAAGACTTTTAGAAGTTTTTTCAGGGTTTTCTTGTCGTTTTCAGCCATTGGTGGTTGTGGTTTCGCGTTGGATACTTTTGCACTACCCATATTCGTTGTCGTTCGTTAGGATTTCGCTCTGGGCATTCTGAAACAATAGAAAAAATTGTTGTTTAAACGACAATAATTAACAGTTTTTAACAAAGTTGTAATTTTTATTGCGGTATAACTTATAAATGCAAATTCAAGACAAAAACTTTATTCATGAAGTAAAATATCAGCACACCCAGACTCGAGTCAATTATAAATTATTATTCGACGAAAATTGACGTTTTCCAAAGCAACTATACGCCGCAGAACTGCTAGCGCATAGCGTAGCGTCTAATGTCTAGCTAGCAACTTCTATCTGGTGGCTAGGTACTGTACAAGGCGCCTGGCGACTATGAGGCCGCTAAGTGTGCAGTAAGGTCATTCCGTATTATGTTCGCTCGTTTTTTGGGTTCCGTACCTTAAAAGGAAAAAACTGCATCTTTATAGAATCACTTTGTTGTCCGTCTGTTTGTCTGTCCGTATGTCTGTCAAGATCCTTTATCTCGGAAACGAATAAAGGTATAGTTGAAATTAAAACTTCTTTTCTTGAAGCGTGAAAAAAGATACCGGTTTATGCCGCAAAAACATTCATATTTTGACACTCAAAAGAATCAAAATGTATAGGTTACTTTCCGTTGACCCTAGGACTATGAAATTTGGCAGATAATAACGTCTTATACCACACGTACAGAGAAAATCTGAAAACTTACATTTATAATTAAATTTTGCAATCGAGTCTCGAATCCTAAACTATTTATAATATGTAGGCACCTACAAGTACGAATCCCTGGGTGGGCGAGTATGACTCGCACTTGTCCAGTTTTTTTCGTGCTTGGCACTAAGCGAGGCGCCTAGCAGTGCTATGCAAGCGACCACGGCCTTAGAGACAATAGAACCCAATCTATTGTCAGACCAGGAAGGTACTCCGTTTTATAATAATACCTTATTTGTATTTTTTATTACATAGCAAGATGAACAAAAAATACATTTGAATCGTCTACCTGGTGTTTTTTTAAACTAGACGTCTTTTATCCCTAAGCATATTCATATTCATTTATTCACTATATAATGTAAACCAATAGCAGTACAGTTAATAGGCATAAAAAGATGGTAATAAAATAGTTACATTATAACCTCTATGAGGCATTCGTGAACTCAATTAAGTTGGGTACAAACTGCGGCAGACGCAGCTCCGGACTCGTACATACTAAGTAGGTAGTTGAGTTTGAAATGAATAAAACCCCAGCTAAGTCCCTGGTTGCGTAAAAGACTATTTTTAACCGATTTGAGGGCCACCGGTCCTACAAAGATAAATTACAAATACAGTGTGAGGGAGTGGTTGTTGGAAATTAGAGATGCGCCGAGTAGCACTTTTGCCGAGTAACGAGTACCGAGTTTTACTCGGTTCAATTCTTTTCCAACCGAATACTCGGCGAGTAACTCGGTTCTATTAAATTCCTGTTTCGGGCGCGTAAACAAGTACAAGATTGTGTGTAGGAGGTGTGTAGTACCTGGTGATTGTTGACATAATGAGTTCACGTTAAAGATCACGAATTTGGACATTTAACGATGAGATTGAAGAAGGTAAAACCAAAGTGAAATGTACCTTATGCAATTTTCTGATTTCACATAGTGGTGTTGGACGAAAGGTTTCTACGACGGCAATGTAAAACCATGTTAAAATAAACACACAAACTAATAACACTGTTGTTTTAATTATATCTACCAAAATATATTGTTTTACTTAAACCGAGTATATTCGGCATTAAAACCGAGTTATTCGGCCGAGTAAGAGTATTAAAACCCGTCGAGTACGCTGAGTATCGAGTACTCGGCCCATCTCTATTGGAAATGTAAACTAAACGTATTTGTATTCTTTTTGGTACGTCAAAGGGTTGACTTTGTAATTTTTAAAAAATGTATCCTGATGAAGTTGTGTAGATTCCTGTCCTGCTCTATTATTGATCCAATCTAATAACTAAAATCCTGGTTCTTATTTGCCAATATCGCATCAGTGGTAAGACGAGGGAATAACTTCAACAGGACATTCTATTCATTAAATTAATTTTACTAGCGCTTATATTTAAATCGTGCCGTGTGGAGACGGCCGTAAATAATACACTTCCCCTCCGTCAACAGAAGGCGTGGTCGTAAGAGGCGACTAATTCCTATAGCACGAGACGGGCGGCAGCGTCTGCGAAAATGTTATAAAAAACTGCGCTCGCCAACCTGCCTGCAAAGCGTGGCGAGTATTGGCAATCCCCTCGGATTGGGGGACGGAATTGGGGGAGGCCTGTGTTCAGCAGTGGACATCCTATGGCTGAAATGATAAATATTGAAATCAGAAGAAAACTAAAGATAGAGCATCAGTTATTTTATTTCGTATTGCGAATTTGCGACTTTGGCACTACATTGCTGAGTCAGAAGATTTTTAACTGAATAATCATCTATGATACTTGTACTCAGAGATACGGTACTCAAGTAATTCAAGATAAGCGTAGTATAGAGAACTTAAGTTCGATTTTAACTCCTAAGCGTTGCGTGTCAAGGTCCTGGTAATTGTATGGTATCTACCTACTATAATATCAATGAAAGAGGAAACTGACTGGACGGAATATCAATTTATCGAATTATATATCATTTCAGTTTCCTCTTTTGCACTCATATCAAGCCTGTATAAGCACATATTTATATAGGGTGTTTGGTAATGAATCCGTGAAGTGGAAACACGTATGTGCTTTATGCATATTTAAGGTGAAGTCAAAAAATTGATATTACTCACACACAAACAATATTAAATCATCGGCATCTATTATTAGGGGGGAATTAAAATACTCGCCACGCTTGGCAGGCGGGTTGGCGAGCGCAGTTTATTACAGGATTTCGCACGCACGCCGACTCATACGCCGACTCGTACTACAGGAATTAGTCGCCTTTTACGACACGCCTCCTGTTGGCGGTGAGGAAGTGTATTCTTTACGGCCGTTCCCACACGGCACTGTTTGTACCGGCAATGTTTAAAAGTGGTATAAAGCTATCATTTTCATTTCATTTACATTGTCATGTATCTCTATTCCTAGACTTGGCAAATCTTTGCCAAGTCTATAACAATCAGTTAGTGTTTGATTATCATTAATTAATGCGGACATGGTTGACGTAAATAACAAGCTAGGACAAACGAGGCAATCTAAAACAAGTTGTTAGAAATACCATATGGAAGATTTTAAATAAGGAAAACTCCATTTGGAGTTTGTGTGGGATACCTCTAACAATAAAGTCAATTATGTTCATCTTTTTAGGATGAACAGCTAATTATAAATCTTATTAATATTATTAACTAGTTGTCCCGGAAAACTACTTCGTATCGCTTCTTCACAATGTTTTTGAAGTGAAAACTTCTTTAGCGACGTTGTGCACTTTTGGGATGGATAAAAAATGATAAAATTGCGTCAGGACACGTGACCTGATCGAAAATTTGTAACAAGGATCGAAACCGGTTAATATTTATTTCAGAATGTATAAGACCCATTTCTATTATTTGATAGAAGTTGTAAAGAATTGACCATAAAACTAAATTTGCCATAGCTTTTAAGTCGGTATTTGGAGTATGTGATAGTTAATTTAGCAAAAACCTTTATTATTCCGGTTAAGGTTCCATAGTAAAATAACCGGTTTCCGATCCCTGATTTGTAAGACGGAGGGAGATAGTTCTGATGTGTTAAATTTTTAATGTAATACAAATTGTCATGTTTGTGTACGCAATAAATGAATATTGTATTTTACCACATACATAAATGATAGTGCTTATACTGACAATTAAAGCAATTCGTGCGAAATTATTTCCTAACCATTCCAAAATATCAAAAAAGCACAACGTTCAAGTTTTCACTTCTGCCGGCACTCCCGGAGTGCCACCCGTTGTTTTTTTTAATTTTATTTTGCTATTCGGGCAGTGACAAATCTAACAAATCAGCCGTCTTGACTTATAAATGGTGTAAATAGCCCAACTTTGTTTTATATATTCAGTTCTTAATTTATATAACCGAGTTTCAGGGTCATCATTCATTCGTTCTTGGTAAATTAAACTATAAACTAAAGATAATACAGGTCTAGCTAGTGCGATAGGGCAGATTTTTTGTGATGTCGTCATAGCTCTGTAGTACCAGTAACGTAAGATCCCTAAACGTTTTTGGGGCCCTATTGTACCTATGTGTGGCAAGTGGTTTACTTTGTAAATAGCTACTAGCCACACACTTAGAAAGCGGGGCACACTACACGGGTGAGCTCTCTCACAGGAGAACTACATTGAAGCGGGGCTGAGGCGAGCAGTTTTATCAACTCCGGCGAAGCGGTGCTGATCGGAGAAGATTAGAGAAAATAAATAATCCCACCAAAAACCCTTTCATGTAAATTGTTGCAAGTCGAGACTATGGCTCACGCTGTCAAAATGTTATCAGATCTCATGTAGGACCAGGGGGGTGTCACTCCGAAGTTTAAGTATATTCGGCCAGCGCGCCGTCCGAAGCGGCGTATGGCATAGGGCTGTCACTCTCAGCTCGCACGACACGCGGTCACGTCGCGCTCGCGCATACCTACTCGAAAAAAATTTTTTTTTCTAAGCCTAAACGTCAATATAATCCGTATAAAAGATATTGCTGTGTTTACGGATGTCTGAATAAAACGAATAGTGAATCAGAACTAACATTTTAAACCTGGAAAAAAACAATCAAACAATATTTAAAAATTAAGCAATTGTAATATAATTTTGTGATAAACACATTTTATTTCTTTACTCATTTTATTTTATTTTGTTAGAAATACCCAGTTAATCCCGTTACACCCGTGGGAATCGAACACACGTCATTCAGATGGAATTTTTATGTTTACAGATTCAACGTTTGTAATGCATAATCTACTTATTTATCTTAAAACTAATAAAGGTACAAAAACTTCTCAAGTGACAACCCCGTGCCGTCGTTCGCAGCTCGGTCATAAAACTGGAGCGCGCAAAGAAAATTCACGGTTCGCGCGCGGTTATAAGTTTCAATTTTGCTTGCAGGCGGGTAGCTCTGACGAATCTAGGTATATTTATACCTAAACCTGACTTTTGTTAGGGAGTGAACCTTCTGTACGGTAGTACTATTAGGTATTCTGTGGTAGAACCAAGCTTCTAACTCTACAGGCCCTAACTTCACAAACTCTACATTTTAGTCGAAATATGCGGCTTGGCCGTTTCGTTACTGTACTACAAGAAATATTGTATCCCTCATGGATTAAACCAGAGATGAGCTGAACTGTTAATAATTGTAATCATTGTTAAGAAAACTATAAAACACACTTTTGTATTATTGAACACGTCAAAACTGATCGAATGAGCCCAAACATGAAGGTTCTACTAGTAGTAGTTAAAGAGCTCCACTATCTAGCTCCTAGCTCCATCATGAGATCAGCATGATGGTGTCAAATTATTGTATTGTCATCCAAATGTCAGTTAAAGACAAAGTTTCAAATAAGCTAGTTTCCTGGGTCAAAAAAAGATTATTCTGTTTAGTCCGTCAGTTAGATTATCAAAAAATTTTGGATTCATATTTTGTCTTTTGTCAATCAAACGAAAAATGACCAAAATAAAGCGCATCAAAGTGAGCTCGTGACGTCACGCCTTGCTAAAAAGTGTCACAAGGCGTGACGTTACGCGGAACTTTAACGGGCTATATCTTCATATTTTTTTGTTTGACTGAGAAAAGAAAAAATAAATATCGAATACTTTCTGTTAATCCAACTGACGGACTAATAAGATTTTTTTAGGAAACTAGCCCATTGATACGTCAGTAAGAAGAAGGTTAATAAATACTTCCAAGATTTGATTACCCTAGGTGTTACAAGTCAAGTTTAAAAAGGACTCTATTTGAATTCCACATAACTCAGTTCCGCCTCAGTGGAGTCACACCCTTCAAAATGGATTGAGACCTGTGGACCATCAAGGATTTCATGTTTATGTTTTCAGCGGTTCAGCCTGTGCCATATTAGTCAGTTTTATACGTATAGAACATGACAGACTTAGCAAATATTTTACATGGGCATACAGGAAAACAATGATAAGGGCATGAGGAGGATAAATTAATGAATAATACGTTAATTATTAGCAAAACAATGTCTTATGCCAAATAATATAGTACGGGATACATTGGTAAATCTAGGGGCCAGCCCCATTAAACTGTTTTTCCGATTGATTAACAAGGTAGGTACTCATTTTGTGAATGTTACGCTTCGCTTCAATTGTTACTTACAAAAACTATGGAATCAAATCTTTGAAGTCTATCGTGTACCTATCTTTGTAGGTAGTACACTAGTAGGGCCCAAAAAATAAGGAGACATGTTCTGCCCCATATGGGCCTATAATGTTATTATTGACGTTCATAAGTGGCAATTTTGTCCTAAATTGAATAAATGATTTTTGACTTTGACTTTAGACTTTCGTATCGATTTAAAATTCCCAAGCTTGGGCTCATTTGATTTGATTTAATCTTTTGGCGAGTCTGATAATTATAAATAAGTATTGGACAACATCACATACATACGAAATTAGCAGGTATTACATTTGAAGCGATTGCCAACAGAGCGGCCGTAACCAACGATATAAAAAAAATGCGAGTCGGACTCGCGCACCGAGGGTTCCGTACAAACCTGTAGGTAATAAGTAAAAGTTCACCCATCACGACAATCAAGTCATATTTATGTTTTTGTTTTTATTGCAAAATGAAATCCATAACATTACAATGTAATGTATTAAAAAAAAATTGGTTTTCGGAATTTTTCCTTTATAAAATTTGTGCTATAAAACATTGCTTCTATTTCTAGGTCGATTTCAATTCTAGGTCGACTGGAAGTAGGTTCCTAGGTACCCTTTAGGTTTTGATCCCTTGCGAGTTAGAAAATATGCGGCTTAAATTGCTGTTTCTTTTGATTGCGTTGACATAGAAGTTTGATTTTGTTACAGCTTAAAGGTATTATAGACCTGAGTATTTGATATGAATTTCAATTTAATACCTCTACGCATTAATGAGGAAAGGGGTAGTAAGTTTAAAATTATTAAAAATATTTTTATTATTGTAACTAAAATTTACGGTTTTCGCACTTTTTCCCTTATCTGTGCTATAAGACGTTGCTTCGTACCAAATTTTAAGATTCTAAGTTCCCGGGAAGTACTCAGTAGGTTTTGATTCCCTTGCAAGTGTCGAAAATTTGCGGCTGAATCGAAATTAAAAAAAAAAACAAATGCGATTCGGACATGCCCACCGAGGGTTCTGCACAAAGAACAATGCCTATTTTTCACCTGAGTATGTATAGAAATGAAACAAATCTTAAAATTAAGCTTTTGTTATTGTAAACTCATTACGCTTATCATTTATTAATCAGAAACGCAGGAAAAAAAGATTTTTGATATTCTTCTAAACTCTTACAAACTTCTTAAAAAATGAAAATATGGTATTTGAACGTTACTTGTACAGTTGTTACGTTCCGTTTTAGTTACTGGCGAGTGAAGACTGGAGACTGACTTTATCTATTTGAACTAGTTTTATTACTTTTTGTTTTATTTTTAGTAGTTTATACTTTCTATATTAAATTAATATAAAGATTTATTGAAGTCCATTATTACAAATAATACGAACATTATCAGTTGAAAATAAGTTTACGTTTAATAATTCTAATAGAGTGAAACGGATTTTTTTTGACGTTTGACAACCGCCTGTCATTTTCGAATCGGCGCAGTCTCTTTTGTCATGACGTCATGACATTGTGACAAAGAAAATATATCTGCTCCTGCTAAACAGTTGGATGATGTTGTAATAAGAGATTTAGATTTCGATTTATAAATAAAAATATATCTTCTTACATTAATGTTTCATTTAATATTCCAGTTTTTCCCAGATTAGTTGCTTTAAGTACTGTAGGTAATTATTTGATTGACATTAATTTCTTCGTGAGCGAAAAGCTAGTTCAGCATAAACTATTGCAATTCTTTTGGTGCTTACTCATAAAAATATATTTTTACTAAAAAAGCCAGTTAGTACTCGTAGGTAGGTACTTTACAAAATGTAGTCATTACCTACACACTCTTTGGCACTTTACCAACATACATATTTACCTTAGTGGAAGTTCTCTGTAATCAATAGGTAAAATGATTCAAAGTTATAGTTAATTAACTTTTAAACACTAGGTACATTTCCATACTGCCGGCATATTTCCATAGATATTTTTGTCGATAATTTGGCCGCGGCAATTCCTAACCTATAAAGTAGTAATTCGTATTTTTTTAAATTCCTGGCGTTTAACTGGTAAAAGTGAAAACAGGGAATTATTCCCTAATCTAGCACGCAGTATTCCTGCTATACTTGCGGTCTATACATAAACTTTCATTATCAGGTCTTCAAATGTATGGAAAGTGGGCATTGTTCTAGAGTACATAATTATAATAGTTCAGAAATCCAGTTTCGCATTTTAATTACAAAATTTTATCACAAATGTATAGTTTATAGATTATTCTCGGTTACCTGTGTGTATAAGACGATATTACTTGCCAAATTTCATAGACAGGTCATCGGAAAGTACCCTGTTAATTTTGATTCCCTTGAGTGTCGAAATATACGTTTTTTGCGGCATAAAGAGCCGTATCTTTTTTATGTTAGAACGAAAGAAAGAAGAAAGAAAGAAACGTTTATTCGACACACAAGATAAAAATAATAATACACAAAACAATATAAATCTCAGCTCAGCATTTGTCGTGACAGCCACGGACTTATCACGACGCTGATTTTCGGCGGGAAAATCCGACGCTAACTTAGAAGTTTGTTTTTTTCACAGCTTCAAGGGATTGTAGACCTGAGTATATGGTTTTTAGTATCGTTGGCCGTGACTAGAGTTGTAAAGTGTCCGTCACGTTATAAATGTCTGACCAATATGACCGAGAAAATAGGACATTTTCTCAATGTGACCGGACATTTTGGACATTTATTGTCACTAACGTCATAATCAATTCTATTGACAAACTATGAAAAAAAAATTGGTCTCAAATAAGTGCATTATTATAAGAAAGACATGCTTTAGTAGTGATGATCTTTAACAAAATGAAATTTCTAAAATAATTTATCTTTCTGCACGAACAAGCTAAAAAGCGTCACGCGCAAGTTTTGTTTTTGTTCAATCCAGATCAAATTACATGTTTTTATTATATGTTTTTATTGTCACATACATAACATTTTTAGGAATACTTTTTTTTTGTTAGTTTATACTAAAAAATATATGTGACCATCGTGACAATAAATGTCCAATGTGACCGAGCATTTATCATAAATGACGGACGCTTATAGCTTAGGACCGTCAATTTACAACTCTAGCCGTGACTCTATAGACATGAGAACGACGCGGTTTTGTTTACTAAATAGATAGATAGATAGATACTCTTTATTGCACACCACACAAAAAAAAAACAGTACAGAGAAGCAATAAATTTAGAATGGTACAATTTAGGCGGTCTTATCGCTAAGAGCGATCTCTTCCAGACAACCTTTAGGTAGAGGAAAGTTGGGAAAAAACAAACTGAAGAGTTTAAAGTAATTTTATATTTAATATATTACATAATATATTATATATTTATTACATAGATACTAAAAAATAAAATAATATACATACTTACACATCGTTATAAATAAAGATCATACATAATATAAATACATATAAGTACTTACACTAATTAATAACCCTATTAATATGAATATGGATTTTGATACCAAAAGTAAATATAAAGTTTAATATTCCTATCACGATATCAAGATTTATTGAACAGAGACGTCCGGCGATGTAGTGAATATGGGAAGAGTAGCCTTTGCATACGTAATTGCATTACGTAATCTACATATTCTTTTAGGTAACTCAGTAAATTAAAAATGCTTGATGTTAATTCATTTGACGTAGGTATACATGGCTTAATGAGCGTAGTTTTTATGGTATAACTTTTTTTTATTAAATTTTTACTTTTTATTTGATACTAGCTCTCCCGGCGAACTTGCGCTCCTTGATACGTTTTTTTTTTAAAAAAAAACCTGTTTTTATAGTTTTTCTGCTATTCGGGGCGGAGACAAATTCAACAAATCAAAGATCATTAAAATCGGTCCAGCCGTTCTCGACTTATAAATGGTGTAACTAACCTGACTTTTTTATATAAATAATGTTTATTTTTCCATAAGAACCTTCTCCTGACATTAATTAACAACAAAAAAAAAGTTTCTTTAGTTTATTCATAAATAATTTTCTGCGCAACTTTCTCATTTTTTTCTTTCAAAAGAACCTTCTCCTGACAACAATTAACACAACAAAAAAAGAAGCGAAATTGTTCCATCCGTTCACGCGTGATGCGATGACCAAGGGAAATAGAGAATCATTTTTATATACAGAGTGTAACGAAAAGGTGAAATAAAACTTTAAGGGGTTATTCTACGGCTGAATTACATCAACTTTTTCTATGGGACCTACATCGAATTCGCAAAAAAAAACCACACTTTCCCATACTAAAACGCGACCAGCTGGCATAAGTTTGTATGGAAACGGCAATTTTTTTTTTGAGATTTCGATGTTGGTCCCATAGAAAAAGTTGATGTAATTTAGCCGTAGAATAACCCCTTAAAGTTTTATTTCACCTTTTCGTTACACCCTGTATATAATAGATATAGATTAGTAATATAGTTATTTATCGCTATTTTAAAGTAGCAAAACATGATCTTCACACTATCATGTGAAGCAAATTAACGATTAATTTTTAATATTCTTAAATAGGGTTTTTCAAAAAGCCAAAATTATCTTCAAAAAACCCTGTTTGAAAAAACGGCAAAGGTGAAAAAACCTGATTTATCCGTAGACATTATTAAACCGGACAAGATCAGTCATATACATCCGCGCAGCCAGTGTTCCGTACGTTATGTTGTAGTAATGGAATTCAGAATTATTAGTCAATATCGCGCACCGAAATACAAAGCCTGGCGATTGCGGGTTCGAATCCCACAAGGGGCAAATGTTTTTGTGATGAGCACGAGCGTTTGTACCTAAGTCATGGATGTGTGTGTTTGTTTTTAAATGTATTTAAGTATGTCTATCCGTTACCTAGTCGCCACAGTACAAGCTTTGCTTAGTTTGGGGCTAGATAATCGGTATGATTGTGGAAACAATTTATTTAATTAAATAATAACGTTAAAATAAGTTGTAAAACTACCATGTGTACACCAATGTAGCATGCAATAAATAATTGAATTGAATTAAATGGGGACTATGTATTTTTTTTTGTTTGTCTTAAAATAAATAGTACTTAATTATAATTAATAAAACTTTAAGAATTTTCCAAAAATATCCGACTTACAGCCCATTAAAGTCGCGTGTTAGACAAAGAGATCCGATATGTACCGTGACGTCACATTACACGTCCGCCATACATTATTCATAGCAAAAGTTGTTTTAGAAAGAGATACATATATACCTTAATTTCTAATTACTGTATTGCGGTTATTATTTACCTAAAATCAATTTTGTTTTTACTATTAGCACTATAATTTAATATATTTTCCTATAAATAAAGTAAAAAAAATATATTTTATACATGCATATTCCCTATTGAATCTTTCATTTAGCATATTATTTTGTCTTATCCTTGGCGGCTTTTGAACCATATTTGTCTACTGTCTTTTCCAAATACCAAGTACCTACTTTTGGTGTCGGTTCGGTATGTGCATCGAGTCCATACTCAATAGAGCTAGCAGCAACACGAACCATCTTTCTCCGAAACTAGTTACTGGTTTTCCACTTACATTTAGTATGAAAAGACAACTGTCAACTTTCGCCCACACAAAAAAAGTATAGATACAGATTAAATAAGTAAATTTTATTTTAAAAAAAAACCGACTTCAAAACACTAAAAAGCTAAAAATAATCCTAACACTTAAGTACCTAATCAGTTACTTTTGGAGTCGGTGCAAACAAAAACATTGAATCTCTCATCGGCTGGCACAGTTTTTTTTTAAAATAAAATTTACTTATTTCATCTATTTTTAGTGATAAATCCTAATCTAACTGCTGAACACCGATTTAATCCTCTTTTTTTTCTACCTAGGGGTACAATTTTTTCCGAATTTTTTACTATAGTATCTTTGAAGTAGGTATTAGATATTCAATAAAAAAAATCATCAAAATCGGTTTACATTTGTCGAAGATATTGGTTAACATAGATCCATGAATCACGAACCAAAACATTATCTGGGTATATATTTTGTTATTTTCTCAAAAACTGCTGAATCAATTACGATAAAATGTATATGGGACTACCTCTGAAGTATGATCTACCAAACAAAAAAAGAATCATCAAAACCAATTCATAATTGGCGGAGTAAAAGCGTAACATACATACAAAAAAAAACAAACAGTCGAATTGAGAACCTCCTCCTTTTTTGAAGTCGGTTGAAAATCGGGGAACATTTTGTCGAACAAATCATATGACATTTCTACTCTGTAGGGTAAGTTCTCTATGGGTATGTGACAGTTTAAATTGACTTGAGCAACTTAAGCACGGAACCCTGATAGTAGTCAGTGCGTAGACCGACATTTAATTAACCGTATCGGATTAGATTGTTACATAACCTACTAATTACAGACGTTGATTGATAGATGTAAAAACCGGAATACTATTAGCACGCGGTTTTTTTATCGTATCTTCCAAATGTAATATGAGATTGCTATCAGCCCCCCTAGCATGAGCACAAACCGCTATATCATTCGATTTTTTAAACGACTTCAAAAAAGGAGGTCGGTCGTCGGTTTTTTTTGTTTGTTCAGCGATCATTCGTTACTACGTTGACGGATTTTGATCATTCTTTTTTGTTCGAAAAGTAATACTTTCATCCCATATAAATTTGGTCAAATTCTGATGATGGGATCTATAAGAAAATCATCAAACATTGCATCAACTCCATACCACGCCAACTGATTTTTGTATCTATGTTACCCAATATCTTCGACAAATGAGAACCGATTTTGATGATTATTTTTTTATTGAATACCATATATATACTTCAAAAATACTTAATAAAATTTTGCGGAATTGTTTTTACCCCTAAAGTGGAATAATAAGAAATGAAATCGGTGTTGAGCAGTTAAATTTTCGTTAAACATTTGTAAGATCTGTTTTGATTAGGATCTATCACTAGAAATAGAAAATAAGTAAATTTTATTTTAAAAAAAACCGACTTCAAAAAACTAAAAAGCTAAAAATAATCTTAACACGTAAGGTACCTAATCAGTTACTTTTGGAGTCGGTGCAAACGAAAACATTCAAACTGTCATCGCCTGGCAATGTGTTAATATGATTTTTAGCTTATTAGTGTCTTGAAGTTTTTTTTTATTTTCATTTTTTTTTTTATATTATAGTAATAAATCTTAGTCAAAACAAATCATAAGAGTGCAAAAAAAAGTTTACTGCTGAACACCGATTTCATCCCCTATTTTTCCACCCATTTTTATATATTATTATTTTTTATTATCCACATTTTTTTATCATATAATCTTTGAAATATTAGCTATGCAATAAAGTAGAATTATCAAAATCGGTTCACATTTGTCGAAGGTATTGGGTAACATAGATACAAGAACCACGAACCAAAACATTTTCTGGGTATATATTTTGTTATTTTCTCAAAAAGCGCTGAATTAATTTCGATAAAATTTATATGGAACCACCTCTGAAGTATGATCTACCAAACAAAAAAAGAATCATCAAAATCGATTCATAATTGGCGGAGTAATCGCGTAGCATAATAAATAAAAAAAACAACATACAGTCGAATTGAAAATCTTCTCCTTTTTTGAAGTTGGTTTCAACTTCGGTGTGAAGACGCAAATATTGGACGGACCTCTACCGTACCGTTAACTGAAAAAAAGACCTAGCCACTATTTCGCATACACTCCAAACGTCGACGTCGGCACTCTATGCAAACGGTAATTGGATTCTACATAAATAGAAATAAATCAGTAGATCCGAATAACATAATGGGTAGTTTATCATGACTGAAATGTAACACATAACTGAAAACATTTTAATGGAATGATTTTTTAGCTTTATCGTTCAAATAGGTCGTTAAACGAGTTGATGTATTTCTTACTTCCTCGCGACACGAATACGTTCACACTGCAACAGTAGACGACACACGCAGTGGGACTTTTTAAACCGAAGTGGAAACAAAAAAACACCTGTCTCTCGATTCGGTAAATCACGTGACAATAATGTTAAATAGTGTCACGTGGTTTTCCGTACGATAATTTGTTACCAACAGTTCCGAATCGGAAACCTGGACTAGAACTGAATAGAAAATAATGATATTACTTGTCATTTAGCAGGTTCTACTTTTTTGCTATTTTTTAATACGGTATTTATCACAAGAAACTGATTTATAACGAAACTACTCTATAATAAAACTGCACCGCACATTTCCACAGCTAGTCAGCTTTGTGTTAACAGATAGTAGAATTGTGGACTGTGGAGGAGTTGCATGCAAGTTGCAGTCTAAGGTGAAGGGCCTGCACTTCCCGCGCACTTCACCTCCCACGCCCGCAGCTACTACAAATTCAAATTCTTTTATTTGCAGTAAATAGGGTATCATCATGACACAATTTCGTAGGTGTTATCAACTCATTAGTTAGCACGTATGCCTATTTAGCTATTCTAGTTTATAGCATACAATAGAACTAGCGAATTCCTCAGCTCTGCATTTGACTTGCAGTAGTAGTACAGTAGGCCCACTGTACTCCACTGCGCTGTGCAAATTAGCAATGCATTTTGGCAATTCGCCCAATTCTTGTTGCATAAAACGGACACATTGTTTATTTTTTCCGAGAACTCGTTGGCGTCTAACGTTGATAGTTGTGAGAAATTCTCGCGGTATGTTTTGACGTTTTGATAAAGTTATTAGATAAATACAATAGAAAAATTCTGTCAAGCTAGAGTCCTACCTTTTTTTCTATATTATTTTTCTTTCTCTTCTGCATAAAAATCTATTGCTGTGCGTTAGTTGCAAAAACTCGAGAATATCTCTACCGATTTAGATTATTTTGGTTGTGTTTGTAATTTTCAGGGCAAGGTTCACCATCACCATCATCTTTTCAGCCGGTGCATCCACAGGACGTCCACTGCTGAACATTGGCTCTAATGTCTTCCTGATTGGCCGGTTGGAAGCGGCCTGCATCCACCCACAAGGCGGACAGGCGACTTGCTATGCTATTCTCTTAAGTAAATTGCCTAGAGGTCGCTACAGCGGCAGCGCTGTGATACAAATCGTTATTAACTCAAAATCGTTTGACAACTTTGGTAAGGGTTGCAGCAAGGTTTGTACGAAAACCGGAAAAATTTCACGAAAAATATCTTATTCGGAAAAAAAATTGAATTGCCACCACGAGCGCAAATGTAGTTTGACAGCTGATTGTCAAAAGGCATCGAACCTAATTGGCATACCTCAAGTTGCAAATAACCGTTAATAGCGTTATTTTGGTGTACACCTATGAAACATACGTTAATCGACAGAGAAAATAATTACAAACAACAAATACTCTTTGACAAAATGTCGTAAACGATATACTTTGTTCAGAATTTCAGTTTGAATGTAATATTTATTTTTATTTACATATTTAAATTGTAATTCCGAACAAAGTATGTCATTTACGACGACGATTAACGTATGTTTCATAGGTGTACACCAAAATAACGTTATTTAAGGTTTCTTGCAACTTGAGGTATGCCAGGCTCAATAAAAAAAAGTTCGAAGTCTTTTGGACAAGCTAGTAAATAAATAAATAAAAACAAACTAATTGTCATGGTCTTAAAGTGAGATAACATCCTCGTGTTACGAGATTGGAAAGTGCTATTTGGGACCAGCATCCTGATTCAGAAGCCTACGATAACAAATTGACAACCGGTAAATCAGGTGACACTTGGCTATCGAACGGTTCTGAATCGGGAGCGCGGACTAGCGCATAGATAAATGGTAGCCAGCCGGGTCATTTTAAAATGGAGCGCAGGTAAACTTGTCTCTGCCTAAATTAATTTGTTACCTATTTAATTTTTTCAGCCAATAACTAAATAATTATATGAAAATATACCAACATTATTTTTTGTAATAATGCACGGTAACAGAGTTGTAGCTTCAGATAAAAAGTAACTGAGTATACTGCATTTTCAACCGACTTCAAAAAAGGAGGAGGTTCTCAATTCGACTGTATGTTTTTTTTTTTTGTATGTTTGTTACGCGATTACTCCGCCAATTATGAATCGATTTTAATGATTCTTTTTTTGTTTGGTAGATCATACTTCAGAGGTGGTCCCATATAAATTTTATCGAAATTGATTTAGAACTTTTTGAGAAAATCAACAAATATATACCCAGATAATATTTTGGTTGTGGTTCTTGTTACCTATCTTCGACAAATATGAGCCGATTTTGATGATTTTTGTTTTATTGAATAGGTTATACTTCAAAGATGCTATGATAAAAGTTTGAAAAATAAAAATCACCCCTAAGGGTAGGAAAATAGGGGATGAAATTGGTGTTCAGCAGTTAGATTAGGATTTATCACAAAAAATTGATGAAATAAGTAAATTTTATTTAAAAAAATAAAACCGACTTCAAAACACTAAAATGCTAAAAATAATCCTAACACTTAAGTACCTAATCAGTAACTTTTGGAGTCGGTGCAAACAAAAACATTTAATCTCTCATCGGCTGGCACCGACTCCAAAAGTAACTGATTAGGTACTTAAGTGTTAGGATTATTTTTAGCATTTTAGTGTTTTGAAGTCGGTTTTATTTTTTTAAATAAAATTTTGTGTCGGTCTGTTTAGGTGTAACGACATATCTCTGGTGCAGGTTTAGGGAGACAAAGAGCAGGAGAGAGGGCGAGCTATAGCTAATGGGTTTGGTCCACAGTCGCCTTAACTTCGCAGCTTGGTCTATCAAATTTTTCTACAGCGGTTAACCTCTGTACGAAGATAGTTTAGATTAGCGCCTTCCAGGTTGGTCAAGACTGTTCCTTCAATAAAATTAAAAGGTGGAGGTTTTTGTAAGACCAGCCTGCCTAGCATGAGAACCAAAACACGATATGATATGATATGATATAGCGATATATCGACACAAACTGTAAAAATATGATAGTAAAACCCGCCGTGTTGAATCGGCGTGCCGGTTACGTTACATATTATGATCGCTGTTACGATAAAAATTTAAGGCGGCTATATCCATCATATTTTTACAGTTGGTGTCAATATATCGCTATATCATATCATATCGTGTTTTAGTAGTCATGCTAGGCAGGCAGAGATTTATTCGAGAAATCTGTGGGTTGGGTGGTGATGACATCGGTCAGTATAAGGAAATTATAGTTGTAGTACCATCAACTAAACGATATTTTTCAGCCAGGCCTATCAACCCCAAACCCTATACATATTTACGTTTACTTTTCGATTTATTCGTTAAACAACACACTAGGCCCTCTGCCTGCCTAGCATGACTACTAAAACACGATATGATATGATATGTTATAGCGATATATTGACACTAACTGTAAAAATATGATGGATATAGCCACCAATTTGATTTTTTATGAAAACAGCGATCATAATATGTAACGTAACCTGCACGGCGATTAAACACGGCGGCTTTAACTATCATATTTTTACAGTTTGTGTCGATATATCGCTATATCATATCGTGTTTCAGTGCTCATGCTAGGCAGGCAGGTCACGTTGTAAATTCAAGATTACCCACATATGTATGCATTAGCTTAGGAGGAAAACAACTACCTACACATGGAACGGGGTCACAAGAGAAAAATAGCCAACCGATGTTTTACTTGTCTTTTATAGCGATTTCACGTTAAATTGGGTCAAGTTTGGGCGTTGGGGGAGACGTTTTTATTACCAGTGATGTGAAATATTGATGTTCAATCTTTCGACAGTTTCTTTTTTTTATTGGACAACGTCACTTACATTGCTCTTATCTCATGGTAAGTAGCTAAAGCACTTGTGTTACAGAAATCAGAAACAACGACGGCACCACTACACTTAGCTAGACAGACCCGAGACAATATAATCATTTTTATACCGAGAATCGAACCCGGGACCACAGTGACAGCGACACCAAGACCAGTATGCTCGACTCTCGACTACGGAGGTCGTTTTAAGTTATAAATCAATAATAATTTAACTGTCCTATCAGTTTGAAACTAAGTAAGAACCATCGTCCAATTTGTTACCATCGTCCAATTTGATCTGATGATGGAGCCAGTAGGTGGATAATGGAACTCTTCAATGACTACTAGTAAAACCTCCGAATAATAGGCTAATTTGATTTGGTAATGAGACTGAAGAAAAGTGATTTTTAGTGATTCAAACTTTATAACAATATTTTGTTTTCTTTCTAGTAATAACTGTACGGTGAGTCATAATATCCCAATGACGCATTTAGTCCTTAAGGATTCAATTGTGTCTGGGTGTGCGATGACGTCATTCGCCTGTGGCTACTACTGCTCATCCTTATTATGTGTGTGTGTAGTTACACATCATTTCCTTTTCTCCTGATGTGAGTGACAGACGGCTGGAGTTAATTATTTTAGGTCTAATGTTAATTATTTTTATCGCTTCTATTTTCATTACAAGATCAGAACTAATCACCAAAACCATGGTTATTTTTAGTGTGTTTTTAGCCCGTCAAGATTTGAATTTGTCGCTCCCAAGACCTATTTTTAGGAACCCCATGGGTCCACCTATATGCCTTCTGGTTGCGGCCCTGGCAACAGTCCACCTGCCAGCCCCTAAATACGACTCTATATTTACTTTCAGATAACACTGGATGTTTAGCAATGTCAGGTCAGTCACGCCAAACGTGGCAGTGCGTGTTAAAGAGATGGGAGAAGAAGCGTAACATCAGCGGAGAGGTGGTTCCAATGTCGATATTTTGCGTGACGTAATGCGGATGGCCCCTAAGCTACGAATAGATCAATCAACATCATGATGTGTGCCAAATTTGTAAAAAGAAAACTGTTAAAGAGTCATTGAGTAACAATCACAAATACTTTCACATCTAAAAATATAATTATATCATTTGCCGTGCGTTACTCTCGCACAAACTTGAGAATGGCTGGATACCAAGTGATTTGGCCGTCTTTTTTTTTTGTTGTGGTCGAAATTGTCAGGGCAAGGTGCGTATGAAATGAAAAGATAAAGGAAGGTTCCCGATTTTTTTCAAAATGTCGTCTGACACCTAATTGACAGCACAGCTGAGCTGAAACAGCTGGTTTTTATTAGATACTAGCTTTCCCGGCGAACTTCGTACCGCCTCGGTTTTTTTTCGTGAATTTTTCGATGTTAGAATAGTTATTGTGCTATTCGGGACTGAGACAAATCAAAAACATCATAAAAATCGGCACAGCCGTTCTTGACTTATAAATGGTATAACTAACCCGACTTTGTTTTATATATTAGATTTAGTAAGATTAGCTGTTGCCAGTGACTTTTTTCGCGTAGTCTGCATTTAAATTTTCATAGGAGAATTGTACGTAACTCTATCAAAAATACCTCTTCAGATAGGTAGGTTAACTCTGAAGTCGAAACCCTATTTCAACGCTAAAGCTTTTACAATTTTCTGAAATATTATTTATGTATTTTGGGTGAACCGGTCGAAGTACCCTTTTGTTTTTGTATTTATTTTGGGATCTTTTGTATGTTTAGGATAATATAAGTACTTACATTATTCTTGAGTTCAAAAATAACACGGACAAGGAAAACTTTTAAGTGCAAACAATAAATATCAGAACATCGATATTATTCAGACAAGACAATTTGTATCACTAATGCTGTGGCTTCACTGCGAAATTTGGAAAATGATTTGAGAATTGGGGTATGTCCAATTTTAAAAGAGTACGGGATTTGGCAAATCAACTGGCAACACAGTAGTTCGAAGTTCGAAAGTGTAGTGGACTCCTTGTTATTTTTTTATTTTTTATCATAGTTGATCAACACCATATGTATTTGAATTTTATGGCGAGATTTGAGTGTTAGTATCATAGGGTTTAGGACAATTATTTTCTCAAAAAAAAGAAAAAAGTATTAGTAGTTGTTTATTCCGTTGATTTGCCCCCCGATTCAGAAGCCTTGGACAGCCGAGAAATCAGTGACACTAATAAATACATAATAATATAATAAATCATAATAAATAATGTTAAATCATCTTGGTTTTCCGGTCGACAATTTGCTATCGTATACGGTTCCGAAGCGGGGGCCTGATGGGTTGAGTAATTCCTGTTTTATTTTGCTGTTTTCAAATGTTATAGTCTATGGATCTGAAGAGGTTAGGTTGGTTAAATTGTTTCGATATTCTGGTTTACCGGTCCACTGGGCCAGCTCCCACACGCTCGCTCGTTCTCAACTCAAGGACATTTACTACTATACTGCATGAAGTTTTCCTGTATCGCTCGCGAGATTACTTATTTATAAGTGTGACGTTACAGCCGCCATTTTGGATCGCGGACTCGAAGTCGAACAAAGAATTTACAAATATAAGTGACAGGTCAGATGCAAATGGTTGAATTTGAATGATAAATAAAAGTGTTTATGGAGTTTATAAAGATACTTGGGTTTTTGTAGTGTTTCTTCACCAATCGGGACCCGTTAAAGTGAAATTTAGCGGCGTTAGTTCCGAAAACATCCACGCAAGGCAACTTGATGGAGCTGTAATCAGTAGATTGAAAGTTATTCGCTTGCGGTGTTGCACTAGCCAAGTGTAGATACAACTTTCTACGCTTCGGCAAGTCGACAACCCCGAGTCTTAGTCTTGGGTCGACGTCAAATGTTGCGTCGGTTTGTTGGTTTTGCTGTGTTGCTATGTTTAAAAGTTATTTTTAGCTTTTTAGTGTTTTTGAAGTCGGTTATTTTTTTTCATAAAAAGTTGTTTTGTTGTTTTAATTACTGTCAGGAGAAGGTTCTTTAAAAAAAAAAAGATAGTTGCCTAGAAAATCCATTTAATTAAACACAAGACAGACAAAGGCATTATACATGTATTACCTATGTAAATCGTCATATAACGGGTGACAAAAGTAAAAACCACAGAACACAGAATGTTCTGTAGTAAAATTGGTATTAGTAATACTATATGTGATTTAAATGTAAAGTTTGTCTGTCTGTATCTTTGGATGGCGAATATTGTAAACTATCTTGGCATGTCTTCCACCGCCTGACTCCATCATCAGATCAGCACGATGGTGTCAACATATTGTATTGTCATCTGAATGTCAGATACAGTGTCAAATCAAACCTATCGGTTAGAAGTAGGTAAAAAACTACTTCCAAGATTTAATTACATTTAGGGCCGATTCGACTAAACACAAAGCTATACCAGAATAACTATTACGGGTATAATTTTACACCTTGAATTTACCCTTGGATAACTTCGATTACGTTTTTCGAGCAATACTATACTCGGTATTGTTATTCTGTAGTTCAAGAGTGAATGATCAACGAATTGATAAACCTACCAAAATCCATGTAATCCATTTCTTCTAGGTTGACTTGAAATGCCACAACATTTTAATTTTGTAGGATAATAGAGTGTCAATGCTAGATGTAGACAACATGTCAGTTTCGAGGTGACAGGAGTGGATTTGACAAGTGACAACTTTGACATTTTCTTATTCTCAGTTTAATTTATACACTGTCAAAATCGCCCGTTTTAATATTTTTCATAGATTAGTGGTTGGTAGAATGAAAAATCAGCTTACTCTAGATTAAGCAGTGGTATACTCTCAAGTTAAAACTTACACTAGCTTGGTCGAATCCGGCCTTAGTTACACAAGTGAAGCTAATTAAAATGTTTTTTTTTTATGTTTAATCATTAATACTATACAATAGGTTATTATTATTTTTGTTTACATTATTTTTAAATGAATATTTAAAAAAAAGAAATGTCGATATTGTTTACAATAGTCGCAAAGGAAAGAAAAAACGGATATGGACAGTGTTTTGTTCTATTTTGGGAGTTGCAGACCCAGCTTCTACTAAGGTCCTAACTTGTTTTGTTTATTTATCAAAACATGCGTTAGACGCGTGCTCACTCAGACCCAGGAGTCAGTGCATTCTCGACACCTGCCTACCTAAGCATGTAAGCGGCCTTGAGTCACACTCAATACCAACTCATTGACAAACGTATCTTCATCTCGCTCTGACAGCATTAAACGGGTCTGCTGTCTCTCTCGATGTTGCATAGCGGGATGCCCAGCATTTTTTTGTTGATAAACACATGCAATGCAACTGTGTGTCATTTCATTTGTCTAATGTGTGTGTGCTTGTTTGCGGGCAAACCCAGTCGCGCACACAATGGAATTTTAATTCATTAAGGGCCTCTTACACCACTGCTGATAAGATCCGGATAACCTATCTAGCACTTTTTTGACAGCTAATTTTATGGGTTATCTGTCAAAATAAGTGCCAGAAAGGTTATCTAGAACTTATCAGCAAGTGGTGTAAGCGGCCCTAAGTAACAGTTTATTTAAGCTTTCGATAAGCTACCCACTTAGCTTGCAAACATCATAGAGACTGGTTGTTTTTGTTTTAAAAGTAAAAACATTTATTAAGCCAAAGTAAAGTTAATAACAATAGAGTTTGCATAGTTGTTGTAGTTGTATTTCATTATACTCGTATCAGCACAGGTCCTGCCAGTAGTCTGACAGTAGTCTGCCAGTTCGGAGGCAGACTACTGTCAGACTACTGGCTGGCAGGACCTGTGCTGATAGACGTGTTTTTGTATCTCAATTTTCTGTGTTTAAATTTCAAATCGATCGAAAAGTAAATGCAGAGTATGAATCACTTTTAAATACCTAGCTGGTATTGGACTCGTACAATTAAATCAAATAGTTTTATAGTAGCCACTCCAAAATTTTATAATTTACATTTTAGGTCAAACATCAGAACAACTCGATGGCATCGCTCGATAAATCGCTATCAAATTATTGTATTCGAATGTTAGATACCTACTTACAAAGTTTTAAATCGATTTAACAAAAAAGTAAGGTCAATCGGGACTTTCAAGATTTGATAATATACCTACCTAGTTACATTTAGAAAACAAAACAAATATCAAATAACACAAAACATTATAGAATGCGATGAAAATCGATCTCTCTGTTAAAGGGTCCGAGATAACCTTATGTAACAATTTAATGGTAGGTATTTTAGATAAGAAAGTAATAAACTTGGTCTATTATAGAACACAGACAATACAAATAATAAAAACAATGTGTGGAATGAGGAAGATAATATACTTATTATTACTGCTACATCAGTGTCGTGGCATGCAGCTAATTAATTAATACATTTAGTTGATTCCACGGTTTAGCTATTGTTATATTGTGGTAGCACTACTATATGGCAGCGAAGAGGGATGTTGTCAATTTATCTATATCAAGATAAAGTCATAAAAACCGGCGAAGTGCATGTCGGAACACGCATAGAAAAGTGATCCGTAAAGTTTAACAAATATCACGGCACGGAGGCCGACCTTTTGGAAGATCCAAAACGAAGAGGCTCCTTTGAGATACGATAGTGAGTTGTAGTAAACATAGCGGATATTATCTCCGCCTGCACTATTGAGAAGATACAGCCAAAGACATCACCCGCTAGTTGCAAGGAATGACTATTGCAGACGTAAGTTGGAAACTATATACCAGGTAGGTCTGTGAAGAGGAACTTGATTGACTAGTTGCCGGGATATTGATGAGACAACGAGACAAAATGTCTCATCTCGATAATCAGGAGTCAGGACAGATGGTGACATGTTAATATTAAAGCCACCAGAAGGTAGCAAGGTAGCAACAAGGTTGTAGAGAGGTGAGTCTGTAGGGTGCAAGTTCCCAGTGATATTTTACACTTCTAACCCGGAGCACAGGTTCTCTCTTGTGACTGCACTCTTGGCTGGCCAGTTAAGGCAAGCTAGCACAGGACGCGAGGGCCAAATTAATACGAGCTGTCCGAAGGATTCGGACCCCGATCGTTGTGTCACGACCATAGTTAATCTATGGTCACCACTCTCCTAGGGCTGGCTACAAGCTGCCCCTTGGGGTTATTATTATTATTATGCTGTTATATACGCTGTTTAAGATTTCACGGGCCAAAAGTGACCTGGGTCCTTTATAAGTCCTAATTTCGTGGGGATGGGTTCAACACATATAGGCCGTTTTAAGCGCTTATTCAAACCTGAAAGTAGTATACGCATACGCTGGATCTAATCTCTGACTATATCATAGGAGTCAGAGACTATACCCAGCATGAGTACATAGGATAGAATAGGGTTTATTGAAGGAGGATGTCGGAACTGGATTTTGGGCAATTGAAGGAGACCGGTCACCTGCCTGTTTCATCGTCTCAGGCTGACAAAAAAGGCAACTGGTGATGGTGACTCACTGGCGACTGAATAGGCGCCACCTGGTCATGCGAGACCAGAGGCGCAACATTCTTCTTCTTTATCATCTATACGGTCAATCCCGGTTGCGTCCAAAGCCATTGCTTTGGAGTTCAGGGTCCGCTTTCCTTGGTTTACTCCTCCACTTCGCGCCGTCTTGAGCGTCTCGAGCGAGGACCTGGCAGTGGCGTCATGGCCAGACATTTGTTTCCTACGTAGCTTGCCGGTTTCCGCAAAACATGGCCGTACCAGCGTAGACGACACTCTTGCAGTTTGTCTGCAATATCAGGGACACGAAGGCTACCGCGGATGCGTGAGATTTCTCTGCTCCTCCGCACATCCACAAGCAGGAGCTGTGTACACGCAGCTCCTTTTTGTGTCGCTCAAGTAGCGGCCACGCTTCGATGCCATATAAAAGGACAGGTCTAATGATGGACTTATAGATCTGACCTTTCAGCTTAACTGGCATTCTGGGGTTACAAATGACACCAGTCACCTCTCGCCATTTAGCCCACGCAGCAGCAACGCACCATGGTGGTGTGGCAGGATTGGCTATTATAGGAGCGACTGCCGTCCGACCACTCAAACCCGATGGCAAAAGCCTGCGCCAGAGCCTCGTCTGTTGTTCAGCAGGTGCTCCGACTGGCAGATGGGGTTGGCTTGGGGCCCAACCAAAACCTTTTGGGCGGCTTTTTTTACACCAGAGGCGCAACATTGTTAACGGCTAAAGGTGAAGAGGTGGCTCTGGACTTTGCCAGGTGCCAGCCAGGTGTGAAAGTCCTACAGAGCCTCTTAGGTTTGACTTCAGCAACTTCCTGCTCGACTCTCGGTAGCACTCGGACTTACAACTGATCCCGTGGTGTCGCTACTCACTACAGCTCGCCACAAAGCTGCTCTGCGTTGTCATCATCATCGTTTCAGCCACAGGACGTCCACAGCTGAACATAGGCTTCCCCCAGTAACTTTCAGATTGGCTGGTAGGAAGCGGCCAGCATACAGCAGCTTCCTGCAACCTTTATCAGGTCGTCTGTCCACAGTCCACCTTGTAGGTGGACGTCCTATGCTGCGCTTGCCAGTACGTGGCCTTCATTCCAGAGCCTTTCTGCCCCATCGGCCTTCAGTTCTACGTCTTGTGTCCCGTCCACTGCCACTTCAGCTTGCTAATCCGTTGGGCTATGTCAGCGACTTTTGTTCGTTTACGAGTCTCCTCATTCCTAATTCGATCTCGCAAAGAAACACCGAGCATAGCCCTTTCCACAGCATGCTGTGCAACCTTGAGCTTTCTTATGAGGCTCATAGTAAGAGGTCACGTTTCAGTTCAATATGTCATTGCTGGTAACACACACTCTCAACACACCACTCTGCGTGTTATTATAATTTAATTTTTAAATGTAAGAAAATGTGGTTTCATTCTAAATCCTTAAGAATTATAGATCTAGGTACCTACTTGCAGGCTTGAGCAGAAAGGCGTTCGAAATAAATACATTGCGAAATACATTCAGACATACATATTTTTTTAAAACAATTTTTAGGTATTAGTGATTATGTCGTTTTTAAAAATGTTATCTTAACCTACAATCACCTTATGAACTTAATTATTATTTAATTGATAAATAAATTACAATATAATCGCTGGCCGAATAATTCAAAAATACTTATTGTGTTTTTACTTACAACTGTTTTAAATATATATTTTTTCTACTGAGTTGGGTAATACCATGTGATCAGTGCACGCACAATTGCCCAATCATGATGCTAAGTGCGGAGAAAGCCCAGCTAAAAAAACTAACTAACTAACTATGTGATGAGTCATGATGTCTACAAAAGCAGATGTGATATGTGGTAGTGGTGACAGGTTACGGGGTTAGGGTGCCGCTTTTAGCAGAGCTGGTGGCCCTTTCTTTTGTAGTCAATTTCTCTGCTGACTATTATTAATCGAAGACTTCGCACCCCTTTTCGCATGACTTAAGATCCTAAGCTGTGCCGCAAGCTGATTTGAGTGCTTTTGTAAACTCAATCTATATTTAGCGCTATGTGCATTTATCTCCTCTTTGACCAGTGGCATGTCAAATATGTCATAGACCTCGGATATTCTGATAAACCATGGTGCATTCAATATTTGTTTCCGGATGTTGTTTTTCACCCTTCGCACAATCATTGTACTCGCAAAACATTATTATATTTATTTAATTTCGAACATTTTCTTAGTCTTGGCAAAAATAAAAGGGAGCTGTTGCTTTACTATCTTACAGTTTGATAACAACATGAGATGACGGGAAAGTTAAAGTTAAAATATAGACTACAAAGGTTATATTTTTAAAGTAAATAATTGTTTTTTTTTTAAATGACAATTTGATTGATGTAGTGGCCTGGTGATATGCCTTGAATGCATAGAGTCCAGGTTCGATTCCCAATTTTGGTCAATCAGAAAATTTACTATCTAAATTAGCACCTGTCTCTATTGTCTCCAAACCTTTGGACATACACTGCCAGTTCGTTTTAGTGTCAACACTACTTTATGTCAACAGCAATCTAATTTGCCGAATCAATCCTGTCCCGTAACTGCTACAGAAAGACTTATTTAGTGGGTCCAGTTAACTGAACATCTCTGCGTAACTGATACATAATACAAATGTCGTTGTTATGCAATCGCATAAGACTGCTTGGGTGTGGTGTTTGCAAGTTCTTCTTTTGTTTATGGCTAAATCTGGGATCATCGATCTACTGCCACTTCACCAGTTAACCCGTTAAAAATCTATTGTGTCTCGTTTACGTATGCTTGATCAGTTAAGCACCTGGCTTTATGACATTGGTGTCAGTGACAGACATATATATATATAGCCATTTATTTCAAATCTAGTTTATTTATTTGTTTAAACAAAGATAGAGTGGCATGGATGGAGCTGGAGGAGGCCTTTACCAAAGGGTTCAAATCTCAGTGACAGACATCAAGTTTATTATTATCAATCTATTCGAGAATTGCATTTCAGTGAAACATAAATACTAAACTGATAATAATAATGCTTATTACTGCGACTGGCTTTTGTTTATTAACATGTGTTTTATAATTTCCCCGAGCGTGTTATCAAACAACCTGTTGATATTGTTTTGTTTTATTTACTTGTTTTTAAATTACCTAAAACATTTAACTACAACTTCACAAGGTTTCTTGTAATTAGTTATCATGATTATTCATCGCTCTGGACCTCAGGTGATGATAATGATAAAATAATATAGATTAGAATTGCATTTATTTCTTAGGTAGAACAATTTAAAATTGCAATGCTACAAAGTTACTTAATTCTTTAAAAACGTATTTAAAAGCAAGTTAATTTGACCCAAAGCCCTAAGTTTGAATTTAAAATTAGAACTATTGACAGTTAGGAAAAACAAAAACAGAGACAATGATTATGCCTCAATAATTCGCGACTCGATCTTCTCGGCGTTAAATTGATTTAAAAAAGGAAGTAATAGGAGATTTAGGCCACTCACCTCAGAAGCCGAAGAAACATGTTAAACGGTGAGTGAAAACATAAAAAAATCCTTTCAAGTTCTCCTCACTGATCCAAAACACAGCAATAACACCGCAATCCAGTTTTGTTTAGCACTCAAACACTATGATACACACGCGCCCAGGGTTAACTCGGTCTACACAATTTTCTTGGAAATAATGTTATTTGTGTCCGATAAATTCGCAATATTTTGCACGTCTGAGAACCGCGACCTTTGCGCACGAGTAGCGAAACGAGGAGGGAGCGAGGGAAGCGATCAATCCATAGACGTCATTACTTATCAAAAAGAGATGAAACTACTTCTTACCTGTTACTTACTTGCACGACAACCTTACAAATGCAGCTGCTCAAGTAATGAAGCTTCATCTCTTCGTATTTTTTCTGTCATTTTGCGTAGACACTAGCGCCGCAAGGAATGGTAAGACTAAGTTGGTTTTAAACATCGTAAACACCAAGAGAAAAAGAGATGAAAAATAACATTATTTCGTTTGACGTGTAACGTCATATAACGCGTACTCTTTCGTTTTGGTACAACAGAGTGAGTCAGATGAAAATGATAGTAGTGATGTGCATACTTTTTAGTTTTATCTTTTTGTGTGATCATTTCTATTATTAACCACGGACACCACAGTCGACTAGTTCAACTAGTTTCTTTTAACTGAACTGCAGGCTGCACAAACACAAAAAACATAAATGTTATTTCTTTAAAACGCATTACGCAATGTATTAATTAACGATATTCAGCTTACACTTATGAACATCTTAAATGGGGATTTAAGAGTTTTGTGCCTTTGTGAAGTTTCCATCACAGTACAATACTTATAGGCAATTCAAATTATCAGTATTAAACATGTATCTTTCTTGTGCCACCTCCCAGAAAAATCCTGTATCCGCATTTGAACATCCTTTTTATATTATAACTAGCTGATGCCCGCGACTTCGTCCGCGTGGTCGTTAGTAAAAAAAATCTGTGCAACTTTCTTAATTGTTTAATCCAACAAAAAAAGAATTAGCGAAATTGTTCCATCCGTTCAGGCGTGATGCGATGACCAAGGGAAATAGAGATTCATTTTTATATTATAGATATAGATTATTACCTATCATTTCCCAGTTTTTAGGAATTCTTATCAGCCTTTGTTAAGCACCTCTAACCCAGCCACACTTTTTTTTATTGGGCCATTTTCAGATTTTAGCTGTCTTACGCGGGTCGCTATACTTATAAGTCACAACATTTGTTATTTAGGCGGTCATAAGAAATCTTATTTTGTATAATTGTTTATTTAAAGTTTAGTGTCATCAACAAACGATGAAATCGGAAACATTTTTAACAATTACATCTAGATCTAGCTTGTAAGTAATTGTTGCACGCTACTTGTCATCAAGAAGAGAATACGTAAGCTTGTTTTTGTATACGTATTTTTGCATATTTTATTTATTTTGGAATAGGATAAGCAGAGTTAGGGCACATTTTTGAACAGTCTTAATGATTGGGCACTATTAATATTATTATCCCACCACCACTTCTCTCTTTTTATTCTTTCATTTCAATAAACTCGTCAAAGAACTCCGGATAGTTACAGCAACAACACTATTATAGTATTTTTATTGCAAAATGAACATTACGAAAGGTAAATTGCGGTTTACGATTTATGATGTATTAAAAAAAAACTACTAATTAAATTTCATTCAAACCAATTTTCGGTGGAAGTTTGCATGGTAATATACCGTATATTTTTTTAGTTTTATTCTCCTATTTTATAAGTTACAGGGAGGGGGAACATATTTTACCACTTTGGAAGTATCTCTCGCGCACACTATTCAGTTTAGAACAAAATGATATTAGAAACCTCAATATCATTTTTGAAGACCTATCCATAGTACACGAATGGGTTTGATGAAAAAAAAAATTTTGACGTGATAACGTCTATAAAATCGTTTTAGTCGGGTGACATGTTCAGAAACTTGTGTCACACCAAAACCTCACGAGCGCGATCGCAGGTATAACGAGAGAGAGACGGACCGATCTCCCGTCTCATCTCGAGCGCTGCCAGTCATTCCGTGAAACTTGTCACGCGGAATCCTCATGAGCGGAGGCTGGCATAGCGTTCGAGTGAGTGGACCGATCTTCCGTCTCTCTCACTCTAGCGGCATACAAACGAATGGAGATGGAGACAGTGAAACAAAATAAATAAATAATATAATATAATTATAATTATATTCATATAATGTATGAAGAAAAATGTATATCATAGTCGAATAAGTAAACTTGTCATTTTACACCCGAAATTTATCATCAAAAGTGTGAATAAAACGATAGATGTAATTTCTATTAATCTTAATTAATTCCTTACTTCCCAAAAACTTATATCACCAATAAGACGTTATCACGTAAACATCTCGATCGTAAACCTACTTTACAAACAACCAATTTTTTTTTGAGTTTCATTTCTAAGTATGGGGAACCCCCAAAATTTATTGTTTTTTATTTTCCAATTTTTGTGTGAAATTCTTAATGCGGTTCACAGAATACATATAATTACCAAGTTTAAACAGTATAGTTTCTATAGTTTCAGAAAAAAGTGGCTGAGACATACGGACGGACAGACACACAGACATAACGAATCCACAAGGGTTCCGTTTTGTGCCATTTGGCTACAGAACCCTAAAAACGGACTAGTGCGGGTTGAACTCACTTGGAGAGGGTTCAGTACTCCTTTGTAATCAAGCTCAAACCACCTACAATCACAGTAAAATTTCTATTTTTGGCTCGTTTCCGCGGGCTGACGAGTCTGCATTTTTTTACATTAGGCTTAGAATATTTAGAGATTTTTCTTTAACTTTATATTTTCTTTTAAAACCACATTGTAACTATTTATTACTAGCTGTTGCCCGTGACTTCGTTCGCGTGGTCTTTGGTTTATTCATAGAAGACTTTCTTATTGTTTTTTTCCGAACCTTCTCCTGACAATAATTAACATAACAAAAAAAAAATGAAATTCTTCCACCCGTTTACGCGTGATGCGATGACCAAGGGAAATAGAGATTCATTTTTATATATATAGATAAGGTTTTAATTTATGTGTATGTTTAGAATAGTTTATTTAATTATTATTTAACTTTTGTATTCCTAATATCTAGACTTAATTTTGAACACTTTAAAGTTTGTCTTTTACATTTTAACATCCTATAGTGTAACTTGTCACACTACAAACCCAACCAAACACTATTTATTATCTAGTAGCTAGCTGTTGCCCGCGACTTTGTTCGCGTGGTCCTCACCATAATCAAAACCATAGTTAGTCAAAACTAAGACCACGCAAACAAAGACGCACAGCTAGTGTTAACTTTTTTTATTTATTTATTTATTTTATTTTTTACAAAATCCACAGCTCATAAGTACAGAATACATTTTCTTGGTGACAAAGCAGACAACCAGTATTGGATTTACATTTTGTTACATTTTATACAATACGTGTTAAAGAGGGGAACGTGAACTTACACCATACAATCAACAATGTGCATAATGTGTGTGTGTGTGTGTGTGTGTGTGTGTGTGTGTGTGTGTGTCTAGTATTAATATTTATTTATTTTTCCTATCACACCCAAAATGCCTTTCTTAAATAACTGTTTACTCGAACAAAAAGGATTGAAGGAGGCATTCAAGCTCAAGACTAAAGTTATCAGGTCGTTAGAGTCTATTGATCCACAGCATATGTCATACAGAAAGGACATTTCCAGAAGTTTACGTCTGTTTTCGAGAGTTTGAAGTTTGTGAAAGGTACATGAGTCCTCGTATACGTTAAATTGTTTATGTTGTCGGTAGTTTAAATGTTTTTTTTCACATTAAAATTTTTTTGCCAACTGAACAGCGACATCTAACGGTAAGAAGTGCCATCTGTAATTAGATAGTTATCTTACATCCTTCGGGAACCGTACAGATTTCCGGGATAAAAAAGTATGATATCTTTTACTCCAGACTAATATTAATTTCTGTGACAAATTTCATCTAGATCCGTTCAGCCGTTCTGGCGTGATTGAGTAACAAACAGCCATCTCCAGACTTTCGCATTTATAAAGTTTAGTAAGATTAAATAGATAAATCGTTTATTTGCACAAAACACGGTAAATGGTAACATTAAACAATAAAAAGAGCTCATGTTTCGCTAATAAAAAATAGCATGCAAATTGTATGTTATTACCTACATGAATTAAAAATTGCAATAATTAAAAATGTCTGGAATCAAAATTTCAATAGTAAATATATGTCAGTAAAATCTAGCTAGTTGTCAATAAATTTCTTAACACTATAGAATTTTTTGTCAGTAAGTCATTCAGTTAATCTTTTTAAAATAGGAAATTATTTAGCACTTTAAATTCATTTGGGATCTTATTATACATATATTCTTACGCACTTTTATTATATTTCCATGTTTTGGGAACATTTCGTAAGACAAGTTTATGTTTGTCTCTGCGAACTCAAGTACTCTGTGTATCACATGCTTTAGCAAACAGATCCCAATGTTGTTGGACAAAATGACATACCTCATACAAGTAAAGCGATGGAAAAGGCAACAGACCTAGGTTTTTAAATATCGGTCTACATGTTTCATCAGGCAAAATTCCACACATGGCCCTAATGCACTTTTTTTGTGCAACAAATACTCTATTCCAATTTTTTTTTTTATTTTTTTTTTATTTTATTTATTTAGGACAACCAACAAAGCATACACCACACATTAACATACTTAAAATTAAAATACATATTTACAGTGTTGCCTTACTTATAGGCTGCCACGACATTCACAAAAATACTGCCGAAAACAGATATTATGTTCGAATTAATTTAAAGTTAATTAAAGAGAACAAAATGACTTGACAATTATTACAACCTCTTAATATTAAATGAATCCATGAGTGAGGACTTAAATTTACGTAGCGAATAAGACATATCAACATTGGTATCGGGTGAACGAGAAAGCTTACTGAATTGGGACTGAATCCTATCAATCGCGGAAAAATGACCTAGGTTAGTCCTAAAAGTATTTGCCTTATAAGGCAATCTGTGCTATTACCCCATATCATCAAACCATATCTCAACACAGATTATACGTATGCACGGTAACATAAAATAGCAGTTTTTTTATTTGTCACTTTAGTAACTTGTCATAATGCATACACGAATTTATTTATTTTATTTTCAATAATATATAATATTTTCAATCTGATATTTCCAGTTCAAAAATTATACAAGTCGGTCAGTAAGTAACTTATGCCTAATTAAACACATCACTAATTTTGTTACTACTAGTGTTGCCACTTTACCCTACTAATGAATTATTACCATCGAATGTAAAAATAAGAATACAATGAAAGTCAAGTATAGTAGAGTTTAAATAGTATAATTATAATGATTGTTATAATAAACTGATAATTAATTGTATTTTAATAAACCGTAGGTGAATGGACCATTAGTTGAGTAAACCGCTTAGGTGAATCGTCCGGATTTCTTCCATTAGATAAACTTAAAAATATGTGCAACGATCTTTAGGCATATTAAACAGTAGGTCTTCCGACTGTGGTTATTTTAAAAATAGTAACAGTAGAACCCGTTTAAGACGATCACGCTTAATACGATTTCTCGCATAATACGCCACTTTACGCCAGTCCCTGCAACTTGAGACATATTTTCATACATTTCTTAAGTCGTCGTCGTCTACGAAGTAGTTAGAATATCGGTCATTCAAAATATTTGCGCGTTTGTTAATTTTTGATTGTTCTTGAATCTTGATCGAGTAGCTGACCCATATTTCGCAATTTTCCTTGAAATTTCAAGCCGCCAACCGAATTTAAAATAATCTCTTTATTAATCAATGAGGCCAACCTAAAATTTTGTTCCCTTGATGTAATTTTTATCATTTTTTCAGAGCTGCGAAGCGCAAAGTATTTACCTTTAACTGGAATAAATATGTCCCAACAATGTTCCTTAGAGCCTTTACACGCTGCGACTTTTTGTAGCGACACAAAAATGCGTTTGTCAATCGCGCGACAGGCGTTTGTATCGATCAAACGAGTAGCTGTATCGATGCAAGCAATCGCTCCTTTGTATCGATTTACACGCGCGTTTCTAACGATGCATACGCGCGTATATATCGATCCTACAACACGTTTGTTTACGTTTCTTTCTTAAAAACAACATCGTGCTTATAATTGTTTAAATCGATAACATCGCGCCGTGGCTGCCGACGAATGACTGATTAAATATTACGATCATTTTGCGTTTAGGCTGTATTGATTGATACTGTTATCATCATCATCACCAGCCTTTGATAGCTCAGTGCTGGACATAAGCCTCCTCTATAGAACGCCACAGCGAGCGGCTCTGTGTCGCTTGCATCTAGCGGCTGCCCGCAGCCTTGATTAGGTAAATTCGATAGAGTGGGAGGCCTGCCCATGCTGCGTCTTCTAGTAGCAGTAGCCCAAAGTATTGTCCCAAAGCAGTAGTATGGTAAAAAAAAATTGTGGACGTGAATAAGTGTTTTTCAGGCCCATTTGCAGAATTAAATTGGTTTTATTAGTTTTATAGTTAGTTAGTTGTCAGTTCTGCAAGCGATGGCCTGCCTATTGCCATTTTAGCTTTGTAATTTGAAAAGATATGTCGGTAGTAGACGATTAGCGTTTCTGCATCGATTTGGTCGATACTGCATCGATTCAGCCGATACTGTATCGACTGAATCGATGCAGAAACGCTGCAAAAAGTCATCGTGTGTATAGAGCCTTAACGGTAAAATATAAACATCGTTAGGAAATGGCACACTGTAACATTTTGGTTGTTCGCTAGAATGTGAAATCAGAAATGGAGAAGGAAATAGCAAAGATTGTTGCTAAACTGAAGCAATAAATGGCAACATAAAAATAAAAATTAAAAAATCTTTTTTTAAAACTAGCTTTTATTTAAATGCTCTAAAAATAATACAATAAACTTTTCCTTGGAAACTTTTACTATCAACTTATAACGTCATTACACAATTTATAAATGATATAAAAGCTTGCCGCGAGATTTAAGTAAGTACTCGTATTTACTTAGTTTGATTATTATTTGATTTACTTGTTTATCTACACGGGGCTAAAGTGTTTACACAAAAATGCCACCATTTCAGCGTAGGACGTCTACCTACAAGTTGGTCAGACGAGTTGGTGATGGAGCGGCTGGATGCCGGCCGCTACCAACCGGCCAATCTGAAAGTCAATGAGGGATTCAATTCAGTCATGATATGATGAGTCAATTCAGCAGTGGACGTCCTGTGACTTAGATGATGATGATACGGACGGATTGTATGTCTGTACCTATCATACATTGTGCTTTCGGAAAGCAGGGCCATATGATTTCTGTAATATGTAATATGACCAATTGGCACCATTCACCAGACCTTTGGTCACATCTACGAGTACATTGTAACGAATCATCACCTTGACCCCAACGAATATTTCTAACTCCTTAGGTAGCCCTCCTGACTTTTTCTCTTAGACGGATTGCAATCCAATGCTCTAGACGCCTATCTCGCCAATTTACACAAGTCAAAGTTACAGACTCGAACACCCAAGGCTACAGACTCGAACGATTCGACCTCAATATCATAATCGAGGACTCCATGAACCCCAGTCAGTAATACCCTAAAATTTTAAGACGGGTTGGAGCATCGAAGTTTAACTCGAATTCGTATTCTCAGCAAGTTCTTTCATTCATTCGATACCCATAACCCATATTGTAGGAAAGCAAAAAATCTTAGTCTGCCACTTTCATAAGTCCGTCATATTGGATTTAGAGTGACGTGTCACTTAACTTTTCGAGTTATTCTTAGTCTTTTAATTTGATATCCCATATTACATAAGTGAACACAGTTGCATACATTGCAAGTTAAATAAAAGCCTGTATGTTCCCAAATTTGATGGGGTTACATACGGATATTATCTAGGAACGAAGTACTCATCAAGACTAAAAATTTAAATTCAAATTCAAAATATGTTTATTGTGAATCACAGGTATAAAGGTCATAAGACAAAAAATACAGATCGGCTGTGTTCCGCCACACGGGCATACAATGTCAATTAAATATGCTACTAAAATAATTTAAACAATAAAATAGAATAATTTTAATTAATAAATCGGATTGCACGTGGTTTAGAAACTTTGATCAGTCAAAAAATCATTTGACCAATGAACCAAATGAACGAGCATGGGCCAAATCAGTATAGTACCAAATCAGTGGCATGGGGTTGTGTCGTTTTATTTCAGAGTTCCTAGGGCCACCAGAGTTTCTATCTGCAGCATCAGACCCTGGTTACCATATAGGATCAAAGTACTCGTCAAAACGAATCAAACGAGCCCAAACTCGATAGGGATGTGTCGTTGTTGCGGAGTTCCTAGGCCACGTTCCAGCTCTAGCATCAGACCCGGTTACTGTTTAGTATCAAAATACTTGTCACTACGGATCAAACGAGCCCAAAGTCGATGGGTGGTGTTATTTTGCTGTGGAGTTCCTATGGCTACCTTCCAGCTCCAGCTTCAGCAGCAGCATCAGACCCTGGTTACCATATAGGATCAAAGTACTCGTCAATACGAATCAAACGAGCTCAAACTCGATAGGGTTGTGTCGTTATAATGAGGAGTTCCTATGGCCACCTTTCAGCTCCACTATCAGATCAGCTCCATATCATCATAATATTGCATTGTCACGCAATCATATGCATGCAAAATTTCAGCGCAATAGGAAACCGGGAAGTGGGTCATATTTACCTTCCAAAATTTCATTACAGACAACGGGACAGGTAAAACTACTCGAGTAATAAATGAAAGCTTTTAATAACTACGAAGCTTGATAATAGTATGGCGATTAAATAATGAATTTAGAATGGATTTAGGTACATTTATAAATATCCATGACTTAAGTGCTCGTGCCTGACACACAAATTTGACTCCTGTTAGATTCAAACCTGCAACCTTTTGCGGCTTTGTTGTTCGGAGCGCAAACCACGAGACGGGACTACGAATATATCACATGTCAATACCAGTAGTTAAAGCTTAAATAATTGAATAAATTATTATTTATTTATTTATTGATGAATTAGACTTTGCTGGCCCACAAAATTCGGTCTGTTAAAAAAAAATCTTGATGTCAAGAATAAATTAAGGACCTTCAAGTTTGACTGTCGATTTAGTATTTCAGAAGTTGGGCTTAAGGGGAAACCGTAGGATAGAACAGACAGACGTTACATTTAAACTCATGGGATTTTAGCGCATTTTTGACTACGAAACCCTTATAGTTAGTTTCACCATGCCCGTCCGTCCGTCTGTCTTAGTACTAGAAAGCCGAAATTTCGCAAGTATATTAATTACGCCGACAGAGTAGTAAAATAAAATCTTGTACTTTTTTTATTTCTCTCCTCGTATGTTTTTTTTTACCTCTATCGCATGTGAGCGACAGCCGAAGAATCGAAAAAAAAAAAAACGAAATGACTCAATATCCAATTTAATTAAAAAATAAAATTAAAATAATACTAGTTCCTATTACTAATTGACCCGATGTAAGATACGAAGTGGTGATGATGGCGGTGGCCCGATATACGCTGGCTTGGTCACGTGAGCGGTGCATGAGCGCTGTGTCAGCGTTTCCGTGATCTTGCAATATCTTGTGTGCAAAGGCGCCCGGGGTCAGCGGTATTCGTACTAGTAGAGTAAGGTGAAGTTGGACCGGTTGTTTAAAAATATTGTGGTTGTGCAAACACCATTATTTGATTCAGGGATCCGTTTGCGTAATGTTGTGTTTGTAAATTTTCTTGTTAGAATCAAGTGACCCCCCCTCCCCCGCTCTGCCAGCGAACTGATTGCTTAAAAAAAACACGACAGTAGTTTAAAATCGCAGCTAGGTACACGCCTTACAAGTTATCGAGTTTACTTATAAAATGTCGTTGGAGAAGAAAATTACTTAGATGATGTCGAATTATGTAAAACAGGTAGCAAATAACGCAGATGCGATGGGAAACTACGAAACACTATATTGCGCGTGGCCCACGGACTTGGCCGGTTTTAACTTATTTTTGCGATTGTATCATTTGGTTTTGTAATGAAGTGTAATATTTCGAGTATACTGGTACTTACCAGACATTATGTAAAGGAAAAACCGCAAGGAAAGTGTTTTGGGTGATTACTTCATACAAGGACACTATTTTAAAACAATACGATGTCACATCACAAAATCGCAATTTCGCAATTTACTTACATAAAATGACTATAAGAAGTACTAAATTTATTCACCAAGTGGCAAGTAGGGTACACCAACGTCACGAACGGTAGATGACTGTTTAATGCAATCATTTTTTTTATACTCCTTCCCCTCTCTAAGAAGAGCAGTGATTCTGCCAATGTCGAGTAATTTCTTAAATAGTGTTCACAATAAATAACGGGTGTTTAGTTTTTATTGCTCTTTATTGATTTAGTGAAGGCTACTCTTCCCGTAGCAGCGGGATTCAAGACGCTATCGGGCCTAAAGCAAGTTGTCTTGAGACAAGTCACTTGACACGCGATGCGGCGTTGAATACAATGATATTTCAATAGTTTTAGATCTTTATTACTTCACCAAACATTAGAAATAAAAACCATTAAAATACGACCATGCTTTTCGTTCGAATCTATCATAATCTCACAAAAAAAAATTATTCATTGACGTTTATCCGTCAAAAAAGTGCGGGATAACCTTAATTGTCATTTTTCAATTAAATCGTCTAATTTCAAAATTAAAAACAAAAATTTTAAATTTCGAATTCACGATTTTGTTGTTTTGGAAAACCAAAGAGGCTTTGTTGTGTGCGGGGAAATCCGTTTATAAATATAGCCTGCGCTGCGCGAAGGTAATTCCACATTGAAGGTTAGAAGCCTCGGCGTAATATTGAGCCAGTAGTATAATAATCATAGAGATAGGTAATTTATACAAATAAGAGCCGATTTTTCAACAGCCACATAACTTTTATTTAAGAATAAGTTTGACATGTTGACAGTTTTAGTATTGAAAATGTGTCAAAACGTCAATTTTATTCGTCGGATAAAAGTTATCTGGCGATTGAAAAATCGGCCCTAAGACCCGATTCGACCAAGCTGGAATAAGTTTTTACTTGAGAGTAAACCACTGCTTAATCTAGAGTAAGCTAATTTTGCGTTTTACCAAAAACTTATCTAAGATTATGTTAATTAAATACGATAAACATTTTAAACCGGTGATTTTGAAAGATTAAAAGATTATACTGAGAATAGGTTAATGTCAAAAAAATTGTCACCTAACAAATCCACTCTTGTCACCTCGAAACTGACATGTTGTCAACATCTAGCATTGACACTATATTATCAATTATCATACAAAATTAAAATGTTGTGGCATTTCAAGTCAACCTAGAAGAAATGGTAAACGAATTGATAAACTTACCAAAATCCATGTAGGATTTTGGTAAGTTTATCAATTCGTTGATCATTCACTCTTGAACTATAGAATAACAATACCGACCGTACTACTCGAAAAACGTAATCGAAGTTATCCAAGGGTAAATTGAAGGAGTAAAATTATACCCGTAATAGTTATTCTGGTATAGCTTTGTGTTTGGTCGAATCGGCCCTAAGTAAAATAAAAGTGCTTGTTTTTAATATAAAACAGCTTTTTTTTACCAAACGCTTAATGTACGGGGTCATCCAGCAATTGGCATACATTCAGACATACTACAAACCTTCTTATTTTGAATGTTTGTATCGATACCCAAAAATAATGTTGCATTTTGAAGCGTTGCAGTGACTATGAATAAAACAGATACGTAATATACCTAATTACATTCGTGTCGGTCAAAGCTCGCTTAGTAATACCACAGAATAAATAATATAGGGTAATACTTCCAATGTCTCTTTACTTATAAACCCGACTAGTAAGAGCGAGTTGGACTCAATTTTTACATTCTCAAATAATTCCCTCATTATCTATTTAAAAAAGAAAGTTGGGTTAGTTACACCATTTATAAGTCAAGAAGGGCTGGACCGATTTTTATGATTTTTAGTTTGTTGGATTTGTCTTCGCCCCGAACAGCAGAATAACCAATGTAACATCCGAAAATTCCCAAAAAAAAATGTATGAAGAGGCGCGGACGGTATCTACAATTTTCGCCGGGAAAGCTATAGTTTAATATTATAATACAATTATCATTTATTTATCATTTTCAATTATTTGTAATAAAATATATAGTTACATATATTTGCTATCAAATCATAAAATAGTTGAGTATGATAAGTTGTGACGTCACAGTTTCTTTTGCCTACATAACTCTAACTGTCTGGGTACGAACAGCTAGCCTGGAGGACACTTAACTGTTTCGTACAGAGGTTGGCAACTGTAGACAAGTTTGGTAAAATGGTATAAGGACCGAGAGACAAGAGTGAAAGTGTCTGCTTTGGGGACAAACTAACTACCTAAGTACTATCATGCTCTTTCTTTGTGTCTATATAGGTACCTGCACGAGGAATGATCTACTAAACAGAGCGACACAAAATGCCTTAGAAGTAATTGCCAAGTTACGGTCGAAGTCCACCCAGAATCGGCGTTAACACGACAGAAAAAGATAGCTTCTTATTACCACACAATCTATGGGAGCATTGCGTTTTGAAATCTTATAATAAAAATGACAATTGATAACTTGATTTACTAGTGTAATAGTTATACTACTTACCCTATTCATCTATTTCCCAATAGTGGGATACTTCAACGTGTTTACGTGCTTAAAAATAACACCCAAGTATGTGTTAAACAAACACACGTAAATTGTTTGATCAATTGTTTTAATTTAAACAATTAGCCTTCATTAGGCATTAATTACGAAATATATTTGAATGTTTCACTTGGGTTAAAGCTGCCGAGTGTTCAGGACAAATTTAAGTCCTCTGGACGAATTTTGTTCCTAATTTATCTAAATTTAAACTGTAAATTCAGTTAAAACAATGAGGTCTCCAATTTTACTAATATTCCTGTTCGGATTTAGTGTAAGTACTAGTGCAAGTACTTTTTTATTGCAGTTAGTGAATGTTTAGGTCGTGTAGAAGTAGGACTGTTGAAGTATACAATAAAAAGTAGAACTACTTGTATTTAAAATGCATTACATTAAATCCTTACGCAATAACGAGGCTTAAAGTTTACTCGAATAAGATTTTGCTAAATAAAAATTGCAGGCGTTAAATATTTATTACAACACCTACTGTTTATATAATAACAAAAGCGCCGTAATGTTGTTTTTTACTTTTATTGACAGCAAACTTTATTGGAATTCTTTTGTATATTGTATGTAGTTTAAAAAAAAACCGTCCAATTGCGAGTTGGACTCGCGCACAGAGGGTCCCGTACAAACTTGTTGGTATCTAGCATAATAGCAATCAAGATTTTTCCAACTTCAACAACTTTATGTAAAAAATTATTTTGTGATGTACCTACCTAACTACAAATTTACGGGTTTCGCATCTTTTAATTTTTTGGTGCTTCAAGATATTGTTTTATGCTAAGATTTAAGATCTTCTAAATTAAAAGTGTCCAAAATGCAGCATTATTGGCTTTATATTTTTTATTACGTCGACTTAGTTATACCTAGGTTTGATTTATCCCAGATTTATCTTGACAGATTTTCCTTCCTTCCTTTTGAGATAGAGAACCTAAATAAATACGAATTATGAGCCCTTACTCGAAAGTTTTACCAGTACTTACCCATTGATTAAGTTCCAATTAGATACGTAGTGGAACTTCAAATGATTTTTAATTCTCAGGATGTAGAACTCCTGGTTCTTTCATTATATCAGCTTGACTAAGTATAAAAATAATTTCTTATTTATTTGGTCGTATATAATGTAATAGATTCTACCATATTAGTTTATAACAGCTTCATATCTATGACTAAAATATTGTTGTTTTTTTTTCAGATAATATACGACGTAGAAGCCTATCCAACAAAACATGGTTAGATTTGTTTAGTTTTAATAATTATGATATCATTTACGTAAATATGTCTTTAAACCATAACAAATATAATAGTAATTTCAAAAGATTTTTATTGGGTTTCTATCGAATTCTCATTCTTACCATACATAACTCTTTATAGATAAGTACTCGATTTCGATGATTAATAAAGATAAAGTTCAATTATTTAATCAAATTGTTTTTAATTCTTCAGAACCAGCTGACAACAGCGTCTACGGCATCGAACATTGCGTTCACATGACACCTGAAAACGAAGAAAAAATCAGTTCCATCGTCGTTAAACTCAGCGAATACCTTTATAATCTGACAATCGAACACGAAGCTTTTGACATACGTCTCCTAAAAATAGTAATTGAAGGTCACTCGGATGACGAAGTTGAAGAGAAAGACACGCAAATACAATTAGTGGTCAATGATTGCTATCATTCCGATGAATCAGCTGATGCTGAACAACTGCAAGATTTTATTGTTGAAGAAGATCCTACTGAGAAGGAGGGCACCATTGTAGTTGATTTTGTTGACACAGAAGACGAGCAATCTGGAGTTGACGATAAAAATGACGATTCTGCTAGCCCAACTGATGATAATGCATCTGAAGACATTTCAAATGATACCCAGACTCAAATTGTTGAAAACAATAGTTCTGAAAATGATATCGTGACTGATAATTCTGAAGAATCGACTGTAAATAATAAAAATGACGATTCTGCTAGCGCAACTAATGATAATGCATCTGAAGACATTTCAAATGATACCCAGACTCAAATTGTTGAAAACAATAGTTCTGAAAATGATATCGTGACTGATAATTCTGAAGAATCGACTGGAAATAATAATCAAACAACTTCAGCCACCCTCAATCAATCAGAACGTTATGCAACTGATAATGTTGAATCCGGAAACTCTGGAATAGACATTGATGATATTCAACCAAGTTCTGCGGCAAATTATGATGTACAAGGCCCAGTTCTGGTCCGTTTGGACTTAGACAAGAATGGAAATAAACTTATTCGTGGTACACAAGTCAAGAGAGGGGAGCACGTACCCCTTATTCTTTACGTACAGAAAGTGTTGGGTAATGTTGAGTATTTATTTGCCAATTAAACTTTTACAGCAACAAAGTATGCAGTCCAATTCTATAAATATATTTTGCAAAAAGTAAGAGGTTAATATTTATTTTTATGAGTTTTTTCCTTGAGCCTTTTCAACATCTCGTAGGTTTTATTTCGAGTTAAGTTTAAACTTTTCTTGTATTTTACTGCATATTTAGTTGTTGAGGTCTATTGCTGTTTTGTGCAGTGTGTAGTTTACTCATACTTACAATAAAACATTGCTTGTTTATTATTTGTTGTTTAATTTTATCCTTAAGTGTAAAAAAATGTTATTAACCGACTTCAAAAAAGGAGGAGGTTCTCAATTCGTCAGTATCTTTGTTTTTTTTAAATCATAATTATGTAGTGTTTTATTTCTGTTATCAATATAGAAGAGGCAAAGTAGGTATGCTCCAGTATTAGTTCGACTATCCACTTCCCGGCTCCATCGTCAAATCAACTTGATCATCATCATCATTTCAGCAATGGGACGTCCACTGCTGAACATAGGCCCATTGACTTCCAGATTGGCCGGTTGGAAGCGGCCTGCATCCAGCGTCTTCCTGCAACCTTTACCAGGTCGTCTGTCCACCTTGTGAGTGGACGCCCTACGCTGCGCTTGCCGGTAATGATGATATTGAATTATTGTACTGTCATCCGAATATTTTCCAAATATTACAAATGCGATAGGATGGATGTTTTTTTTTCACCCAATCATGCTAGAATGGCTGAAATACTCGTAGATTACCTGGAAGTAGATAGGTTACTTTTTATTCCGGAAAAATTAAATGCATGGATGTTTGTTACTAAATCACGCCGGAACAGCTTAATGGATCTGGATAAAATTTAGCACAGATATTAAAGCACATTAGGTTACTTTTTAACCGACTTAAAAAAAGGAGGAGGTTCTCAATTCGTCAGTATCTTTTTTTTTTCTTTTTAATTTTTTTTTTTAAATTTTTTTTTATGTATGTTTTATTCAGCGATCATTCGTTACCAGGTTAACCGAATTCGATACTTCTTTTTTTGTTCGAAAGGGAATACTTTCGGAATGGTCCCATATAAATTTGATCAAGTTCTGATGATGGGATCTATAAGAAAATAGCTTATACTTTAAAGATGGTATATTGAAAACTTTTTAGAAAAATTTCACCTCTAAGGCGAGAAAAATAAGGGATGAAATCGGTGTTCAGCCGTTAACTTATGTTTGCACTCAAATGATTCGTTTTGTTGAGGATGTATCACTAAAAATAGATGAAATAAGTAAATTTTATAAAAAAAAAGTAAACCGACTTCAAAAAACTGAAAAGCTAAAAATAATATCAACACATAAGTACCTAATCAGTTACTTTTGGAGTCGGTGCAAAGTAAACCGACTTCAAAAAACTAAACCGCTAAAAATATTCTTAACACTTAAGTACCTAATCAGTTACTTTTGGTGTCGGTGCAAACGAAAACATTGGTCTCTCATTACTGACACCGACTCCAAAAGTAACTGATTAGGTACCTAAGTGTGTAGTACATCAGAATTCAACCAAATTTATATGGGACCATTCTGAAGTATTACCTTTCAAACAATTTATCAATATCAATTTATATATAAAAAATTATCGAAATCCGTCAACGCAGTAAAATGATCGCTGAACATACATAAAAAAAAGATACCGACGAATTGAGAACCTCCTCCTTTTTTGAAGTTTGAATTGGCGATATCAATGTTGGTCCCATAGCAACAGTTGTTGTATTTCAGCTCCAGAATCAGCCTCTAAGAGGTTGCTGGCTGGTTACAAATAACCCTGTATTATTGCATATCGATAGCATAAATTGCAACAGGCGGCATCCCTTTCCACAACCGCGATTGGTCTAGTATGATTCCTAATTTGTTATAACACAGCGGATCACCGAAGCGATACTTATTGTATTTCATACAAATTGACTTGAAACATTCTGTGTAAACACTTCTTAACACGTACAAAAAGTATTGACAGTAGGTAATGCGTAAAATATATAGCAAATAAGATGTTTTGTCTGTTTTCCACGAAACCATTGTTCCGATGAACACCGAGACAACTGTTTAAATAGATCAATAACGTAATTGTTTAAAAGCATATTAATGTTATTGTGTACTAAATATGGTGAATAATAACAATGGATTCTGTGTACCTTCTGAAATACATTAAATGTGTCTGGTTCTCAACATTTTAAAGAGGTAACCATTAAAAAGTCATGAATAAATAAATCACAAAAAAAAACACACACATCAGGTTGTATCATCATCATCATCATCATTTCAGCCACAGGACGTCCACTGCTGAACATCGGCCTCCCTCAATTACTTTCATCGAGGGGGATTGCCAATACTTGCCACGCTTGGCAGGCGGGTTGGCGAGCGCAGTTTTGTATAAGATTTCGCATGAAGACGCTGCTGCCCGACTCATGCTGCAGGCATTAGTCGCCTCTTACGACACGCCTTCTGTTTGCGGTAGGGAAGTGTATTACGGCATACAATTTGACGAATATATGCATTTTTTAGTTCAACGTTGGCAGTATATAGGTACAATTATAGATAAATACTGTTTATTTATCTAAAAAAGGCCAGTATGTGTTTTGTAGTCAAAACAACAGACTTACTAGATAACATCATAATGTAGCTCTTTATAGAGATTTCTATAAAAAGCGGCCAAGTGCGAGTCGGACTTGCCCATGAAGGGTTCCGTAGCAGCAAGTAACATAATATAGAAGTTCTTGTAGTTCGTTGTAACTTTGATCGATGTTTTAATAGTGCAAATTGCGGTTTACGATTTATGACGTATTAAAAAAAACTACTTACTAGATCTCGTTCAAACCAATTTTCGGTGGAAGTTTGCATGGTAATGTACATCATATATTGTTTTTAGTTTTATCATTCTCTTATTTTACCACTTTAGAAGTGTCTCTCGTCACGCAAACTATTCAGTTAAGAAAAATATGATATTGGAAACCTCAATATCATTTTTGAAGACCTATCCATAGATACGCCACACGTATGGGTTTGATGGAAAAAAAAGTTTCAGTTCTAAGTATGGGGAACCCCCAAAAAAAAAATGTTTTTCTATTTTTGTGTGAAAATCTTAATGTAGTTCACAGAATACAATATAGTTCTTATAGTTTCGGAAAAAAGTGGCTGTGACATATGGATGGACAGACAGACAGATATGACGAATCTATAAGGGTTCCGTTTTTTGCTATTTACGGAACCCTAAAAAGGCGTTGCTGCGTAACTGCCAATCCTATGTGCTCTGCACGCGTGGGTTCGAATCCCATCCTCGTCGTATATTTTTATTGAGAAACTGACAAAAAACAAAATAAACTGTTGGGTAACCTTGATTAAAATCAGGGTTAAAAGTGTACAAATTTATTACCCAATTAGTGTTTTAATTAGAATGAATTGTTGTTCGTGTCATAGCCCAACGGATTAGCAAGCTGAAGTGGCAGTGGGTGGGGCACATAGCAAGTAGAACTAACGGCCGATGGGGCTGAAAGGTTCTAAAATGGAAGCCACGTACCGGCAAGCGCAGCGTAGGACGTCCACCCACAAGGTGGACAGACGACGGTAAAGGTTGAGGAAAATCTTTCTCGCTTTCAACCGGCCTATCTGCAAGTCTTTAGGAGGGGGGGGGGGGTATGTTCAGCAGTGGACGTCCTATGGCTGGAATGATGATGATGATGATGATTGTTTGTGTTAAGTGATAATAAAAGCTACCTCTATATACAGGTGATTAAAAGACGAGAAAATCGCTGTAAAAGGATATTCTGCACATTAGAGTTAATTAATTAACAAATGGATCAAAAGTCGCTACGCTTTATCGTCGAAGTAAACGACAATTTTGTGCAGAGATGAACTTTTTAACCGACTTCAAAAAAAGAAGGTTCTCAATTCGACTCTATGTTTTTTAATGTGTGTATGTTACGCGATTACTCCGCCAATTATGAATCGATTTTGATGATTCTTTTTTTGTTTGGTAGATCATACCTGTTAGGGTCCTACGACTATTGGAGTATTAAATAAGACGCGGACTGTAAACGCATAGGATATATTTCTGGATAATTAATACTTTGATCGCGCCTACGAGGGAGGAACCGCGTCCGATGCCGATGATGGTCGAGAGGCTGAGTGCGGCGGAGGGCACCTACGGAGTGTGCCAACCGCCCGCGCATACGGAGAACGCCGATGATGCCCGAACTGGCTGTAGGCGCCAACATACTCCCCGGGTTGAAGAACGGACGTCTTCAATGAAGTGGAAGTGGACAGATGCAGTTAAAAGCCCGGCGTATGGTCCCCTTCTTCGTCTTGAGTTCAGCTACCCTCGAGACGCCGTCCACACCAGGATACGTCTTCATGACTCGCCCTAGTGACCAGAGCAATGGTGGAGTCTTCTCCTTGATCAGGACTAACTGCCCAGGCTTCACCTCGCCTGTGGATGCGAACCATTTCATCTTGGTCTGTAGCAGAGAGACATATTCAATATTAAATCGCTGCCAAAAATGCTGCTGTATGTGTTGGATTCGTCTCCATCGATCCAGACGGGTGATGTTGACATCAGCCACCTGTGGGTGCGGTACAGTTAAGAGTGGTCGTCCAATTAGAAAATAAGAGGGAGAAAGAGCCGAAAAATTATGAGGATCCGAAGAAAGAGGGGTAAGAGGGCGAGAATTAAGGACTGCCTCAATTTGGCATAAACAAGTTGTCATTTCTTCGAAAGTGAAATGAGTAAGATGTAATAATCTTTTTAAATGGTGCTTACAAGATTTGACCGCACTTTCGGCCAAAAAATTAAAGTGAGGAGTATAGGCAGGAGTGAAGATGAATTCGATACCTTCCTGCGCTATCTCAGATGCAACATTTGAGCTAAGAAGGAACCTTTGCATCTCATTAGATGCGCCGACAAAGTTAGTCCCGTTATCGGACGTGATACTTCGAGGCTTGCCTCGACGCGCCACGAACCGATTTAGAGCAGCCATGTAAGCCTCAGTGGTGAGGTCCGTAACAAGCTCCAAATGTACAGCTTTTACTGCGGAACAAACAAAAATGCACAAATAAGATTTTAACAATTTACAACCTCGTCCCTTTCGGTCGGCTATCAATACTGGGCCGGCATAATCAACCTGACAGTTTTGAAAAGGGAACTCTAACTGTGTTCTATTAAGAGGAAGCTGTCCCATGATAGGTTGCACATTTTGAGCTCTATGTCTGTAACAAATCACACATTTGTTAACAATCGATTTAGACAAGTTTTTACCTTTAAGAGGCCAATAGGTTTGGCGTATGCTTGCCAAAAGCAACTGAGGGCCAGCGTGTAAAAGTTTAACATGTTGCATTTGAAATATAGCTTTAGTGATAATATGAGAACTACATAACAAAATAGGATGTTTTGTATCAAAGTCGTAGGGGGAATTATCAAGCCTCCCGCCTACGCGAATAAGACCATCAGTATCTAAGAATGGTGTTAATGTAATCAGCCTGTTTTTGTGGGGCAATGTCTTACCGGATTTCAGCGATTTATATTCGTCAGGAAACATTTGAAGTTGAGCACACAACAAAATTAAATTATGTGATTTTTTGATTTCAATTAAAGAGAGATTGCCACACAATTTATGATTTTTATTTTTTATGTTATGCACAAATCTACATAAATAGGCTACAACTCGTTGTAATTTTGTGAAACTAGAATACTTTGAAATTAAGTTTTGAATTATTGAAATATTAATGTTAGGTGTTACAAAAGCGGTACTACCACTACTGCTAGTATTATCTGCACTAACACTACTGCTACTGATGTGAGATACTACTTCGTGTAGATCACGCTTCACGACATTAGGCATCTTGGGCCACTCATTCTCATTTTTAAATAAAAATGAAGGTCCAGACCACCATAGATGAGTGTCGCCAATGACGTCAGCTCGTAAGCCTCGTGAAACGAGATCCGCCGGGTTGTCCTTCGACGGTACATAGCTCCAGGTATGACCACAAGTACTCTCCTGGATTTCGTTGACTCTGTTTCGCACAAAGGGTTTGAGTTGAGAAGATGGCGTTGACAACCAACCTAGAACTATCGTGGAGTCACACCAAAATCTACATTTGTCTATGTGCAAAGTAAGCGAGTCCACCACCTTTGTAAACAGTCTTGCACCTAACAAAGCGCCACAAAGTTCAAGCCTAGGCATAGTAGTAGGTTTTATAGGAGCTATACGGTTTTTGGACGCCAGAAGTTGGACGCGTATTGTGCCTGAACTATGGTTATAAGACCGAATATAAAGACAGGCCCCATAGACCTTTTCGGAGGCGTCAGTGAAAACATGAATTTCCTGGATAGTTGAATCGTTAAATGAAACCCACCGAGGGATATGTAACCCATTTAAATGGGATAATGTGTGCTCGAATAAAGACCACAAGTTGTTAATTTCTAGAGAAACCGTGTCGTCCCAATCATATTTATCTAGCCACAAGCGTTGCATAATTATTTTAGCTTCGACGACGCACGGTCCAACAAGTCCTAGAGGGTCGAAAATTTGGCTTATAACTGAAAGTACATGACGTTTAGTGACCTTTTTTGACGGTTCTATATTTATGGAAAAGGTGAGCATGTCCGTGTCGCAAATCCAATGTAGACCCAATGTCTTAGACTGAGTGTTGCCTTGGCCTTGCTCAGAGAAGTCTATAGAATTGGTGGGGTCACCATTCTGTGGACCACTAATTTGGGATAGTATCTCGGGACTATTTGATTTCCATTTACGTAGATGGAAGTGGGCTGAAGAAAGGATAGATGCTACCTTTTTTGAAACTTCGACAGTTTCTAAAATTGTACTAGCAGAATGGAGAAAATCGTCGATGTAGAAATCACGTTGTATGGCTGACTTGACGCGACTGTCATCTACGTTGTCGGCTAGGCTGACTAGACATTTAGTGGCCAAGTATGGGGCAGAAGCGGTGCCGTACGTAACTGTATTCAAAGTATATGTTTTTAGTGGTTCCTTAGTATCGAACCGAAAAATAATTTTTTGTAAAGGTCGTTGAATGGGATTTATTTCTATTGCTCTGTACATTTTCTCTACGTCGCCTGAAACTACGTATTTATGTTGGCGAAAGCGTATCAAAATGGAGAATAGATCGTCTTGAACGACGGGGCCAACCATTTGGAGATCATTAAGGGACACTCCTGAAGAGGTAGCTGCCGAAGCGTCGAAAACCACGCGAAGTTTAGTAGTGGAGCTAGACTCCCGAATGACGCCGTGGTGAGGAATAAAATAGTTCTCGTTAGAGCTATCAGACAAAGTGGCACAGTCTTTATCTGATGACATGTGACCTAGTGATTCATACTCGAGCATGAAATCAAAATATCGATTCTTAAAGATGGGATCACGGTGAAAACGTCGTTCTAACGACAGGAACCTACACTTAGCGTTTTCATAAGAGTGACCTAGTAAACTTGGATGTTTTTTTAAGGGCATTGAGACGACAAAACGACCGTCGTCCTTGCGAAACGTTGTTTCTAAGAAGAGCTTCTCGCATGATCTCTCCTCTAGATATTGAGAATGCTTGGGTGAAACATAGTCTAGCTCCCAGAATTGAGAAAGATCGGGAGTGGGACTTAAATTTGTGAAATTACAAAATTGTAGACGAGTTTTACTCATTTGGCTTGATATGCTGCCTGATACCAACCAGCCAAATTTAGTTTCACCTAACTTGGGAAGATTTTTACCTAAATCTATGGAATTTGATCCTAAGGCGTTCCAAAAGACTTCCGCGCCTACCAGGATGTCTATGACCGACGGAATATTGAAATTCGGGTCAGCTAACTGAAGACCTGGGGGAATAGGAACGTGACTGATGTCCACGAACGAAGACGGTAAGACCTTAGTGATCTCAGGCAATACATGACATACGATATCTATATTGTAAGCACAGCATAAAGACTCGATTGTGAGGTGACAAGACTGTGTACTAGAAGAGATATGGTTATTGATACCTGTGACCTTGGTGCTCGTACCGCGTCGTGACAAACCCAGCTTGTCGCATAAGCTTTGCGTTACGAAGTTGGCTGTACTACCGTTGTCGAGCAGTAGCCGCGCAGTGTACTTCTCGCCCGAAGAGTTCAAGACGTTCACCAATGCTGTGGACAGTAAAACATGCGAAGAAGTAGCAAGCTGCAAGGATGTAGCTGATAAAGCGACGCCATCAGCTGCAGAAGGCAAAGGATTAACAAAAGGCTTTGAATCCTGTGATTCTAAATGTAAAAGAGTGTTATGTTTGATTTTACAATACTTGCAATGAGTAAGTTTGCAATGCTTAGCGTAATGACTTGGGCGTAAGCAGTTAAGACAAACATTTAAATCCTTTGCTTTTTGTATGCGATTTTCTATGGGCAAAGCTCTGAAAGATTCACACGAAAATAATGAATGACGTTGGGAGCAAAGCGGACAGCTTAGCAAGTTAGGTTTATTTAGATTGCGTGATTTTTGATTATTTTGTACATTTTTATTATAGTTACTATTTTTCTGAGTGTTATTTTTATTATCTTGTGTGTTTTGTAATTGTTTATTATTAGAGTGACTATTATTTAAGGCAACTAATATATTATTATTCGATAAGTTATGGTTCGTTTCAATTGATTCCAACAAGTCCGCTTTCCTGCCTACAAAGGTACAAAATTGAGTCAACGTGGGGTCAGTAGACAAGTCATTGCGATACTCTTCCCAGTAGCGACTTGTTGCTATGTCCAACTTTTTGGCCAATATAAAGATGAGAAGAGTATTCCAATGTTCAGTAGGTTGCTTTAACGTTGTAAGGGCCCTAATGTTTTTATTAGTTACATCGACAAGGTTACGAAGAGAGGTACTGGACTCCCTCAATACGGGCTCAACATCAAATATTGCCTGTAAATGATTATCAATTAGAAGACGATTGTTATTGAAACGCTCGCATAATAAGTCCCACGCAATTTTGTAATTATTCCCAATAAAATCTATGTTTTTGATAATTAAGGCTGCATTTCCCTGGAGTGAAGCTCGCAAATAGTGAAATTTATTTATCTGATCGATACTAGGGTTATCGTGAATTAATGAAACAAATGTGTCTCTAAATTCGAGCCAGTATTGATAGTTCCCATCGAAACTAGGAAGGTTGATCTGAGGTAGGCGAACAAAATTCTGATTAGAGGGTGCATTTGTGTTATTATTATTGGAGCTTGATACGGAACCTTTTGACGAAACTCCAAGCAGAGAGCGTGCGAGGGCCACCTGGCTGAAGTACTGGCGCTCGAACTCCTCGCGCTCCTCGAGCACAGCCTCTGGGTCCTCTGCGAGAATCTCGATTTCATTCTGTAATGTGTCAAATTCAGTGTACACAACTTCGAATTTATAAAAGCGTTCCTCAAGGTCCAAACGTTGCAACTGCGAAAGGCTGGATTCATTGTTTAATAATTTTAAATAATTAGAAAAAATTGTAAGCTTCGATTTAAAGGTGCCTCGTTTCTTGATCAACGTTTTCATGTCAGCCATTTTGATGAGTGTGTGCGAAATCAAATGAAAGATGCAAAAAACAGCAAAAACAGTACGAAAATAATGGAGACGAGTAGCGTGCAAAACAGCTGATAGATAACAGGTGCGAAGGTTTAGGTCCCGTCACGTTCGATACCTACGAGTATCGTGCGGTCGTCGACCGCGTGTGCGCAACACGTGCTTGGAAAAAAATAATAGGCAGACAAACTGGAGTGCGAATGCGTTTATGGCTTTTGAATATTCACAGGGAAGCAGTAAATGATTTATAATGACTACGAAAATAATTTAGTAAGACAATGGAAATGATTTTATAGCAAAAGTGGAAAAAATAAGATTGGAAAGCGATTAATTGGAACGACTCACGCATAAACCGTATTATACTCCCAACAGAAGGCGACATCAGCTTCTGGATCCTCTTCTTTCTTCAAGACGGCTAAGAAAACGACGATTCCACGTTGGCCCGGTCAAAGTCCACGGACCGGCGATGTGTAGATTCGCGGTACTCGGGTGGGACGAAAAAAAACGAATAAAGACGGCGAGAGGACCAGTGTTAGGGTCCTACGACTATTGGAGTATTAAATAAGACGCGGACTGTAAACGCATAGGATATATTTCTGGATAATTAATACTTTGATCGCGCCTACGAGGGAGGAACCGCGTCCGATGCCGATGATGGTCGAGAGGCTGAGTGCGGCGGAGGGCACCTACGGAGTGTGCCAACCGCCCGCGCATACGGAGAACGCCGATGATGCCCGAACTGGCTGTAGGCGCCAACATACCTACTACGTCCCATATAAATTTTATCGAAATTGATTACTTATTCGTTTTTTGAGAAAATCAAAAACAACAAAATATATACTAAGATCATGTTTTGGTTCGTGGTTCTTGTATCTATGTTGCTCTTATGATTTGTTTTGATTAGGATTCATCACAAAAATAGATGAAATAAAAAAATAATTAAAAAAACCGACTTAAAAAAACTAAAAGCTAAAAATAATTTTAACACTCAGTTACTTTTGGAGTCGGTGCCAGCAGATGACAGTTTGAAGAATGTTTTAGTATGCACCGACTCCAACAGTCCAAAGTAACTGATTAGGCACTTATTTATTTATTTAGGTACCTAGTAATTAATATTTGCACGCTTGTGACCAGACTGAATAAGCTATGACCTCAGACCTTAACAATAACATCGATAATATGTTATATTCATGCAAATAGATGATTTATGTGTTAAAAATATTTTTAGCTTTTTAGCTTTTTGAACGGATAAGCAAGCCGAAGTGGCAGTGGGCGGGGCACATAGCACGTAGAACTGACGTCCGATGGGGCAGAAAGGTTCTGGAATGGAGGCCACGTACCGGCAAGCGCAGCGTAGGACGTCCACCTACAAGGTGGACAGACGACCTGGTAAAGGTTGCTGAAAGCCGCTGGATGCGGGCCGCTTCTAACCGGCCAATCTGGAAGTCACTGGGAGAGGCCTGTGTTCAGTAGTGGACGTCCTATGGCTGAAATTATGATGATAATGAGCTTTTTGAAGTCGGTTTTAGTTTTTTAATAAAATTTATTTATTTTCTTCGATTTCGATATTGGTACCTGAGTAAAAGTTGCACATTTTAATTTAAGAACATCCTGTGAAAGCAATCCCTCGTCTTATCAATCTTCTTCTCAGTAGATACGCTCTTGACAGATAGTGGACAAAAGTCAAAGTCAAAAGTCAAAAATCATTTATTCAATTTAGGACAAAATTTTCACCTAACATTATAGGCCCATATGGGGCAGAACATGTATCCTTATTTTTTGGGCCCTACTAGCGCTTTGAGACAAAACAAAGACAATCTGGCAAGTGCTGAGAAGAAACGCCGGAACAAACTCAGTCACCACTAGCGTTGTTATGTAGTAGTATCGGAGGGGTCATACCTACCGCTGCATTTATTAAAAGGCAGGGTTACTCAAACTTATGCCCCACGTTCCGCAGTTGATGTTTCCAGACAACAGCGAACCCCTAAACCAAAAAAAAGAAAATGTAGCTGTAAAAGAAAATACTGCTATTTATTTCAATGAAAGTAAGAAATACTCACTAAGGTAGCACAAAATTGAAAAGTTTATTCTCAAAACCAGCCGATATGTGGTCCCGATGCGGTGGTAGGGCAAAGCTATATTTTTGGGAAGTGCATAAGTGCCAAAAAGAGGGCCTATTTAAAAAATAACTAAGTAGCTGATGCCGGATCAAGGATCTTGTCAAGCGTACGGCGTGCCTTGTCATCTAGAATTCCAGATAGATACCGTAAGATCGTGCTGCCTTTGTCTAAGGTTGCTGTGCCCCACTGGCTCCATGATAACTGCCAAAGTTATAAAATCTCATCATTTCAGCCATAGGCTATCCTCTGCTAAATGTAGGCCTCCATCAGTTAGCGTGGCGTCCGGATAAAGCCGGACATAGTTAGGCTTTTTGATTGCGTGTCCGGCCAAAATAAATGGTGTCCGGCTTGTCCAGCCTTTGTTAGGCTTTTAGCCAGCGTCACAAATACGCAAAAAAATTAGCACTACGTGCTAATACTATTTTTAAACTACTTTTTATTTAACTAATTATGCGACAGTCAGACAGAAAATCAGTGTGTAAGGCTTTTAGGGCTAAATGTCCAGCTAGATGATCATCCAAGTCCGGCTTTTCAATTTTTGGGCCTGGCAACCCTACCCCCAGTGACTTCCTGATTAGCCGGTTGGAAGCGGCCTGCATCCAGCGGCTTCCCACAACCCTTACCAGGTCCTACGCTGCGGTTGCCGGTACGTGGCCCCCATTCCAAAACCTTTCTGCTCCATCGCCCATTAATTCTACTCACTACTTATGTGCCTCGCCCACTGCCACTTCAGCTTGCTAATCCGTTGGGCTATGTCAGCGACTTTAATTTGTTCGTTTGCGGATCTCCCCATTTCTGATTCGATCTCCCAAAGAAACGCTATGCATAGCCCTTCCATAGCAGTCTATGCGACTTTGAGGTTATAAACTTAACAGCTATTAATTGCAAAGCATTAAATGATAGAGTACGTTATACAGTGTGTTCCTCGATCAGGGCCTTCTTTAACCTATTGGGGGCCCTGGGCATATTAGGATAATGGGGCCTTCATAATTTTTTCAGTTATTGGTTGGTGATCTGGCATGTCCTAGAGGGGGTCCCCGTCGATCGCGGGGTACTGGGCACGTGCCCAGAATGCCCAATGGGAAAGACGGGCCTGTCCTCGATAAAGTACAATCCTGAAAGAGGGTGACACAAGACCAAAAATAAATGTGTGCTTACTATAAGGCACTTAAGTACAATAATCAACACTTAAAGATCTTAGCCTGCTTGTTTTATAAGTTAGAACGTAGCTTCTTCTTTCTTATAAAAGATTAAAAACTTCCTTGATTAACTGACATAATTTTGAAAAAACATCAAAAAACCATGTAATTTATTTTAGAAAAAAAAAGTACTTATAATCAATTTTTAGGGTTCCGTAGCCAAATGGCAAAAAACGGAACCCTTATGGATTCGTCATGTATGTCTGTCTGTCTGTCTGTCCGTCTGTATGTCACAGCCACTTTTTTCCGAAACTATAAGAACTATACTGTTGAAAAAGTAGATGTATTTTGTGAACCGCATTAGGATTTTTACACAAAAAAGGAAAAAAAAAAACAAGAAATTTTGGGGTTTCCCATACTTAGAACTGAAACTCAAATATTTTTTTTACATGTGGGGTATTTATGGATAGTTCTTCAAAAATTATATTGAGGTTTCTAATAAAAAAAAAACTAAACTGAATAGTTTGCGCGAGACACTCTTCCAAAGTGGTAAAATGTGTCTAAAATAAGAGAATGATAAAACTAAAAAATGTATATGATATACATTACCATGCAAACTTCCACCGAAAATTGGTTTGAACGAGATCTAGTAAGTATTTTTTTTTTAATACTTCATAAATCGTAAACCGCAATTTACCTTTCATTCAATCAACTCAAATATAAAAATTTGCTTTATCAGCTCATTAGAACTTTTATATTATGTTACTTGCTGCTACGGAACCCTTCATGGGCGAGTCCGACTCGCACTTGGCCGCTTTTTTGCAAACTTTTTGTTGCTTTAGTTTTACTCATATGTATTTGACATAATATTAGCTTCACTTATTATAAGTACTTATAACTATGTGATAAAATCTTTAAAATAGTTTTTAACTTACTTCTAACTGGCGTATCAATTAAAAACTTTGTAGTACCTATTTGTAATTCGGTTGACAATACAATAATTTGACACCATCGTGCTGATCTGATGATGGAGTCAGGAGGTGGGTGGTGGAACCCTTCAACAACTACTAGTAAAACCTTCGTGTTTGGGCTCATGTGATTCGTTTTTACGAGATCATTATAGAGTTATTTACAGTTTATTAAACTATTATATTTTATTTATATTTTTACAAAATCCTCGATACTTTAATTTTTTTTCCATATTAAGACAAAAGTCTTAATTCAACAACAATAGCTAAGTATTATTATTTGTACACTCTAGGAGTTCTCGGGCCAAAAGGCTTGCGTCCTAGGTCCTATAAAAGGCTTGCGTGGGATATTGTTCTAATACGTACAGGCCGTTTAAGGCGCAAATAATCAAACCTGAAAGACACTGCTGGATCTCTAATCTCTGACTACATCATGGGATGTAATCAGAGATTATACCCAGCATGTATACAGGAACTATAGCAGCTAATGACAATTAATTGGCTTTATTGAAGAAAGATGGGATATTGATGGAAACTAACAGTAACCTGCCTGGTACATAGTCTCAGACTAAAAAAAATGGCAGCCTGTGGTGACATTCCGACAACTGAATGTGCCGGCAACTAAAAATCATGGGTCATGCAAGACCGGACTGTTGTTGCCTAAAGAGTGGAGAGGTGGCTCTGGACTTTAAACGACGATAACTTGCTTCCCTCTGTGGGTCTACATCACAGCACTCACCACTTATGGATCACATCCACCCTTCGAGCATCTGACTCTGCTCCACTCTGACCGGCCGGTTAAGGCAAGCTAGAGGTGAGAGTCCTGGCCTCCTTGGGTTCCACTTTAGCAAGCCGAAGACGAGGGTCTTGGCCGACTCTCGGAAGCACTCGGATTAACAACTGACCTGTGGTGTCGCTTCTTACCACAGCTCGCCACAAAGCTGCCTTTAATGGGGTTCATTATTATTATTTGTACGCTCTAGGAGTTCACGGGCCAAAAGTGACCCGGTCCTTTATAAGGCTTGCGGGGGGATACTGATCCAACACGTAGAGGCCGTTTTAAGCGCAAATAATCAAACCTGAAAGTGTTACACTGCTGGATCCAATCTCTGACTACATCATGGGATGTAATCAGAGATTATACCCAGCATGTGTACAGGAACTATTGCAGCTGAAGACAAATTAATTAGGGCTATTGAAGGAAGATGGAGGGACTGGGTTCTGGGCTATTGATGGAGACTACCGGTCACCTGCCTGGTTCATAGTCTCGGACTGAAAAAAATGGCAGGTGGTGACTCGCCGCCAACTGAATGGGCCCCCCCCTGGCGTCGTAGGTCATGCAAGACCGGACTGAGGAGCAACACTGTTGTTGGCGGCTAAGAGTGGAGAGGTGGCTCTGGACTTTAAACGACGATCACTTGCTCCCCCCTGAGGGTCCGGCATCACGTGCCCACTCGGCACTTACGAACCACATCCACCCTTCGAGCATTATGCTCTAGCGACTCCACTCTGGCCGGCCGGTTAAGGCAAGCCAGAGGCGAGAGTCCTGCAGACCCCCTTGGGTTCCACTTCGGCAAGCCGAAGACGAGGGTCTTGGCCGACTCTCGGGAGCACTCGGATTAACAACTGACCCCGTGGTGTCGCTACTCACCACAGCTCGCCACAAAGCTGCCTTAAATGGGGTTCATTATTATTATTATTACAGTGGTAGGCGAGAAATAATATATTAGGAAGTGTAAAAGAGCTTAATTTAGGCCTATTTACAGAAATAAATTGGTTTTATTGGTTTATTATTAATTTTTTTTAGGTCCATAGTCTTAGGTTTAGCTTTACCCCCTTTCGGGTTTGCATCTAATCCTGGGACACACTGTTTTGAATTTAAATGTTGTAATGAATCGCTTAATTATATCATGTTTCCTAATTTTAGTGACGTCATATAGGTACCTATTATAGAAACGAATATGTGAAAACTCTCGTAAAATAACACCTTATTTTCCCAATGATAAATTGTATCCGAGTAAACATGTCAAATTAGTATTTATCCAATGATTATTTATTACTGATTCCGAACAATAAGTCTGTTTGGTCAGTTGTTGCAATTATTTATTAGTTTACTATGTACCTACGTGAATATGTATTTGTATTGCTCTATTTTTGAGTATATAAGGGGATTGTTGGGGCTGAAAAAGTACAGTCATTTTGACTTCATCGGTCTATATAGGAAATATATCCATAGGCCAAAATGCGTTGGTCGGCTGTGATTGGGCTGTGCGCACTCGGCGTAAGTAGAACTTTCTATTACTAAATAATATTATAAAGATTTTTTCAATCAATTATTACTCAAATTTATTTTTCTCTGTGCTGTTTTTGTGTGGTTTCTTTACTATTAAGTAATAGTAAAGTAAACGCTGTTTTAGAATTCAAAATTTAACAGAAGTCGCAATCCAGTGTCGATCCGCTCCCAGTAACATTACTAATAAAAAAGGTACTCTCGTAAACATTTAATTTGATGTACTAAAATTATAAAAAACTCTCTCAATAAGACTAAAAATAGAACAAAAATAAGTATTTTCTTTTCATTCTCAGTCGCATTACGAATTATAATATATTTTTTGGGTTTACCAGACTACCGTTTTTGATAGAGCGGATCGAGACTGGATTGCGACTTCTGTAATCCTGTACAATTACGAGAATTTGGCTTCATGATGGGTGAACATATTCATAGCGTTTCAGAATCTAAACTTGTAATAGGTATCATTGAACAGGTTCTAGTAGCTGAGGGGCGAATACACCGAACTTGTCGTCGCTATCTCTGAGGTCCCGGGTTCGATTCTCGGTCGGGTCAATATATAAAATGAACTTTTCTATGTTCTCTTGGGTCTGGATGTTGTGGTACCGTCGTTGTTTGAGTTGTTTCTTTCTGTAACACAAGTGCTTAGGCTACTTACCACAGGATCAGAGCAATATATGTGATGTTGTCCAATATTTATATATATTTATATTGCAAAGTTTATCAACCTACTTCACAAAATTACTAATTTTATTGACCGATTTTTATCGAAGATTTAGACAGGTCTTGAAATAAAGAGTCCTCTATATTTTTTCAAATGTCTTTGCTACCAAATTTGTTTTTCATTTTCATTTTAATTTTTATAGTTCAGCACTTCAATACCAAATAGTTAATTATTGAGATATTTTTAGGTTTTCTGGTTGGTCCATGAATTATACCTACTTCATACTTTGCTCCGTTTCTATTGCATATTATATTTTGACTGCTATTTATTTTAGTTTATAAATCATCGTGTCATATTGTATCGATTAAAATAAGTTTCAATTCAATAGATAACAATTTCAAGTCTGTAACTTTTTAAAATGAATATAAAAATAGTTTTATTGACTTGAGAAGCCATCTTTTTTTTCAACTCTGACTCTTAGCTAGGTACATGTTTCCAGAATTTTTAAGAACGCCATACAAAACGGATTGAATCTGGGCTTGTCCGGTCCCTTAGGTTATTATCAAACTTAATACATCTAGATTATAGATATGACTCCCTTTCCTTCGTAACAGTCCTGGAAACAGCTGATTTCCCTAAGAGATCTGTTACGAGATTTGTAGTCGTACAATTATTTATATAATAGTTTGTAGCGACATCTATCTCGCAACATACAAACTAAAAAACTGACGTATCCTACATCGCGATATTAAAGTTATCCGAGCGATTGAACCATATATACAAGAACCCGACAAACAACCGTTGGGCAGTAGCCCACCAGACACAACACCCGTCTGGTCGGAGGATCCTCCCGTTTCAATGGGGGACTGAGGAACTTTACACCCTGTTCCTCAGCAGTCAGCCAGCACCCCCAAAAGTTTATTGAATTTGATCCATCATTTATCCTTCATCTTCCGTTGACGGACTAGATCTAGCTCAAGCTGCTAGGCAGGACCTCTACTGCTGGATTGACTTCTTTTGAGCTACATGCCTTCTGCATCGGTTTCTCCAGCCAACAGAACTAGTTCGTCAATCAGCATGGGTTCCACACAGTGCGTTAGTCAACTTGTAGTCTTTAGGGGACTGGTAAATCCAATTGCCCTTCTATTAGCTTTCAACCGGTCAATCTGGAAGTCACTGGGGGAGGCCTATGTTCAGCAGTGGACGTCCTATGGCTGAAATGATGATGATCTATTATCGACGTTGGTACAGTGGTATTTAATGTGACCCAGTTCAACATGACCCGTTAACATGTCTGAGGACTGAGGCTCAGTGGCGCGAAGACGTGGCTTAAAAGCAAAGGGTTTCGGAATCATCATGGTTGGGGTCAATTTAGAAAAAAATCTTCTAATTTGAAATTTGTTTTTTTGCAATTACATGCTAGTTATCAAAGACTTAAGACGATGACAGTAGTATACTGCTTAGGATTATTAGGCCAATGGTTAGCTGATCAATGTTGCGTCAATGCTATATGCATTGACGCAACATTGATCAGCTAAACATTGGCTTCGACAACGAGAAACACTTGACAAAATTTCTACGGGTTAGCTGACGTGGTAGCTTTGTTGGAAAAGGTCTGTAACATCTTGCAATCATCAATGTGACTTGCAATAAAAATCTGAATCTGAACGCACTGACCTGGCATGTGATGAGACGTGGGTTAACCCACCTGAGACGGTCTATTTTTTCATGTGTTTTATTTGTCTTAACTTGTCTAAATTTTTTATTTTTTTATTTACTTCATTGGTGTAACAGGTAACAATCTTGTAGGTATTAGGCAAACAATTCAAGAACTAGATCTAGACTGTAACCTAAAAACATGTACAATTAAAAAACATTTACATGTAGGTACTTAAAAAAAGTGTTGTTGTGCCTACAAATATGTGTCTTATTATTACAAATGTTTCAATAAAATTGACTTCAAAAAGAGTGCATACGCAATAATTTGTGTTTCATAAATCTGTAATAATTTTAGTTCCAAAAAAATATATACTCAGATTAATAACAATTTACATACTTACCTACCGACTTTTCGTTTGGCTTGGGATGGTTCTCCTTTTTATATTCTATCAAAATAACAGTTAAATTTAGCATATTCGCTAGTAAAAAATAACATTTCGTAACATTCGTGGAGTCATAAATAACTTTCGTGGACACCGAAATTTCATCATTAAATATCGAAGTAGATTATGTACCGTTTTTTATGTTACAAACAGAATTTACCTTACTTTTACGCCTTTTTTATTGTTCTATTTTTTTTCTTGCTAAAAAACGCAAAATTAATTTTGACCATGAAGGTGACGCGGATAATACTTTCTGAAGAATAACTCAGTTGTATTCTGTGAACCGCATTAAGATATTCACACAAATTTTAATATAGAAAAAAAAACAATAAATTTTGGGGTTCCCCATAGAACTAAAACTCGTTTTTTTTTCATCTATCATCTATGGATAGGTCTTCAAAAATGATATTGAAGTTTCTAACATATATTTTTTTCTAAACTGAATAGTTTGCGCGAGAGACACTTTTAAAGTGGTAAAATGTGTAACTTCTAAAATAAGAGAATGATATAACAAAAAATAAAATGATGTACATTAATTACCATGCAAACTTCCACCAAAAATTGGTTTAAACAAGATCTAGTAAGTCGTTTTTTTTAATAATAATGTAGTAAGTACATAATGTTATGGATTTCAGTTTTAACCGACTTCAAAAAAAGGAGGAGGTTCTCAATTCGGTTGTATGTTTTTGCAATAAAATACCATAACTATGACTCGATTGTCGTGACGGGTGAACTTTTACTTATATAGGTACCTACAGGTTGGTATGGAACCCTCGGTGCGCGAGTAGTGACTAGCACTTGGCCGGTTTTTTATTTTATAACTTAACTAACTTTAGTTTTGTATTTTTCCCAGGTACTGAGTGTGAAAGCAGCACCTCAAAGTGAGTGACAGAACCTATAAATAGATATAAGATGGTTTCCTAAGTTTAAATTGTTACGCCGTTAGGCCGGCCCTCTTTGAAAATAATTTGACAAACGCGCACAAAGTCAATATCTGAAAAACACTAACCTCTTATTGTACTAGTACACAAGATAATGAATGTCATTTAGTAATAATTTTCAGAATACTAAGCAACGCTTCTAACTTCTAAATAAAATGATTCAAACTATCCAAATATTCTGACCAATTAACGTCTTCGTTGTCATGTGTACTAGTATAATAATCAAATCAAACAATGAACCCAAAATAGTCTCAAACTTTGGCATTTCCAGTACCTATCATAATTAGGCACATTTCAAAATTTATATACAGCTCTTATTTATGAGTCGCCGAGAATAATTAGATATTGTTTATGTCATCAGTGGCGAGCTATATTTATTTTGAATAACTATTTAAATGTATTTTGCAGCCCAAGAGTATGAGACCAGTAGTCGTAAGTAACTGATTTTAATGTGTTCTTTTTACTTTGATAAAATTATTTATTAAATTCGAAATATTTTGAATCTAAGATGAGTTTCAAACATCAAAGTATTATTTTCTTTAATTTTAATCAAATCAATAAAAAGATTAAATCGGTCATTTTGTTGTAGAATATCAACAAGCCGAAGAAGAAATTATATGTAAGTGCAAGTTGAAATGAAGATTCAGTGGGAATTCTAGTTTATTTTATAGGTAGCTTTACTGAAATGCTTAAGGGACTCGCTAGAATGAGTTAAGTAAAATTTAGTTTAACTAAAATTAAAACGTACAAGTGATACTTACGTAAATAATTTTTACTTTAACACTGTATCTTTTGTGTGTTACAGACATTTAAATATATTTGCTACTTTCTTGAATTTGTTGATATGATAATAAATAATTATCGTGAAGTATTTAATAGTATAAATTATTTTACCTCACTAGCTGACGAAGTAATCGAAATCTCGAAATCTACGCAAAATGGAGTGGAGACAGAAAAAGAGATAATTAAGAAAACCGATAGGCAGTTTTCTGAAAATTCCTATGGATCCCAGCATTCGCAATACTATGGTTAGTTTTAAAAACATAGTACTTTCGATATACATATTTGTAGTAACTAGCTATTTTTATATCGATCAATTGCACACTAACCGGTGGCTTTATTGATAATAAAATTAAGGGCTTATATCAATTTTACTAAATCATTTTCATCGCTAGCGCTTCTGACATAAACTAGTGTAGCTATTCAACGAACTTTATCTCCTTTGGGCAGTATCAATTTAATAAAAATTATTTACTAAACCTCTCCTACATCAGAATTTTCTATCATCCATTGCTATTTTTTATTACTTAGTTAAATAAAGTATTGAAATTAGTTTTACTATAGCCCAATATCTATTCAGAGAATAGCATGGTCTATTAGAACCTTATAGTACGAAAGGGCTTTCTCTATCAACAAGTCAGCTTTCAGATCATGAAAAAGTTTAATAATGTAATCGAAAATGTATTTTAAGACAAAAGTGATCACTGAATTTGACTCAATAAATTACAGGGAACCCTGGAAACCAACACAGAATTATTGAGCTCGATTTGCCAGGTAAAATTAACAAAATGATCTAAAGTAAGACTTTGATAAAACATGGTAAAACGAATTATACTTAATAACTACTAAATGTCACTATTTAATGAATAATACTGTGTTCATATTTAAAGATTTTATTAGAATTTGATTAAATAAGATGATTCAAAAGAGTCACAAAATATTCCAAAGTTTAATAGCGTTACTCAAGGTATCATACTTGGTCCGCTCTTTAATACTAAAGTTATTAGATCTGATTAGATGGTTGTAAAGAAATGAGTAATAAATAAATTGCAAAAAATCACTATTTTGCAATAATTGTAGGAGTAGATGAACTGCCTGTAGAAAAACGACTGATCTCTGAATATTTTTTCAGATGATAATATAAATTATGAGGTGGTCACTAATATTGACAGAGATAGCCCTGTTGTTACTATGAAGTTACTTCCATGGGGTAAGTATTGTAGTATTAGAAGGAGGGGTCAACTATAGAGCATAACAGCTTAAACGGGATACAGAGGATCTCGGTCTCGGTCTCGGTCTCTATCGGTACTCCTTGAAATTTCATAAAGTTCCGAAACATTAAATATTCTTATTATCTTTCTTTTCAGGCTTCGGAGGCCCAGGTAAGTGTCCTCGAGGACATTAGAATTTACTATGTCCAAATTTATTGAGTGTTGAAAATACTAATTACTACAATACTAAATATAATGAGGTTCATTCAGCTACATAAGGAAATGCCTAGTTTGAGACTACAAAACATAAAGTTTTGATCAAGACACTTCAAACTTCTTTGCACAAAAATCAAACAGGGTGGCTTTGGCTCGTACTTCGTTGAAAAAAATCTTTTTCAAGTCAACATATTAACCAGCTACTTATCTTGTTTTTTTTTTTGTGCAAAGCGGTTTATTATCTGATGAGAATGACCATTTAGAAAGTGTCTTTTCTATATTTGCAGCTGCAATAAAAAAAATTCTTTCTTTCACAGGTTCACCATGGTACCCTCCTCCACCCCAGCAGCCGTTGCCATGGCAGCAATGGCCTCAACCACCTGTTCCGTGGCACGTAATGCCACCTCAACCACCCCAAATCCTGCCACCAAGTCAACCAATCCCACCCCAGTGGCAGCAGTACCCATGGCCATGGCAGTACCCTGTCGCGCCTATAGGACCTAGCCCTCCATCTCCAATATACCCTGGTCCTCCCTCCATTCCCCCTCCCTCTCTTCCCCCTCAAACTTCACCAGTCCGGCCACTGCCACCATCTCCTCCTTCTCCACCATCACCACCAGCAGAACAAGGTATTAATTTTGAGGAAGTCCATTTATTTTATTTTTTAATCTAGTATTATACTTGTACCAAAATTAAAGCACATTAGAAATTCTGACGAGGTCAGTAGTTCGCGCTAAAAACAGGTTCAAATCCCATAAAGGAAAATGTCCAAACTAAGCAAAGCTTGTACTATGGCGACTAGGTAACGGATAAACATACTTTAATACATTTATAAACACCCAGGACTTAGGTACAAATGCTCGTGCTCATCACACAAACATTAGCCCCTTGCGGGATTTGAACCCGCAACCGCTGGCTTTGTAGTCTTGAGCGCGAACCACTACACCAGAGGGTTGTCATGTCATGTCATATGAATGTATTTAAAGATGTTATAATGCGTTATCTAGTCACTACAGTAAAAGCGTTGCTTAGTGCCAACCATCACACTGATTGTTTGTTATTTAAAAAAAAAAACCCAATGCACATGCGTACTCCGACCTAAACTAGACCGGGTTTAAAAGCCTGACGAAAAAGAGGGGTGTCATAAGTTTAACATGTGTTTCTGTGTATCTGTCTGTAGCATCGTAGCTCCCAAACGAATGGACAGATTTTGATGTAGTTTTTTTTTGCTTTAAAACTGATAATACAAAGATGGATCTTAGCTAAATTTTTGTCGGGATTTTTTAAAATTTAAAATTTAGTTATTTTGTGAATTTATTCCATGTATGTTACTTTTCAGGGACTACGATTACCGAATCTTCTCAGAAGAGTTCGTCACAATCTCGCCAATCCCAACAGTCGCAGTCTCAACAGAGCAGCTCATCCCGCAAGAAGACTTCATGTAAATATCTGTATAATTCACTCTTTTTATATCAGAAATACATATCATCAACGCCGCGCTGAACCTGTAAGCGCTTGAGGGTTAGAATTTGTCGACTAACTTCCATTTAAAACAATAACATTTAGACGATATTTATACCTAATTCAACCCCTAGAATAGGGGATGAAAGTTGGTATGTGGTAAGAACATTTTAGGTGAAACCAACATGGTTGACAAGCTTTTAAAGAGTAAAATATTAACATGTGTGTCAGTGTGAGTTACTAGTACGGTGTTAAGTAAAGAAAAGAGTTCACTGCCTTTAAATATACTATCACTTATTGACTAATTGCGTTTTTTGAAAAATTACCCCATAACTTTGACACTGAAAGAATTATAATGTCCTTTAGGTATGCGTCGTATACACTTAAAAACTCTGAATTTTGTTTTGAGACATATTTGGTTGCTTCGCTATTGAAAATAATATTTTAAACTTATCGTATACACGCGGCCAATATAATACAATTTCACTAGAACTGCTGAACTTTATAAATATTTATAATTACTTTTTTTCAGCGACGCAAGGATCTGGAGACAACGGCAGTCCAGGTAATCATACATTTTAAATTTATTGGACAAACCGACAAACGATTGTTGAACAGGATAACCTTTGGATCTTGAGAAGTTGTTTTAAAACCTTAGTACGACTTCTGGATTTTTTGGAACCTAAAACTCCAGATGAGAGTAATGAGGTAGACACGCAACCAAAATTACATACTGAAGTACGTTACAAACGCCAACTAGTTCTCGGTAGACGGCTGCTGTGCGCAAGCGCACATAAAGAGGACAAATTAAACTGATAAAAAATATATTACTCGGACTACCACATACTTAATGAATAAAATGAAAAAAAAAATACAATGGTTTATTGCTTTCAAATGTTCAGCAGTGGACGTCCTATGGCTTAAATGATGATGATGATGATTGCTATCAAATAGTTACAAACTTACAACCATACGTATAAAATACTATATTATATTTAACGAAAAAAAAAACAAATTGAGGTGACGCAGCTTGTGCTGATATGGGAACGATATCCCACAGAGCGCTGGATGAATTTGGCTGAATTTTCTAATAATTTTAAACGAGAAACATTATTAAAAAATCAATATTGCAATTTAATTGGAACTAATGGATAATAGAACAAGATAAGAAACAAGAGCACTCTTATAAATGTGTGTGTGTGTGTGTGTATGTACGTGACTTAGAGTAACTTAAAAATAAACTTAAATCCCTGTTAACATTTACAGCAATTACGAAGACGACAGAGTCTAACTCAGACAACTACCAGTCAGCTCAACAGGCGAGCCAAGCTTCGCAAGAGAACTCTTCATCCTCCAACACGAAGATTACATGTACGTATCTTTGGCCAAATATTGGTCCCTAACTTATCTGAAAAGTTTTTCAATAGGTGTAAAATATAAAGTGATGAAGTTTTCCAACTTTCATCCTCTATTTTATGCCTATGGTAAACGAATAAAAAGGGTAACGACACCTCATCCACAACGTCCAAAATCAAATAGTACCTACCTGAAGAAATTCAATGTTTATTTAGATTAAAGTTTATGACTATTTATTGAGTATTATGTGCCCTCATTGTGGGATAAAACTTCGAACTGACTATCCTTTCGCCAGTATTCTGAATCAAATATTTTTTTACGTAAATATTTTATAAAACGCAAAAGTTACCCACTGCTTTGGAATTTGTATAGCTTAGATTTTCAGACATTTGCAAAAAAGTAATTCTTGTTCACCAGGCTACTGTTATGTCAGACCATATTGGTAATAAAATATTGAACGTGAGCGTGTTTTTTTGTCTTCATACATACATTTATGAATAATTTCTTTACTTTCAGCAACCCAAGGATCCCCTGGAAGTCCAGGTAATTAATTTTTAAATAAAATTATTATGAATAACTCCAATAACATGGACTTCTTTTAAATTGGTCGATTTGTTTAACGTCTAAACCCATACTAAACCAAAGACTGTTATCAGTTTGTAGAAGTTTTCTTTGAGGTTTCAAAGCAGTAAGTAATGCTAAAAGCAACAAGGTTTAAAGCTTGTATATCTAATCATATAGCACGTAGAACTTAGAACTGACGGCTGATGGAACAGAAAGGTTCTAGAATGCAGGTTATGTACCGGCAACCGCTGCGTAGGGCGTACACCCACAAGGTGGACAGACGACCTGGTAAAGGTCGCAGGAAGCCGCCGGATGCAGGCCGCTTCCAACCGGCCAACCTGGTAGTCAATGGACCCATTGTTATGAGCCTATGTTCAGCAGTGGACGTCCTATGGCCGAAATGATGATGATGATCTAACCAGAATCTATCATAAACTAGCTTTTCCCCGCGACTTCGTTCGCGTGGTCTTTAGTTTATTCATAAAGGATTTTCTGCGCATTTTTCTAAATTTCTTCTTTCAAAAGAACCTTCTCCTGACAATAACTAACACAACAAAAAAAGAATTACCGAAATTGTTACATCTGTTCACGCGTGATGCGATGACCAAGGGAAATAGAGATTCATTTTTATATTATACTAGCTGTTGCCCGCGACTTCGTTCGCGAGGTGTTTCATAAAAAAAAACCAACTTTCTTAATTTTTTCTTTCATAAGAACCTTCTCCTGTTAATAATTAATACAAAAAAAAAAGAATTAGCCAAATTGTTCTATCCGTTCACACGTGATGCGATGACCAAGGGAAATAGAGATTCATTTTTATATAATAGATAGATACGAGTAAGCTGTTTCCCAGAGGTAACATTTATCAATTTATAAATTACTAAATGTAACAATAAATTTAACATTTACAGCGTCCAGCACGACAGAATCGAATACAAGCAATACCTCGTCAGCGCAACAAGCGACCCAGTCCTCGCAAAACAGTGGTTCATCAACAAACACGAAGACCACACAAAGTAAGTAACAGCGCAGATCGCCAAAAAAATCTACCACCTTTCAGACTTTCTGGTTCTTAGATTATTGATACAGTCTGTTTATTGCAAATATCCCTACCTACGAAATAATCCTAATTTCACATGTAGGGTAGCTTACCCTAAAAATACATATTTTCCAACATTTTATTCTACCACTGTCGGCGTAATTGATACACCTACAAAATTACAGCTTTTTAGTACTAACCTCAAACAGACAGACAGACAGACATGACGAAACTATAAGGGTTCCTTGTCAGGACTACGGAACTGTAAAAACCTGTTTTGATTTTGACATCACAAATAGACGCTACAATTTTATTTATTTGTATTTTAAATACGCAAATCAATAATTTAGCACCTGGAATACGATGATTGATATACTTCTATTCTTTCAGCTACGCAAGGATCTTCAGGAAATCCAGGTAAGAATAATGAACATCATCATCATTTCAACCGTAGGACATCCACTGCTGAACATAGGCCTTCCCGAAAAGGGGAGATTGCCAATACTCGCCACGCTTGGCAGGCGGGTTGGCGAGCGCAGTTTTTATAATATTTCGCTCGCAGACGCTGCTGCCCGTCTCGTGCTACAGGAATTAGTCGCCTCTTACGACACGCCTCCTGTTCATGATGGGGAAGTGTATTCTTTATGGCCGTCCCCACAAGAATAATAGTTTTTGTTTAATTATCCACTTATTAAGTGCAATCAAAATCGGCCTATCTGAGACTGACCTATGATCGCCCTCAGATGACTAGCCAACATCTGTCTACTAGATGTTAAGTGTAACTTAGCCTGACTTTGGATCTTATCGCTTTTTCATAAGGTAGATTTTCGGTGGCCAAGGCGTGGTCTCCAGACCCGTTTTACTCCACCTTACATCGGTTTTGCGTTGCGACAGATGTGGGCGGTCCCCTGCCGCTTTTACTTGCTACATTTTAGAACTATGTCCATTACTTTGTTCTGTAATATATAAAAGTAATGGGCATAGTTCTAGTCTTAAGTAAAACAACGAAGTGATCCTAAAGGGTTTCGTTTTTCCTTTTTAAGGTTCGGAACCTTTTTTTGTGGGTTCGAAACCCTAAAAACAGTTTCTTTCTTCGATTCTGTTTCATTTAGTTTACCTTTCTTAATTAACAGTGAGCAGTAGCACTACTGAGTCAAGCTCAAACAACCAATCGTCCGCTCAGCAGTCCAGTCAATCGTCGCAGACGCAATCTTCGACATCTTCTACCAAGACTACGACCAAAGGTATGGGTACAAGGTACCTCCTTCTTTAGGTGGTGCAGGAAACTGCTATTGTTTATAGTTAAGTAAGTAAGTTTGCAGGGCACAGGCCTCACGTGGTTGGGCCATACTCTCCCACGCTGGCTCAGTGAGAGTTTAGGGAGGGATATTGTAAGGCCAGAAGTTAAACCCTACTGTCAGATGCAAGAAACAAGCCGCCTTAAGGTCTCACGACAGCAAGCGCTGTTGGCCAAGACTAACTTTTGCTTTAACCCTCAGTGTCATAGCAACTTTTTCCATAAAGGTGGTGACAACAAAATAATTTCAAATATCACGCAAAATCAATCTCTTTGTTCACTAGGTACATCCGGATCACAAGGAACAAAGCCAACATCAGGCACTCCAGGAACACCAGGCACACCAGGCACACCGGCAACTCCAGGAACCCCAGGCACTCCAGGAACACCAGGCACGCCAGGAACACCAGGCACGCAAGCTACACCAGGAACACCAGCCACACCTGGCACCCCAGGAACTCCAGGCACACCATCCACACCTGGCACCCCAGGAACTTCAGGCACACCAGCCACTCCTGGCACACCAGGAACTCCAGGCACTCCAGGAACCCCAGGCACGCCAGCTACCCCAGGCACACCAGGCACTCCAGGCACACCAGGCACGCCAGCTACACCAGGAACTCCAGTGACACCAGGTAATTTAGATGTTTTACTTCGTTCGCGTGGCCTTTTTGTAAGTACTTAAGCAACGGCGTGACCGTTTTTACCGATTTCAGTAAAGGAGTTCTCAATTCGGTGAATTAAATTTTTTTTATAAATGTTCCACGATCATTTCTTACCACTTCAACTTAATTCGATAATTCTTTTCTTCGATAATACTTTCGGAATAGTCCCATACAAATTTCGTCAAGTTGATGATGATTGATCATCAAACATTGCGCGCCAACTGATTTTAAATTACCCAATTTATTCGGCAAATGTGAACCTATTTAGGTGATTCTTTTTTTGTTGAATAGCTTATACTTCAAATAAAGTATTTGTATAAAAAATTGATTAAAAAAAACACAAATAAGGGTTGAAATCGGTGTTCAGCAGTTATCTTTTGTTTGCACTCTTATGATTCGTTTTGTTAAGGATGTATCACTGAAATAGATGAAATAAGTTATTTTATTTATTTTATTATTTTATAAGTAAACTTTATAAAATAATACTTAAACAACTTCAAGTTGGACAGTTCATCTATTTAGAAAGGTTTAAAGCTATTTTCTTGTTACGCTACTACGACTAATAAAAACGGAGTATTAGTAAAAAATATTGCAAAAACGGAAATAATATTCCCTTTGAGAGCTTTCATTGCGTGCGCTCACTGACTGATTGTGTACCGGATGCTCTTTGTCCCTCAGTACAATCTGATGCAGGGTTACTACTCGCACATAGAATAAGTAGTAGGCATTATATGTGCATTTCATTGATTAACCTTTAACATGTTATTTGTTAAACGTTATTATGATAAATTTTTTATTGAACAAGGAACTCCAGGACAACAACCAGGGCAGCCAGGTGGTCAAAAACCTGGTAAGAAACCATGCGGTCCAAGCAAACAGCCAGGTAGCCAACCAGGACAACAAACTGGTGGCCAGCCAGGAACTCCAGGCACACCAGCCACTCCTGGCACACCAGGAACTCCAGGCACTCCAGGAACCCCAGGCACGCCAGCTACCCCAGGCACACCAGGCACTCCAGGAACTCCAGGTACACCAGCCACACCAGGCACTCCAGGTGACCAGCCAGGTGGACCAAAGCCAGGACAGCAACCAGAACAACAACCTGGTGGCCAGCCAGGAACACCAAGCACACCAGCCACACCTGGCACCCCAGGAACTCCAGGCACACCATCCACACCCGGCACGCCAGGAACTCCAGCCACACCAGCCACTCCTGGCACACCAGGAACTCCAGGCACTCCAGGAACCCCAGGCACGCCAGCTACCCCAGGCACACCAGGCACTCCAGGATCTCCAGGTACACCAGCCACACCAGGCACTCCAGGTGACCAGCCAGGTGGACCAAAGCCAGGACAGCAACCAGAACAACAACCTGGTGGCCAGCCAGGAACACCAAGCACACCAGCCACACCTGGCACCCCAGGAACTCCAGGCACACCATCCACACCCGGCACGCCAGGAACTCCAGCCACACCAGCCACTCCTGGCACACCAGGAACTCCAGGCACTCCAGGAACCCCAGGCACGCCAGCTACCCCAGGCACACCAGGCACTCCAGGAACTCCAGGCACACCAGCCACACCAGGCACTCCAGGTGACCAGCCAGGTGGACCAAAGCCAGGACAGCAACCAGAACAACAACCTAGTGGCCAGCCAGGAACACCAGGCACACCAGCCACACCTAGCACCCCAGGAACTCCAGGCACACCAGCCACTCCTGGCACACCAGGAACTCCAGGCACTCCAGGAACCCCAGGCACGCCAGCTACCCCAGGCACACCAGGCACGCCAGGAACTCCAGGCACACCAGCCACACCAGGCACCCCAGGCGACCAGACAGGTGGACCACAGACAGGGCAGCAACCAAGCAACCAACCAGGTGGACAACAGCCTGCACAGCAAACAGGACAACAACCTGGTGGCCAGCCAGGAACACCAGGCACACCAGCCACTCCTGGCACACCAGGAACTCCAGGCACTCCAGGAACCCCAGGCACGCCAGCTACCCCAGGCACACCAGGCACTCCAGGAACTCCAGGTACACCAGCCACACCAGGCACTCCAGGTGACCAGCCAGGTGGACCAAAGCCAGGACAGCAACCAGAACAACAACCTGGTGGCCAGCCAGGAACACCAAGCACACCAGCCACACCTGGCACCCCAGGAACTCCAGGCACACCATCCACACCCGGCACGCCAGGAACTCCAGCCACACCAGCCACTCCTGGCACACCAGGAACTCCAGGCACTCCAGGAACCCCAGGCACGCCAGCTACCCCAGGCACACCAGGCACTCCAGGAACTCCAGGCACACCAGCCACACCAGGCACTCCAGGTGACCAGCCAGGTGGACCAAAGCCAGGACAACAACCAGAACAACAACCTGGTGGCCAGCCAGGAACACCAGGCACACCAGCCACACCTAGCACCCCAGGAACTCCAGGCACACCAGCCACTCCTGGCACACCAGGAACTCCAGGCACTCCAGGAACCCCAGGCACGCCAGCTACCCCAGGCACACCAGGCACTCCAGGCACACCAGGCACGCCAGCTACACCAGGAACTCCAGTGACACCAGGTAATTTAGATGTTTTACTTCGTTCGCGTGGCCTTTTTGTAAGTACTTAAGCAACGGCGTGACCGTTTTTACCGATTTCAGTAAAGGAGTTCTCAATTCGGTGAATTAAATTTTTTTTATAAATGTTCCACGATCATTTCTTACCACTTCAACTTAATTCGATAATTCTTTTCTTCGATAATACTTTCGGAATAGTCCCATACAAATTTCGTCAAGTTGATGATGATTGATCATCAAACATTGCGCGCCAACTGATTTTAAATTACCCAATTTATTCGGCAAATGTGAACCTATTTAGGTGATTCTTTTTTTGTTGAATAGCTTATACTTCAAATAAAGTATTTGTATAAAAAATTGATTAAAACAAACACAAATAAGGGTTGAAATCGGTGTTCAGCAGTTATCTTTTGTTTGCACTCTTATGATTCGTTTTGTTAAGGATGTATCACTGAAATAGATGAAATAAGTTATTTTATTTATTTTATTATTTTATAAGTAAACTTTATAAAATAATACTTAAACAACTTCAAGTTGGACAGTTCATCTATTTAGAAAGGTTTAAAGCTATTTTCTTGTTACGCTACTACGACTAATAAAAACGGAGTATTAGTAAAAAATATTGCAAAAACGGAAATAATATTCCCTTTGAGAGCTTTCATTGCGTGCGCTCACTGACTGATTGTGTACCGGATGCTCTTTGTCCCTCAGTACAATCTGATGCAGGGTTACTACTCGCACATAGAATAAGTAGTAGGCATTATATGTGCATTTCATTGATTAACCTTTAACATGTTATTTGTTAAACGTTATTATGATAAATTTTTTATTGAACAAGGAACTCCAGGACAACAACCAGGGCAGCCAGGTGGTCAAAAACCTGGTAAGAAACCATGCGGTCCAAGCAAACAGCCAGGTAGCCAACCAGGACAACAAACTGGTGGCCAGCCAGGAACTCCAGGCACACCAGCCACTCCTGGCACACCAGGAACTCCAGGCACTCCAGGAACCCCAGGCACGCCAGCTACCCCAGGCACACCAGGCACTCCAGGAACTCCAGGTACACCAGCCACACCAGGCACTCCAGGTGACCAGCCAGGTGGACCAAAGCCAGGACAGCAACCAGAACAACAACCTGGTGGCCAGCCAGGAACACCAAGCACACCAGCCACACCTGGCACCCCAGGAACTCCAGGCACACCATCCACACCCGGCACGCCAGGAACTCCAGCCACACCAGCCACTCCTGGCACACCAGGAACTCCAGGCACTCCAGGAACCCCAGGCACGCCAGCTACCCCAGGCACACCAGGCACTCCAGGAACTCCAGGTACACCAGCCACACCAGGCACTCCAGGTGACCAGCCAGGTGGACCAAAGCCAGGACAGCAACCAGAACAACAACCTGGTGGCCAGCCAGGAACACCAAGCACACCAGCCACACCTGGCACCCCAGGAACTCCAGGCACACCATCCACACCCGGCACGCCAGGAACTCCAGCCACACCAGCCACTCCTGGCACACCAGGAACTCCAGGCACTCCAGGAACCCCAGGCACGCCAGCTACCCCAGGCACACCAGGCACTCCAGGAACTCCAGGCACACTAGCCACACCAGGCACTCCAGGTGACCAGCCAGGTGGACCAAAGCCAGGACAGCAACCAGAACAACAACCTAGTGGCCAGCCAGGAACACCAGGCACACCAGCCACACCTAGCACCCCAGGAACTCCAGGCACACCAGCCACTCCTGGCACACCAGGAACTCCAGGCACTCCAGGAACCCCAGGCACGCCAGCTACCCCAGGCACACCAGGCACGCCAGGAACTCCAGGCACACCAGCCACACCAGGCACCCCAGGCGACCAGACAGGTGGACCACAGACAGGGCAGCAACCAAGCAACCAACCAGGTGGACAACAGCCTGCACAGCAAACAGGACAACAACCTGGTGGCCAGCCAGGAACACCAGGCACACCAGCCACTCCTGGCACACCAGGAACTCCAGGCACTCCAGGAACCCCAGGCACGCCAGCTACCCCAGGCACACCAGGCACTCCAGGAACTCCAGGTACACCAGCCACACCAGGCACTCCAGGTGACCAGCCAGGTGGACCAAAGCCAGGACAGCAACCAGAACAACAACCTGGTGGCCAGCCAGGAACACCAAGCACACCAGCCACACCTGGCACCCCAGGAACTCCAGGCACACCATCCACACCCGGCACGCCAGGAACTCCAGCCACACCAGCCACTCCTGGCACACCAGGAACTCCAGGCACTCCAGGAACCCCAGGCACGCCAGCTACCCCAGGCACACCAGGCACTCCAGGAACTCCAGGCACACCAGCCACACCAGGCACTCCAGGTGACCAGCCAGGTGGACCAAAGCCAGGACAACAACCAGAACAACAACCTGGTGGCCAGCCAGGAACACCAGGCACACCAGCCACACCTAGCACCCCAGGAACTCCAGGCACACCAGCCACTCCTGGCACACCAGGAACTCCAGGCACTCCAGGAACCCCAGGCACGCCAGCTACCCCAGGCACACCAGGCACGCCAGGAACTCCAGGCACACCAGCCACACCAGGCACCCCAGGCGACCAGACAGGTGGACCACAGACAGGGCAGCAACCAAGCAACCAACCAGGTGGACAACAGCCTGCACAGCAAACAGGACAACAACCTGGTGGCCAGCCAGGAACACCAGGCACTCCAGCCACTCCTGGCACACCAGGAACTCCAGGCACTCCAGGAACCCCAGGCACGCCAGCTACCCCAGGCACACCAGGCACGCCAGGAACTCCAGGCACACCAGCCACACCAGGCACCCCAGGCGACCAGCCAGGTGGACCACAGACAGGGCAGCAACCAAGCAACCAACCAGGTGGACAACAGCCTGCACAGCAAACAGGACAACAACCTGGTGGCCAGCCAGGAACACCAGGCACTCCAGCCACACCTGGCACCCCAGGAACTCCAGGCACACCAGCCACTCCTGGCACACCAGGAACTCCAGGCACTCCAGGAACCCCAGGCACGCCAGCTACCCCAGGCACACCAGGCACTCCAGGCACACCAGGCACGCCAGCTACACCAGGAACTCCAGTGACACCAGGTAATTTATGTTTTACTTCGTTCGCGTGGCCTTTTTGTAAGTTCTTAAGCAACGGCGTGACCGTTTTTACCGATTTCAGTAAAGTTCTCAATTCGGCGATTTTTTTTTTTATAAATGTTTCACGATCATTCCTTACCTTAAAAAATTGATAAAAAAAACACAAATAAGGGTTGAAATCGGTGTTCAGCAGTTATCTTTTGTTTGCACTCTTATGATTCGTTTTGTTAAGGATGTATCACTGAAATAGATGAAATAAGTAAACTTTATAAAATAATACTTAAACAACTTCAAGTTGCATAGTCCATCTATTTAGAAAGGTTTAAAGCTATTTTCTCGTTACGCTACTACGACTAATAAAAAATGAGTATTAGTGAAAAATATTGCAAAAACGGAAATAATATTCCCTTTGAGAGCTTTCATTGCGTGCGCTCACTGACTGATTGTGTACCGGATGCTCTTCGTCCCTCAGTACAATCTGATGCAGGGTTACTACTCGCACATAGAATAATTAGTAGGCATTATATGTGCATTTCATTGATTAACCTTTAACATGTTATTTGTTAAACGTTATTATGATAATTTTTTTATTCAACAAGGAACTCCAGGACAACAGCCAGGGCAGCCAGGTGGACAAAAACCTGGTAAAAAACCATGCGGTCCAGGCAAACAGCCAGGTAGCCAACCAGGACAACAAACTGGTGGCCAGCCAGGAACTCCAGCCACACCAGCCACTCCTGGCACACCAGGAACTCCAGGCACTCCAGGAACCCCAGGCACGCCAGCTACCCCAGGCACACCAGGCACTCCAGGAACTCCAGGCACACCAGCCACACCAGGTACTCCAGGTGACCAGCCAGGTGGACCAAAGCCAGGACAGCAACCAAGCAACCAACCAGGTGGACAACAGCCTGCACAGCAACCAGAACAACAACCTGGTGGCCAGGCAGGAACACCAAGCACACCAGCCACACCTGGCACCCCAGGAACTCCAGGCACACCATCCACACCTGGCACCCCAGGAACTTCAGGCACACCAGCCACTCCTGGCACACCAGGAACTCCAGGCACTCCAGGAACCCCAGGCACGCCAGCTACCCCAGGCACACCAGGCACACCAGGCACTCCAGGTGACCAGCCAGGTGGACCAAAGCCAGGACAGCAACCAAGCAACCAACCAGGTGGACAGCAGCCTGCACAGCAACCAGAACAACAACCTGGTGGCCAGCCAGGAACACCAAGTACACCAGCCACACCTGGCACCCCAGGAACTCCAGGCACACCATCCACACCCGGCACGCCAGGAACTCCAGCCACACCAGCCACTCCTGGCACACCAGGAACTCCAGGCACTCCAGGAACCCCAGGCACGCCAGCTACCCCAGGCACACCAGGCACTCCAGGAACTCCAGGCACACCAGCCACACCAGGCACTCCAGGTGACCAGCCAGGTGGACCAAAGCCAGGACAGCAACCAGAACAACAACCTGGTGGCCAGCCAGGAACACCAAGCACACCAGCCACACCTGGCACCCCAGGAACTCCAGGCACACCATCCACACCCGGCACGCCAGGAACTCCAGCCACACCAGCCACTCCTGGCACACCAGGAACTCCAGGCACTCCAGGAACCCCAGGCACGCCAGCTACCCCAGGCACACCAGGCACTCCAGGAACTCCAGGCACACCAGCCACACCAGGCACTCCAGGTGACCAGCCAGGTGGACCAAAGCCAGGACAGCAACCAGAACAACAACCTGGTGGCCAGCCAGGAACACCAGGCACACCAGCCACACCTAGCACCCCAGGAACTCCAGGCACACCAGCCACTCCTGGCACACCAGGAACTCCAGGCACTCCAGGAACCCCAGGCACGCCAGCTACCCCAGGCACACCAGGCACGCCAGGAACTCCAGGCACACCAGCCACACCAGGCACCCCAGGTGACCAGCCAGGTGGACCAAAGCCAGGACAGCAACCAAGCAACCAACCAGGTGGACAACAGCCTGCACAGCAAACAGGACAACAACCTGGTGGCCAGCCAGGAACACCAAGCACACCAGCCACACCTGGCACCCCAGGAACTCCAGGCACACCATCCACACCTGGCACCCTAGGAACTTCAGGCACACCAGCCACTCCTGGCACACCTGGAACTCCAGGCACTCCAGGAACCCCAGGCACGCCAGCTACCCCAGGCACACCAGGCACTCCAGGCACACCAGGCACGCCAGCTACACCAGGAACTCCAGTGACACCAGGTAATTTATATGTTTTACTTCGTTCGCGTGGCCTTTTTGTAAGTTCTTAAGCAACGGCGTGACCGTTTTTACCGATTTCAGTAAAGGAGTTCTCAATTCGGCGTATATTTTTAATTTTTTATAAATGTTTCACGATCATTCCCCACCTTAAAAAATTGATTAAAAAAAACACAAATAAGGGTTGAAATCGGTGTTCAGCAGTTATCTTTTGTTTGCACTCTTATGATTCGTTTTGTTAAGGATGTATCACTGAAATAGATGAAATAAGTAAACTTTATAAAATAATACTTAAACAACTTCAAGTTGGATAGTCCATCTATTTAGAAAGGTTTAAAGCTATTTTCTCGGAAAAAACTAAAAACGGAAATAATATTCCCTTTGGGAGCTTTCATTGCGTGCGCTCACTGACTGATTGTGTACCGGATGCTCTTCGTCCCTCAGTACAATCTGATGCAGGGTTACTACTCGCACATAGAATAAGTAGTAGGCATTATATGTGCATTTCATTGATTAACCTTTAACATGTTATTTGTTAAACGTTATTATGATTAATTTTTTATTCAACAAGGAACTCCAGGACAACAGCCAGGGCAGCCAGGTGGACAAAAACCTGGTAAGAAACCATGCGGTCCAGGCAAACAGCCAGGTAGCCAACCAGGACAACAAACTGGTGGCCAGCCAGGAACTCCAGGCACACCAGCCACTCCTGGCACACCCGGAACTCCAGGCACTCCAGGAACCCCTGGCACGCCAGCTACCCCAGGCACACCAGGCACGCCAGGAACACCAGGCACACCAGCCACACCAGGCACCCCAGGTGACCAGCCAGGTGGACCAAAGCCAGGACAGCAACCAAGCAACCAACCAGGTGGACAACAGCCTGCACAGCAACCAGAACAACAACCTGGTGGCCAGCCAGGAACTCCAGGCACACCAGCCACACCTAGCACCCCAGGAACTCCAGGCACACCAGCCACTCCTGGCACACCAGGAACTCCAGGCACTCCAGGAACCCCAGGCACGCCAGGAACTCCAGGTACACCAGCTACACCAGGAACTCCAGTGACACCAGGTAATTTATATGTTTTACTTCGTTCGCGTGGCCTTTTTGTAAGTTCTTAAGCAACGGCGTGACCGTTTTTACCGATTTCAGTAAAGGAGTTCTCAATTCGGCGAACTTAATTTTTTTTTATTAATGTTCCACGATCATTCCTTACCACTTTAACTTAATTCGATAATTCTTTTCTTGTTCGAATACTTTAGGAATAGTCCCATACAAATTTCGTCAAGTTGATGATGATTGATCATCAAACATTGCGCGCCAACTGATTTTAAATTACCCAATATATTCGCCAAATGTGAACCTATTGAGGTGATTCTTTTTTTGTTGAATAGCTTATACTTCAAATTGTTGAGGTTTAGGGTTTCTTGGTGAAATAAACTGAGAATTTCTGATGAATTAACTCTATAATTCGTAAAGCACATTTAGCCATGAACAAGAAAAAAACGAGAAGAAAAAGACAACCTTTTTATCATCTAAAAAAATATAAGACAATGGAATGAACTCCTATACAGCCATACTAAAATGTTATATTCAATAGGGAGTATTTTAAAAATCTTACTTTTATATAAAGTTAATTCCACATTTCCATAAATAACATTACACAGTAGCAACAGTTTTAATCAAATATAGCTTAAGATTTGTTCTCTTAGGCCTATAAACTTTTGGGTGGGTAATGGTTTTGTTAGAATGTCTGCTAGTTGCTTATTGCTTTCAACATAATTAATATCAATTAAACCATTATCCACCTTCTCCCTAATAAAATTATATTTAACATCTATATGTTTTGTGCGTTTATGGTAAACAGGATTTCGTATCAGCTGTATAGCACTCTGGTTGTCAACATTTAATGTTATAACATTTCTATTATTAATATTATTATTCATACATTCGCCTATATCTTTTAAAAATTGATTTATCCACAAAATTTCTTTTGAGGCTTCACAAGAGGCAATAAATTCTGCTTCAGTGGTGGAGAGAGCAATGGTTCTTTGCTTTTGGCTAGACCAGGTCACAGGTCCCCCATTCATAAGAAAAATATATCCTGAGGTAGATTTTCTGGTATCTAGATCCCCGGCAAAGTCTGAATCAGAGTAACCCACAATATCATTGCTTTCTCCATATTTGATACATACATTTCTACTACTTATTAAATATCTAAGAATTCTCTTAACAGCATTTACATGTTGTCTTCCAGGGTTATTAATATACCTACTTAAAAGATTGACAGAGAATGCTATATCTGGTCGTGAAACTGAGCACAAATACAATAATGCTCCTATTGCTTCCCTATATGGAAAACTTGAAACACATTCATCTGTATTTTTGCTAATGGAAACATTTACATCTGCTGGAGTACTAACAGGATTTGCATCACACATATTAAACCTTTTTATTAATTGATCAATATAGCTTCCTTGATGAATACAAATGCAATCATTTACTTTACATATTTCTAGTCCAACAAAATAAGATAAATTTAACTGTTTAATTTTAAAACTTTTGTTAAGGCAGTCTATAATCTCAGATATTAGTTTCTCATTAGAGCAAATTATAAGAGCATCATCTACAAATAATACTAAATAAACTTTGACATTTTTAAAATATCCTATATAAACACATTGATCAGCCTGCGACTGTTCAAAATTGTATGACATTAAAAACTGTGTAAACTTTTTATTCCAGCATCTGGATGCTTGTTTTAAACCGTACAAGGATTTATTTAATTTTAAAATTTTATTCTCTTTAAGTGATAGACCATCAGGAACTTCCAAATAAATTTCTTCATCAAGATCCCCATTGAGGAATGCTGTCTTTACATCAAATTGTTTTATTATATAGTCATGTTTAGCTGCAATACTCAAAAGAATTCTTATCGAATCATACCGAGTCGTCGGTGAAAAAGTTTCCTGATAGTCGATCCCTTTTATCTGAGTAAAGCCTCGTGCACATAGACGTGCTTTGTAACGCACAATTTTACCATCTACATCTCTTTTTAATGCAAAGACCCACTTTGAAGTAATTGTTCTCTGGTTATTTCTATCAACTATTACCAAGTCTGGTTCTCCTCATGTGAATCCAACTCTTCGTTGATAGCTTCCGTCCATTTAGATTTCTGTGGGCTATTAATTGCTTCCTCATATGTTGATGGTACTAACAATTCTACAAGGTTTGCTTTATAGTTTATATTTCTTCTGGGTCTCAAGTTAACAAAATGAGGTTGTTCTACATCTGAAATTTCATGAGACGGTTCATATGTTGGATCATCATCATTGCAGCTTAATAAACTGTCATCATTCAACGAAGTTTCAGGTGTTTCGCTATCTATGGGACTACAATCTGGCTGATATGACACTTGTGTATTGTTTTCATTTTCAATACATATTTTTGCAATATTTTTCCTTATTTCCGGGACCTTATTTTCATTAAATATCACATTTCTAGATATTTTTATCAGCTTTGTTCTTGGATCAAACATTTTGTAATTCATATTGTCATAACCGACTAATATCATTTGTTCACTCTTCTTGTCTAATTTTACTCGCTGTTGTTCAGGGATATGAACATATCCTTCACTTCCAAAAACTTTAATGTGATTTAAGTTAGGTTTAACACCTGTCCATATCTCATATGGTGTTTTATTTGGAGTCTGAGAAGAAGAAGTTCTGTTTAATATGTACACTGCGCAGTTAATTGCCTCTGCCCAAAGATACAGAGGTGTATCTCTTGCATATAGCATTGAACGAGCACTTTCAACAATAGTGCGCAGCTCCCTCTCGGCCCTGCCATTCTGTTCTGGTGTATATGGAGCCGTACACTCATGTTCTATTCCCTTCTGATCCAAGAAATCTTTAAAAGCTTTATTAATATACTCTCCACCATTATCTGTATGTAGCAATTTAATGTTGCACATATATTTATTGTGAATAATTGAATTGTACTTCTTAAAGCATTCAAAAACATCAGACTTATTTTTTATAAAGTAAACATGGCGATAATTGGAAGCAGCGTCTTTAAATAGTAGAAAATATCTCATACCTCGAACTGAAGTCACATTCATGGGTCCACAGACATCACTGTAAACCAATTCACCTGGTTGAAGAGTTTCACGCACTGATTTCTTAAATGGTAAGCGAGTCTGCTTACCGTAGGAGCACGCCTCACACATGAAATCTGAGTTTTGAGATTCATCAATTTTCAGTCCTTCTACAACACCATTAGCACACATACTTTTAATTTCTTTTAGGTTAACATGTCCCAGTCTCTCATGCCACATTTTAAGATCACTTTTTACTAAGTTGCACGTATTAGACACTGTTTTAATGTTTAGTTCATACAAGTTATTTCCTTTTAAGTCTGCACTCATTACCACTACATTTTTGTTGTATATAAGAGCACTAGTGTCCTTCTTCATTATAGTATAGCCTTTCCGCATAACCGCACCTTCTGATAACAAGTTTCGTCGTAATTTAGGCACATACAGGACATCATCTAATCTGCTTGTCTCCCATCTTCCATTTATTAGTCGTTCTATCATAATACATCCTTTTCCTTGAACTTCTACTGATTGTTTATTACCCAAACTTAGTGATGACTGAAACTCTTTGAATTCAGTGAAATATTCTTTCTTGAAAGTCATGTGAGCTGATGCACCGCTGACCATAATCCATATATCTTCATTACAAACACTCTCATCTTTATCTTCAACATTAAATGCTAACATTGTATCTTCTTGATGAGGTTTTCTAGTAGACTTGTTAGGTGCACGGCATTCCCTTGCGAAATGCCCTCTTTTACCACAGTTGTAGCACTCAAAGCGATGCTGCTGATTTGAACTTTGATTTGGGTTTTTATTTCTTGGTATTTCCTTTGTGTTTCCCAGGTTGTTGTTTTTTGTTTTGGAGACTATAAGAGCTGTCTCAACTTCCTCTTCACAAGTCATACTCGCTTCCTCATCCAGTAAACGAGCAGTCAAGTTAGTTATAGTTTGCTGTTTGGGATCCATTGATAACCAAGCTTGACGTAATGATCTGAACTTTGAAGGTAATGTGCCCAATATCTTTGTAATAATTGCTGTATCACTAATATTTTCACCACATTCTCTAAGCTGTTTAGCCAAGTTTTCTACGTTTGATATATGTTGAGCAATACTATAACTTGGTGTCATTTTTTATTGGTAGAACTTCTCGTGAATTAACATTTTGTTCATCTCACTCTTTTGCTCATAAATAGACTCGAGTTTGGCCATGATCTCTTGTGCTGTTTCACAATTTTCAATAAGATTGATTTGTTTTAGATCCATAGAAGAGGTAAGAATGAACATTGCCATTCCGTCGTCTTTAATCCATTGTTCAGTCCCATTATCTGGTTTTGGTGTGTTAATGTTGATCCCCTTTGCTTGTAGCGCACATTTCATTTGGAACTTCCATTGTCGAAAATTACTTCCATCGAATTTTTCGACATTCATGTTCCGTGAATCCATTTTGAGGTTATACAAACACGGCTTCTTTTCTTTGTCACTGTTCTTCAGTATTTCTATATTTAGAGTCGTCCTGGGCCCATAACCTGTTGAGGTTTAGGGTTTCTTGGTGAAATAAACTGAGAATTTCTGATGAATTAACTCTTTAATTCGTAAAGCACATTTAGCCATGAACAAGAAAAAAACGAGAAGAAAAAGACAACCTTTTTATCATCTAAAAAAATATAAGACAATGGAATGAACTCCTATACAGCCATACTAAAATGTTATATTCAATACAAATAAAGTATTTGTATAAAAAATTGATAAAAAAAAACACAAATACGGGTTGAAACCGGTGTTCAGCAGTTATCTTTTGTTGGCACTCTTATGATTCGTTTTTTTAAGGATGTATCACTGAAATAGATGAAATAAGTAAACTTTATAAAATAATACTTAAACAACTTCAAGTTGGACAGTTCATCTATTTAGAAAGGTTTAAAGCTATTTTCTCGTTACGCTACTACGACTAACAAAAATGAGTATTAGTGAAAAATATTGCAAAAACGGAAATAATATTCCCTTTGAGAGCTTTCATTGCGTGCGCTCACTGACTGATTGTGTACCGGATGCTCTTCGTCCCTCAGTACAATCTGATGCAGGGTTACTACTCGCACATAGAATAAGTAGTAAGCATTATATGTGCATTTCATTGATTAACCTTTAACATGTTATTTGTTAAACGTTATTATGATAAATTTTTTATTCAACAAGGAACTCCAGGACAACAGCCAGGGCAGCCAGGTGGACAAAAACCTGGTAAGAAACCATGCGGTCCAGGCAAACAGCCAGGTAGCCAACCAGGACAACAAACTGGTGGCCAGCCAGGAACTCCAGGCACACCAGCCACTCCTGGCACACCAGGAACTCCAGGCACTCCAGGAACCCCAGGTACGCCAGCTACCCCAGGCACACCAGGCACGCCAGGAACTCCAGGCACACCAGCCACACCAGGCACCCCAGGCGACCAGCCAGGTGGACCAAAGCCAGGACAGCAACCAAGCAACCAACCAGGTGGACAACAGCCTGCACAGCAACCAGAACAACAACCTGGTGGCCAGCCAGGAACACCAGGCACACCAGCCACACCTGGCACCCCAGGAACTCCAGCCACACCAGCCACTCCTGGCACACCAGGAACTCCAGGCACTCCAGGAACCCCAGGCACGCCAGCTACCCCAGGCACACCAGGCACTCCAGGAACTCCAGGTACACCAGCCACACCAGGCACTCCAGGTGACCAGCCAGGTGGACCAAAGCCAGGACAGCAACCAAGCAACCAACCAGGTGGACAACAGCCTGCACAGCAACCAGAACAACAACCTGGTGGCCAGGCAGGAACACCAAGCACACCAGCCACACCTGGCACCCCAGGAACTCCAGGCACACCAGCCACTCCTGGCACACCAGGAACTCCAGGCACTCCAGGAACCCCAGGTACGCCAGCTACCCCAGGCACACCAGGCACGCCAGGAACTCCAGGCACACCAGCCACACCAGGCACCCCAGGCGACCAGCCAGGTGGACCAAAGCCAGGACAGCAACCAAGCAACCAACCAGGTGGACAACAGCCTGCACAGCAACCAGAACAACCTGGTGGCCAGCCAGGAACACCAGGCACACCAGCCACACCTGGCACCCCAGGAACTCCAGCCACACCAGCCACTCCTGGCACACCAGGAACTTCAGGCACTCCAGGAACCCCAGGCATGCCAGCTACCCCAGGCACACCAGGCACTCCAGGAACTCCAGGCACACCAGCCACACCAGGCACCCCAGGCGACCAGCCAGGTGGACCACAGACAGGGCAGCAACCAAGCAACCAACCAGGTGAACAACAGCCTGCACAGCAAACAGGACAACAACCTGGTGGCCAGCCAGGAACACCAGGCACTCCAGCCACACCTGGCACCCCAGGAACTCCAGCCACACCAGCCACTCCTGGCACACCAGGAACTCCAGGCACTCCAGGAACCCCAGGCACGCCAGCTACCCCAGGCACACCAGGCACTCCAGGAACTCCAGGCACACCAGCCACACCAGGCACTCCAGGTGACCAGCCAGGTGGACCAAAGCCAGGACAGCAACCAAGCAACCAACCAGGTGGACAACAGCCTGCACAGCAACCAGAACAACAACCTGGTGGCCAGGCAGGAACACCAAGCACACCAGCCACACCTGGCACCCCAGGAACTCCAGGCACACCAGCCACTCCTGGCACACCAGGAACTCCAGGCACACCAGCCACTCCTGGCACACCAGGAACTCCAGGCACACCAGCCACTCCTGGCACACCAGGAACTCCAGGTACACCAGCCACACCAGGCACCCCAGGCGACCAGCCAGGTGGACCACAGACAGGGCAGCAACCAAGCAACCAACCAGGTGAACAACAGCCTGCACAGCAAACAGGACAACAACCTGGTGGCCAGCCAGGAACACCAGGCACTCCAGCCACACCTGGAACCCCAGGAACTCCAGCCACACCAGCCACTCCTGGCACACCAGGAACTCCAGGCACTCCAGGAACCCCAGCCACGCCAGCTACCCCAGGCACACCAGGCACTCCAGGAACTCCAGGCACACCAGCCACACCAGGCACCCCAGGTGACCAGCCAGGTGGACCAAAGCCAGGACAGCAACCAAGCAACCAACCAGGTGGACAACAGCCTGCACAGCAACCAGAACAACAACCTGGTGGCCAGGCAGGAACTCCAGGCACACCAGCCACTCCTGGCACACCAGGAACTCCAGGCACACCAGCCACTCCTGGCACACCAGGAACTCCAGGCACTCCAGGAACCCCAGGCACGCCAGCTACCCCAGGCACACCAGGCACTCCAGGCACACCAGGCACGCCAGCTACACCAGGAACTCCAGTGACACCAGGTAATTTAGATGTTTTACTTCGTTCGCGTGGCCTTTTTGTAAGTTCTTAAGCAACGGCGTGACCGTTTTTACCGATTTCAGTAAAGGAGTTCTCAATTCGGCGAACTTAATTTTTTTTTATAAATGTTCCACGATCATTCCTTACCACTTTAACTTAATTCGATAATTCTTTTCTTGTTCGAATACTTTAGGAATAGTCTCATACAAATTTCGTCAAGTTGATGATGATTGATCATCAAACATTGCGCGCCAACTGATTTTAAATTACCCAATATATTCGGCAAATGTGAACCTATTTAGGTGATTCTTTTTTTGTTGAATAGCTTATACTTCAAATAAAGTATTTGTATAAAAAATTGATTAAAAAAAACACAAATAAGGGTTGAAATCGGTGTTCAGCAGTTATCTTTTGTTTGCACTCTTATGATTCGTTTTGTTAAGGATGTATCACTGAAATAGATGAAATAAGTAAACTTTATAAAATAATACTTAAACAACTTCAAGTTGGACAGTTCATCTATTTAGAAAGGTTTAAAGCTATTTTCTCGTTACGCTACTACGACTAATAAAAACGGAGTATTAGTGAAAAATATTGCAAAAACGAAAATAATATTCCCTTTGAGAGCTTTCATTGCGTGCGCTCACTGACTGATTGTGTACCGGATGCTCTTCGTCCCTCAGTACAATCTGATGCAGGGTTACTACTCGCACATAGAATAAGTAGTAAGCATTATATGTGCATTTCATTGATTAACCTTTAACATGTTATTTGTTAAACGTTATTATGATTAATTTTTTATTCAACAAGGAACTCCAGGACAACAGCCAGAGCAGCCAGGTGGACAAAAACCTGGTAAGAAACCATGCGGTCCAGGCAAACAGCCAGGTAGCCAACCAGGACAACAAACTGGTGGCCAGCCAGGAACTCCAGGCACACCAGCCACTCCTGGCACACCAGGAACTCCAGGCACTCCAGGAACCCCAGGCACGCCAGCTACCCCAGGCACACCAGGCACGCCAGGAACTCCAGGCACACCAGCCACACCAGGCACCCCAGGCGACCAGCCAGGTGGACCACAGACAGGGCAGCAACCAAGCAACCAACCAGGTGGACAACAGCCTGCACAGCAAACAGGACAACAACCTGGTGGCCAGCCAGGAACACCAGGCACTCCAGCCACACCTGGCACCCCAGGAACTCCAGGCACTCCAGCCACTCCTGGCACACCAGGAACTCCAGGCACTCCAGGAACCCCAGGCACGCCAGCTACCCCAGGCACACCAGGCACTCCAGGAACTCCAGGCACACCAGCCTCACCAGGCACCCCAGGTGACCAGCCAGGTGGACCACAGACAGGGCAGCAACCAAGCAACCAACCAGGTGGACAACAGCCTGCACAGCAAACAGGACAACAACCTGGTGGCCAGCCAGGAACACCAGGCACTCCAGCCACACCTGGCACCCCAGGAACTCCAGCCACACCAGCCACTCCTGGCACACCAGGAACTCCAGGCACTCCAGGAACCCCAGGCACGCCAGCTACCCCAGGCACACCAGGCACTCCAGGAACTCCAGGCACACCAGCCACACCAGGCACTCCAGGTGACCAGCCAGGTGGACCAAAGCCAGGACAGCAACCAAGCAACCAACCAGGTGGACAACAGCCTGCACAGCAACCAGAACAACAACCTGGTGGCCAGGCAGGAACACCAAGCACACCAGCCACACCTGGCACCCCAGGAACTCCAGGCACACCAGCCACTCCTGGCACACCAGGAACTCCAGGCACACCAGCCACTCCTGGCACACCAGGAACTCCAGGCACACCAGCCACTCCTGGCACACCAGGAACTCCAGGTACACCAGCCACACCAGGCACCCCAGGCGACCAGCCAGGTGGACCACAGACAGGGCAGCAACCAAGCAACCAACCAGGTGAACAACAGCCTGCACAGCAAACAGGACAACAACCTGGTGGCCAGCCAGGAACACCAGGCACTTCAGCCACACCTGGAACCCCAGGAACTCCAGCCACACCAGCCACTCCTGGCACACCAGGAACTCCAGGCACTCCAGGAACCCCAGCCACGCCAGCTACCCCAGGCACACCAGGCACTCCAGGAACTCCAGGCACACCAGCCACACCAGGCACCCCAGGTGACCAGCCAGGTGGACCAAAGCCAGGACAGCAACCAAGCAACCAACCAGGTGGACAACAGCCTGCACAGCAACCAGAACAACAACCTGGTGGCCAGGCAGGAACTCCAGGCACACCAGCCACTCCTGGCACACCAGGAACTCCAGGCACTCCAGGAACCCCAGGCACGCCAGCTACCCCAGGCACACCAGGCACTCCAGGCACACCAGGCACGCCAGCTACACCAGAAACTCCAGTGACACCAGGTAATTTAGATGTTTTACTTCGTTCGCGTGGCCTTTTTGTAAGTTCTTAAGCAACGGCGTGACCGTTTTTACCGATTTCAGTAAAGGAGTTCTCAATTCGGCGAACTTAATTTTTTTTTATAAATGTTCCACGATCATTCCTTACCACTTTAACTTAATTCGATAATTCTTTTCTTGTTCGAATACTTTAGGAATAGTCCCATACAAATTTCGTCAAGTTGATGATGATTGATCATCAAACATTGCGCGCCAACTGATTTTAAATTACCCAATATATTCGGCAAATGTGAACCTATTTAGGTGATTCATTTTTTGTTGAATAGCTTATACTTCAAATAAAGTATTTGTATAAAAAATTGATAAAAAAAACACAAATAAGGGTTGAAATCGGTGTTCAGCAGTTATCTTTTGTTTGCACTCTTATGATTCGTTTTGTTAAGGATGTATCACTGAAATAGATGAATTAAGTAAACTTTATAAAATGATACTTAAACAACTTCAAGTTGGACAGTTCATCTATTTAGAAAGGTTTAAAGCTATTTTCTCGTTACGCTATTACGACTAATAAAAACGGAGTATTAGTGAAAAATATTGCAAAAACGGAAATAATATTCCCTTTGATGGCTTTCATTGCGTGCGCTCACTGACTGATTGTGTACCGGATGCTCTTTGTCCCTCAGTACAATCTGATGCAGGGTTACTACTCGCACATAGAATAAGTAGTAGGCATTATATGTGCATTTCATTGATTAACCTTTAACATGTTATTTGTTAAACGTTATTATGATAAATTTTTTATTCAACAAGGAACTCCAGGACAACAGCCAGGGCAGCCAGGTGGACAAAAACCTGGTAAGAAACCATGCGGTCCAGGCAAACAGCCAGATAGCCAACCAGGACAACAAACTGGTGGCCAGCCAGGAACTCCAGGCACACCAGCCACTCCTGGCACACCAGGAACTCCAGGCACTCCAGGAACCCCAGGCACGCCAGCTACCCCAGGCACACCAGGCACGCCAGGAACTCCAGGCACACCAGCCACACCAGGCGCCCCAGGCGACAAGCCAGGTGGACCACAGACAGGACAGCAACCAAGCAACCAACCAGGTGGACAACAGCCTGCACAGCAACCAGAACAACAACCTGGTGGCCAGCCAGGAACACCAGGCACACCAGCCACACCTGGCACCCCAGGAACTCCAGCCACACCAGCCACTCCTGGCACACCAGGAACTCCAGGCACTTCAGGAACCCCAGCCACGCCAGCTACCCCAGGCACACCAGGCACTCCAGGAACTCCAGGCACACCAGCCACACCAGGCACCCCAGGCGACCAGCCAGGTGGACCACAGACAGGGCAGCAACCAAGCAACCAACCAGGTGAACAACAGCCTGCACAGCAAACAGGACAACAACCTGGTGGCCAGCCAGGAACACCAGGCACTCCAGCCACACCTGGAACCCCAGGAACTCCAGCCACACCAGCCACTCCTGGCACACCAGGAACTCCAGGCACTCCAGGAACCCCAGCCACGCCAGCTACCCCAGGCACACCAGGCACTCCAGGAACTCCAGGCACACCAGGCACACCAGGCACCCCAGGTGACCAGCCAGGTGGACCAAAGCCAGGGCAGCAACCAAGCAACCAACCAGGTGGACAACAGCCTGCACAGCAAACAGGACAACAACCTGGTGGCCAGCCAGGAACACCAGGCACTCCAGCCACACCTGGCACACCAGCCACACCTGGCACCCCAGGAACTCCAGGCACACCAGCCACTCCTGGCACCCCAGGAACTCCAGGCACCCCAGGAACCCCAGGCACTCCAGCAACTCCAGGCACCCCAAGAACACCAGGCACTCCTGGAACTCCAGGCAATCAGCCAGGCCCGAAACCCTACAACGGTAAAGGAAAAGGTCGAATCTGCGTTTGTTGGGAAGAAATCGAAGAAATACCACCTAATGTCCTTAAGCAAATCGGTTATTGGAGAAGGTGATTTCTTAACACGACTCGTCACCACAACCCGCGACATCCAGTATTGTTTTTATAACAATCGAGAGAATAACACGAAAAATGTATAACGTATTTGTACTTATTTATAATTTATATGGAGCATTGTATAAAAATCCCAATCTTACAATTGGAACAAAAAAAAGTCAATAAACAACTATATTACATATTTATTTCAGTTTGGTTTTATTTCTTGCGATAATAATCTTAGTTTGTTAAGACAAATATTTATTTATATTACGTACATCACACACAAATAAGACAATTCACGCCCTTTTTTAACTGAATTCAAATAAAGCTAACATTCAATTTATTTAAATAGAAGACATTCGAACACTCCACGGCGGGAAACGACTCGAAAAATAACTGTTAGGTAGGTTAACTTTTTATATTATTTGCATTTACAATATTTCTTAATCTCATAAAACAACGCTGGCTTGCTAACAGATGTAAACACGTCTTGAAGAAATTTGCCATTATTAATCCTGCGTGGTATCAGTTGGAAGAGTAGTCACCCGGATAGCGAAAGGCGTGGATTCAAATTTCACTAGATAGTGCCTACTTGTTCAGGCCCCCGATTCAGAACCTTTCGGCAACAGATTGTCGACCCGAAAACCACGTGACACTATTAAGATTTAACATTAGTGTCACGTGATTCACCGTTTGTTTGGAATACGATGTTTAAAAATATTTGAATTTAGTACCTAGGTTTTGATATTTTCAACCGACTTCAAAAAAGGAGGAGGTTCTCAATTCGACTGTTTTTTTTTGTATGTATGTTACGCGATTACTCCGCCAATTATGAATCGATTTTAATGATTCTTTTTTTGTTTGGTAGATCATACTTCGTCTTGAACTTTATCGAAATTGATTTAGAACTTTTTGAGAAAATCAACAAAGATATACCCAGATAATATTTTGGTTGTGGTTATTTTTACCTATCTTCGACAAATATGAGCCGATTTTGATGATTTTTATTTTATTGAATAGCTTATACTTCACAGGTGCTATGATAATTGTTTGCAAACTAAAAATCACCCCTAAGGGTAGGGAAATAGGGGATGAAATCGGTGTTCAGCAGTTAGATTAGGATTTATCACTAAAAATAGATGAAATAAGTAAATTTTATTTAAAAAAATAAAACCGACTTCAAAACACTAAAATGCTAAAAAGAATCCTAACACTTAAGTACCTAATCTGTTACTTTTGGAGTCGGTGCAAACAAAAACATTGATACTCTCATCGGCTGGCATCGACTCCAAAAGTAACTGATTAGGTACTTAAGTGTTAGGATTATTTTTAGCATTTTAGTGTTTTGGTCGGTTTTTTTTAAAAATAAAATTTACTTATGCAGTATTTTTATAAAGAATCATTAAAATCGATTTATAATTGGCGGAGTAATCGCGTAACACACATACAAAAAAAACATACAGTCGAATTGAGAACCTCCTCCTTTTTTGAAGTCTGTTGAAAAGAGAGCTGTTCGGGCTATTAGAGAACCTTAGACCACGAGACTCTCTTAGAGAACTATTTAAAGAAATTCATACTTACAGTTGCTTCTCAATATATTTATGAAAATATAATGTATGTTCGCAAAAATGTGTGAATTTACGGCAGCCACGGACATGCCGCGGCGCGGTCTGAATGACCACCGTGTGCGTTGCAGTATACGATTCTCGTTGGTCTATCGTTCGCGGCGAAATTGTCCGGCCCGCCCTGTCCCGTCGCGTGCGCAGCGCCTTGATATCTCGAAAACGGTGCCTGGTAGCTCAAAATAAACAAAATTTTGGCCCCCGTAGACCCCAGACGAGGTGTCTGGCACTCTTCAAAAGCATTTAAACTGAACTAAAACAGACCTTCATCGAGGGTTGAAATCGGGTAAGTAGCATTAGAGATCAGAGTTCCCCGCGTAATTCTTATGTCCCATGGGAATTCCGAAAAACGATATACTTAATGATTAAACGAACTTACCTGTATGTGAAGTTCTATCATAATTATGCGAAGTGCATCGTCCGAATAGATTCTGGAAATAATTATTAATTATTATAACAAATATGTAGTTACACGCAAGTGACCACTCAATTCACTGTATATTTTAGAGATTTAAATTAAAATAAAATATTTTTTCCTTTTTGTTGTATCAGTCGTATGGTATCATTTCCTTACTGGTCACCCCGTCGTCGAGGCAACGTCATATGTTTAGAGGCACACACACACTGCTAAAGACTGTTGTTGGCATTTCGGTGGCATACCTTGGGATCCTAAGGGAGGGAGGGTTATAAATCTATTCGGACGATGCACTTCGCATAATTATGATAGAACTTCACATACAGGTAAGTTCGTTTAATCATTAATTATGCTTGTGCATCGTCCGAATAGATTCTGCAAATAATTATTAATTATTATAACAAATATGTAGATTTTTAGAGCTGCCTAAGAAATGCCAATAAGCACCAGATAATTCTTACTCATAAATTGTATTATTATATACAAACAAGATTGTAAAAGTTAATACAATTGATGTTAGCGAGTAATCAACATAACAATTACTACATTAAGTCAATCTTATCTTGAGAAATACTCGATACTATTTAAGATAGGTGGCAGGATTCATTTATCTCTGTAACTCTTAATTTAAAAACAACATAACGATTTTAACATGATTGTAATATTAAATTTTAATCATTTTTTAATTCAACAGTGGCTATTGACGTTTCATTATTAACGTCAGTAACCATAGGATTATAATATCTACCAAAGGCAGAAGAACTGCTGCTCAAGCCAGCTGCTTTAATACTTTACTTTACAGTGAAGATTGAGCTATCAATACCACTGTCCTTCAAAGTGTTTTTAATCCAGCGGCTCAAGGATTGACATGTTACATGATTATGTGGCTTTTTGTAACCAATAAAAAAGATTGTATTCTTACGGGTAGCATTCGCTATCTCATAATAAGAAAGTACAGTTTTAGAAGGGCATTATCTCTGGCTTTTCAAGGAATGGTAAGACAAGTACCGGCAGTTTGACACCGACTTTAGAAGTTTTTATGAGGTCTGATATTTTTATTGTTATTTATAATGACAGAACTTCAATGTTCATGATCTTCGCGAGTGTTTGAACACTATGAGCAGTTGCTAGGGCAACTAACGTGACACAATTTTCGTAAGTGGCAGACTTCCATTTGGAAATTGGAAGGATAATAAATTTAAGATTAAGAAAGTGATATTATACTTCGACTGCGGAGATCGTAGTCCAAATACGCCTTTTAAAAATCTTGAAATCCTTTTATCTTTTGACATAATTATAATGTGGGCCTAATATTGGGGCTAATGCGATTAATAATCAATACCATAAGTTTAGAGTGCCGTATTGAATTCCATTGTTATATGATATGGTAAAGAACTGATAGACAGTGGAAACGGACGCCTCATTCATATTAACAAAATTTTGTTTGGAATACAAAAACAATTTCTAGAGCGCAACATCATATTGTTTAAATGAATTATTTGCGAGGGATGCCATCATGATGTCTATTGCGGACGGTGTAATTCTATGGCGCAGTAGCGCACGATACTCCGGCCACCGGGATAAAATTCCCGTGAATGTTCGGATTGCTGAAATTAGATGCAACAACACTTTCATTAGGTCTGAGAACTGTGATCTTTGAGACAAGAAGTCTTAGTAATATTGGATACCACGATTGTGTCGGCCATTTAGGCACAATAAGACATACTCTGTCTAATCTGTGAGGACAACAATGACACCTTGGCTCTTGTCAGACATTATTTTCCTTATATTTTTTTTTAATATGATGCCAGGATACATTCGTCTAGGATTTGGCCAATATGTATATTTGCAGTTGGTCGTATCTTTCAGTGATAGTCTGACAAGTTGTTTCCTGCAATTTCCACTCTGTATCAGGGTGTACGCGGTGAGTCTCGGCATCTGCTATTGTATTATCCGACGATTTTGTATATGAGGCAAAAATAAATAGGTACCGGCTCTTGCAGCAGTGCCAGATGTCTTTTGTAATTTTTGTAAGGTGTGAAAACTGAGTCCCACCCATTATGGTTAATATATGCAACAGCTGTGGAATTGGCTATTACGCATTTAAGTATCTGGCAGTAGTGGCAGATCTTTAGTGGATATTTTGACCGAAATATGCTGCGAGCCACTCCAAGTAGTTGATATGCTTTTTGAACGCATGTTTAAAAAGGAGCAAACATTTTTGTGATGAGCACGAGCACCCGCACCCAAGTCATGGATGTTCATAAAAGCATTTAAATATTTTTATAAGTCATTTAGTCGCCATACCTAGTACAAGGTTTGCTTAGTTTATGGCCAGATAATTGATGTGATTGTGAAAACAATTTATTATTGTTATATATTTATTAAACTCATTTTGCGACCATTTCCGGTTGGCCGTTTTATTTTTGCAACCAGTGCCGCTTCCAGTGGTGGAGGCATTGGTGAAAATGTCTACCTAATTATCGTTAGTTTTTACGATTCAAACAGAAGTTTCAATAGCTTGGGACCACCATTTGAAATCAGCTTGTAGTGAGTCTGGCAAATAGATACATTATTCTGAATTTACAACGCTTAAACTCTTTTGTATGTAACATACCGTGCTCGATAGCCGGACAAGCCGAGGCCAAAGTCTCACGAATGGTAAAAAGATTCTGATATTTAACGTGTTTATATTGTTCGCTCGCGCGTTGAAATTTGTAATTTTAATATTGTTTAATTTATGTTCTCATGTAAGTGAAATGTATTTTTTTTTGTTTCTTAAGAGAATAAATCATCTTTAAACCTACATATACTTAATATGATTTGAATTGATAACTTAAATTGTAAGTTTTTTGTATCTACGATTAGGCCAAGAAACTTGCGAACTTTGACGGTGATAAGTTACTTTACCCTTGGTTTATGATGAAGCCTATGCTTTCAAGAAGTTTTGTGTTGATGTTAATATTATCTAAATAATTTTTATAAAACTGGTCAATCAAATTTTAGTCATCGAAATAAATTGAGGATAAATATCCAAATGTTCTAAGTAATTTAGCAATGGGCTTCAAAATTTATGTAAAATAAATGGTGCCGTATTCAAACCGAACGGCAAGACTCGTAAGTTACGCCTTCCCGCATAAACCTCAAATACTTTCTAGAAGCCTCGGGAATCTTAAGTAAAAGGTAAGCGTTCATTAAATTTAAGGTAAGTATTTGCCATAAAAACATCCTTAGAACAAGCTTAGTTGCTGTGCGAAAATCTTCTAACTTGAAAAGATTTTTATTGGTAAAATTGAGATTTTTTTAGATTCAATATAAGACGCATTTTATCGTTCGATTTGGGGTGCATGTAAATATTGGATAAAAACTGCCCTTCGCAGGGAGTACATTCAGAAACAGCCCCTGTTTTAAGTAGCTGTTAAAATGCTTGGTGAAAATGGAATCTCTCTGAGTCTGAATGCTTGACAACTTTTGCTGACGGGACTAAAAAGCTGAGCTTATAACCGTCGATCCAGTATTATAAGTGACCATTGATAATAAAATTCGGATAGCTGCGATGTCTTTGACGAGTTGACGTGCGTCTGATTGCGAGTATATCGCTGCTGTATAGCCCGGCGCCATTGTCGGTGGGCAAATGTTCTCCAGGTTGCGATGACGGTTTCGCATCGTTGCAAAATACAAGGTTTCGGTTTTGGTACAGTTTTTGTCTTTGCAGATATTAGCGTCTCGGCTTAATTCTCACCAGAGAGGGTTTGTCGGTCTAAGTGCAAAAAGGGTGATCTCTAAGCTCCTGTTTAATAGAGATGGCAGCAAAATTCCGTCTTGTGACGGACTCTCGAGTATTGAACATCGCACAAAATGCGAGAAATGTCCATGAGTTGCTTCAGGGTTTATCAAATGTGCACTAATTCGTAGTAAAAGTGTCAAAATACTGATGTTGGGTGAAGAGATTCACAACTCAGGCTGTGCGCAAATTAAACCCTTAAGGCATTTGCTATTCGTGTCAGTCCCAAAAACTGCCTTGATGTCGCACTATTTGAGCCGCGAGACAGTCCTAAAAACTGAAAAACTGCTCTGAATGGCTATTTTGTGTAGGCGCGGGTCAGTCCCATAAACTGCCCTGATGCCGTACTATTTAGGCCGCGACACAGTCCCAAAAACTGCTCTAAATGGCCATTTTGTGTAAGCGCGGGTCAGTCCCATAAACTGCACTGATGTCGTACTATTTGACCCGCGACACAGTCTCAAAAACTGCTCTGAATGGCCGTTTTGTCTAATGTGATGTAATGAATATTATGAATAAAATCTTATCTTATCTTATCTATTTGAGCGGCGAGACCGTCCCTAAAATTGCTTTGAATGGCCGTTTTGTGTAAGTGCGAGTCAGTTTCATAAACTTTGATCTTGTCTAATGTGATGTAATGAATATTATGAATAAAATCTTATCTTATCTTATCTATTTGAGCCACGTCACAGACCCAAAAACTGCTCTGAATGGCCGTTTTGTGTAAGTGCGGGTAGTCAGCATTAGTTATAATAAAGTAAGTAATGCTTGATTTTATTGAACCGACTCGTTTTCCATAAAAAAGCTAGGACGCTATTGCAAACTATGAAGGTTGGGTGTGTTGGGTGATCGGTTGGTAACAGACAAACTTTGAGATGATGAATAATGGGAGTTAGCATTACTGCTTTTCCGGTTTCGATATTGAGCACGTATCAGCTTGCGTTCCGAGTTTTCAATTTTTTAGTTGATAGGCTCAAATTCGCCTGAGCGACATTATTTAAGCATGGTTTGATGAAAAAAGTCGAAGAAAAACAATATTTGATGCTAAAATACGAACTATTTGTAGTGATTATCTTAACAACGAGAAGAGGTAGAACCCGTGTTATTATGAAGAACTTGTAGAGTAAATCATGCAGTTTAATAAAACATGCTAAAAAAGTTACCTCAATGTGCTAGTTTTGAAGTTACAGACCAAAAATTTAAAAAAAAACATTTTTTTAACAAAAAAAATATTTTATTATTTTTTTAACAATTTTTCTGCTTAGAATTGTGGGTCTTTTTTAATTTTTATTGCTAGCTAATCTTTCTAGCTTTCAAATAAAACTACTTTGAAAAAATTACACCGTTTACTTAAAGAGAAAATAATTTAAAACCGAAAGATGGGAATTTTACCAAAAAAAAATTAAAATGCCTTTATTTTTGAAATAGTTTACATAATTATTTTTTTTCTAGTATCCGCACATTTCGTTTGATCAAGTGTAAAATTAACACATTGTATAGCCTACAGGTTTGTACGGAACCCTCGGTGCGCGAGTCCTACTCGCACTTGGTCGATTTTATTTATTTATTTTGAATTGAGTTTGTGGTGATGCCCTAATCAATTTGCTTATGTCACTAATCCGGCACTGAGTACGCTCTGGGACGAGGTTAAGTAAATTTTAACAGAACTGTAAAACTCTGAACCATTCTGCCCCATCGGCCATCAGTTCTACGTGCTATGTTCCCCGCCCACTGACACTTCAGCTTGCTAATCCGTCGTGCTATGTCAGCGACTTTTGTTCGTTTACGAATCTCCTCATTCCTGATTCGATCTCGCAAAGAAACACCGAGCATACATAACCCTAGTAGCACGCTGTGCGACCTTGATCTTTCTATAAAACCCATAGTGATTAGTGAGTGGCCACGTTTTAGTTCCAACCGGCCAATCTGAAAGTCACTGGGGGAGGCCTATGTTCAGCCGTGTACGTCCTATAGCTGAATGATGATGATGATGATGATTAAAACTCAATTTCAATTTAAATGGTTTTATTAAGCCTAGTTAATCTTATCTTAAATACCTACAATGTGTTATTTTTGATTTCCCATAACTTTTACCAACGCCGCCTTTGACTCGATCCGTCACGACAACATGGGAAAACAAAAAGAACAGGATCAAGTCATAAATAATAAAATAATGACACAGACACTATGACTGTGTTATTTAATTTCCAGCTTACTTAGCAATACGGAGTCATATTATTGAGGGGCGTTTTATTTTATTATTGCCAAGAATGAATAACTATTCAGAATTTTCAACTTTAGCTCTCTCCGATTCTCTGATTATTTCGTCCAATCTATTGCGAGTTGCATACAAATTATTCTTCAATTTAAAAACAATTCTATCAGCGACATCTGGTGTCACATCCGGGAACTCTTTAATTATGTTTCTTTTAATTTCCGAGAATGTTTCATCATTTGTATCTATGACTTCGTCATTATTCTTACCCTCGATCGTTTCTCTTAAATCAGTTGCGAAATTTCTTAAGAAATCCTCTAATGTTAGCTTGACTTTATCCATTTCGTTGACTGTTAAATCTTTGTATTGGGAGTTCACGTAGTCAGCCATGACTTGTTTGAAGTTCTGGATGTATGATACGAGATTCAAATCTCTTTGTAAAGTTACAACCTCTGAAGGTTTGTAGCTCGAGGTTGAGTCGTCAAGAGGACGGCTGTGTCCGCAGGATAGTACTGACAATATCAGTATGGGCGTCCCTGTAATTGTAAAAAAATTGATAATAATATAATAATAAATAAATAAAAAAACGTTTATTTCTCTTCACAATCTTAAGTACACTTGAGTATAGAGGACAATTACAAATAATAGGTAAAGATTACAAGAGACTGAACTAGGTGGGAGCCTGTATTACAGAACGCCAGTGCTCCCCACTCTCGGAATCGCTAAGGGCATATATAACCAAAAAGAGAGAAAGACAAAAAAAAAGTAATTACATTAAGGTTAAAAAGTAATTTATTACCTTGACATAATTTTAAATTCTCCTGCCCCCCTAGCAAGACTAAAAAAACACGATAATATGATACAGCGATATATCGACACAAACTATAAAAATATGATAGAGAAGTAACCGCCATGTTGAATCGCCGTGCCGGTGACGTCACATGTTATGATCGTGTTTCGATAAAAATTAAACATGGCGGCTATATCTATCATAATTTAGAATATGTATATAAGTATATATAGTTGGTGTCGGTCGATAAATCGCTATATCATATAGTGTTTTGGTGGCCTGTTAGGGGGGCTGGTGAAATTATAGTTTGTGTTATATGGGACTAATCAAAACAAATTAACAGAGCCCCAACTCGAAGGATTTACTAGTACCCATAGAAAGTTACACTTTCCACCTCCTGGCTCCATCATCAGATCAGGTCGATGGTGTCATATTATTGTAATTGTCATCCGGATGACATATTTAAAGTTTCAAATCGATACAACAATTAGATTTTAAAAATCCCAGTTTTGACCACCTAATTATCTAGTTACATGTTCTGCTTCTGCTTCTGCTGTCAGACTAGTAAAAACACGAGCTTCCATTCCACAGTCGGGTAAAAGCGAAAGTTTAAAATACTCACACATTATTGTGGTTTGCAATGTCCTCTGGCCAGTCTGCGTCGTTGTCAACACTACAATGCCGTACAATAAGGCAATTTTTAGGGACGGGGTTATGCAAGAGGTACTATACCTATAACAAAAATATATTCTATTATTTACGACGCAAACTATTAGGTAGGTTAATCATGTGGGTTTCAAGATTTATGTGACGTCACGAAGCTTATATCTTGTCTTTTAAAGTGTGAAGTGAAGTACGGTAGTAGTAAGGGGTGAACCATTCGGTACCTAGGTTCTCTACAAATCTTACTATACAAACTAAAATGAACACACACAAAATCTGTCTATCTTTCAAGATTGACTAACTCACTATAACCTCTTTTAGTTTTAAAATAATGCATTATTTGGTCGTTGTTAAAGATTTTAAGTGACGAACCGAACTACACGCGGGCGAAACCGCGGGCGGTGGCCACCAAAAAAATTATACTATACTCCATAATTTAAAAACTATATATAAAACACTATTTAAAAATTGAACTTGTCAAAACTAAGTTAATCAATTGAGCCCACACGCAACGGTTTTACTAGTAGTTGTTGAAAAGTTCCACTATCCACCTCCTGGCTCCATCACCAGATCAGAACGATGGTGTCAAATTATTGTATTGTCCTCAAATGTCAAACACTTGCAAAGTTTTAAATCAATACGTCAGAAGTAGGCTACTACTTCCAAGATTCATTTACATAGATAGATAGATAGATAGATAGATACTCTTTATTGCACACCATACAAGTACATAGTTACATAACTAGTTACAAGTGAAGCTAATAAAAGTGTGTTATAAAGACATTCAGTTTTTTTCAAAGGTTTTTTTTATTACCCTTTTTTATTTATTTGAGTTTTTTAAAATTTATTTTTATGGTCTCAATCCCGCTCTATAAGGAGAGCAGTGATTCTGCCAATGTCGAGTATTTTTTTGAATAGTGTTCACAATAAATAACGGGTGTTTAGTTTTTATCGCTTTTCATGGATTTAGTGAAGGCTACTCTTCCCGTAGAAGCAGGTTTTAAGACGCTATCGGGTCTAAAGCAAGTTGTCATGCTGCGTTGAATACAATGATATTTTAATAGTTTCAGATCTTTATCACTTCACCCAACAAATAACAAATAAAGCTCTTAAAATGATAAATAAAAACCATTAAAATAGATTGACCATGCTTTGCGTTAGGCTAGGCCCCCACTGAATCCTTCGAATCCGAAGAGAAAACGGCCAAATCGGTCGAAACATTCAACAGTTAATTTTAATTTATAGAAGGAGAAGATTAACACTTACCATTTCTACAGAACTTTGATAAATTCCCCAGTTCCCTTGTTGATTGGGTAACTAACTAACTACACCAATTTTGTATTAATTTTTAACCGACTTCAAACCTGTGACACTAGAGGTAAACAAAGCAAATGAATTTAGAAATAAGTTAGTATGTTATTTGTTAAAATTAATGATGTAATTAGCAAATGAATGTATTTAACCTTCATGGCTTGTACGAGTAACAGCTTGCGACGGCGCGCGACACAACAATACCTTATCAGCTTAGTCCGATGAGTCATGCTGTTAGAGATTAACATCCATATTTTTAGCTTGCTTAATAATACGTTTTACAAATCGGCAGGCACATCGATAGCTTTATTATAGTAAAAATACATATATTCTTTCTAAATAAGGTTGGCAATGTCAAGACCTGTCGATTTGTTAACGATTCGATATCATAAACGTTCAATTCAATAAGCTTATGATGTCATGAACGATCAATTCCATAAACTTTCGGTGTGAAGCGATCGGTATATTGAGCCATCGATGTAGCATGGTCGATCTCATGAGCTTTGATGTTGTGTTATTCGATGTGATGTCATATTATAAATAAATAATTTGTATATTTTTGTATAATAAATAAATAAATATTGGACTTTTACAAAAACGGATTTAAAATAACAATAATTAATATTTTTTGTATGTTATCTCAATCACACACTGTGCAAGCGCATACAAAGGGCAAATGTAAAAAATAAAAGCATGAGTATTTGTACATTCTGTACTTAAGTCATAACTGCTTATAAATGTATTTTATTATGTTTATCCCTTCCTTAACAGTAACCATAGTACCAGTTTTGCTCACTTGTAGTTTGGGGCTAATAATTGGTGAGATTGTTGAAAGAATTTATTTATTTATTCTGTCTGCGAATTTCTAAGAAACGAACAGATATAGAATGATTTCAAACCACAACTTTTCTTCATATTAGTTTTGAAAGCAGCATATTAATTATTTAACTATAATGGCTTAGGTAAAAGGATCTAAAAAGGTGGTTCGAATTAATTCTTCACCAGATTTGTCTGTGATTGAAATCTAATCTTGTTAAGGTTTATTGAGCATCAAATTGGCACCCAATGAGTGGGCGTTTATTGTTTACGGTCCCGCAAACATCTTCTAATTTTGTTGAGTAATTTCATCTAATTAGTTAATTATCGGCAAATAACTTATTTAAGAGGCAGCCCAGCATAACGACACATAATAAAATGTATATGTAAATAGTTTATTTCAATAGTACAATCAAATCCTTTGCGTGATACACATAAAAATGAAGAACATAAAAAAACAGCATTAGCATTTAAATGTTTTGAAGTCGGTTTTATTTTTTAAATAAAATTTACTTATTTCATCTATTTTTAGTGATAAATCCTAATCTAACTGCTGAACACCGATTTCACCCCCTATTTTCCTACCTTTAGGGGTGATTTTTATTTTGCAAACTTTTATCATAGCATCTTTGAAGTATAAGCAATTCAATAAAACAAAAATCATCAAAATCGGCTCATATTTGTCGAAGATAGGTAACAAGAACCACAACCAAAATATTATCTGGATATATATTTGTTGATTTTCTCAAAAAGTTCTAAATCAATTTCGATAAAATTTGTATGGGACCACCTCTGAAGTATGATTTACCAAACAAAAAAAGAATCATTAAAATCAATTCATAATTGGCGGAGTAATCGCGTAACATACATACAAAAAAAAACATACAGTCGAATTGAGAACCTCCACCTTTTTTGAAGTCGGTTGAAAACTTAATATAAATCCAAGGTTTTCCAAAATCAAACTACATTCTACTATAGACCCGGTATTTTTAGGCTCGTCAAGTACTCTTTTACCCTCCAACTAAGATGTGCTGGGGAGGTTGCGGACCTTGCTGCGGGGGAGGATGCTGCGGCGGATGCTGCTGTCCATGCATCACTATGTACACGTGCTGCACCAAGATTTGTTAAGCAGGTGCTGCTACAAGACTTAGCGCGTCATGCCGTCGCGGGTGGGTCATGAGCACCCGAAACGGTTTCGTCGGGGAATCCCCAAACTAGCTTCGCGAAGCACCGTGCCGTTTTTGTGGAAAAATAAACTAGCGTATATCGTCGCCGTAGAGCGAAAAATCACCAAGTCGACATTTGGCCAAAATTGACTTAGATATGTCATCAAAATGTCCATTTTTTTCTACGAATATCATCCTTACGCCTATGTCTATACGTATCATAGTTGTCATTTTCGATTTAGCAAAAAATCACTTATTCTTCATTTGGTTTTCAACACATTAGTCGAAAATTAATTAATTTACTTGAATACTTTTTCATTATTCGGTGTGATTGCAATTCTGTACTTAAGTCGGTTTGATTACCTTTCTTCTTTACAAATAAATCATAACTGGGATTGAATCAAAGGCAATATTAACTTAACTCAACTTAATGACTACTCGACCGACATTTTAGTTACATTTACATGAACATAATCTAAACGCGAGAAATCATCAAACTTTTTTAATAAGTTCTATCCTAATGCTACAGCCACCGAAATTTGTTTCGAATATTCACTAAATCCTTTTGGCGAATATTTCAATCTAAAATTTGTAGAGCTACGATACGTAAGTGATATTTGCGCGCGACTTGGTTAGTTTTGCTCTTCTATCTGGGTTCGGTGGCCGTTGGGGAGCACGCTTTGGTGACTTTTATTCTTCTTTCTACTTATGCAATTATTTATACCTACTGCTACTTACCACTTTTTATTTTATTTTATCACTCAGTGGGTCGCCTTTTTGATAGCTCATGATGTGTTCTACTATTTATTTTGGTTGTTGTGACACTCAATACTTGCTAGCTTGAAGTGTATGAGTGTGTGTGTGCTTGCTGTTCTTTGATATATTGAAGTGTGAAGTGATATTCATTTAAGAACCCTCTTTTTACATTAGGCACATTAAAAACAAAAGATTTTCAAATAACATGACGTATCAAGGTACAGTCAGTAACGTTAGGAAGTGTAAAAAGTATTGTAAATTACTACTGAACACAGTATCTTTTTTTGCTAACGTATACTTACTTTACTTACGTTTTTAATGTCACTGGCTTGCACCTCTTCATCACCTACTAATTGACTTGAAATGCTATACAAAACCTAAAAATACTGACCTTATGACCCTTGGCACATGCATAATTACTACTAACTTAAGAGCATAACCATTTTTTAAAAATTGTATTTGCTTTTGTATCGGGACTGTTGGCAACTACTAGTTTTATAAGCAAGTAATGACTAATGCACCGTATTTATTGCTTTTTTTGCCTTGTTCTATTTGTATTCATTACTTTCAGGGAGAACTTCCTAATGATGAAATATCAAAAAGCTTCGACGTGGGTGTTAGTGTTCTTTATATGTTTATAAAAGAATATTTGGATCTGAATTTAACTTGTCATTTTTCACACCAAAAAAGGATCTCTGCATGAAATGTACACGGTTCGATAATGCAGATCGGCCAGATAATCTCAAAGAAGAATATGATGCCCATATTGAGAGAAAAATCGCGGCACAAACTGCCAAAGAACGTGATAAGGAACGGTCTATTACAGACGAAACCTATCTTGTGCTCACTGCTGACATGTACCTGTTTGTGGTGTCGGCATTCTATACTACACAAGGAAACTCAATGTCCAGAACTACACGATTCATACAGCAAAGCCTCCTAATGAAGCCTATTGTATAACGTGGAACGAAGTTAATGGCAAAAGAGGAAGTGTTGAAATTGCCAGTGCTTTAAACTGGTGGATCAATCAGGTGCCACCTACTGTTAAATAAATTTGTATTTATAGTGACACTTGTGCAGGGCAAAATCGAAACTAATTTATAACTGCCTTTTTGGTTCATCTGATCCAAAGACCCGATTTACATTTGGACGTTTTTGAGCAGAAATACCTGGAAAGTGGTCACACGCACATGGAGGTTGACTCCATGCACAGCGCCATAGAAAAAAAGCAAAGACACGCCACTTTACTAATTGATTGACTGGAAGTCAATCATGTATCGCGCACGCTCAAAGAGACATCGGGAAACAGCATCTCCTAAGAACTTACTCATAATGAAATGCTTGATGTGAAGGCTCTAAATGAAAAATTTGTCAGTAATACAAGTAAGGATATAGACGGAAAGAAAATTATGTGGCTGAAAATCAAATGTCTTAGGTTTGAAAAGCAATTTCCAGGCATAGTTAATTTTCGTTACACTCACGATGGCCCGTACTCGGAGTTTGACGTATTTAAAAAAGAAGAAAAAGTGGTTCCTAGAACAATAAAAAGCGATTTGATAGCTCAATTAAAAGCGTATGTTATTCAATGGCTTATTCTGCTCCACTTCCGATTTCAGAGGCTAAAAATAGAGACCTTATTGGTTTCTTTCACAAGGGTATCATACCCAAAGAACGACACTCATGGTATGAGTCTCTACCGACCAGCAATGACGTTCAGGATTGGGCATTGGAACCTGATGTCAACGATGAAAGTGAAGAGACGGATTAATTTAGTTATAGAATATTTTTTGTCATAAATTGTGTTTCTTTGTGTTTTTTTAAATAAACTAATAATAAGTAACGCATTTGTTTAAGCATTTCATTGCCTTGATTTTTATCCAATACCTATTATATAAAAAACAGTGTAAATAAGAGATTTGAAATTGATCTGTTGAATTTCTTATTTAAGTAATATTCTACCTAATTAGAGTTATCGGTCATTCTCAGCAGGCCTGGTTTTGGTGCGTCCGTGCAAATATCTGACTAGTTTGTAACATTTTGAAGCTGTCGATTTTTTAGGAACTAGATCTAGCATTTATCTTTTAGGAATTTGAATTTGAGACACATCGTCTTGTAAAAAAGCACTTAATTATTTTTTCTTAGGTCGTTCTCCTAAGTTCCGTTCGCTGTCCAGAACCCAGATTCAAGTACAAAACCTTCAACAGTGTCAAAATAAGTTACGATTGGTACATTTCAGTGTATACAATTTTAAGATTAATAATTAAGTATTATTATTCACTAAAAATATTCTGTTTAACTTGTGTATTTTCTTAGACAAAACGAAAAATATGTTTGTCCTTTCATCATGCCTAATTTCAGTCACTAGTATAAAAGTAGCGAATATCTTGCTCGCAGAGTAAGTAATTCCCATCCCTAGCGCAACGTCGTGTTTGATCAGTTGCGCCGCGGCAGGCAACCGAAGCGGTCCCGTGTCACTTGCTCCGTTGGCGAACTACGACCGTAAGTACCTAATTTCTATTCGCTTGGTTCACCTCTTTTCTAATTTCCGTTCGCTCTTTTAATTAATATTTTAAAATGGATACAAACTGGTCTGTGATAATATTATAGGCAGGCATTCGTTGGCTACCTCATACTTGTAGCAATATACTGTATTGTTTACCATTTAATTAATGTCTCATAAATACCGTCGTGTTCCTAATTTCCATCACCCTATTCCGTCACGCTAAACGTGACGGAAATTATATAATACCTGACAACATTTGTTTTCTTTATGTTTTTACCTTAAAACAGGTACTTAAAGTTTTTTGGTAGCAGTATACATAGCATATACCATAATGTGTATTCTTATTTTACAGAAAACATGGGTAAGCCAAAACGAAGTCGAGAGGAGATTTTGGAGCAACAAAGGCTTAGACAGCAACGAAGAAGAGAAAGAATCAAGAATGATCCCGATCTATACGCTGTGTATAAAGAAATAGACCGCAAAAGGTACCATAAAAACAGGAGCGAAGGTAAAATATTGCCAATTAATCTAGAAACTCCTGCACGTAAAAAACAAATAAGAAAGCGTAACAGGGAAAACTTTAAGGCTTATTATAGGCGACGGCAGCAGAAAAAAGCTTTGGAAACCATAGAAGAAGTCAGTTTCAACGAAACAGAACCGGATGTACATGTTGATTTATCACCGAACATAACTGCTGATCCGCTTTCTTTGTCTCCAGCGACTATTAAATCAAAGTACGGTCTTCGATCCCTTCGGAATAATCAAAATCAAATACACACGGTCACTGGATCATCATCTGACAGTCAAAAGACAGTGATTGACAGTGCCCAAGTAGTCACTGAAAATCTACCTCAGCCATCTAGCTCCACATCTACCTTCAATTTTAATCAAACAGGAAAGAATACTAAACTGGTTAGACCAATATCATCGACTCCAACACGTGATGTACTTGAGGTTTGCAAAGGAGACGTGAGTGATGGCTTGTCCTCCATATATTCATCACCATCTTCATCCCACCATCCTCTTCAGAACAGTAGTTCAGAAAGTTCATTCGCTGCATCGGGGTCAGAGAGCTCAATTTCAGTGCCTAAACAAAAAGTAAAGTCTCCTACTAAATTAGCTATCAGACGACTCAGATACAAAAGTAGTAAACAGATTCAAACTTTACATACTAAGATACACAATTTGAAGAGATTGAATGAAAGATATCGAAAGCAAATACATAGATTGCAAAAAAACGTTAACCAGATAAATGAATACGATAAAGCGAGAGAAGTTGTAAAGCAGAAACAAACAGAACTAGATTGTTTAACCGAAGAGACAGCTAAAACTGTAAAAAAAGACGTAGAAATGTTTTTGGAACAAGATGAAAACAGTCGTATCTGTCCTGGTAAAAAAGAATATATAACCAAAAACAAAATAAAAAAACAAAAACGATTCTTAACAGAGACATTACAAACTTTGCATGAAAAGTTCATAAATCATATTTCATACAAAATTAGTTACTCGACATTTTGCAAAATGCGACCATTCTGGGTCTTAGTTCCTGATGTGAAGTCTCGGGAAACTTGCATGTGTAAAACCCATTCGAATATGGATCTAATGGCGACTGCTCTTAAAAGATTTAATCTTATAAATGAGAACTCTGCTTATAAAATTTTATGTTCGATATGCTGCGATCCTACAAATGTCGAATGTTTAACAAGAAGATGCCCACAGTGTATTAACAAAAAACTATATTTCAAAGAGTTTGAAAATATTCAAGAAATTTACTATATGCATTGGATTTCAAAGAAACAAACATTTGTGAAAGATGGCAATGAAAGAACTTCGAATAAAATAATCAAAGAAAAGATTGTAACTTCGCCAAAAGATGTCATTGCTAAGTTCCATGAAATGTTGCAGCCTTATATGAATCACTGTGCCAATGTCATTTCCCAAAGTAGTTTCATAAAACGACTCAAGGCCAACTTAAAAGAAGACGAAGTAATAATACATGTTGATTACAGCGAAAACTATAACACAAAATATGCTACCGAAATACAGTCTTTTCATTTTGCTGGCAGCAGGCAACAGATAACACTTCATACCGTGGTTATGTACTATAAAAAGAATGGCAAATTAGAGACGCAGTCGCTTTGCACAGTTAGCGAATCTTTGAGGCATGATGCCGTTGCAGTGTGGGAGCATCTTATGCCAATTTTAAAACACATTGAAGCAGAAGTACCCCATGTTCGCGTGATACATTTTATTTCCGATTCCCCTTCGGGCCAATACCGCAATAAGAAGATGTTCTTTGTAATAACAGAATTACATAGAGATTACCCTAACTTAAAATTGGTGAGTTGGAACTACACTGAAAGCGGTCATGGAAAGGGAGCACCCGATGGGGTAGGTGCGGTTATTAAACGAACTGCGGATAGGCTGGTAGCACAAGGAAATGATATAGTTGATATGCAGACGCTCATGAACCACCTAAAGACCAACGTACGAGGAGTACTTCTACATGTCGTCATTGAATCTAACATTCTCCAAAAAGACCTTTTGTTTCCGGAAAAGTTACGTGAATTTAAAGGCACCATGAAGGTGCATCAAGTGCTTTGGAGTTGTGAACAACCAAATACTTTGGCGATGCGCTACTTAAGTTGCGACTTAAACGACTGTGTCAAACCTGTACAGTGTACACACGGGCAACATATTGGCTTTTATAAGACATCGCATGCCCTTGTGACCGCTTCAACAACGCAGATAACCGATGAAAAAGAAAACACTCAGGGTATCGGCCAAGCTACTTCACAAAGACTGAAAATTTTAACAAATGTTTTAGTACGATCAGCTGATAATGTAGGAAACTCCATTAAAACTCCTTGCAAACCAGACTCCATAGAAAAACCTCTACCTGAAAATACAATTATTGACAGTGATTTAGATTTGCCAAGCAATGATAGTTTTTGGGTACCAGTTTCGCCGGTTCAATTAAGTATCACTACATTATCTGCACGTTCACCTACTACTATCAATAAGGATTATGAATCTGATGAAAGCGATTATAATATTTTGAGTTAATTTAATGTTCCTACAAAGTGAGATTATTTTTAAGGATAAAGTATAGATTGATAACGTTTTCCAGTTGATTTTATAAGTTCGTTTCTAATTGTTATTCTTGATCATGAATGAAGAATATTTGGTTAAAATATTTGGTATATTTATGTTATAATATAATAAGTAGGTAAGTCCAAAGTGATTTTCTTAAAAAGCCACTGTGCCATGTTAAAAGAAGACTGAATTATAATATATAAGTTTCATAAAAAGACGCCGTAAAAGGGGATTTGGTGATAATGACTTATTTATCGTTCGAGTTTCTAATAAATAGACAGCCAAAATGGTTCATTTACATATAATATAATTATATATATTGTTTGATTTTTTAAAATTATCAGTTATCGGTAGGCTACCGAGCAAATTTTTTGTTTTATTAAAGAGGTTTTTTTGTTATTTGTAGACTGTACAATAACTTGTGAGGTTTACTTTTCATTAAATTCTGTTTATTTTCTATTTGAGTTTTATTTCAATACAATATAAATTTAAGTAAGCTATTTTCTAATTTCCGTCACACCCAAAACTTTGTCACCTCATAACTCCATAACCAGTCGGCACATTGAAGTGCCAAATACATAATTCTGTTTAGTTTATCGTCTTTTCCTAATTTAATTGCCAATTAAATGAATTTCTTGCGAAATAAAAATCGTGACGGAAATTATACGAAGAACACCTTATCGTGAGAATGACCGTTATTCTTTTTAACAATGGTCCTAGATACAGGTAAAAAGTCACTAAAACTCTATAACCTAAAATCTTGCTACAGGATTTGAGGGCTAAAAATAACTAAGTTAGTATTTTGTCATTATTCCAATAATTATACGTAATTTATTAAAAATAATAACATCACATTATGCCCTTGTCTATTTTCTAAGATACAAAACTCTAAAATTAGAATTATTTCGTACCAAAACCAAGTAATGTTTTTTTTTGTTTTATAAAACTTTAAACCTTCATAACTCAAAACACGTTTCGACCTACTTGGTGACTTTTCGTTCTACGGCGACGATATGTAAATGCGGTATAATGAGCTATTATTAGAGAATAATAAAACCTTTATTATTTATTTATTTATATAAAATTTAATCTCTATTTCCCTTAGTCATCGCATCACGCATGAACGGGTAGAACAATTTCGGTAAACTTTTTTATGTTAATTATTGTCAGGAGAAGGTTCTTTTGAAAGAAAAAATTAAGAAAGTTGCGCAGAAAATTCTATAAGAATAAACTAAGGCCACGCGATCAAAGACGCGGGCAATAGCTAGTAATATTATAAAGCTGAAGAGTTTGTTTGGTTAAACGCGCTAATCTTAGGAACTACTGGTTCAAATTGAAAAAATATTTTTGTGTTTGATAGTCCATTTATTGAGGAAGGTTTTAGGCTATCGGAGCGGAGTATCAATAAGAATGTTGCAAAAACGGAAATAAATATTCCTTTTGAGAGCTTCCGTTGCGTGCGCTGCGTAAACGGTTAAATATGTATGTCATAATTTCGGTTCCCCTTTAAAAGTTCTAAAAAAAAGTCCGTGTCAGCATATGCTGTCCATTCGATCCCGACCGCGACCCGAAAATCAAATAACCCGAAAAGATATATATATTTTTGGGTTGACTCACTATAAACAATTGTATGGTTTATAGTGAGTGCATTGATTGGTGCTAGCGTCGCTTTTTCCTATACTTTTAAAGGGAGGCATTAATATGGTTTATTGTATTATTTTGAGCTGGGAAGAGACATGGGTAGCTGGTAGGTAGGGTGAGCCTTTTTTCGGTATCAAAAAATATAACTAATTTATAACCCGCAATGTATAGCGCGCATGCAACAGACTATGCTTGTGTGTGTGCATACGGTTGGCGAGTGAACGAGCGCTACACATAGCGAGCGTGCATGCACACTTAAAGGACAGCGTGTGTGTGTGCGTGTGCGCGATTCATTGCAAGCTGCGCTCTTTAAAGCATTTTTATGAAAGAATCACTGAAAAATGTAACTTTGTTTCTTTGAAAAAAGTTTAGTACAAAAACAAATACAAAATGTTTATTTCATTAACTTAGTGTCTAATACAATATTAGTGAATGGAGCTACCTTTTAAGCAAAATATGCTTGTGTTAGGTAACACTGCTCTTCCATAGCATGGTTACAACAGACTAATTTAGGCCACCTGGATAGTCTCTACCATTACATAAACATTAAATAGTTTTTAATTCAAACATGTGCTAATAAAATTACTAATTGATAAATGTTATTATAATATAAATGATTGTTTTAAGTAGGTATGTAAAAATCTTCTTAGTAATAACAAGCAAAAGTATTTTTTAGAAAAATCTTTTAAACAATGTATCTTTGACTGTCAATATCCCGGTAACCAGTCATTTCCTAAATAAAACATAAACTTGAACATCAAACATGATAATTCTTCCTCACCTACGTCGCGCCGGCGGTCTACTCTCCCTCCGTCTTACAAATTTTCGATCAGGTCACGTGTCCTGACGCGAGTTTATCATTTTTTACCCATCCCAAAAAATGCACAACACCGCTAAAGAAGTTTTCAATTCAACTCCGTCCTACAAATTTTCGATTAGGTCACGTGTCCTGACGCAAGTTTTACACAACGCGCAACGCCGCTAAAGAAGTTTTCACTTCAAAAAAATGGTCAGAATATATGGATTTATTTAAGCTTTTTTTTTACACCCGACATACAGTTTAAAATTAATCTTTGACTTATTATTGCATGAACACATCCTCGTAATAGTCATCTTCAATAAACCACTTGAAATAGTTATGAAGTAATGCGCTCGTCGGTTTTGCTCATAAACATCCTTATTATCGCTACGGTGAACATATGTTAGAATTATAAAATATCTTAAGTCTAAAACTGGATTATGTAATGTCGTTATTTTTGGTGTGAACGGCTTTTGTTTGCAAAAAGTTAATAAGGTACGGTCGGCCAAGAAAGTGGTCTACCAGTTTTGGCAAATGTGTAAGTAAGTACAATAGCGATAAGGTTGAACTCATGGACTTATTATGTTTATTGCTTTACAAAATACTCTCCTTTACATTTTAAATATTATTTCATGCGATCGAACCATTTTTCAAAACAGGAGGACCACAGATCTGAAGGCATGTTTTCTACGTGCTGATTGAACGCTATCACTGCCTCTTCGGAGTTGGTAAAAGTAAAACCTCTCATCAAATCGTTAATAACAAATTGTTAATGTACTAAAAGATGCTGCGATTAATACCTATGAAAATAAATACGTGGTAAAGAAAAGACATGTAATCGGTTGGAATAAATATGTAAAGAGTGCGCACAGTGAGGCTAGGCTTTGTTTTCAAATGTGGGTCTTATATGGGAAGCCATCAGCTGGCCCATTGTTTGATGGAATGCAGGAGTCTCGAAGAATATTTAAATCAAAATTAAAATGGTGCCAAAATAATGCCCAACAAATTAAAATGAACCAACTGGCCCATCATCATAAGCATAAGAATTTTTCTGACTTCTGGAAACTTACAAATAAACTTAACCCAAGGCCCGGTATCACTGTAAGCGTAGACGGGATAAGTGAGCCAGTTCAAATAGCCAATCTCTTTAGGCAGCACTTCCAAGTGTCTCCGAACGAGGTTGTGGCAGGGGAGCCCAGGACTGGGGATCGTGCGACTAAACATAATAATATTATATTCACTGCAAAAGATGTTGCGCTAGTACTTAAAAAAATGTCGCGGGGCAAGTCGCCAGGACACGATGGCCTCAGTGTTGAGCACCTCAAAAACGCGGGTATTCATCTTCCCAGAGTGTTGTCTATGTTGTACAATCTTTGCATAGCACACTCATACCTCCCGGAGGCACTGATGAAGACTATTGTTGTGCCAATTGTAAAAAATAAGGGTGGGGATACTTCGGACAGGAATAACTATAGACCGATATCGTTAGCTACGATCACGGCTAAGGTGCTGGACGGTCTGCTTGACACACAGCTGAGGAAACACCTCAATTTACATGACGCGCAGTTCGGTTTTAGGCCTGGACTCTCCACTGAGGCGGCCATCCTGTGTCTCAAGCAAACCGTACAATACTATACGACTAGAAAAACACCTGTATTTGCATGCTTCTTAGATATGTCGAAAGCCTTCGATCTAGTTTCGTATGATGTACTGTGGCAAAAAATGAAATCAGAGACTGACCTGCCCGAGGAGCTTATCTCCATTTTTAAATATTGGTATGAGGCTCAGACTAACTATGTTAGATGGGCTGGTTCGCTGTCAGAAGCATATAGGCTGAAATGTGGTGTGAGACAGGGGGGGCTAACGTCTCCTTCTATTTTCAACCTCTATGTAAATGGACTGATTGAGGAGCTGAGCAGCGCTAATGTCGGGTGACTCAATAGATGGAAAAAGCATCAATAACATTAGCTACGCCGATGATATGGTGCTGCTCAGTCCCTCGATCAGAGGCTTACGAAAACTGGTCAAGATTTGTGAAGCGTATGCGGAGGCTCATGGGCTCAGGTATAACTCGAAAAAAAGTGAGGTGATGATTTTCAAGGCTGGCACTAAATCATACTGCATGCCAGCTGTCACGCTCGCTGGCACCGCATTACCAAAGGTGAGCAAATTCAAATACCTGGGCCACTGGGTTACCGAAGACCTAAGTGATGATCTCGATATTGAGAGGGAGCGCAGGGCGTTGGCGGTTAGGTGCAATATGTTGGCCCGAAGGTTCGCACGGTGCACTGAGCAAGTTAAGGTTACGTTGTTTAGATCCTATTGCCAGTCTTTTTATACCTGCAGCCTGTGGACCTCATACACGCGGCGAGCCTTTGATGCCCTGCGAGTGCAGTACAACAATGGGTTCAGGATGCTGATGGGGCTGCCACGATACTGTAGTGCATCAGGGATGTTCGCGGAAGCTGGCGTAGACGGATTCCATGCGATAGTGCGTAAAAGAATCGGCTCCCTGATGAGTAGGATGCGTGGTGGTGTCAATGGCATCCTGAACACCATTGCGATAAGGGAGGATAGTGGCATGTTGAGGCACTGGGTAGTTGCGCATCTGTCGCCGGCCGCCCTGCGCCGCGGCGTGTACTAGCTGGCTCTGTTGATCCTGTGCTCATGTGCCCGTATGCGTAAAGCACATGGGCATATGAGAATAGTTTTATTAAACTTTTTTAAATTTTAAGAAAACTTACTAACATAGTTAGTAAGCAAATTGTTACTAACACCAATATGGATTGTAGTCCGAAATAAATGTTTTTAATTTAATTAAATCTTTGATTTTGGGGAAAATACAGAAATCACAGGGTGCTAGGTCGGGGCTATGCGCAGGATGGGTGACGAGTTGTACTTTTTCGGAAGCTAAAAATGACTGTTTTGTTGGCCGTGTGTGAAGAAGCGTTGTCATGATGTAGGAGAACGCGGCTTTTGGGTCGTCTTTCGCGAACTTTTTCTAACACCCTGGGTAAACAAATGGTAGAATACCACTCGGCATTAACATTCTTTTGATCTTCAAGTGGAATTGTACAGATGGGACCCGTAGGTGAGAAAAAAAACGCGATCATTTTTTTACCAACGTTTCTCGCCTGCCTCACTTTTGTTGGCCTGTTCTCATTTTCAAACACCCATTCACAAGATTGCTGTTTTTTTTTCGGGTTCGAAACATTAAATCCACGTTTCGTCTCCTGTGACAATGTCATAAACAGCATTAAATTAGAATGTCCGTGGTCGTACTTCAGTAGTATCTGTGAGCACCATTCCACGCCTTCCCGCTTCTGCTCCGCTGTCAGTTCATGAGGGATCCAACGACAGCAAAGTTTCCGAACTTTTAATTCTTCGTGTAAAATTTTCTGAATTTGGCTCATACCAATCCCCAATAGTCCTCGAATTGTCTCATAGGTAATCCGCGGGTTTTCTTTATTTTGCCGCTTAACAGTAGCCACTTCCCAGCCCTTCACAAAATTCGTCATGTAAAGAAACTCGACCTCTCTCAAATTCAAATTCAAATCATCGCCTCAGGTGCTCAAACAAGGTGCTTCTCTTCCGAAAGCATTTTGAAGACGAGCGGCACAGTCTTGCGGAGAGAGAGAGAACTTTCAAAATCATAAAAAATCATCGCTCTAAAATCTTTTCGACTTAATTCCATTTTCGTTGCGTACGTAGAACTTTGATGTGTGATAAAAAACAATTGACAAATCATTTCCTGCCAATTGTTTTTTTTATTACTAAGAAGGTTGCAACGTTTAAAAATATATAACATTCGAGTGCAAAACTTTTAGTGTGCCCCATGTATTACTGTTAATTATTTATAGTCACCTGTTTTTTTTTAAATAAAAGTTTTATATTCCCTGTTTTCAATAATCCTTGGTTGCCAGTTAAAAAATGACCGCCAGCAGAGGTTGCCAATTGCCATGCTTTCAATCAACGATTCTCTCTCCAGGTAAGTGTGAACACAAGAGATTAAGTGTACCGAAGCGGTGGTAAGGCAAAGGTATATTTTTGGGACGTGTTTAAGTGCCCGGAAGAGTTATACTGAATAAATGCCTATTATAACTATTGACAAATGTAAAAAAACACGACAGTAGTAAAAGTTAAAAGGAAAACTATCAATTCGTAATACATTTTTGTAATTAAACTGCAAGACTTTATTCCTGAACTAAGTATTTATAATAAGTATCTACGAATTGTATGGAAATCTGGGTGGGCGAGTCTGACTCGTCCGGTTTTTGAGACTATTGCATGGGTTAAGTGTATGCCGGTGACCAAAAGCAGGTACTTATCTGAGTGGTGACCAAGAGAGTTACGAGGGGCAGAACGTCATCGCTTCAGTTCGCTGGGCCGACGATATGGTGGAGTGGCTTGGAGTTCTGGAACAAACTGGGAGAGATTGGCACAGGACTGCGAAATGTGATACAGTAAAAAGGAGGCTTATACTTACCCAGCAGTGGGTAAACTTGGGCACATTCTGGGTACCTAATAGGCCGGCCAGTGGGCTGATTAGATATGATTTTTTATTAACTACTAGCTGTCCCGGCGAATTTCGTAACGCTTCTTTTTTTTGGCGGGAATTTTTCAGATTTTTTAATAGTTATTTTGCTATTCTGGAAGGAGACGAATTCAACAAATCAAAGATCATAAGTATCGGTCCAGCCGTTCTCGACTTATACACCATTGTAACTAACCCGACTTTGTTTTATATTGCCATAAATACTAAAACAAAGAAAAAAAAAAGTTTTGGTTCCGGTTTTTCCTTTTGTGATGCGGAACCCTAAAAACTAACCCATAAACAAAAATCATAGTCATAATTTGGTGTCAAAAATCATTTCCCAGCAGTGGGCACACTATTTACATCTTACAAAACCCGATTACTCCTCCTACGTATTTAAATCGGTTTTATCCGACAATTGAATTAATAAAATCAGACTGACAAATAGAATCTCAGGCTAATTCCTGCCGCTGTGAACATTTGTCTCAATTTTCTGCTAATACTTTTTAAGGCGGGGGAGGTTGGGGTGAAATGGAATGATATTTTTTTAAATTTCTAGTAAACGAAAGTTGTTTGCAAAGAAAAAAGAAAGTAGACATCGGGTTACTCACAAAACATGAAAAGTAATCTTTTAAATTCATTTTCGCACGTATTCCAGTTAAAATGCTTAAATTTTCATGACTGTTATACTACTATTACCCGCAATTTCTCCTGCGTTTCCTTACTTAGAATTAAGCTAGTGAGAAATGTATAAACAACTCACGGGAACACAAAAACCGGAAAAATAATTCTTAAAGCCAGATCACATCTATTTCTGTTCAACCGTTAAAGCGATGTTGAGTAAAACTTCCACATCTTATTAATATTATTTTGAAAGTTTGCATGTTTATTACTTGATTATTCTTTGACAGCTCCAACAGAACTGAATTAGCTGAAATTTAGCACACTTAATAGGTATAGTTTTAGTGTCAGAATGACACTAAATAATAACCATATGCGAGTCTTACTGACACGTGTTGCCGCGTCAACCGATCAAACAAAGACGGCTTCAGTAGAACTCAATTCTGACACGATACGTAGGTCACACTATAAGTTTTGCGTAACTTAAAAAAACAACTTGTTACCAATTATAACCAAAATATTATGTTTATTGCTTTTCAAAATACTCTCCTTTACATTTTAAACATGTTTTCATGCGATCGAACCATTCTTTAAAACAGGAGGACCACAGATCTGAAGGCATGTTTTCTACGTGCTGATTGAACGCTATCACTGCCTCTTCGGAGTCGGTAAAAGTAAAACCTCTTATCAAATCTTTGATTTTGGGGAAAATACAGAAATCACAGGGTGCTAGGTCGGGGCTACGCGCAGGATGGGTGACGAATTGTACTTTTTTGGAAGCTAAAAATGTCTTTGTTTTGTTGGCCGTATGTGAAGAAGCGTTGTCATGATGTAGGAGAACGCGGCTTTTGGGTCGTCTTTCGCGAACTTTTTCTAACACCCTGGGTAAACAAATGGTAGAATACACGGCATGGTAGAATACAAGAATACACGGCATTAACACTCTTTTGATCTTCAAGTGGAATTGTACAGATGTAGCTGAGAAAAAAAAACGCGATAGTTTTTTACCAACGTTTCTCGCCTGCCTTACTTTTGTTGGCCTGTTCTCATTTTCAAACACCCATTCACAAGATTGCTGTTTTTTTTCGGGTTCAAAACAATAAATCCACGTTTCGTCTCCTGTGTCAATGTCATAAACAGCATTAGAATGTCCATGGTCGTACTTCAGTAGCATCTGTGAGCACCATTACACGCGAGCCCGCTTCTGCTCCGCTGTCAGTTCAGGGATCCAACGGCAGCAAAGTACGTACTTTCAATTCTTCGAGTAAAATTTTCTGAACAATTGACAAATCATTTCCCGCCAATTGTTTTTTTTTATTACTAAGAAGGTTGCAACGTTTAAAAAAATATAACATTCGAAATTCAAATAGTTCCGATTAGCTAGAAGTGCAAAGCTTTTAGTGTGCCTATGTAATTTACTTATGCAAATTAGACTTAATAAAATCGAAGTATGCGAATTGCGAATACTGTGTTTTCTAGTTTTTATTATAAGCACGATGGAATTAAGACACGAACTTGTGGAATCTAGTTTATTATAGGGTCTATAAAGAGAGGCCTATGTCCAGCAGTGGACTTCTAAAGGCTGATAGTAAAGAAGATAATGATGATGATAGGTCCGTGGCAAAAATCGTCACACTTTTTTATACTACTATATTGACTCTCCGCCCCGGCCTCCTCTCACCATTAGCATACAATTTCAATTTGTGCCCTTATATAAAGCCACCCCTTCTACCCCATAGTCAGTACACAAGCATTTACCATACAAACCGCTCATGGGAAAAAGATCTCTATAAATCAAATAAGATGTCTATTTTTAACTTGAAACTGTTATTTTCTATTTTTGCTTTGTTCTGTGGATTTGCGACGGCTGTTGATGATTTGAAGGTAAACATTTGGAATTTTTAGTAAATATTAAAGTTTTAAAATTAAAAAACTGGATTTTAAGAGCCAACATCGAAGGTTTTACCAGTAGCCATTAAAAAGTTCTACATCTTGGCTTCAGCATTAGTTAAGTTCAAAGGTATTAAAAAATATATTGTATCATTATCCATTTCACTTTACGATATTTCAATTTGATACTATAGTTAAGCATCTTAGTAAAGTTAAGCCATCTACGCCGCGGTTGTAAGTGGATGGGTGACCATTCCGACCATATTTAGTGACATATATTACAATCATCTACGTGCTTCGGAAGGTACGTTAAAAGTTCTTACCGGCTAATATCGCGTGATACCAATCGTGTAGCTTAGTCATGGACCTCAGGGCGGCTTATTAACATCTGACAGTAAGGTTAAGTCACTGTCTTTACAACACCCCTCCACCGCACTGCACGGGCCCGCATGATTGAGTATGGCCCAAACCACCTCATAGTTGAGGTGAGGCCTGTGCCCTGCCTATCAATGCTGTAAGAACCACAGGTAAACTCGCTCTAAAACTTACCTCAGCGGTACAAACTATCTTAGCCTCTGTTTGAGTTATGAAGTTGGTTCACATAACTTATCGTCGATAAGTGAGTTCAGTGGCGAAGTGAGCGCGGTTATGCTTACAGAATCGCACGGCTACAGTGGGACGTATAGGCAAACTTTACTATAGCTAGAAGTAGGTTAAAATCGGCTGCTAAGACTGAAATAAACTGAAGGCAAATGGTCTTGTATACTCCCCCCCCCCCCCCACACACTCCAAATCTAATAGAAGTGATAAAGCTAGTCTCGTCGCTACATGACTACTAACTGACATGTCTAAAGTTAAGTGTTTGGTCAGGATGAAGGAGACCGCGGAGCCAGTGACAGGGGAACGCTGTGGTTTGGACCTCGGTTGGGGAAGCGCTCCCTAAGGATTTCCAACGATGACAATAGGTTTGTATAAATCCACTCGCTGTTTCCCGCGACGTCGTTCGTGTGGTCTTTAGTTTATTCATAAAGGATATTCTGCGCAACTTTCTTATTTTTTTCTTTTAAAAGAACCTTCTCCTGGCAATAACTAACAAAACAAAAAAACAATCAGCGAAATTGTTGCATCCGTTCACGCATGATGCAATTATATATTATTAAACTAATCCCTATTTCCCTGACCAAGGGAAATAGGGATTAGTTTTTATATATATAGATTAAAAATAAATAAAAATCAATTACCGAATGTAGGTATGTAAGCATATCACTTCAGAACGAGTGCAATTTGGCTAATTCTTTTTTATCGAGTTCACGATTGTCCGGAAAAGGTTTGTGTGGAAAGAAAAACTGTAAAAATTTCCTTGAAATTAATCAAATTCGGGAAAAACTGAACGTCCTTAACGTAACGTCCGTTTATGAAAGAAGATGATAAAGATGTTGTTTTTCAGGCAAACCTTCCTCAGACTTCTGGAGGCTGCGGATGCTCTAAAGTACTATTATGACCAGTTACCCTTCTATGAGAGCCAGGCTGATGACCCGGAAACTAGGGGTGAGGACTAATTAGTCATCTACTTCTTCTAAAACAGTTGCCAAAATTTAGCAGCAAATGTTCATCAATACGTTAAACTTTTACACAGGGTTCAACATCAAAATCAAGAAAAAATTGTTTGCTGCTCTATACATTTTAATCGAGGTTTCTTAGAGCGTTATAGTTTGTATTGAGCAACAAAAAAAACTATTTCGCTGTTGATTCCATAGAAATAGTGTTTTGCATGGATGAACACATTCGACTCCTAAGGTTTGGCCATAGCAACTGTTTTATTATTACAAACACCTTAATCAATTCAACGGCTGTTACTATTATGCATAAAAGTGTTAAGAACCTCAGGTGGGTTCATTCACGTCGATCAGTATCAGAGATTTACGGTACAGAAGACCAGTAGTGGGCAGGCCACCTCGCTTGCTGAGCTTACAACCGTTTGGGGAAAAAAGTTACTCGATTGGCGACCACAAACTCGAAGACGATGTGAGGTTGAGGGAAGCTGCTAAATGCAAACTGTCCAGAGCCGCTCCATGTGGCGGTCTATGGGAGAGGTCTAAGTCGAATAGCAGTACACCAAGTGATTTTAAAGCCACAAAAGCCAACCAGTTTTAATATCTGTGCTATGAAATAATTTCTCTCTTCCAACAGTAACAAAGAAGGTGATCTTCACACCGAAGCTTGGCCGCAGCGTGGACTATCCCGACAAGCGAACATATGAGAACGTGGAGTTCACCCCTCGGCTGGGCAGGAGGCTACCGGAGAAACTGCCTGTCACACCTTCGGATACCCATGATGAAGTGTGAGTTACCACTATATCAAATCAGCTAGGTGCTTTTTCAGTTGTCATTAACGCCCACCTGGGAGTGTGGAAGATTTCTGTAACGTTTGCCATAGGGCCCGCATACGGGGCAACCGTTTTGACTTGTCAACGACCCGCATGCTATAATATCTAGAACCTGCACCTCACGTTCGACAGTTGCTTCGAGAAACTGGCCCTAAACACACAATTTAAGGCAATTTTATTTTATTCGGAACAACAAACAATTACAAAATATTGCTTAAACCAAAACATAAACAATACTATTACTAAATTTGTAACCAACTACGTTATTCACAAAGTAATATTTATACTACTTATTTAAAATTTTTATACATTTTTTTTTTTTTTTTACATTCCATAAGGTTGTAAGCCAATTGTAAGCCCTCTGTCGAAACTTTTTCCAACCGATCAATTACATTGGTGTACAGCATGCGAGGAGTCCCCGGATGCGGTACGAGTATATCGACCAATAAAACTGCACCTTTTAGTCTTCCGAAGACCCAACAAGTGCAATAACAGCTTGATGGACCGAGGACCTAAGAAATATGGCTGGCATTTGCTGGATAAAAAAAGCAGGAGATCGTGCTCTTTGGGAGAGGCTTACGCCCAGCAATGGACGGCAATGACAATGACAACAGTCACGGGTTTAATTGACTAATTTAGAAAACAAACTTTAATAAAATGCTTCGGGTATGGGATGGGTGTGCTGGGTGCCGTTGTCACCTTGATACGTAAGGACTGGTTTGACCCTTCAATCCATTCCTAAAGTGGTGAAAGTCTAAGTAACTGTTGCTAGTTTGTTTATCTTTTCAGGTACAGCTTCAAACCCGAAATGGATGAAATATACTCGCGGAACAACTACTTCTCACCACGTCTCGGCAGGACTGTCAACTTCTCACCGAGATTAGGCAGAGAACTGTCATACGGTAACCATCCCTCCTTTTCTACGGTCGGATTCTACCAAATGATACAGCCGGTTATGCCGAATATTTTTATCAGAATCTATAGTTCACTTACCGTTGACCTAGAATCATGATATTTGGCAAGAAGCAATGTCATGTAGTAAAGTAAAAAGTCCGAAACCTGTTTATAGTTACATCACAAAAAAATTTTTTGAACAAACTCGGAAAAAGCGGTAAATATCTTACTATTTCGATTCGACTTGATTCAACTCGATTTTCTTCATTGCCACAAAGCGTTGAGGTCGAATAGCATGTCAGCCACGGCACGGATTTCGCTATGTGGTCTTTCTGTGATTAGTATTACCACAACGCATCGTGAGTGTTTTCATTAGAGCCATAACACAAATTTCGCCATGTGTATGTTTTCATTGTGACCACAAGGCGTTGTGAGTTGTGACTGTTGTGAGCTATCTTTGAGCGTAACATATAAGTACTTACAAGTAAGTTATAACGGAACCCTTGGCACCCTAGTCCGACATGCAATGGGGAACCACAATTCATAATTATATTATAGGTGTCGCATTGTGTTTGGTCTATAATGATTATTTGTACAATGGTTCTGTCACTGCTGCTACTGATCAAATAAACACTACGATAAAGTCTATGATACGAGAGCTGTTAACCGTGTGTCAAACATGCGCCATATACTAGCGAGCACAGAAAATAACGTACTTTGACATTGCGTGGATATTAGTTAAAAAGACCGAACACACTGGCGCCATCTGCGATTAGCTGTGCTTCATTTTTGACCGGTGTTTTTGTTGAGAGATTGATGAGTTGTTTTTTCCTATTTCAGATATCTACCCAGAGAAGATAAGGCTGGCACGAAGCGCTAATTTGACTAAAACATAATGACAACATGTTAAAATTAACAATCAAATTAACTTTAACTATTTTAAACGGATAACATGTGTAACGTTAATAATTTTTATCAAAGATTATGATTATATAAAACTGTTTTGTCGCCATTTGTAGATAATGGGTACTACTACTTCTGGTATCGTGAATTGAATATTGATAAAACTAGTCAAGTACTTACTGCGAATTTCAAATGTCCTTTTGATGTTCTTCTTCGTCTTTGTTATATGGCAATCTGCGTTACCACAATTTATAGTTACGACATTATGAATTGACATGTGGAATAGCAGATCACGTGTCAATTCATTGATTAAGTTTAAGAGTCAGTATTCTGTTAAAAATATCCACATTGTCAGACAAACTAACACATCGATCTTAAGAAGGAATCTCGGCTAATGGTCGATTAGATACGTCTTTGTAGAGCATCGTCTCTTTCTCAGTCATCAAACGTAACGAGTGATATAAAACAAATAAGTATTTCTCCGAAGCCGAGCCGAGCGAAACCGAAGGTAGCGGATTATGGCCAACTAAAACCATTTTCAAATACACATCTGTGATTGGATGAATTTGTAATTAGTTCTCTATCTCACTAATCAGCTGGGCCTTCTTCGCACCGCGACACTTACCAAATTGATTAGAAAATGTACCTAAGTAGACCTGCCGTACTCCCGATCCGACCTCTCGCCGTCCCGCTCACGCCTTCTGTGTTTGTTGCGCTTAATACCTTGACAATACCAATCACTGACAATACCTAGCGTATGTCATCCCAGCCACACCTGTCACCCCGTGAATACTGCGCACGATCTTAACGGGCTTTTAATGTATAATTTGTGCCACCCTGTATTAGTTCAAAGATTTTTCAATATGGTAGGATGAATGGTTGCTTCATAAGGCTGGGGGCTCCTTTCATCTAACCGTTCAACGAAATACAAATCAATAAAAAATAGGTACTTCCATTGTCGCGTACCTCATTCTTAGATGTTAAATAATGTTAATGTTTTGGACAAGATTATTATGATTAGTACGTATACATAGTTATTCAATTAGAGTATAAGTGATATTTATGAGAATTTATTAAAAAATAATTGCCTAAATTTGGTTTTTATTAATTGCGACCTGCCGCCCCTGCTCAGTATGAAGCACTACCGCTTACAACTTGTAATTACTTTATTACAAGTTTAATAAAATATAAAACACGCTAGGTACATATTAGTTTTGTACACAGGTGAGTTTTAACTAGTGTAAAATACTTCTAGGGCTGTTTATTGTCATGATAACTTACCACTTTTCCCAAGAAACGTATCTATCTCAATTTTGATGTGAAATTCTGCTATAAAAATGCGGACGGCAAACGTAAGTATTACTAAGAAAATTATGTTGAGATAGGCAACAAGTTTCGTGAAGAAAGTTGTTTATTACCTTGAGTATAACTATAAACAAACCCCAAAAAATACTTCATTTTACTTAATATATTAAAACGAACTTTTCATGTTCATATTCATATTCATATTTGCGTCATCATAACCTTTAACCTATTGTCAAAACGAATTAAATGAGTCCACACATAAGTTTTACCAGCGCCCGTTGAAGAGTTCAACTACTTACCTCCGGACTCCATCATCAGATCAGTTTAATGGTATCAAATTATTGTAATGTCATCTAGATTACATAGGTAAACGATTTGATTACATAGTTACAAGTTAAGTCGTCTGAAGGGTGGACCGAGAAAACAGCCAGGCACTCGCATCCGTCGGAGTTGCGGTGACGCGAAATACTATTTTGTTGACATGCTGAACAAAACAAAAATATATATACATAGATACTAGCTGTCCCGGCGAACTTCGTACCGTCCCTTCATTTTTTTTCGTGATTTTTTCCTTGTTGTTATAGTTATTCTTTTAATCGGGATGGAGACAAAGTCAACAAATAAAAGATCATAAAAATCGGTCCAGCCGTTCTCGACTTTTAAATAGTGTAACTAACCCGACTTTCTTTTATATATATATATGTATAGATTCTGCTGTCATATGGAGAAAAGACGTATCTGACATAACAAAATTAGAAATTCAGAAAATACTGGTAGATGCGGCGTCTTTTTGCAAATATGAATGTAACTCAATTCCAAAAAAAAAGACTGCTACGTCTTTTTTTTTATGACTGAAGTATTTACTCTCACGACACGTGAGACGAACTATAAAACTAGTGTTGTAATACAACCTTATCTAAAATGGATCGAAAATTTTACTGCTACCAGTTTTTTTATAAATCAAATTATGAATTTTCAGTTTCTCAGAACACAATTTTGTGAGTTGGTTTATAATATCATACATATAATTTAAAATGAGCACAAACCAGGTGAAGATGAGACAGTGTAATTTTTTGATAGTCCTACTTTTTTAAGCTGTGTACCGTATGAAACCCGATAAAAGTTTGGTGTATTCTGTCACGCTATGCGTTGTCTTACTCAGGTGTGCATTAAGGCAGGTTAAAAAGGGATAAAAGATAAAAAGGACCGAAAGAGCAAAACAGGTGGTGACCCATAATCGTAGTCTGAGGGTATATCATCATCTCACGAACCCGCACGCCAGCTTTTAATCTTAACCCCTTTTTAAACTTAATCTTGTCTGCAGAGACAGACCTTTAAGCGGTCCAAACATAGCACCTAAATATCCTTAAATGTAGGCTCCAAATATCTTTATTATCGTTGAGGTGCACTATTCATTTTAAATGAAAATGTGAAGTATTTGTTGCTGTCTCATTCCTAATATAAAGTTGCTGTACATCAGCAACTGATAACGTTATCAAGAAATTACACGATTTCAAATTCACCCTATACATCCCCCCAACCTTGCTAAGATCACTGTCTTTCAAATTTCAGACATAACAATTTTTATAATAATCCAGACCCATGGTTACTTACTCATGGCGGCAAATCTTCATGAGTTCAAAGCCATAGCTAAAAAGTTTGTCCCCGAAAAGCTGGCAAACCAGCTTGCTAATATCGCTTCACATTCACCGGTCAAATATAGACAAGAACAGGAGGAGTCTCAAGAATATTCAGAAAGCTCTTCTGAAAGCCTCAGTGAGGATGATGTAAACGCGGGAGGAGTACGAAGCGGGCAAGAGAAGATAAAACAAGTTCATCTCGCGAAAATAAACTTTGAAGAGTTAGTGCAGAAAGTCAAGGAAAGAATAGAGAAAGACTATGCGAAATCGGAGAAGAAGATCGAAATAGAACCAAAAGGAGTGATATTCACACCACAATCATTCAGTCAAGAAAAGCATTTGCCACAAGTTAGTCGCTACGTAAAAGAAAGGCGGAAAAAGACGACGAAATCTTCAAGAGAACCAAATTTGGACAGGCATGTAGACAAACCACTCAAAGAAATCCCAGCTCATGATGATGGTATGATATTTGCTAAAATAAAAATGAAAGATAACGACAGTTATGAAGACTACGTCACGCCTGCGAAAGAGAAAAATATTTTTGAGGGTATGTTTGAAAAACTTAGCGATATACAAACAACAACTTTGGGACAAGTACCTGAATACACCAACCAAGAGATGGAGTATGCATACGATGACAAAACAGAAGAATTGAAAGCAAAAACAGCAGATTTGTTATACGATTACAAACAGACAAATGCCAAAGTGGATTACACAGACACAACACATATGAAGATGAAGTCTACAAAGAGAGCTAAAGGTACTATGATACCGAAAAGAGATTTCTACAAAATTAGCAGTCCAAATTATGTCGCAAAAGTGCCAATTGTTGCCGAAAAATACAACTTTGATGAACCTCTTCCAGAAAATGATAGAGAGCCAGAAGCTTTGAAACCTGTTAGAGGTTTTCCGGTTAACATCAACGGTAAAATTAAACTAACTGACTAATAACTTTATAGTTGTGCTTTTAATAAAAATCATAGCATTATTTTTTTGGTCCAAACCACCTTTAATAATAATTTGACTCAGAATTTATGGTTAGTAAGTTAGGTAGGTGCTGGGTAACTTGGGCCAAGACCAACCATCAGAAATGCAGATACGGCTCCGAGATCAGCCTTTGCACAAGAAACCAGAATGCAATTGTGACCTGCATCCTATTAATAATACTTGGGTCGAGAAGATGGAAGAAAAATTGATGTAAACAAAGAAACGCCATTTTGTATAGGTAAATTAGTCTCTTTCACTCATTAATTCTATTAGAGAAATGCGTTTTATTTACAAAATCCGTTCAACATTGTAATCTATTGTATAAAATAAAGTTAGGTTAGTTACACCATTTATATGTCAAGAACGGCTTGACTGATTTTTACGATCTTTTGATTTGTTGAATTTGTCTCCGCCCCGAATAGCAGAATAACAATTGAAATATCGGGAATTTAAAAAAAAAAATTAAAAGGCGGTACGAAGTTTGCCAGGACAGCTATTTTTGTAATAAATATTAAACAAACACCCAGCACTAAAACACGATATGATATGATTTAGCAATATATCGCCTACAACCGTAAAAAATTTGATCGCTGATTCCATAAACATTCAAAATGGCGGCTATATATATCGTATTTTTACAGTTGGTGTCGATATATCGCTATATTATCATATCATATCGTGTTTTGGTGGTTATGATAGAGGGACAGGTATAGCAGTATAAAATAATCTTATATCCAAATTAAATAATGTTTAATAACAGAGTTTTCTTCTTCTTCTTCATCTATAGGGTTTTGTTTACATAATTTCTACTTCTATCTGGACCTAGGCAGCACTGATAATAATGACCACTGCTCGCGGTGTTCGCGGCTCCAGTAGTTTAAGATTAATGTGTCTTCTTTTTGCTGTGTCGGACAAATAAATTTGTTAAAACCCCAAGAATCGACGTAAGGTAGACCATAGAAGAGCACTAAAATTAATAAACAGACGTATTGTTTAGGCAGTATTTTTTTCCTTATCCTGGTATCCAATCCCTATGTGGTAGCCGCTTTTGAAACTGGCAACACTGCGCAAAAAAAAAAGGCAGTTCGTTCAGTTTAAAGCTGGTGACAAACTGCGGCGGACGCAGCTCCGGACTCGTCTTGACTTCAGACAACTTCCGCCAGCCCAAGGATCGACCAATGGCAGCGTTTGACCTTACAATGTCAAGACAAGTCCGGAGCCGCGTCCGCCGCCATCTGTCACCGGTATAAAAAACGCTCCGCTACCGGATCAAGTATAAAATAAAACTCACGCGTGTTACTTTTTCTAAAAAGACTTTGGGTGTTGTGTAACGTGTGTATTGTGATACTGCAATAAATATCACAAAGAAGACCACTGAACTGGAGACGTATTTTTGAAGCATTAGAAATGAATCTTGAATTCGAACACGAAAAAAATTTTTGTATGAAAATAGTTTCTATTGCCTCCGATTTTACGCATTTTTGAATCACTCGAAATAGGTGTCGCTATTAGATTGAAATCTTGTAACTATTTTAGTTTCACGCAGAAAATATCATAAACCTTAATGCAAAAACTCACTAACGAACGTAAATAAAAAGTTATTATGTCAAATTTCTGTCAAACATACGTTTACTTGTCAATGTAATTCTTCCGTACTTTCTACTAGTAGAAAACAAAAACGAGTGGTCGTTGCAGAATTCACGGAATGAATTTTCAAAAATAGTGATTTTAGGAATTCGCATTCGAATCTTGCGATTTCGTATTCGGATTGGAATTCGCATGATTCAAAAATACGTCTCGTGAACTGAGGTACAGCAACGGCAGGTCAACCTACCCGAAAAGTTAAAGGTCATTAAACCGATTTTCAACTTTAAGTCCGACATGTACGATAATATACGACGACAATATCAATTGAGAAAATTTGACGTTTTGTGGTTGGTTGACGAGCTTTTGTCTGTACCTCGTAGGTACTCCTAACCTAGCGACCTATTTCCGCACCAGGTATTAATGTATGTGGAGGGATACTGTTGTTTTTGCGAATAATATGACTGTTATTAGTTAGTAAGTCTCTGTATTATTAGCAATAATCAGTTACAAATCTCTTCAGTGGTTATAAGAATAAAACCCCATACGTTTCCCCATCCACGACCCTGTTCCTTCGCTATCCTTCCTTATCTTTGCATCCCTTTTCATCCGGAACAGCACAGGTCGACTTAGGCTTGGGTGTGGTAGACAAGGTATACCGGTATCCTATCGATGTTTTGGTTGACCCTGCAACAACGAATGAAGCCATACTATACATCTATACTAGCTTCCGCCCGCGGCTGCGATCGCGTGGTGATCGATCTGTCACTAAGGCTAAGAACTCACGGAGCGATTTTCTCCCGCGCCCGCCGCGGTGGACTACGGTTTTATTTCTAAACTCACGAGACCGGTGATTTGCGCGGTCACGCAGCCGTCGCGGTTGAGATCATCGCCCGCAAACTTGGCGGGGGATGATCGCAAGACGAGCGGTTTCTGTACTCCCTGTCCTGCCGGCTAGTGGGGTCGCCCGCCAAGCGATCGCCGCCCGCGCGATTCTACAAGTTGCCCGCCGATGCCGCGGGACTCGCAAACAACCGCGGTAAGACGCATCGTAAAATGTGCTCATACTTTTTGCATACAAATCTACATTCTACAGAAGCTGCGGGCCCGCAAACGCGGCGGGCGCGGGTGATAACCGCTCCGTGAGTTCTTAGCCTTAAAGTCTTTATCAAAGAATACATTCAACCACATCACGATCGCTCTAAAAGTAAAAGAAAAAGCGACGCTTTCGGCGATGCTTGCTAAAAATGAGACTACCGCGGAAGTATTCCAACAAAAAATAATTTTTGAAATCAGTTTAAATTGACGAAAGTACATACATCTTACTAATATTATAAATGCGAAAGTTTGGATGTATGGATGTTTGTAACTCAATCACGCCAGAACAGCTGAACGGATCTAGATGAATTTGTAGACGTTCATAAGTGGCAATTTTCTGTCCTAAACTAAATAAATAATTTTTGACTTTGACTTTGACTTTTGGGACAGAATAATTAATCTGGATTAAATAGAACGCTTTTTATCCCGGAAAAATGTACAGTTCCCGAGGGATGCAAGATAACTGTCATTTTAGACGGCATTCTTACAGTAAAGATATCATTGTACAGTTGATAAAATTTTTGGATGTAATAAATATGCAACACTAGCTGTTACCCGCGACTCGTTCGCGTGGCCTTAAGTTTTCACTAACTATGGTTTTCTAAACACCACGCTATAAAAGCTATCAAGTTAAACTGACACTTGGCATCTGCTGTCACTTACCTTCATAATCCGAAACTCTTATACAGGGTGGTCGAAATATCCGCGACTGCTTCAGAAGATTCGTTGTGTTTGCAAAGTCAAGGTGCCAGTTGCCTAGCAACCGCCTCACCCCGCGTATTAGACTTTGGAATGAATGTCTTTTATTGTCTGAAAAGTAATGTCATTTATCTATAGGGTGTAATTGGCTAAACACTCAATAAAACCTCACCAATCAGCTGGTCATACACAACAGCTTTTACTAAGAAGCATCATCAAAATTCATTTATAGGGTTCCGTACTTCGAAAGGAAAAAACGGAACACTTATAGGATCACTTTGTTGTCCGTCCGACTGTCTGTCTGTCTGTCTGTCAAGGCCCTTTTTCTCAGGAACGTGTGGAGGTATCAAGCTGGAATTTATATCAAATAGTCAAGTCTACTGTCCCTTGGAGCTGTGAAAAAATAAAACTTCTAAGCCCACGCAATCAAAAGATACAGCCGTGTATGCCGCAAATTTCCGCAAATTTTCGACACTCTCAAGGGAATCAAAACCTACAGGGTACTTCCCGGGAACTCAGAATCTTGAAATTTGGTACGAAGCAACGTCTCATAGCACAGATAAAGGAAACATTGCGAATTCCGTAAATTTTTAGTTACATCATATAATAAAAATATTTTTAATAATTTTTAACTTACTACCAGTCATGAACACGTAGAGTAAAATTATTACCACAATCACAATGACAATCACACCAAATTATCTAGCCTCAAACTAAACAAAGCTTGTATTATCGCGACTAGTTAACGGATAAACATAGATAGATATTTAGGCGGTGTTATCGCTAATAGCGATCTCTTCCAAACAACCTTCAGGTAGAGGACAACCAAAGAAAAAAGGAAAGGTTGCAAGTGACACACTATACATTTATAATGCATCACACGAACATTTGCCCCTGTCATTCTATTCGTTAAGATCCCTTCAGGGGACAATAATCTACTGTTCAAATACAACAACTAACGTACAGACAACGGCAGGTAAACCTACCCAAAAAGATAAAAGTTATTGAATTGATTTTCAACTTAATGTCCAAGAGTTAGGGATCAATATCAATT